>OY796882.1:12351281-12951281 GCA_963680785.1 Diplosoma virens
TGATAGCACGTAAGGATACTTGTAATGGGAGATTGCTGACCCCCAATGATAAGTATAAGTGAATCACATGTCCAATCACAGAAAACCAACTAGTACTAGCCTTCCACAGCAGTAACCAAAATGCAACACCAAACAGCATCACTCAGTAACATTATCTTAAAACAAATTTGCTAAAGGCAAAGATCATTAAAAGATACTATAAACAATAGATTTTGAATTACAATAAAGCCAAAGTTGGTACAAAATTATCTGATTAAACACCTTTCTATGTCACAACGATAAAAAAACGAGTTAAATGCTGCAGAAAACTTTTTAATAATCTTTTGTTTGGCATGTCTGTTGTAAACACCGGGGTTATATAAAAACATAAACATATTGCATAAAAAAATATCCATACAGAACTTCGTTTCAGGCTTTTAAGCATCGATAAGCTATAGAGACCACTGTAACTTGGGAATTCTCAAACATCGTGCATCTTCTTTCGTAAAGAGTTAATGACAATGATCCACCAATTTAAAGGCCCTGCCCTTCCTGTTGCAGCAAATTTAGCCAAGAAAGTGGCCTGTAACAAGCCGGAAAAAAATCCAAAAATGTCCCAAAACTATTGCAATAAATATGTCGCTCAATCGCAGTTTCTATAGACTACTTCAATGCCCATCAGAAAAAAAGTTATTACCGAGTTTGGGCTTAGAAAAAAAAAATTTGCGACTTGGTTGGTTACTTTCTGTTTACAAAAAAGTGTATTTTCATACTTCAATAAAATTTTCATTATTTGATATTTTCCCAAACCAAGAATACTTGGTTGTTCATCAGGAAGCTACGTTTTCAATGCGCCATTTAAAAGAGTTCTTTCTTCTTCTTTTAAAAGAGACTGGCTTCTGTTGTTGGTGGCCATGGCTTGCAGTAAACGTATAGATGGCTTCCACATATGTTAGCCATGGCTTCCCACAAAACATGACTAGCTTTTATACATGTCAGCCATGGAAGTCAATGTGTTAAGAACCATTGCCTTTGGTTCGTAGCTAGTTTACCATCGTGATTGTTTGGAGTCTACGGTTGGCGCAGTATACTGTACGGTTTGATTATATGAGAATACATGAGCAATCTGTACAGTTTTCCAGAATTGTAAAGGTTTTAAACGACGCCTCATTTTAGTTCTTTGGCTTTCTTTTTTTACTAACAAGAGATTGCCTAATACATTATTGATATTCAGCAAAAACCTATTCATTTCATTTTGATTATTTTAATGTTCTATTAAATTTTTTTATATTGTCTTGTGATTCACTCGCCTATGTTAAAAAAGTCTTAAAACTGTATTTTGAGTTTTACGAAGTTTTTCTTTAAGATGCAGCAGAAATTCAACGACAAGAAGCCGAAGACAAAACAACCGAGTTCGACAATGACGACGATGTTGTTATTGAGGACGAAGATGACCTCATTGGGGACGAAGATGATGTCATTAAGGAGAAACGATCACAATCTTGTGATAGTCATTCATGTCCTCTTATTGGATGGGAAAATAAATAACTCTTTTAATCATTTTGTGTTTTAATACCGTTCATTCCGTTCATTCTTGTTCGAAAATAAAAAGCCTTATATATTTAGTTGTTATTATTGTGTACCAAACGACAGCATTACCCATGTAGATAAAATCAGCGACCAAAGTGGATCTAATGTTTTGAAAATTTATGTACTTTTATTATTCTACTCCATTATATTCTACTATTCTATTTTATTTATTATAGGGTAAAATAATTCTGCCCTATGAAGATTTTCACAAATCTTAATTATATCTGAGCATCTCCATAGAATATGATGCCAAATTACGATTCGGGCTATCGTCGAATAAAATTTGGGAGAATGGTTTCGGTTCCCAAAATGTTTTGGTCTGATACGGCAATGATAAAAAGCATAAACTTTAGCAACAAAAGCACTCAAATGATTGGGTAATGCAAATAATATCAAAGAACTATTTATAATTTGAAATTCAATACACAGTGTAGTTTTAAAGTTTGTTTCTTTTTCTCTCAAACAAAGAACTTTACCATTTGACAAAGAGTATCTCGATATTGTTTCTTGTGGTGCAATATTTCGATAAATATGCCATGTTAATATTTCGATCAACATGCTATGTTAAGTTTTCCGGCAAAAATTTGTGTTTTAAAAACTTCTTTGCTAAACCAATCAAGGTAGCCTACAAAGAAAAATTGTAAATTAGAAATGACAAATACTCATAAAAGGATTTGCAGTAAGCATACCTTTCCTCAGACTAGTAAAAAAGGGAATTTAATGTTTTAGATACAACTTCCCGCTAAAATAATTTAAAATAAAGCTCAAGTTGAGACCATCAGGAATTAATTAGCTAGTATATTCAAGGATTATAATTCACATAAAATAACAGCTCACAAATAACTGAATAAAAAGGTATCCCATGTTAGAACTTCAAAGTTTGCACTTATAAATGACAACCTAATGGCACATTACCAAAAACAGCAAAAAAACTTTCATATCTAATCAAACCATAGAAATTTTTCTTGGGACATAGAAATATTCAAATCGGTTGAAACAATTAAGGGAATTAATCTGGAACACCATCCTGGAAAGTTAAACTGAAATCAATCATAGACTGCTTAAAGCAGTGGTTCTTATCCGTTTCGTGCCTGCGGCACACTTTGGGAATTTTTCAAAATAACTCGCGGCATACTTGGACCAAAGTGCAGATCTTGATTTTTATCCCTAAAAATTAATGTGCTTTAAAAAAAAGTCTTCCCTTTGAATCTGTCTGGAATTTCTTAACTTTTATCCCTAAAATGTAGTGTCCCCTAAAAAAAAGGTTGCGGAGCAATGTTTTTTAAAAAGTTTTGCGGCACACTTGGAAATTTCTCGGGGCACACAGGTTGAGAAACATTGGGATAGAGCCAAGCTAACATAATCAATGCAGAACAAAACTGAAGGCCATCATAGACAGAAAAAAAGTTGCATGCTGTTGATACTACTAAAAAGATTTTATAATATTTGCTTTTGTTTTATTATTGCAGAATATCATATTCCCGCCATTGTACATTTTTTCCAATTCTATATGATATTTCAAAAGATGTAACTCTACCTCTCTATTTGCGTGTTTTTTTTGTTTTTTTAATTTTTTCTTGGCATACATATGCTTTTTATGCTCTTGACTTTTAAATTAAACTATGTGTTGTTTTAGCTGGTCATTGGCAGTTGCGAAAAAAAATTTAAATTGATATAAGAGAATGCTTGGTACTATTAGAATTAAAAATTAATGGTTGTAATTTTGGAGATATTGAGAATAATTAAATTATGAGATTTATATTTATTTCACATCAGATTTTTTTGATATATGAAATTAATGAAAAAACAATTTAAGCAATTGGGGTGAATGTAATCGGGGAATACCCCATGGGCAAAATATAAGATTAAAAGTAAACACCCGAAAGGTTCAAAACTTTTTTCGTATGACGTCATAATATAAACGAAATCGCTTTGTGTTTTTGAACCATAGTTGCAGTTTAGCTTTGAATGCGAGAAGCTTGGATATCTTTGTAAGGTGTTGGTTGGAAAAGTTTAGAAATTGATGTGATAATCATCTTTAAAATTTTTAACAGAATTTTAATTCTTAATAAAATTCTTAATAGAATTTTAACAAAAATTCTTGCCCCGAATTGAACAATGATTTAAAGTTTTGATGGTTTGGACTTGAATGTTTTGAAGCAATTGTTTTTTTTAGTTAACAGCAGGTAAACTTGGAAAAGCATTACCAAGATTTTTCGAAAAAGCTAATTAATGTTAAAAATTTAAACATAAAAGATCAAAAAGAATAAAGTAGGAGTGTGCAAGATAAATTGTGACTTGATTTATCGAACGACTGTTTATTGAACTTTCATAATGGACAAATATGGTATAACAGTTTCTCACAGTTGTACTCTAATGTTGATAAATCTAATTTAAAGTAACAAAAAATGAACTGTTATTCGATAAACTGCTGTAGTAAATAGCTCATAGTGGCTCAAAAAAACTAAAACTGCAGAAAAAAACTAAATCTAGTATCCTCATAATCGTTATTTGGCAAATTTTTTTGAGTTTTTTTTGCTCATATGTCGGGTTTGAAGCTGAATCTGTGTGATTACGGTTGTAGTCTTTGTGAAAATGACATGGCTGGTTTGTTTTTAGACAGAATATTTTGATTTTGTACAAAATTTTGAAAGCATAAATTTTTAACCAATCTGAACATATGAAACTTTTATTGGGCATTAAGAAAATATCTATTTCGCTTTTTTATACCACAATCACATAGCCGAAAAAAAGCAATCTTGTCAAGTGACTAGGGGCCATAAAACTTGACCATTTAAAAATATGAATTTGAAATATTTTTGACATTAGAGAATATCTTAATTTTTTTTATGACGGTAACATTGGAGTAAAGAGATATTTTTGTCCGAAAACAATGGGTCAAGATATTTTACGAAACAATAAAAAATATTTATTTTTTATTCGTTATGAGTCAATCGAATTAGCTTTGACCTACTTAAATAACATTTCTACAAGTGTGAAAGAATGGAAATAAAAATACAGATTCACAAATAATCTGGTATCTTTGTGGAAATGAACTTTCACCATGGGTACAATTTGTCCTCTAACTCAGTGATGCTTTTAACCCTTTTACTAATTTTTCACCTTTCACTAATAGCCAGATTTCATTTACGTAGATACATAATGTTTTCAGAGCACCGTGAAATGTCGTCATAATTCTCGTATGTCCGCAATTAAATACAATAAAAAATGACTACCGGTAGTTGCTTTTTTAGAAACTGTAACTGTAACTTTGTTACTTTTGCAAAAATTGTAACTTGTTACTATTTTAACCTTATTAAACGTTCATGTTAGCAGTTACTTTTTAAATTGTTACTTAAAGTTTGTTGAAAGACTTTTTAGCGTGAGTGTTAGTTACTTCGACTGGATGGCCTTGAACACCCAAGTAAAGAACATAAGGAGCTAGGTCGTGGTTGATAATTGTCAGATTTTCTTTCGACAACGCGCGATTTACACAGTTTACACCTTTCTTTTCATTAGAACCGATGTAATTCAGGTGTTAATGCGGTTTATCTGCAACAAATTACGTGCATTCAAGTACTAATAGAATCGAAATAAAATACGCTTATTAAAATGAATACGACAATCATTTAAATTTTGTAAATAACAACAAACCAAATCAGTTAACCAATTAAAACACTAATTATTTACTGCCAATTAAAAAACGTCTATAAAAACATTCTACATACCGAAATATTTTTTCAAGGCCACTTTCTTCAACTTATCAATTTATCGACCACTGTAAAAATCACGAAATATCAACTTTTCGTTCTACTCGAAACAACTTTTAAAGTAGCTTAATCCATCAACGCGTTCTCTCTCTGTTTTTACTTCGGTTTCGGCACGACGAGTTTAATGCGAAGACGTCACGCAGCGAAACTCAATCTCTTTCACTACGGAACAACGTCGGCTATCACTATTAACAAAATTTACAATCTAAGAAACCAAAACAGCGCTTGCTTGAAGCGAAAATTGAAAGCGATTATTTAAGCGAAAATCAACAACAGTGAGAAAAGGCATTTTGAAACAGAACAAAAATTTTGAAACCGAAACGTTGTGGAATTTTGAAACCGAAATTTTGAAACCGAAACGTTGTGGACTAACCTGGTAGAGATCAGTGGTTTTCAAAGCTTACATGGTATTCTTCCCTTTCAAGCTTTAGATACAGCCATTTCCCAAAATTATATGACAAAAATTTTTTTGAGAAAAATTTGTTTTTGTTTTTAAGTAAAAACCTTTTTTGTTTTTTGTCATAAAGTGAAGCAACGTGGTCTTACCTGCAAACTGATGAAACTTCCCTCAGATAAGCACATAGTTAGAATGATCATGGAGCTTGTCCAAAAAGAAAATTTTAGTCCTATTACTTGACAGCAAGCGAAGCAAGTTTCGCCGTCAAAAAAAAGACGTTCTTCAGGGATCGGTCTTAGCTTCTCATCTTTTTAATGTTTATACCAATAATATGTTTTCCACAATCTCTAGAATGTTTGCTTATGCTCCTGATTTCGCATGGTTGCACTCTTTTGAGACTGAAAGGACTTGGAAGTCATAAAATGACTATAGGTTTTTGCGAATCTCCAGACTTGGACGTTGACGCTCAGTTCCAAAAAGACGTTGACAACAGCCTTTGATTTAAATAACCGAGAAGCTAACGTGAGCCAAAGGTTTATAACAGCAATAAACGTTTACCATTACTGGATAGATCGCTCGGATTCCGTTGTTATATCGTGGCATTGCGTAAAAAAATATCTTCACTCGTCACATTGCTGCGACAACTTGTGGAGATGGGGTGCTAATGCCAAAACATTATGTACAGTTGCCCTATCTTCGGTCCACTTGACAGCTGAATTCTGCGGCCAGTCTGGTGTCACCCAGTGCAAGAATCACAGACGGAATACAGAATACGATAAGAGCACATCCGGTCCCTTCCTTTGCTTTTATTCCATGACCAGCACCGGGCTTGTTAAAATGGGCTTTCCTCAAGCAGCTTGGGTGAGGAAAATCGCCCGCAGACTGGTGTTGGACGATTCTATTTGTCCATACACAATAAGGTTTTACTCTTTTACCGGATTGCGAGAGCGATGCCTTTAAAACAAACGCAAATCACATCTTAACAGCGTGCCTCATACATCGGGCACCATTTGGAGCACAAGGTCTGACAGTTCGGATAACCAAACCCGATGCTGCTCAACAACATCACTGCCAGCATCTGACATGGGCAGTAAAGCAGCCTGGGGTTGTAAAAGAATGAACCCTCGGTCCTATTTCTGGTTGTGTCTGCCCAGAGTCGATGGCTTTCCATATTACGATAACAGCAACAACCTTTTTTTCGGTTTTCAATTTTTTCTTGCGAGCAGAATGGGGTATAAAACAAATAGAATTGCATGCATGTAAAGACTGAAAAATGTCTTCACCTTAGGAAACAATTTTTATGAGCTATAAAGGTGCAAATATAAAAGGACCTTCCAATTTTTCTTATTAGTAAATAGTTTTGAATAAACGTTTTACTCGATTTCCTCCATCTACGATTATTTCTTCCTACAGATTACGAATTCCTTCCTAAGAAGCCGGGGGGATAACTTTGAAAAACATTGATCTGAATATAGTTGATTTCAGCCAAAATACAGAGTGATCGCTTAGGCTAATCGAAACTAGCGTCGTCGTAATGGTTAATCGAAACTCTTTTTTCGAGTTGCTATTTTAAGATTTTGGGTTTGAATTTCAATCATTTTGATTATGGTAGTAATATTTGTAAAAGTGACTTGTGAATGGTTTCTTTTTATGATTAGATATTTTAATTTTGCGTTAGACTTCGGCACCATAACATTTTAATTCAACCAATCAAAACATGAAAAAACATTTTTTTGCATTAAAAAAGTATCTTGTTTTCTTTAATATGCTATACCATTATGGCATTGGCGAATAAAAACATTCTTTTTAAGTGACACAGCAGAAAAAAAATAAACTCAAAATGTTTTTTGTATTATGAAAATACTGGTAGCTTATTTTGTTTTTTTATGACAATGACATTACAGTATAAAAGCATCTTTGCCTGATATCAGTGAGTCAACATATTCTATAAAACAAAAATTATATCTTAACTACTGTATGTGTAAACTAATCTTTTTTTAAACCCACTCGAATAATACTTGAGTACAAATATTAAATAGAGAATGCTAAAAATAAAAATACAGATTTTCAAAAAAAACAAAATTATCAAAAAGCTATCGCGATTTAACCGTTTTTGTTGTAATATTATGTGATAAAAGCTTTGCCGTTTAGTAATATTTTACTGATGTAGTAAAGAACTGAAAAAAAATTGTTAAAATTTAATTGGTCAAAAGGGTAAAAATGTTAAAAATACGAAAATAAAATAAAAAATTTTGGAACCGCGACAACATTTTTTATTTACAGTAAAACAATTCTAAAATAAAGAAAAATAAACTGGAGATCTACATTTTAATTGCTTCTGTATTGTAAGGTAACAAACCTTGAATAATTACAACCTTTGTTACAACGACAACGATACACCAGTATTTTTCGTTACGTCACTACTGTAACAGTGATCTACATTAGTCCTACTGTGGCCAAATCAACATATTTTTGTGTTTTGAGTTGACATTTGACCGACATTGGCTAAAACGAAACTTTTCTTATCTATTAATAAGGCAAAAGTTCACACAAAGCCTAAGTGATTAAATCACTTTTATTTTGGTCTGCTTAATCGTTGTTTTGTTGATTGACTCAAAAGTTTAGGAGTTTTATTTTATAGCAAGTTTAATTCTTATTGTAAATTTGTTTTATTACAGTTTAAAAAAAAAACCTTGATAGTTTAATAATTTTATAGCTGGTCTGTTTTGAAAGAAAATAATGCCTTATTGTCCAACTGTTTTTTAAACTTTTGTTAGGAATGAATTTATATTTTCTTATCTACGTAATGTTTTGTGACTGGCCAACTACCGATCCAATTGTTTACTCCAAGAACTCACTTACAAAAGATTCTTTTATAAAGAAAAGAGAAACTGCAATAGGTTGGTAAAAAAAAACGAAAAACGACTCTCAATGTAAATTTAATACAACCTAAAAATTTTTTTGAAGTATTTTTTTTTTGTATCCTAAATCTTCAATTAAAAGTCGCAACAAACTTTCATTAACTGCTTTATAAAATATTTTCTTCTTAAATCATTTAAAAAACTAGCGATCCCTACAATTTTCCAAAGCTTAATCAAAATAACCTTCTAAAAAAAATTCGTATAGTTCTCCGCCCAAGCCAATACAATATACGGCTTTGTCATTCAAGTATTCAACGAGATTGGAACAATTAAATGAAACCTAATCGAAATAAAAAGAAACAACTTCCAGACGTGATTAGAAACAGTGTTGTCGCGAAAGTCACAGTTAAATGGGGTTTTTATTGCAGATATTTTAAACAGTAACTTTAAAAAATTTGATTACTATAATACAGGGCCATGCACTGTCCCGACGAAAGCTTAACTACGACACCCAAAAAAACTTAAATTAGGCTCATTAATTGTACAAGCGAAGAACTACATTAAAAATTCTTTATCAATTATAAACTTTAGAGCCACTTGAACGAGGGGTTTTTCTTGGTTGGTTTGGAGGCTGGTCATCTGGTACTGGTTACGCAATAAAAAAATACTTAAACGACAATATCTTTAATTGCAGTTCTAAATTGCAGTCATATCTCTATTAAATTACTAGCGGACAGCAATATCTTGGCATCTCCGGAAGCAGGTCGGGGTAATTGCTTACCCTATGTATAGCGCCTCGTCGCTTTCCTGCGAGTCAGGAGGATAAATATAGAGATAAAAATATAAAATAAAAAAAATTTAAAGCAAACCTTTAAAAATATTGCCTTTGGGTGCTTAGCTAGTTTGGCATCATAATTGTTTGGAATCTTTGCTAATACTTTACATTTTGCTCATCTAAGTCTATGAGTAATCTGTATGGTGCCTTCAGAATCGTAAAAGTTTCAAGAGGCAGTATTTTTTACTTTTCTAATCAACTCTTTTCACTAACAAAAGATTGCCTAATTCATTATTGATTTTAAGCGAAAACCTGTTCGCTTTATTTTGTTTATCTTGACGCACTGTTACACGCTCAAAGTTTTTTCTTAGATCCTCGCAAACTTTATTCTTGCCTGTTATGTGATTTGCTATCTCACTTGAAAACAAAAAAAGTTTTACGTATTTTTTCTTTAAGATGCTTCAGAGATTCAACAACAGGCCGCCGAAGATATAACAATTTTGCTCGACAATGACAAAGATGTCGTTAATGAGAACCAAAATTTAGTCGTTGAAGAAGAACTATCAGATTCTTGTGATAGTCATCAGAGTTCTTCAACTGGACGGAAGAATAAATTGCTTCTTTGATCATTTTTTGGTTTAGTTTGTTTATTGCTGTTTAAAAATAAAAACCTTCCTACTTTGTTGTTGTTCTTGTTTATTACACGACCGCATATCCCACATTGATAAAATCAAAAAATTAAAGTGTATCTGATGTTTTAAAAATGTATCTGTCGGTGTTGTGCTAATCAATTATAATAATTCTTTAAATCTGACAACTAAATTTTCAAGCTTTCAACACAAAATGACTTTAATGAAGACATAAAATAAATAGTAAAATTGGGTATCACCACTGTGGAAGAAAATTTAAGAAAGAGTCAGTAACCATGTATTTTTACAAGCCAACTTTAGAGCGTTTTTACCTTGATGCATGTTTAACCCGCATATCGTCTTGTCGATGCTTGTTTTTTTCGACCACGTGTATTAAGTTTTCTTGTTAATATCTAAAGCAGTGCTTCTCATTATTTTCAACATTGCAACCCAAACCACTTAGAACGCAATTGTCGTGGCAAACTATTGCTGTGTGCGAAATAAAGACTATTTTTGGTCTTTACCAACCCGAGTGTTGTCACAAATCAAAGTGGAGACCACCATTGTTGTTGTTGTTTTCTTTAGTCTTCAAGTAAATTTCAATCACAAATTTTTGTCCTCAGGGTCATGATGTTAGTTAAAAATCTTTGATGCATGTTTCTCTTTACTGCAACGAATATATTATTTCAACACATTTTTTACACATTTCTTGGCCTACCGGTTGAAAGCAGGGCGTCGAACCATTTAAAATAACGTTCCGATTCAGGTTTGGCAAATTTTATTTAATGGTTTACAGTGGCGGTTTAGGTTTGGCATATTTTTTTTAAAGGTTTAGTTCCGGTTCAACTTAAGTTCGGGTTTAAAAAACAATTAGTGGTTAATACGATTTTCGATTCATGTTTGATTCAATCCTTATAATTTTCTAAAACATTTTTTATGTTCATTTTTGCAAGTGTATCAACCAAGGACATGGGTCGTAGATCGTGGCTATTGACATACCAGATCAAAGGATTTGGGAAAGAGGGGTCGAAACAATTTTTCCGGCAAAACGATGGTTTTGGACAATTTTAACAAGAAGCCCAAACGTAACAAATACTGCGTAACTGAATGCATTATTATCTTTTTGGCAAAATCTATTACCCGAAATGTTTACAATCAAAACTGAATGCATTACAAATCAAATTGAATGCAAGCAAAATTAAATGTATTACAAATCTTTACAATCAAATTTAAATGCAAGCAAAATTGAATGCATTACAATCTTTTTGGAAAAATCTTTTACTCGAAATCTTTAGCCAAAATCTCAAAATCTTCTTCACAAATCTTTTTAGCAGCCACAAATAAATTTAGAAGTGTTATGCGTTGAAATAATCAATTTTACCCCAAAAAAGACAATTTTATGATTGAATCTGGTCTACAGCACAATGAAAAAATTACTATTTGGACTTAAAATAACTTTTATTTTTCAGAAAAATATTTTTACAGATGCTTTTATCCCTCTAAACACATATTTATTGCCTGAAAAATTTAGGTTTTTTTAGGTTTTTTGTTGGTAAACAGGTTGAGATGGCAACAATGCCCTATTTCCCAATTTTTAAGGCTATGCTTGTAACCAAATAATAGGCCTATTTTAATGGCGCTAACTGACATGTTTTTTGGAGAATTATGACAAACAGTTGCATACCAGTATCTAAAATTTTAAAAGTCAAAGTATACTGATTGGCAAATAGGCTTTAAAAAGTTAAACATTAAATCTATTCACCCACAAGCTATTTAGGCGTAAATGCTAAACCAACTTTGTATAATTCAACAAAATTGAATGTAATGTATAATAATAATTTTGAGAGCACTAAAAGTGCAAGCAAAAACTTTTTGTAAATTAAGTTTTGATATCAAGCTTTTTTAGACTATTTTACGCTGTAGTGACAAGCAAGAAGATTGAAATTAGAGATACGAAAAAGCTAAAGAACCCATGGCAATAATTTTGCCTCCTTTTAGCCTCCTTCTTTAAAATTACTTTGTTTCATCAAATTAAATTCTGTTGTTTTCCTGCGAGTCAAGAGAATAAATTTAGAAAAGAAATAAAATAAAAAATTATATTTCTTCAGGAGAAAGTTTCCTAAAGTCTTATTCCAAATACACAATTACACCAGGCATATCAGTGAGCACTAATCCCACAATCACAGTCTTGTCTAAAACAGCGGATGCTCAGGAGACATTAGTGAGTTACTAGGAAGCATAACTATAGTCTTAAAACTGCGCGTTTATAGCTATATCCACACGTTGATAATAGTAGAATGAGGAAAGAGGCCGGAAAACTAGGGGGTATTTCTTTTTTGTACCCTAAATCTTCAATTAAAAGTTGTCTTTTTTCTGTCCAATTTAGTGTAACATTCAACCTTATTCTCTATTTTGTCAGGTTTACTAACCTTCTATTAACTATATTAGTATTATACTGTATGTAGTCTCCTAAGTGTGTCATGTTTTAAATTGTACTGTTTGATTGAACCGAATAAACTTTGTCTTGTCTTTGTTTGCATGCTAACGTTATAAGCTGGGCCTGTTAAAGTCAATAAAGTCAATTTTTTTTCGGGGTTTTACTACCCCATAAAACTTACGCAATCTTGTAGTTTTGTTGGTTCAGGAGTCTTTTTACTAAGTCTTATGAGTCTAATTACAGTCAAAATTTGTCAAAATTTTATTTTATTAAATCTTACATACAAAAACTCATTTTTGCTTATTTTTGCAAGTTTTCAAGCAGCTCATTATGCAGTATAAACGCGTAATAGATATTTAAAACTTTTGGGACCGAGAACCCTTAGCGTCGATTTTTCGCTTTTTCTTTATAATTTCAGAATCAGCACTATAGGTTTTACTTATTTTACAATATTCCACCAACTTCAAACTTCTAAAAACTTTTAATACCCCCACTCTGGGTTACGTAATTTTTAGTTTAAAAATCTTTCATGTATATTAGTGTTTTTCAACCTTTTTTTGGCCATGCCCCATCTAATCACTTCTAAAATTTTTATGTCCCCCATTTGGTGATACATAGCTGTAACAGACGAAAGTTTGCTCAAAAGACTAGTGAAGACTAAAAATAAAAAGGGCATCACTTTGAAACTGCATTTGATTTATTTAAAAGTCAGAATTTTAGTCGCTAGCATTGTGAATTTAAAAAATTTTTTGTTAAAATCTGAGTGAAGAACAAAAAAATATATTTTCGATTTGGTTTCTGAAAAAAATGCCAAATATTTTTGTATGTGGGTGCACTAAATAATATTTAAACCCAAAAGGATCCATAGGTTAAAAAATAGTAAAAACCTTTGCTTTATAGAAAACCAGCGATTCACAATTTGTAAAAAATATTTGCTTAAATTAATATTTTTAACCCGGGAGGGAAACGTTTTCTGAGAAGGTGTCAAAAATTTATTGCGAAGGCATCATAAACTTCATATTGCGAACTATGCCTATCTTTTGTCAACTTTTAAAATATAAATTTTCTCAAGTGAAATATGCTTGAGAATTGACACGCATTTTATATTCTGACTTTTGTCCTTCGATTTGAAGTAAAAACTTATTTTTTGGTTTTTCACGTCACTTTCAAGAAAAAAGATTTTCTATTTCGCCTTCAGTTCAAAGTAAAGACTTTTTTATTATCGTTTGGCTTTTGAAGACAAAGCAATATTTGCTCTGGATCGTATAAAAGTCTGCTGCTGTCTCTGCTGGGTCGCGATGATCCATAACAAATCACCTGAGGCCTACCCAAAAATTAAAAATCATTGGTTCAAAGTCTTAATGTAGTCAAAGAATAAAACATGTAAAATTAGGCCAGCATTAAAATTTCAAGAGAAAAAGTAGTAAAATTGGCTGAGGTGTGCGTAACTACTAACTTTTTGAGTAACTCCAACGTTAGATTTGTTACTTTTGCAAAAATGTAACTGGTTACTCTTTTGATCTTGTCAAAAACTATTCGTTACAATTAGTTTTTAATTTAAGAGATATTTCTTATCAACACAGCCAATGTCATATGAATTAAAGTGAAGATTTTTTTTTGGTCTTCAATTACATTTGAGGTCCCGAATTTAGATACAAAGTAGAGAATTTTGCAACGAGCCGACCACACAGATCCACATGGCGACAACTCCATCTTGATAAATTAATACAACGCTTTACAGAAGATTTTCGCGGGTCGCATAAAAACATTTGCTGGGCCGTAGTTTGTCCATTCCTCTTCTAGAATATAGAATAAAATGATTTTCTTCTTCACTTCTGTCGGTTATTTTTTAAAGTATTCTAACTTGCGGGTTTCGAATAGAAAAAGGTTGATTTTTATCTTGAACGTTTTAAACAGGCAATGAATGAAGACCTTTTATGTTCTCACTTGTTTATTTCTTACAAATTGTTATAAAAAGCTGGCCCTGCTCATGACCGATAAAATTTAGAATTGCTAAAACTTTGTAGCTGACCAAGTTGTAGACCAAACTTTTTAGCGGACCAAGTTGTAGATCAAACTTTTTAGCGGACCAAGTTGTAGACCAAGCTTTTTAGCTGACCAAGTTGTAGACCAAACAGTATCAGTATCAGTATCAGTATCTTTTATTTCAGTTCCTCCATAAAAAACATAGTGAAATAGGAAATTTATAAGTAGTAGAAAGCAGAACAGAAAAAGGAAGAGGCAATAAAACGATAAACGTTGTGGCATGCAATCAAGATAAGAAGAGATTTTTAAGAACAAGTGTGCATGGTTGCAGCACCTTTTAAGAGAAACCAAAAAATAAAAAAAAATGAAAAGAAAGAAAGAAAACAAAATAAAAAGAAAAAAGCGTAATCCGAGTCATATGTAGACGCTGTTGTGTCGGCGGAAAATGTGGCGGGATACACAACAGGTTTTAGTTTTTAGCGGACCAAGGTGTAGACCACCTTGATCTAATTTACTCGTGGGCAATTGTTGTAAATTTTTTTACTCAATTAAAAATAAAGTTTTTGAATACCAAAGCAAATCTTCAAAGCCAAATACGATACGCTTGATTGTAGTAATTTGTATAGATTCGACAAGATTAGGAGCAGTGCCCTGCAAAATATATAAAAAAGCATTTACTATAATGTTAATTAAAAAAAACCTAAAAACATAACTTTTTCAAAGCTTAAACATAACTGAAAATGTTTCTCTCACTAATGAATAGTTTTTTAAAAATAGAAAAGTTTTTTAAAGTTAAAGAATATTAGAAAAACATAAATTTCTTTAAGCTGATGAAAGAAGCTTTTATACCCGACCACTACATCTCTTCATAGTGAAGTATATTGGTTTAAAGCTTGTCCTGCTGCGGTTTTATAAAATGATATCCAATTTCCTATGTGAAGTTAGTAATTATGACTAACACAGTGCTTCTCAAATTGAGCCACTTGGCTGAGGAGAAATTTGTTATCTTAGAATAATTGTTAAAGAAGAATTTTGAATAAAATGTAAATTTTTTTCGCATTGGCTGTATATAAAAAATAATTCCAACTACATATTATTAAAGTGAAAAATATAAAGTAATGCACATTGTTGCAGACTATATTGTCAAAAAATTTTATGTGTTTTAAGCTTGCATTAAAATGTCTTGTTACTTTCTAGCAAAAACTAAAATTAAATTATTTGATATGGCACCAATTTCTCAGAGGTGGCCAGCGCAAGATGCAATCAATACGTCCGCAGCGCATATTGCGCTTTGAAAACTTGTGGCGCAGTCGAAACCGTAAGCACAAGCTTTATATTATTACCTTTTCAATACATTTTATTGCGCCAAAATTGTCCGCCCTTGAAATTTCTTCGCGACCTCACACATCCCTTATCATTCAAAAATAAACGTAGGCTCAAGAATGTTGACGCAAATGACGTTTACTATTATTGTTACACAATCAGAACCGTTCTTATTGTGAGATAACATTTCGTGTGTTGTTGCTATTTTTGACTTCAATTACAATGGTAAAACCATCCCACGGTGTCTTTAAGTAATCACACAAGGGTAGTTTAACCATTTTTGCAAAAGGGCGTAACTCTAAGATACAAAAATTTCAGTTACTTTATAGTTAAATACCCATAAGCGCTTTTAGATTTGAATAGTTTTTAAAGATTTAGATATCACTTTAAAATTATTTCCTGACTTTAATATATAAAAAATAATTAGACTTGTAGCAAAAGAAACGATTGAAAAAAATCTTTATTGGAATTTTAAAAAAATTTTTTTTATTAATCCATTCATTGTAATAAATCCACTTTCGGTACTTTACTTACTTTAGGAAAGGTGGATATATCCGCTTTCGATAGTGAAAGAGTTAACATCTCTGTTATTAAAACCTCTACAATTCGAAAAAGTTCAGATATTTTAAATAACACAAATATATTTCGGTAATGCAGATAATTGTAAATTTGTAGACTTCAGTCAATTGGAAAAAAATTCAGAAAAAGCTTTTTTTGCCTTTAATTTATGAACAATAAACATGTAAGATTATAGTTTTTAATCAAGGTTGTATTGTCGGAGTCGGGAGTCGGAGTCGGGAGTCGGAGTAGCTGGAGTCGTACGTTTCTGTTCGGAATCGGATTTAGAGTTGTTTTTTTACAGTAAAATCGCTGGTGTCGGAGTTGAGAATCGGATACGTTTTTTAAATGCTCTGGAGTCGGAGTCGGTTTTGCAGATGTTCTGGAGTCGAGTCGCGAGTCGTAGTCGTTTTTTTAGAAGTTTTGGAGTCGCAGCTGGAGTCGGAAAATTTTAAATAGGTGGAGTCGGAGTCTGAGTTGAATTCGGATAAATTTTTTCCAACTCCGATTCCGACTCCGACTCCACTTGTTTAAAATTTTCCGACTCCGGCTGCGACTCCAAAACATGTTTTAAACAAAAATTAGCGTAGCTGCTTTTTCTACCACTATTTTGATTTTTTCATTTGTAACAAAATCAAAACTGTCACTGACCAAACTTCAATTGCTAAACAGTCGTTCTACATTTTAGTAATTTTTGTGTACAGTACACTTCATTTTGCCACAAAAAATACGTAAAATATTGTTTGTGCTTTACCTAGTTCTTGTGTAATTTTTTTGGTTTTGAAAATTAGCCCAATGCGGACATAGACAGTGAAGTGTTATAATTTATCAGTTGACATCATCAGCATCAAGTTTTATTCAAACCAACTTATCCAGGACATAAGTACGCAGTTGTATGCAAAATTCGCAAATGACCATATATAGGATGACTAAATGCTATAGTAGTACGGGATGTTCGAAAAGTAACAGTGTAGTAGATTAAACAAAAATTTCACACAATAATATCTATTGCATGTTAGTCTACATACGAGTTAAATGTTACAGAAATATACTGGTAAGTTTATGAACAGGTTTAGGAAGAATATTTGGGGTATCTAACCCAGTTAATGACGTAATAATAAAGTAACAATTATTTTGTGATCACACTTGGTTTTGAAAAATGCTTTTTCTAATTTGCCGTATTACACATTTACCAGTATAAAATTAAGCTGTGGTTTAATTTGAATGCTTTAAAGTAATTCTTTTGGTTTAAAAGCATTTCTTAGTCCGCAAGCGCCTGGTAAGCGTAAAGAAACAGTAGCAAAATTTTTCGAATAAAGTAGTTGATGTTAAAATTTCGTATACAAGATATAGAAGAAAAAGACCCGTGTCGTCATAATCGTTTATTTGAACACTTTTTTCTAGTTGCAGTTTTTAGATTTTGTATTCGGTGCTCAATTATTGTGAATGCAGTTGTAATATTTGTGAAAGTACTTTATGCTTGTTTTCTTTTTCTGATAAGATATTTTAATTTTGCACAGGATTTTGACACCCTAACATTTTTAACCAATCAAAATATAAGAAAACTTTTTTGTCATTATCGTAACGATAAATGCATTTGTATTTTTATGGCCAAACTAACTTATTTTTGTGCCTTGAGTTGACAATTTACTAAGTTTTGCTAAAAAACAACTTTATTCATCTACCAACAAAGCACAATTTTACAAAAAACTTTGTTGATTTCCTTTTATTTTAGTTTATTCTTAGTCTTTGTTTGTTGATTGACTCGAAAGTTTATTTTATTGCAAGTTATTGTAAATTTGTTTTGTTACAGCTTTAAAAAAGAACCTTAATAGTTTAGTAATTTCAAAGCTGGCCTGTTTTGAAAGAAAATAATGTCTTATTGTTCAACTGTTCCTAAGCTTTTGTTAGGAATGGGTTTATGTTTTTTGTCAACATAATATCTTGTGACTCGCCTACTACCAGGTCAAATGATTGCTCTCCGAATCAATTTAAAGAAACCTATTTCAACAAGAAAAAAGAAACTGCGAAAGGTTGGTAAAAAAGCTAAAAACAACTTTCAATGTAAACTCAATAAACTTAAAGATTTTTTTTAAGTATCTCTTTTTTTGCATTCTAAACCTTCAATTAAAAGCTGCAGCATACATCCATCAACTGTTTTTTATAAAATATTGGGTCTTTCAATCATTAAAAAACTTCTTTTCTTTACAGTTCTAAAAAGGTTAATTAAAATAACCTTCTAGAGAAAATTCGCATAGTTCTCTGCACAGTCAACGTAATGTACGGCTTTGTCATCCTAGTATTCAAAGAGATTTAAACAATTAAATGAAACTTAATCGAAACAAAAAGAATCTGTTCCAGATGTAACCAAACCCAGTGTTGTGACGAAACATACAGTTGAAGAATATTTTTTTCATTGCAAGTATTTTAAAGAGTAACTTTGCAAAATTTGATTACTAGAATATGGGGGTTACGCAATAAGCCGACAATTTTAACTGCAGCCTCCCCAAAAAAAATCGAATTAAGAATATTAATGATACAATCGAATGACTAAATGTAAAACTTATTGTCAATTTATAAATTTTAGAGGCCTTTTGAACTAGTGGCTCTGGATTTGGGGGTTTTGAGTGTTATTAAGCAAACACTGTCCACGCAATCAAAGGCTACGAAAATGACGCTTTCTCTAAGAAACCTTTGTCTGCCAAATCAGTTCTATTAATATATTCTTGTGCGCCATAGCATTGTTTAGGAAAATTGAATAGCTTCAATATCTTGAAGCCATAACCTGTGAGATAAATTTTATTACTTTTTTTACGTCAGAAGCCTTTTAATTCCCTTTAGTTTTGAAATGAAGCACTGTCCTTTTTTCTTCAAACCTTAATTGTTTAAAGTATTTTGTGGTTATCAAAAACGATTTGGTTTTTGGTCATATGACTTACTCGTACAGCGAACGGTTGACTGTTTATAAGAAAATATCCACAGTTTTGTTCAATAACCAACAAGGCTATCACCTTTTTTTTGATGTTCCTTGAAAGGTAGAGAATTTCGTGGCACAATAGTTGTATTATTCAAATACTTTTAGAACAAGATATATAGAAAAAATGTATAAAAAAAAGCTATATAGCATTTAAAGTTATTTCAAAAAAAAGGAAAAGAAGAAGCAGAAGAAGTTTACGTACATGATACAAGTAGAAAGGTTTCTGATTGCTGAACAGAATACACACGCAGACATAAAATTTTTTGGTTGGTATCCAAAAAGATGTGTATAGAATAATTTCCCCAGACTGTAAGTCGCTAGACTTCCTTTTCCTTTTGTAAATGATGAGATGATAAACCACACTTTCAATGAAGCCCGTAGATATACCAATCAAACTGTTAAACTTCAGCAGACTCTCAAAATGTGCAAGATTTAAAACGGACGCTGACAAAGTAAAAATGTTGGCGCTAAGAATGAATCAGTAATGATGGGAAATCTTAAAAATTGTAAAGCATCCAATCGTATATATAAACATATATTGTTTAATTTGCAGCCTAACGTCAGGAAATAGGTTTAAACTTTTATTACGTGTACGTCATTTTAACATCAATGAGGAAAATCAGGAAAAAGATCGTCTGGAAGTGTAGAGTAGTTTAACTTTGTTCTGTCGGTGGATGCATCTGGGTTGAAAAAATTTCTTGTAGGAAGTCAGCAGCAAATGAACGAGAAGTAGGATTAGCAAAAAGCTTTTGGTTGAAATTAGATATGAGCTTCTCGGAGAAGGTAGAAACTTTTATCTTGACAGTTTTTACATCAGATATGAACTTGCACTTCCCTTGTACACATAATCGAACAAGAAGGTTATAGCAAAAAATATATTGGAAGCAACATAAAAAAGAAAAGAATTGATAGCACGTAAGGATACTTGTAATGGGAGATTGCTGACCCCCAAAACATGCTCCAACAATAATAAGTATAAGTGAATCACATGTCCAATCACAAAAAACCAACTAGTACTAGCCTTCCACAGCAGTAACCAAAATGCAACACCAAACAGCATCACTCAGTAGCATCACCTTGAAACATATTTGCTAAAGGCAAAGATCACTAAAAGATATTATAAACAATTGAAAGCCCTATTTCTAAAAGTACCTAAGTCACGTTTTTGAAAAAATGAGATAAGCAGAAAAAATTGTTTGTTTACTCGCCAAAAATATTCTGACAAAAAATCTTTTCAGGATAATATACGGAAATCACTTTTTAAATAGCACAGAGGTTTAAAATCTTAGCGTATTTTTATTCTAGAAGAACCGAAGTCCAACTGATTTATGTTAAAAGTTCCTATACACATTTGATAGCTTATTAAATCTACTGTTTGATGGCTCGACCTGCAAAGCAGTCTTATCTGAACAAATTTTTTTTTACTTTTGTCAATAAAATTTGAAATAGAAGTTTTTGAAATTTTGTCAAAGGTTAATAATATAAGAGTATCGTAAGCATTATAATAAAGTAATAACTTTCATTTTCATTATAGGTAAGCTTATTCAATAACTTATTTTTGCATTAGGTTTACCTGTATTATTATTTTAATCATTATCTTTCAATTGATTGGAAATCCTAACGTTTTATTTGGAGCTTTTAATTCCCATCTATAATCTAATAATTTAGTTACATAGCATTATATTGCAGTCACGAAGCATCAACTCATCTATTGACATTCAGAAAAAATTTTTTTTAAATTTGTACTTAATAGCTTTATATTGATTTAGGTTTTAGTTAATAGATCATGGAAAAGTTTTTTTTTATGTTTTCTCGGTTTGGGTACGCAAATTTTTGGAAAATTAACTTCTTATCACTTGGTTTTTTGATTTCCCCCAGATCCTAAATTCTTTTCTGATATGTCACTCTATAAAAAATAGAAATGCATATTATCATTATTATTACATGTGATTGACTTTTTCTGCCTAACTACACTGTCAATTTGCTAGAAAAGTGCATACATGTAAAACAAAATCTGCAATAAAAGCAGCTAAATCCAATTTGCAAAACAAGCTTTAATTCCATGATGACGTCATAATAAAATTCTAAAAAGTTGTTGAAATAGGGAGAGATACATAATCAAAGTAATAAAAAGCCATTTAGATTTTTTTCATCATTACTCTGATTTGCCAGGGTTTTTGAAAACTTTAAACCTCATTTTCTCAAAACTGACATTATGTGACTTATGTACATTTAGAACTAAGCTCTTCAATTGTAGATTTTGACTTATAATAAGCTTATAATAACCCAAAGCTGGTATAGAATTATCTGATTAAACACCTTTCTGTGTCACAACGATAAAAAAACTAGTTAAATGTTACAAAAAACTTCTTAATAACCTTTTTTTCGGCATGTCTGTTGTAAACGTTGGGGTTATATAAAAACATAAACATATTGCATAAAAAAATCTCCATACAAAACTTGGTTTCAGGCTTTTAAGCATCGATAAGTTATAGGGACCACTGTACTTGGGAATTCTCAAACAGCGTGCATCTTCTTTCGTAAAGAGTTAATGACAATAATCCAACAATCTAAAGGCCCTGCCCTTCCTGTCGCAGCAAATTTAGCCAAGAAAGTGGTCTGCAACAAGCCGAAAAAAAATCCAAAAATGTCCAAAACTATTGCAATAAATATGTCGCTCAATCGCAGTTTGTATAGACTGCTTCAATGCCCATCAGAAAAAAAGTTATTATCGAGTTTGGGCTTAGAAAAAAAAAATTACGACTTGGTTACTTTCTGTTTACAAAAAAATGTATTTTCATTATTTAATATTTCCCCTAACCAAGAATACTTGGTTGTTTGTCAGGAAGCCACGTTTTCAATGCGCCATCTAAAAGAGTCCTACTGGCTTCAGTTGTTGGTGGCCATGGCTTGCAGTAAACGTATAGATGGCTTCCACATATGTTAGCCATGGCTTCCCACGAAACATGACTGGCTTTTATGTATGTCAGCCATGGAAGTCAATGTGTTAAGAACCATTTGCCTTTGGGTACGTAGCTAGTTTACCATCATGATTGTTTGGAGTCTACAGTTTGGACAGTATACTGTACGGTTTGATTATATGAGAATACATGAGCAATCTGTACAGTTTTCCAGGATCGTTAAAGTTTTAAATGACGCCTCATTTTAGTTCTTTGGCTTTCTGTTTTTACTAACAAGATATCGCCTAATACATTATTGATATTCAGCGAAAACCTGTTCATTTTATTTTGTTTTTTTTATATTCTCTTGTGATTCACTTGCCTATGTTAAAAAAGTCTTAAAATTGTATTTTGGAGTTTTACGAATTTTTTCCTTTAAGATGCAGCAGAAATTCAACGAAAAGAAGCCGAAGACAAAACAACCGAGTTCGACAATGACGACGATGTTGTTATTGATGACGAAGATGACCTCATTGGGGACGAAGATGATGTCATTAAGGAGGAGCCATCACAATCTTGTGATAGTCATTCGTATCCTCTTATTGGATGGGAAAATAAATAGATCTTTTAATAATTTTGTGTTTTAATACAAAATTATTTTTTTGATTTTAATACCGTTCAAACTTTTTGGAAAATAAAAAGCCTTATATATTTAGTTGTTGTTTTTGTGTACCAAACGACAGCATTACCCCTGTAGATAAAATCAGCGACCAAAGTAGATCTAATGTTTTAAAAATGTATGTACTTTTATTATTCTACTTTATTATATTCTATTATTCTATTTTATTATAGGGTAGAATAATTCTGCCCTATGAAGATTTTCAGAAATTTTAATTATATCTGAGCATCTCCGTCGAATATGATGCCAAATTATGATTCGGGCTATCGTCGAATAAAATTTGGGAGAATGATTTCGGTTCCCAAAATGTTTTGGTCTGATACGGCAATGATAAAAAGCATAAACTTTAGCAACAAAAGCACTCAAATGATTGGGTAATGCAAATAATATCAAAGAACTATTTATAATTTGAAATTCAATATAGTTTTAAAGTTTACTCCCAAACAAAGAACTTTACCATTTGACAAAGAGTATATAAATATTGTTTCTTGTGGTGCAATATTTCGATAAATATGCCATGTTAATATTTCGATCAACATGCCATGTTAAGTTTTCCGGCAAAAATTTGTGTTTTAAAAACATCTTTGCTCAACCAATCAAGGTAGCCTACAAAGAAAAATTGTAACTTAGAAATGGCAAATACTCATAAAAGTCATTTTTAGTAAGCAGACCTTTCCTCAGACTAGTAAAAAAGGAAATTTAATGTTTTAGATACAACTGCCCGCTACAATAATTTAACATAAAGCTCAAGTTGAGATTATCGGAAATTAATTAGCTAGTATATTCAAGGATTATAATTCACATAAAATAACAGCTCACAAATAACTAAATAAAAAGGTATCCCATGTTAGAACTTCAAAGTTTGCACTTATAAATGACAACCTAACGGCGCATAACCAAAAACAGCAAAAAATCTTCATACACCCTTGTGCAAATTAATCTAAACACTCCTAAAATTTATCAAAAAATTCAGTTTTTTTGTTGAATAAAGCATTTTGTTTAGTCATAATTAGGGCAATTTTTTTATGACCTAATTTTTCCTAAAATATGACTTTAAATATGACCTAATTTTTTCTGTCTGGTTCTTAAAACCTATGCAGCCGAGTCGGAGTATTGAACTCATTATCATTTATTTCGAACAGTTGAACCGCATAATCAAGTACGAATGGACATTGTCTTTGTCAAAATTGCGTCCAGGACATAGCATTTTTTTCAGTATAGAGAAAGAGCGTTCCACAGAAGCCGAAGTTGGCTGTGCTCTTTGAAGCAGCGCTACCTCAGCAGGAGAATGATCTGGTAGATGTGCACCACTACCGGCGGCAATTTTAAGGAAGTCGCTACCTCTAGCTAGACGACTTTGAACATAATTTTTTATCTCACATGGGTCGTCACCAAAGTGGAGATTTTGAATGGCTTCCGAAGCAGCAACAATTGTATTCGATGAATTGGTAATTCCCTTGATTAGGATGGCAATATCTCGGTAGTTACCATAGATTTGCCTTAATTCGACGAAAACTGCAGGTTCTGCTATGGCTTCCTTTGCCCGCTCAACCAGTTTTCCACCATCTTCAAAATTGTCAACAATGTTTTTGATAATTTGGAAGTTTTCTGCGGAGTAGAAAGATGCCTCCAGCCACGTGGCCCAACGAGTCAAAACAGGTTGTGGTGGTGCCGGCAAACCAGCTGCGGTGAACAAAGCATGTCGGTCTTTGTTTTTTATGGTTGCTGCTTTTATAGACGATATCAAATTGTCTGCAGCTTTAAAATGTGCACGTATATGCTCAGCACAATTATGCAGCAAATGTGCGATGCAAGTAACATGGAGCAGGCGTGGATACAGGATTTTTAATGTTTCAGCTGCTTTTATCATGTACCTTGCGGCATCACTGAGTAGCAGCAAAAACTTCTCACGAGCAATATTCATGTTCTTGAGGGTGTCGTCAACAATTGTACAAATATTGGAGCTATTGGAATTGCCATTTAATGGTTTGCAGTTGACTAAGTATGTTTTTTCAGGTTCCTCCGTCAGCCCTGCTAAAATATTGACATACTTTTTACCAGATACCTCAGCCTATCTACGACCAAAAACAATGCTTTTGCAGCAAACAATTCCTTAAGGCGTTCAGTTTCTTTAGCAGCCAATTCCTTAACATGGCTTCGACATGCTGATTCAGAAGGGCAATGCTTCCCCAACTCTGAGTTTAATAGCTTTTTAATACTGGCATGCTGAAGCTTATAAAGTGGGATGTCAGCCTCTAAGAATGCCGTTACAACCTTTTTTGTAAAATCCCGTTGGCAAATGGGGACAAAAGACTGTTTGTTTAAGGTCTTTTTTGCCGGTGCAATTTTCTTTTGGTGTTTTGCCGATTGTCGATGTTGTTCCACGTGAAAGCGCTTGTCACATCTGACGATGGTGGCACAAAGCTGACAATAAAGATCATTCTGGGGATTGCAAGAAAACTCTTGGGGATATTGCTTTACATACCTTTTTGTTTTTACTACTTTTGATTCTGCAGTTTTTCCCATACTGTTTGCTAAAACTTGCTGTTAAGGAACACTTGCTAATTCATACGCTTGCTAAATAAGCTAAAATGCGTTAAGGAACACGCACGTGTTAAAATAATTTTCTTTTGCTTGTGGTTATGACGACATAATTTATTTTCTAACTTGTGACTTCTAGCCTAGCGCTTTTACGAGTTTCAAAAGCATTACGACTCTTTCGACAGTTGATGGTGTTGTAGCAAAAGAGCAATATCTGTGCTTGAGACTAAAATTACAACTTGCAAACTAGTGTAGCTGATTCGTTAGAACTTATACAAGGAAATAAATTAATTAATTCGATATTCTTGAGCAAGATAACTATGGCGTCACAGAGTCATAACAATAATGGAGATAGCAAAGCTTTGCAATCGTTGTTAATCTAACGTTCTGTCTTTGCACCATGAATATTCTACTGAATATGGGAGCAATGACTAAATTTATGACTTTTATGACCGAAAATATTTTTTATGACTTATGGTGTAAAATATGACTTTAATATGACTTTTTAACTCCGTTATCAAACATCGTACGAAAGTTTTGATTGAATTTTTGGGTATTTCATAAAAAACAGACCTTCTAAAAAAAATATAACTTTAATGACAAAAAATTGCCCTAGTCATAATGTGTATTTTCCGCCACAAATCAGTTGCAATTGAGATGGAGTTACAATTGACAATTAGATTAAAGGTGACGAGTGTATTTGAAGAGGTAGTTTGAAAACTTAATTAGAATAAGTTTAGGTGATTTTTATATAATTTTTAACATTATTTAGAAAGGGTGTATAGAATAAATTATTATTAGGGAAAAGAGTAAACTATTATTTAGAACGGGTTTATAATGGATATTACTCCAAGAAAACGCGCTAAGATTGTTAGACTACGTGACCACACCATAATGTCTCAAAGAAAAATTGCTAAAAGTGTGGGCGTCAGTTTAGGGTTTGTGAGCAGCATTCTCAAACAAAAAAGAGAAACAGGAAATGTTGAAGTCCAAAGAAAAGGAAGGTGTGGAAGGAAAAGAAATACTACCAAACGTGATAATTTGCCCCTTTTGTGCAACAGCAAAATAAACCCACGAAAAACCAGTAAGGAATTGAAAAGGGATTTGGATGAAAGTGGGGTGCATGTATCTTCATCCACCGTTCGACGACGATTGTTAGAAAAAGGAAGGAAAGCGAGAAAGCCAAAAAAGAAGCAAATGTTGACCGCCACAATGAAAAAGAAACGATCCAATTCGGCAAAAAAAACACAAAGACTGTTCTGAAGATGACTGGAGCCGTGTCCTCTTTTCAGACGAAAGTCATTTCTTTGTTCAGGGATTCAATCCAAAACTCATTCGCTATTCACCCAACGAGAAGCTGCGTGAAAAACATTTTGTGCAAACGGTGAAGCACCCAGACAAAAGATGCTCTGGTGTTGCTTTTCCATTAACGGACCTGGATCGCTTGTACCGGTCGAGGGCATGATGAACAGCAAAGCTTATTTGCAAATCGTCGAAAGAAAAGTCTGAACAGAATTGTCTGACCTCCATCCACGTACAATTTTTCAACAAGACTTTGCAACCTGCCACAAAGCTAAAATAATAAAAAATTGCTTTAAAAAAATAAAAATAACAGTATTGAGTTGGCCAGGGAACTCACCAGATTTAAATCCAATCAAAAACTTGTGGTCCATTGTTAAAAATCGCCTGAGAAAGATGGATTGCACCAATAAAATCAAGCTCATTTAGTCTGTAATACATGTATGGTTCCATGATGAGGAAATCAAACAAATCTGCAAAAAATGGTTTTATCTATAAAACAACGAGTGAAATTAGTGCTAGAGAGTAAAGGTGGACATATTAGCAATTGATTGTATCGTAGTTTTCAAAAAAAAAGCAGAAACTTTGAAAATTAAACTTTTTTTTGCTAGTGTTCAGATTAATTTGCACAAGGGTGTATCTAATCAAACCATAAAAATTGTTCTTGGTACATTGAAATATTCACATCGGTTGAAACAATTAAGTGAATTAATCTGGAACACCATGCTAGAAAGTTAAACTGAAATCAATCATAGACTGCTTAAAGCAGTGGTTCTCAACCGTTTCGCGCCTGCGACACACTTTGGAAATTTTTCAAAATAATTCGCGGCGCTTTTGGACCAGAGTGCAGATTTTGATTTTCGTCCCTAAAAAGTAGTGTCCTTTGAAAAAGAAGTTGTGGAGCAATGGTTTAACGTTTTTTAAATGTTTCGCGGCACACTTGAAAATCTCTTGGAACACACGGATTGAGAAACACCGGGGTAGAGCAAAGTCAACATAATCAAAACTGAAGGCCATCATGGACAGAAAAAAAGTTACATGCTGTTGATACTACTAAAAAAATTGTATAATATTTGCTTTTGTTTTATTATTGCAGAATATCATATTCCCGCCATTGTACATTCTTTTCAAATTCTATATAATATTTCAAAAGATGTAACTCTACCTCTCTATTTGCGTGTTTTTTTTTGTTTTTTAATTTTTTTGTTGACATACATATGCTTTTTATGCTCTTGACTTTTAAATTAAACTATGTGTTGTTTTAGCTGGTCGTTGGCAGTCAAGAAAAAAGATTTAAAATGATATAAGAGAATGCTTGGTACTACTAGAATTAATATTTAACTGTTGTAATTTTAAAGATATCGAAAATAATTAGATTATGAGATCTATATTTATTTCTCATCAGATTTTTCTGATATACGAAATTAAGGAAAAAATAATTGAAACATTTGGGGTGAATGTAATCGGGGAATACCCCATGGGCAAAATATAAGATTTAAAGTAAATACTCGAAAGGTTCAAAACGTTTTTCGTATGACGTCATAATATAAACGAAATCGCTTTGTGTTTTTGAACCATAGTTGCAGTTTAGCTTTGAATGCGAGAAGCTTGGATATCTTTGTAAGGTGTCGATTGGAGAAGTTTAGAAATTGATGTGATAATCATCTTTAAAATTCTTAACAGAATTTTAATTCTTAATAAAATTCTTAATAGAATTTTAACAAAAATCCTTGCCCCGGATTGAACAACGATTTAAAGTTTGGATGTTTTAAACTTGAATGTTTTAAAGCAATTGTTTTTTTTAGTTAACAGCAGGTGAACTTGAAAAAGCGCTGCCAAGATTTTTCGAAAAAGCTAATTGATGTTAAAAATTCAGATATAAAAGATCAAAACGCATGAAGTAGGAGTCTGCAAGATAAATCGTGATTTGACTTATCGAACGACTGTTTATTGAAACTTCATAATGGGGAAATATGATATCACAGATTCTCACAGTTGTACTCTAATGTTGATAAATCTAATTTAAAGTAACAAAAAATGAACTGTTATTCGATAAACTGCGTTTTGATGAATTGCTGTAGAACCAGGATAAATAGCTCATAGTGGCTCAAAAAAATTTAAACTACAAAAAAAACTAAATCTAGTATCCTCATAATCGTTATTTGGCTAACACTTTTTTGAGGTTTTTTGCTCACATGTCGGGTGTGAAGCTGAATCTGTGTGATTACGGCTGTAATCTTTATGAAAATGACATGGCAGTTTGTTTTTTGACAAAATATTTTGATTTTGTACAGAATTTTGAAAGCATGGTATTTTTAACCAATCTAAACATATGAAACTTTTTTGGGCATTAAGAAAATATCTAATTCGCTTTTTTATACCACAATCACATTGCCGAAAAAAGCGATCTTGTCAAGTGACTAGGGGCCATAAAACTTGACCACTTAAAAATATAAATTTGAAAAATTTTTGACATTAGAGAATATCTTAACTTTTTTTTATGACAGTAACACTGGAGTAAAAAGACATTTTTGTCCGAAAACTGTTGGTCAAGATATTTTACGAAACAATAAAAAATACCTATTTTTTATTCGTTATGAGTCAATCAAATTAGCTTTGACCTACTTAAATAACATTTCTACAAGTGTGAAAGAACAATGAAAGTAAAAATGCAGATTCACAAATAATCTTGTATTTTCGTGGAAATGAACTTTCACCATGGGTACAATTTATCCTCTAACGCAGTGGTGCTTTTAACCCTTTAAATTTTGTTCACCTTTCACTAATAGCCAGATTTTATTTACAAAGGTACATAATGTTTTCAAAGCAACGTGAAATGCCGTCATAATCCTTGTATGTGCGCAATTAAATATAATCAAAAATGGCTACCATAAGTTGCTTTTTTAGAAACTGTAACTGTAACTTTGTTACTTTTGCAAAAATTGTAACTTGTTACTATTTTAACCTTATTAAATGTTAATGTTAGCAGTTACTTTTTAAATTGTTACTTAAAGTTTATTGAAAGACTTTTTAGCGTGAGAAAAGGCATTTTGAAACAGAACAAAAATTTTGAAACCGAAATTTTGAAACCGAAATTTTGAAACCGAAATTTTGAAACCGAAACGTTGTGGACTAAGCGATAAAATTTTTAGAACGCTTGTATTTTTGAAAGAAAACTAAATACCGTACTTTTTACTTTATCTACTTTCAATAACTTTTGGTGTTCTTTATTGCATGTCTTGAGTTACCGAATTAGCAGTTGTAAATTGCTTTAATTAAGACTGAAACAAAATTTTATAAATTTTATAAAAAAAACTTTTGGTTCCATTACGTCATCTTCTTCTATCTAATAAAGAAACTTAAAAATAAATCATGGAACCATATTGGGTCCTTTTAAGCCGCTGCCTAACAGTTCAACAAGAGAAACAAAACTGCATAAAAATATAAGGGAAAAAATAGGAAATAGTTTTGGCATGAGTTTAGAGTAGAGTTGCCATACATCCGGTTTTTCCCGGACATGTCCGGGATTTTAGTGGTAAAATCTCCGTCAGGGAAAATTGTTAAAAAGAGCTTAAATGTCCGGGATTCTAGCGTCAACTGAAAATAATGTGCAAGTTTTCAAGGAAATAGGTTGATTTTGGGACGAAAATAGAAAATTCCGAGATCGATTGGAAGTGAAGACCTTTTTTTTTTCGTCTTCGTTCTAGATATGGAAACAATTTTATTTTGTCCGTCTCTTCAAAAAATTTTTTGTTGGTGCGCCTATGTCCGTCCGGAATTCCGCCTATTCAGATATGGCAACCCTAGTTTAGAGTAAACAAAAACGCCCCGTTAGAAACAAAAAAAAGCTGCAAAAGTGGCCCCCGCCTAAACAAAATTGGCTAGCCTTTAGATATAGTTGCACAACGAGAAGGCCAAGGTGTTTAAAGCTGCCTTTTTTATTGATAGCATTTTTTTACTAATGCCCTGTTTTCTTTTGGTTTTTAAAGCTTTGAAGAAAAAAAGTTGTTTGAACGTAAATGAAGATGAATTTTTTTTCGCTTTTAAACCAAAATTAACGTGCAAAAAATATTAGGAATTATTATCTTTACTGGACAATCAAAGTAATTACTCCTGGCGCACAGTTGCAATAAATAGAATAATATTGGATGAGACAATTGTGAAAAGATAAAAAGTAAAAGTCAAATTGAGGCAAAAATTTTTAATTTTTTTCTCATTTTCATTTATATTTATCCTTTTAACTCGTAGTAAAGCTTCAGAGGCGTTATACTTAATGCAACTGTCCAGCGATTGCCTTGATCTGCTCTCAAGGATAAAGCTATTGATGTCTGATTGAAATTTCTTGTTTGGAGATATGACTGAAATTTAGAGGTGCTTGCTGATACCGGCAAGCAGAGGAGAGTGTCGTAAAGTGTTTTCTCCTAGGTTACAACAAAATGACTCGAGTAGGTTTTTCCTAGTTTCGCTGGTTTAAGTCAAGTAAAAAAAAAGGTAAAGTCAAAATCGCAGTTTTTTTGGTTTAAGTCTTTCCGGTATTTGATTGTTAAGCAATTGCATAATGCTGCAAGGTCACAAACCTTAAATGGTTACAACAACAACGTTCACACATCAACACTTTTGTAACACTTTTATTATGATGATGGCATACTCGTATACCATACTACTGTTACCCCAAGCTGCCCAAATAATTTATTTTTGTGTTTGGACTTGAAAGTTTACCGCTTTTATTTAATTTTTTATCTTTACTTTATCGTAAGTGTTTGTTTTCTTAGAGTTTGGTTGAAGACTTTAATAATTTCTTTTTTCTATTTTTAGTTTTTTTGCAAATAAAATGATCATTCTTTTGGTATTTATGGCCATTTGCGCTTTTACCAGCATAATGTTTTACGATAGGCCAAGTTTTATTCATTATCAGAGTACGATTGAAGAAGGTCATTTGATGAAGCTAAAAGGAACTGCAAGAGGTTGGTAAAAAATCTAAAAATTATTTTCAATGTCAATATATTAAAGATTTGAGATTTTTTAAAAAGAATTATATTTTTTATGCAAAATATATTACAATTTTAATACAATTACAATCTATATTTGTATACAATTCTAAAACTTCAATTAAGGGCTTTAGCAAACTTTCTATTCCACTAAATTATGAAGTAGGCCTATTTTATCCTGCATTTAAAATCTACGCTTTTACCTGAAGGTTGATTGAAATAACCAGTGAATTATTTGTTTGTTTTTAATATTATTGTTTTATCTTTATTTTTATCCTCCTGACTCAACGAAAATTGTCGGATCCGCTGTACATAAAGCAACTATCAAGCAGCGTGGTCGAGTAGTTAGCAGGATTGCGGAGTCGGATCTTAATTTTCCGAATCCGCAACCCTGCTAACGGAAGATTAAGATCCGACTCCGACTCCTAGAATTTCTAAAATGCCGACTCCGACTCCGACTCCGACTCCGATTACTCAACATGCTTAATTGATAGGCTTACCATACGTCCTGGTTTTTAGGGCTCTATCCCGTTCCGCCCATTTTATCAGAAATCCGTCAGAAATCGGAGACATATTCCATGAGCAGAACTTTTTTTTGTTTTTACGAGATCATTAGTTTTCAGAGACAAAAATCATGAAATCCGAGACACATTCAAAGTAAAAACTTTTTTTTAGAGAACACTTGTTTTTAGGGACGAAAATTAAAAAATCTAAGAATGATTTGAAGTGAAGACCTGTTTTGAAATAACATTACTTTTTAGGGACAAATTTTTTTTTATTAATGAACGTCCCGGTTTTTCCCTTTAAAATATGGCATGCCTATTAATGGATGTTGTTGAATAAGTTTGATTTGATATAAACAAAATCACATTTGCTTTTCTTATGTATTTTAAAGCAGTTTCTACTGTACTGTTACTTTTTAAACACCTAATAACGTATTATAGGAGCAGAAACAAAACAGCACAACAGACAAGTTTCCAGTGTTGCTTGAAAACGAGAAAGAAAAGCGATCAAAATGGCCATCCAGTCGACTATTTTTTAATTGTGAAATTGGTCGAAATCTAATATGTCTTTGAAATCCGGCCTGTATTGTATTGTTTGCCTCGATAGTAGAATTATGTCTGTTAGTTTTTGGTTAAATATATTTATAACAAGAATTGATTATGTTCATATTTTTTCAAAAGTAACGAAATTCGGAATGATGTTTTTCTTATTTTTGTTTATGCGTTAGAAATTATAGCAAGAACTAAAGAATTAATGAGTTAAACAAAAGATTAAACCGGTAATTATTTTTTTTAACGGAGCCATTGTTCTGAGAGGTTTGAAATTTAAAAAAGTCAAACAAAGCTTGTCTTTTGTCGGAACAAGTATTAAGAGCGCCATTTCGATATTGATTGTAGTTACGAGTTAATTCGTCTGCGTAATGAATGTGCTTTGAAAAAAGACACTTCATGAGTTTTTTCTTTCCTCGGCTCTCTTTGGGAGTAGCTTGATATCACAATCATACCATGTCATAAAAACCAAATATAATTAAAAAAATTTCAATCGGACAGCAATAAATTTACATCTCCAAAAGCAGGTGGCAGATATCCCTTACTAATTTACTAAATCTAACCAATGACATAAACTCCATGATTGGAAACTCAAATCACGTGCCCTGATTTTGTATCGCCCGTTGAACGCTTGAATGCACGACCTAAATTCAGTCAGATCCAGTTTAGCCAAACAGCTTTATATATAGAATTACTTTTATTTTATTGTGGAAAAACGGATTTAGTTTTTAAAAAAGTGGAAGCCTATAATTTTGGTTTTTGGGCACTCGTCGCATAAAATTCCAGCAAAGATTGTTTCGCCCCCCAATCTTTTTATTCTGGGAGTGGCAAACCAGGACACTAGTTAACAGAAAAAAATTCGTCCCTAAAAACTAGTGTTCTCTAAAAGAAAAAAGTCTTCACTTCGTATCAGTTTCCGATTTCTTGGTTTTTATCCGAAGAACTTTTGATTAGTCTCGAATTACTTGGTTTTCATCCCAAAACAAAAATCTTCTTCTTCTCCTTTCAGCCTTTCCCTTCAGTCAGGGGTGGCCACAGCGTATCATCATTCTCCACATCTTTCTGTCTTCAACATCCGTCTCCTTTACACCAACTTCCTGCATATCTTCCTTTACTGCATCTAAAAATCTTCTCTTTGGTCTCCCTCTTCTCCTCTTTCCCGGTAACTCCATTTCCATCATTTTTCTTCCTACATACTCTTGGTCTCTCCTCATGACATGTCCATACCACCTCAGCCTGCCTTCCCTCATCTTCATTCCTAACTGTTCAACCTTAACAGTACTCCTGATGTGCTCGTTTCTAATCTTGTCTTTTCTCGTCACTCCCATAGCAAACCTCAACATTTTCATCTCTGCGACTTCCATCTCTTCTACTTGTTTTTTTGTGACTGCTACTGTCTCAAGTCCATACACCATTGCTGGTCTTACCATTGAACTGTACACTTTTCCTTTTACTCTAGCTGGTAACCTCCTGTCGCAGATTACTCCTGATACTCTTCTCCATCCGTTCCATCCTGCCTGTACTCTCTTCTTTACCTCCCTCTCACAACCACCACTTTCTTGCACCGTTGATCCCAAATACTTAAATTCCTTTACTCTTGGCACTTTTGCATCCTCCATCTTTACTGTTTCGTCATCATTTCCTCCATTTATGCAAAGATATTCGGTCTTTGACCTACTTACTTTCATCCCTCTTCTTTCCAATGCATACTTCCAGGATTCTAATCTTCGCTCCACTTCTTCCCTGGTCTCTTCACAAATCACAATATCATCAGCAAACAGCATCGTCCATGGTGCTTCTCTCCTTACTTCATCCGTTAGCCTGTCCATTATCACTGCAAACAGGAATGGACTTAATGCTGATCCCTGGTGCAGTCCAACCTTAACCTTGAAACTTTCTGTGGTTCCTACTGCACACCTCACCACTGTTTCGCTTCCCTCATACATATCCTGTACTAGTTGTACATAATTTTCCACTATTCCAGATTTTCTCATACAGTACCACAGCTCTTCCCGTGGAACCCTGTCATAAGCCTTCTCTAGGTCCACGAATACACAATGTAGCTCTCTTTGACCTTCTCTGTACTTTTCCATTAACATTCTTAGAGCAAACATGGCATCGGTGGTTCCCTTTCCTGACATAAATCCATATTGCTGTTTGCTGATCTCCACTCTATCTCTTAACCTTGCTTCAATAATCCTTTCCCATATCTTCATTGTATGGCTCATTAGCTTTATTCCTCTGTAGTTTCCACAGCACTGTGCGTTCCCTTTGTTTTTATAGATTGGGATAAGCACACTCCTTCTCCATTCTTCTGGCATCCGTTCACCCATTAATAGTCTGTTGTACAGTCTGGTCAAAAACTTTATCCCCATCTCTCCCATGCACTTCCAAACTTCTACTGGCAACTCATCTGGCCCAACTGCTTTACCTTTTTTCATCCTTCTTAGTGCATTTTTTACTTCTTCTCTACTGACACAATTTACCTCTTCGTTAACCACTTCTGTTTCCTCTGTCCTAGGGTCTCTGCTATTTTCCTCGTTCATCAGTTTCTCAAAGTACTCCTTCCATCTCTTTAACACTGCTTCCGAATTTACCATCACATTACCATTTTCATCTTTTATAACCCTCACATGCTGTACATCTTTCCCTGCTCTGTTTCTCTGCCTAGCCAATTTGTACAACTCCTTTTCACCTTCTTTTGTTTTCAATCTAGCATACAAATTGTCATATGCACGTCCCTTTGCCATTGCAACTGCCTTCTTTGCCTTACTCTTCTTTTCTTTGTATATCTTTTTAGTATTTTCATTTCTTATTTTGTCCCATGCTTTCTTTGCCTCTTTCTTTTCTTTTATGCTTTTTTGAACTTCCTCATTCCACCACCAAGTCTCCCTGTCTCCTTTTCGTTTTCCAAATGTCACTCCCAGTACAGTTTTAGCTGTTTTTCTTAGCATTTCTGCCGTTTTGTCCCACGCATCAGGTAACCCATCCTTGCCTCCCAAAATCCTGGTCACCTCTTGTCTAAACGCTTCTTGACAGCTTGTCTCTTTTAGTTTCCACCATCGTATCTTTGGCTTTATTTTCTCTGTCTTTTTCTTTTTCACCATAAGAACCATTTTGCATACCACCATACGGTGCTGCTTTGCGACACACTCATTCAATATTACCTTACAATCGCACATTTCCTTCAAGTTTCTCCTTCTGCACATCACATAATCTACTTGGGTACTTTTTCCTCCACTCTTATATGTCACTCTGTGTTCATCTTTTTTCTTGAAATAAGTATTGACAATCGCCAAATCCATCCTTTTCCCAAAATCCACAACCATTGATCCTTCCTTATTTCTTGTTCCAGCACCGTACCTCCCCATTATTTCCTCATTCCCTATGTTTCCTTTGCCCACATGTCCATTAAGATCTGCACCAAAAACTATCCTCTCTTCTTTTGATATACTTTCAATCAATCCATCCAGGTCTTCCCAAAAATCATTTTTCTCCTCCATGCTGTTGTTAACCTGTGGAGCATATGCGCTTACTATATTTAGGATGGACCCATTTACCTCCAGCTTCATGGCCATTAGTCTGTCTGACACCCTCTTCACTTCCAAGACACTTTCAACCAGCTCCTCCCTCAGCACTATCCCTATCCCATTTTTTCTTCCGTCACCTCCGTTGTAGAATATTTTGCATCCACCTCCAATGTTCCTTGCTTTACTCCCTTTCCACCTTGTTTCCTGTAGACACAATATGTCTAAATTTCTTCGTTCCATCATATCTGCCAGCTCTCTTCCCCTTCCAGTCATCGTTCCAATATTTAAAGTACCCACCCTAATGAGTGAGCATCTTCCTTTCCATGCTTCTCGCTGCTTCTTCACTCGCTTTCCTCCTCTTTTTTTGCTTTTATTTTCACAATGTTTAGCAGTAGTATAATTTCCACAGGTGCCCTGCTGTGCGACACCTGAGGCGGTCGTTGGTAACCCGGGCCTCGACCGATCCGGTATGGATTGATGATGATTTCGCATTTGTCTGTTTTGGCAAAAAATTTTTACGCCGGATGCCCTTCCTGCCGCAACCCTCCCCATTTATCCGGGCTTGGGACCGGCATCAAGAGACACAAAAAAGTGCCTCCGATGGCTGGGTTCATCCCAAAACAAAAATATTCTCGTAAAAAAAAAAAATCTCTCCCTATACACAATGCTTCTCAACCCCTGGGTCGCCGTTTAGTTTGATTGGGTCTCCGACAAGTGTAGGCTAGTTGTGTAACAATTAAACCATTTTTGTTCTTTTGTGTCAATTTGGACCTACTTTTGGGTCGCGACCTAGGGTTGACCCAAAATTTTTACTTTATAAAGAACAAAAATTTGGGACAAAAAATAAGAAATCCGAGACTCGTCGTCGTCGTTTGAAGGGTATCCACTCCAGGCCAGACACAAACAGGACTGGGGCTGAGGGTTTATCCTTTTACTACCCCAGACTGCTGCACTGCCTGGATCAGATACTGGCAGTGATGTCATTAAGCCAGCATCGAGTTTCGTCATCCAAAACCGTCAGACCTCGTGCGCCATGTGGTGCCCGATGTATAGGGAACGCTGTTAGTACATGGTCTGCGGTTTGCTCAGAGGCGCCACACTCGCAATTCGGTGAAGGAGCGAGACCCCATTTGCTCATGGACGAATGGAATCGCCCAACACCAGTCCGCAGGCGGTTGACCTTAACCCAAGCTGCTCGGGGTAAGCCCATCCCAACAGGCCTGGCACTGGTCTCGGGCACAAAACCACGGAGCCTGGAAGCATTTTCACAGTACTCCGCGTTCCATTTCTGATTTGTCCATTCAGAGGCGCGGATGCCAAGTCTGAAATCAAGCAGATCCAAGATTGAATTCAAGTGACAACTTTTTTTGGAGAACATTATGATTTTCGGAAGAAAAATCAGAAATCCGAGATTGAATTCAAAAAAAGACCTTTTTTTTAGAAAACACTACGATTTTGGGACAAAAAATCAGAAATTCGAGACTGAATTCAAGTGAAAACCTTTTTTTTAGAGAACACCTTGATTTGGGGACAAAAATTGGTCTACGTCTTAGAACCCCACACAATTTTTTGTCCTACCCACAACATATTGCATGTCAATTGCATGACCAGCCTCAGAGGTCATAAGTTTAGTTCCCTTATTATGCTTGCAATAACGTCTATAAAAAATATTGGGTCGCCAAAGCTTTACTCTCGATTTCCGCTTAACATTTGGGTCGCCACAAAAAAAGGCTGAGAAGCATTGCTATAACACCTGAAGTACGGTAGTGAAAATTAAATGATTTAAACTTTTTATTTGCCTCAATCTTACGTCATAAACTTATCTATATTAAAATAATTTTATATTAAGGATATATATTATATTTCATATTAAGGATATATATTAAGTATATGAATATTATATTAAGGATATATATTATATATATACAAAATAAAATTATTTAATAAAAAAAAGTTTATTACGGACGTTTCGGAATTATTACTCATTCCATTATCAACTGCGTAAAATTTTTTATAATTTTACGTGGTCGTGCTTCTTTATAACTTTTCATGGTCGTGATCGTACGTCCTTATATATTGGCTATACTTTTTATTCTAAAATTTATTCAAAACTTACTGTCTATCATATCTTATAATTTAATTTATAAAGTTTGTTATTTTTCAAAAATAGCTACATCAACAATCTGACCAATTTTTGTTCACGCTTTTGCAAAAATAAAACAAACTTTTATATAGTTCAATTTGATTTCACTAACTTGGAATAAATATTAATTTATTAAGCTAAAATTTAATGAAAACTTACACTCTATCACGCCTTACAATTTAATTTCAAAAATTGCATCATTAACAATCTGACCAATTTTTGTTCACGCTTTTGCAAAAACAAACCAAACTTTTATGTAGTTCAATATATAAATCAATGTATTTTTTGACGACTCAAGGCGCGTTTACAGCCGTTTACAGTACTTTTTTCTTTCAGCGCGATCTTGGTTTGTTTTATTGACGCTCAAATCCATTCATTTTTTCGTAAAATATGAGTGGATTTGAGCGTCAATAAAACAAACTAAGATCGCGCTGAAAGAAAAAAGTACTGTAAACGGCTGTAAACGCGCCTTCAGTCGTCCAAAGGAGCATGCAGTCAAGCGTACGAGTGCCGACGCTCCTGTCGGCGTTCTCTTAATAAAGAAACAAACTGAGAAAAAAGAGTTTCCTATCATGGAGTGTATGTCGTTGATCTAACCTCTCCAAAGTTGTGCTGCAACTGAACAAATAGTGGTTGATATGACATGACTAAGACTTTCATTGTAATTTTCTGTTTTTGACTCGTTGCTTTCATATTAATTTGCTGCAAAAAGCAAATTTTACAGTAACACAATTATTTACTAATTGAATATTAAAAATATTACTCTTATCTAATTTGTGGTTCGTGGACCACTTCTGGCCCCGTTAAAAATTTCTTAGCCTTGTTAATAAAGAATTAATACAAAAATCTAAAGAAATCAAGAAAAAGTAAAAAACTGTGTTAAAATAAAAATATTAATCAAAATTGTCGCAAAACTTACTTATTCATCTGACATCATATATCAAAATACCGCATGAAAAAGTTATTAGGCATTTATTACTTACAAATGGTATTTCAGTAGCAGGATGAATAAAACTTTAAAAAAAAAAAAAAAAAAAAAAAAAAACTCTTATTCATGTAGGTACGAAATTCTGTTTAATTATTGTGATTTTTAACGGGTCCTGACCGGAAATATTTCTTAACTTGTCGGCACCATACCATCGTTGAATGAAACCACTCTGATTCATAGTTCGTTTGTTTCGGTTAAAAACACGGGATGAAGCTTACTGTCGTGTCCTTGATAAAGACAAACTTTCTTCAATTTTCTGTGCTTGGCGGTTTAAAAAACCAACTTTATGTAAGTCATACTATTCTTTGAATGAAAAATTTCAACCGTAGAGGATTATCTTTGCTGATTTAAAGAGGTCGAGTGGGATCTCTGACGGTTGCTCTACTTGTAATTTTTTCCACAGGAAAAAATCTGAACACCCTTCTATTGGGATAAAAATCTTCTTCGAAAAAAAAAATATTATAGAAACTATTGAAAATATGACATGTGTAATTACTTCTATAACATTTAAATGACAACAGTTTAATAGACGTTTGGTGGTACAGAATTTGAAGATTGCGTGAAGTAAAAGATTTTTCTTCAGGGAAAATCGTCAGAACAAAGCAGAATTGAAACCAAACTGAGTTATAAAGGGGAAAGCAGAGAAAAGATTAAGAAATTTTCAAAGAGTAGACGAATTCTTTTTGCTTACACAGAAAGAGATTGAGAGATTTAATGAAAGTCGCTTCAAGAGCAGAAAGGTGAAAAGAAAAGCGACCTCGAGCGAGAATAGAAAATTTTCCGTTGCTGTAGTGAAGAGCGCATTGGGCGTTTTCAAGAAGATGTTGACCAATGCCGGATTCGTGAAATTGTTGACGTGTGTTGGCCTTGCAAGAGCGGGAAAGACTTTGGCGGTTGTGCGAGGCAGGAGGATTGGCGATGGATCCGGGAACGTGTTGTTTAATTCGCTCTTGTAGGCGTTGAGACGTGCGACCAACATACCGACTATCGCAGTGGCACACAAACTGGTAAATAACATTGCTGTGATGATGGGAAGGTAACACGTCTTTCTTAATCGCTGGTAAGAGCTGTCGGGTGTTAAAAATAACACGTAGTTCAACAGAGAAAAAGCAGCGTTTCACAGCAGACGTAATCTGCTTTTCGAACTTCATCGAGACATTTCCAATCCATGGGATGTGTAGGTAGACAGGTCACTTTTCTACTGTGTGAACCGGGTTAAAATTTAGTTGTTAAAGTTTTTGCTTGAAAGCTGAATTGATTGCATGTTCCGGGTAGCCATTTTCTAAAAGAATTGAACGAATTTTGCCAAGCTCTGGGTCCAGTTTGCTTTTAGAACAAATCATAAACGCTCTGTAAACAAGAGTATTAATTAGGTTGATTTTCCGTTTCTGGGGCCTAAAAGAGTTCCAACGTAGATATTAGCCGGTGAAGGTGGGTTTCCTGTATACTGAAGTTAGAAATTCCAAATCATGCCTTTCTACCAACACATCAAGGAAGGGGAGAGAGTTTACTTTACACAACAGTTAAATATGCACAGGTATTACGTAGTAACGTCATGTTTATTTATAAAAAAGATAAACAATATTTCAAGGTTAAATTAAACTTTTAGCATTTTTAAATGCATGTACAATGTTTAATTTTACAAATAGTTATTTTTCTGAATAAAAGTAAGCATTTGTACAATTTACACAAGATACAAAACATTAAGTTTGGTTAGCTAAATTTCAGACAGAAGTCGTAATAATTTAGTTCATGATTGCCCTCCTGCGCCCTGCAAAAAATATTTAATGGAAGACTATATATTTTTGACGGGACGTTTAATTTGGAATACCAAAATTTTAGGTCCAGAAAAAGGCTTTAGACCAGTGTTTTTTAACTTTTTTTGGGCCATGCTCCACCTAATCACTTCTAAAATTCTGATGTCTCCCATTTCGTGATACATAGCTATAACAGCCAAAAAATATTTGTGGGGCAATACAGTTTTCTCAAAAGACTAGTAAAGACTAAAAAAAAGGCGTCACTTTGGAACTGCCTCTGATTACTTCATTTTCGCGCCAAAAGACTTCAGCAAAGGCTTTCCCGACCATCTTCTTTTTTCCACCAAAATTGGTTTTATTTATTTTTATTTTATCTCTATATTTATCCTCCTGACTCGCAGGAAAGCGACAGAGGCGCTAATAGATTGGGTAGGCAATTACCCCGACCTGCTTCCGGAGATACCAAGATATTGCTGTCCGCTTGTAATTTAATAGAGATATTACTGTAATTTAGAACTGCTTGCCAAGACCACCAAGCAAGGAAAAATGGTGTAAAGTGTCTTTCCCAAGGACACAGCAGAATGGCGCGAGTGGGTTTTGAATCAACACCGTGTTGGTCACGATCCCGGCGCTTTAACCACTCGACCACGCTGCCGACAAACCTTAAATGGTTTGTAATATCTTAAATCTCCATGCTCCACCAAAGTTTTGCCAGGCCCCACATTGAAAACCACTGGTGTAAAGTGACTCATTTTGCATTTTAAAGCCAAATTTGTAGTTTTGGCTGCAAAAGCCTCAGATATAATAGACGGAGTTAGTTTGAGAAATTTGGAAATTGATATAATAATCATCTTTGAAATTCATATTGAAATCGCAACAAAACCTATAAGCCAATGTATAAAATTAAGCTGTGGTTTAATTTGTATGCTTTGAAGTAATTCTTTTGGTTTGAAAACTTTTCTTAGTCAGCAACCCAGTCAAAAAAAAAGCACGGCAAAAGCACGGCCGTTTGATTGCCACGTACAAAACTCTTGGCAAATGCCGGGCAATTGCAGTACGTGCCTTGTATTTTCTTAAACTTTGAAATTTGTCTACTAAAATACTTGGTATTTGCCTGGCGTTTAAAAGCTTTGCCGAATATTTATTAGAAAACTATTTTCGACACGCAAAATGCTTGGCAAATGCAGGGCAGTCGCAAAGCATGCCTTGCATTTTCTTAAACTTTGAGTTTGTCTATTAAAATGCTTGGCTTTTGCCCGGCGTCCAAAAGCTTCGCCAAGTATTGTTGTAAACTCATTTCTTTTTTTTTTAAACCAATGGCATTTGCGAAGCTTCCATAGCGTTTTCCCAATGTTTCTTCAATACACAGTTAAACTTGCGGCGTGTTCCCAGCAAACATACATTTATTGGCCCAATACAGGCTTTGTAAAGGCAGGTATCGGCTGTATCGGAATAGTTTTCCCGGTATAGGTATTGTATTGGACCAGTACTGTTTTTCGATACTATGACGTTGAAGCAAAAAAATAGAATGTTTTTATTTTTTGATGAATTTAATGTTTTTAGGCAGTAACCCGACTGAAATTAAAATTTTGACTATTTTTTCTCATCTCTTAAGTGTTTAAGCGTCAATGAATCCCAGTATTGGTCTTATATTGGGCCTGTACATACTTTTCAAAACTATAATGTTCGTGTAAAAAAATAGGTAGTTTTTTTGTTTTTGTTCAACATATAAGATTTTAAAGATTCTTACACTTTAGACCAACCGAAATTAAATTTTTTGGTAACTGCTTTTTATCTTAGAATCTTTAGAAAATAACGAGCCGATATCTAGCCAATATTCTGCTGACCATTTGTTTCAAATTGGTTTTAACTTTTTTTAGTTTGAGAAAACTGATTTACCAATTTTTAATCTTTTCTTTATTCTAAAAGGAATACATGATAAACATATAATTGCATTTATTTGTATATTCAGCCAGGCCAGACTGTAGTTCAGCAATGGATGCTTACGCTATTTTCAAAAAGAATAAATGGTCTATGTAAACAAAACTTATCTTGCAGTTCAATTGTACAAATAGTCAACTGTCAGGCGATAGTAAAAGAACTTATTTAAGTTAACTTTCAATGGACAGTAATTGTTCCAGACGGTTGGTTTGCACCAATGTTTTGTTTGTGCTATTATTGTGACGTCATTGCCTTTCTTTTCTAAGCTGCTTGGCTATTGCCTTTGAGCATTCTATAGCGCACGTGTTTAAAAAGGAGTATGTTAAAAATTGAATTGTTTTTTTGCACTTTCTTCCTTGACTGTGTTAAATTAATTTCTTGTATGACGTAAGTCTCTTAGATGTTATTTTTCTCAAGTTTGATTTGGTTTCCTTTGTGACGTTCTCTGGCGGGAATGCCTGATATTTTCGTGCTTAGCTGTAGTGAAGTTTTAAAAGCTTCAGTTTTTAACTTTAGAAAATAATTTTTTTATTTTGATAGCATTTTTTTGTAGTGCAACCAGGTAAAGTCAAAGTTTTAACATTAAGTTTATATACTATTTGAATAAGAATCAGTGTAATAATTGACCTAGTTTACTATAAAACTAATTCTAAACCTACTGTTTATATAAAGCTGTTCAAATACATAAATCTGCCATATGCAAAAGTGATGATCAAAAATTGAGACCAGGTCTCTTGTATTCAATTGGCAGTAAAATTGTTTTAATCTGAAAGCTTTTATAGTTTTAAGTAATAACATTTATGTTTATTTGTCTTGTTTGAAACATTGTAAATTGCATATTATAACATTTTACATTGTTACTGATGTGTAATAGCTCAATTCCTAATCATTATGTCATACTGGACAAAACGTCGTAAAATTAATGAAGAGTTGGAAAGAATGAAACTTAAGTTATATCAGCAAAGTAGTGAAACAAAATTTGTTGAACATATGCAATCAAAATATTCAACTTCTTTTAATAAATCATTGTCTGATGATGGTGCTGTTGGTGTTGATGATGTGCCTTTTGAATCTTATACTGATAATGCCCCTCTTGAGCATTTTGATGAAAGTTCTTCTAGCAGCTAAAAAGCTGATGATAGCACTTTAAATGATAGTAAAGCATATTTGTTACTAAGTTTAAAAGTATGGGCTATAGAATGCAACATTACTCATACCTCATTAGCTAAATTGCTGTGTATTTTAAAAAAGCTTCATCCATGTATACCAAAAGATCCTCAAACCTTGCTTTAAATTTTCTCAACTTTTTGGTATTACTGAACTTGCTGGGGGACATTATCATTTTGGTGTAAAGCATTGTGTTGAACAATGTTTAGCATGTGATCCAAAACTTCAACAACTAAATAAGCTTAATCTTCAAGTAAATATTGATGGCCTTCCACTATTTAAAAGCAGTTCAATGCAACTATGGCCAATATTTGGGTTAATACAAGAATCTAGTGATTCAGCATTGCCATTCACAATTGGAATATATGCAGGACACCATAAACGAAACAATCCTGTAACTTACCTGAAACCATACATAGAAGATTTGAAAAAATTGCAAGCAACAGGTATGGTTTATCACTCAAAAAATTATTTAGTTAATCTCACTTGTGTTGTATGTGATGCTCAAGCTCGAGTTTTTGTAAAACAAGTAAAATCATCTGCTGGTTATTTGGGCTGTGATAAGTGTATTCAGAGTGAGGTACATGATGGAAAAAAAAAGACCTTTCCAGAAACTAATGCAACTCTTCGAACCGACGGTGCTTTTAAAGCCATGTCTGATGAAGATTATCACAGAGGACCTAATCCATTTTGTAAATTATCTATTGGCATGGTCAGTCAATTTCCAATTGACTATATGCACCTTGTGTGTCTTGGTGTCATAAAAAGGTTCATTTTGCTTTGTATATCTGGTCCACTGAAAGTTAGAATTGGAGGAAAAGTACAACAAAATATAACAGATTTTTTGCTAATTTTAAGAAAGTCTATACCAATGGAATTTGCCAGAAAATCAAGAACAATTGCAGATGTAAATTGATGGAAAGCCACGTAGTTCAGACAGTTTCTCCTGTATACTGTTCTTGTTCTATGCGGTAAAATTGCTGATGAACTGTACAAAAACTTTCTATTATTTTCTGTTGATATTCGCATTTTAACAGATCCACACCAATGTATGACCATGTGTGAGTTTGCTCGAAGATTGTTAACTGCTTTTGTTAATCACTATTCACAACTATTTGGATCAAATTCTGTTGTTTACAATATTCATGGCCTAGTGCATTTGTGATTCAAAAATTTAACTATTGAAGTACCTTTTTTAATTTAAATATTCGAAATTATGTTGTAAATTTAAATAGATAAATATTGGGCTAGAAACATCGCTAGATTTAACGCATTTAACAACTTTAAATTAAAATTTTCGCTTTTATCAGCTGAACATTTACAATTGCCTTTTCAATTGCCTTTGTGACAGAACAAAATTTTTTTGCTGTCGCTTCAACGTTAGTGAAGGTAAATCATTTTTATTTATTTTTCCGCCAAATTGGCTCGCCGACAAATTGGTTTGCCGACAAATTGGCTTGCCGACAAATTGGCTTGCCGACAAATTGGCTTGCCGACAAATTGGCTCGCCGCCAAATTGTCTCCCGCCAAATTGATTCCGCAAAATTGTCTTGCTTCGGATTTTATATGTAGCCCTTCCGTTAATTCACACTTTATCTTGACTAAACAAAGATTATTTATTTTTACTTTTGCTCCAAAATCTGAACTGGCATCTTGTGAAATTAAGCTACCTAATTTTTAAGTTGACCATAAGTTCGAATTGCTAATTTATTACAGACTTAACCTGTCTAAAAGTTTCATTGTTAAAAGCTTTAATTCTGAAAGCTACACAGTTTTGCTTTGTGATAGTTTGCGATAAATATTGTAAATGGTTATTAGTGCTCTTTAAAAACAATGCATTTTTTGTTTGTAAAATTATAACTGTTGTTAACTTTGCAGCTTGATTAGTTTATATATCTTCTGGTTAACAATGTACAACATAGTAGTTTTCACTAAAACAAATGAAGTGGAATGTGTTCCAAATAATTGATTTAAAAGTGAGACAGAAGTTTATTGGCCTAATTCTGTGTCACGAAATGCTCTCAGTAGAGAAATAAAACTCAGATCAAGGCCAGATCTTTCTTCATGGATGTTATACGATGTTCGGGTGCTTCCGGGTGGTCGTTCACAGTAAGTTTTATTTGTAATACGGCTATTTTTTTGTATCTTCCACAAAAGATTGCAGATGCAATATACTCCTGACTTTAATACTACAATTTCAGGTTCGTATGAAGAAGCAAGAAAAAAAGCCAAAAAGGCTGAAGATACTTCTGATATACAAAGTGATTGCAACAAAATTTCAAAGTAAATGTTTCACTTTATAATAAAATAAGCAATACATTTCAAGATTCATAATTTAAATCAAACCTTAAATTTTTTAAAATTTACCGTCCCTCTCTGTAAAATTAGTGTTACTGGGTTTTGTATAAGCCTTTTTTTTATCAGGAGAAAGCGCAAGAGAACATTAGTTTTTGGATGAAAGTAATAGTGAAGATGGAGAAGTTGAAATTATACCCAAAAAACATAAGGGTGAGTATACTGTTGCAGTTATTTGATGTTTTTTCAAAACCTGTATTTTTTTGAAACAGTGGTCGGCAACCTTTTTTTACGATGGCCCAAATTCTATCATTAGAAATTATTGAAGGCACACTTGAAACATCATAGGCGTACCAGCCCAAAAAAATTGGGGGGGGGGCAGTGAAGTTTTGCCCAAATTTTGTGACGTTTGCCCAAATAATGATTTTATTGTACATTACGGATATGACAAAAAAAATTGTCTTGAGATTCTCGGACGAAAAACCAATTTTGTCCCAAAATCATGGTGATCTCTAAAAAAAAAAGGCCTTCGCATGAATTTAGTCTCCTAATCTTCAATTTTCGTTCCAAAATCAAGGTGTTCTTGAAAAAAAAAGGTCTTCACCTAAATTTGGTGAATGAAAACGACAGACGCGGTTCATACTTACTTTATTACAAAATGTATTATGCGGCCCAATACATTTTGCTAAAAGGCCCACAGGTTGCCGACCACTATTTTAGAAAACCAATATGGGAAACAAGCACAACTGTCACTCTCAGCTCCTCCTTGCTTGGATAGATTTAATAATCAAATTAATAACGATTTGCCCATAATTCAGGATAGAAATTGGTGGTCATCCGTGAAAGAAACTTGTTGGCGGGTAATGTCAGCTCTCATAAAAAATGAAATCTGCCAGTATTATAATTGGTCAGGCAAAATGTGGATACCAAACACTCTATAAATTCTAATTCAAATAAATTACAATGTATACTTTTTTAAATTATTATCGCAAGGTATAAAAATATTTTTAACTATCATTTTTCTTTTTTGAAGTTAGATTAAAAAATTTTCTAAATCCAGTATTTAGCTTATTTTGGCTCCAATCTTACCTCGACAAAGTGCGATTGGAACTTTATGAGTATCTCCCTTTAAGCATTTTGCGAATATTTGAACGCCAAATGAAGATAATAAATTTATTTTATTTTATCTCTATATTTATCCTCCTGACTCGCAGGAAAGCGACGGAGGCGCCATACATAGGGCAAGCAGTTACCTCGACCTGCTTCCGGAGATGCCAAGACATTGCTGTCCGCTTGTAATTTAATAGAGATATGACATTAGTTTAGAACTGCTTGCCAGGACCACCAAGCAGGGGAAAGTGGCGTAAAGGGTCTTTCCCAAGGACACAACAAAATGGCGCGAGTAGGTTTTGAACCGAGAACATGTTGATTATGAGCACGGCGCTTTAACCACTCGACCACTCTGCCGACTATTTTTTTAATGCGTTAACACCAGCATTTTTACTGTTAATATAAGATACGAAATTTTTTAAAGCGTTAACACAAGCATTTTTACTATTCGAAGAAGGTTTAAATTTATGCCCTGGTATGAATGCCTTTCTAGATACTATGGCTACAGCATTGTATTCTGTTTTACTCTAACTAGTCCTTGCAATGGACACCCCTCTCAAACTTGAATGCCACTCAACTTAAACAACTGACTCAAACACGGACACACTCTTTACATGACTTTAATTTTTACTTAAATTCGCCCAGAAATATGAATGTCACAATCATCTGAAAACCAGACTTAACACCTGAGGAATGTAGAGAAAACCTCAAACACATTCACACTACCAACACCTCACAATACTGTAGTTCTAGAAAAAATAACAAAGTTACTACCACCACACCCTATGACGTTCATTCATCAGAACAAACATCACCACGTCATATGCGTACAAAACTGGCACAGCTCAGAGCTAACAAATCACCACTCTTGCAAAGTTACCTACATACAGTGAACCCTAATACTTACACGCCACAATGTCCACTATGCTTGTCCCAGACACATGACACTAATTCTTTAACTGCAGTCAACTACCAGCACAACATCACTAGTCTGTGGAAAAGGCCTTTAGAAGCAGCATAGGTAATCCAAGAGTGGGAATCTAGATTGGCTTTTTAGAGATACTGTATTAAGGGATGGCTACTCCAAGATATCGGAGGTGGGGCAACAACAACTCTAACTAGTTTTATGTTTGTTACAGGAGCTGCGATGGCAAACCCTGTGCTAGTCGCGGCGGTCTCAGGAAAAAGCATTGAAAAGGAGATTAGCACCTGGATGAGGAATTGGCGGGACCGTGCTGGTGGAAAAAAAATTGGAAGTGTTACCAAAGACTTTAAGATCGTTTGTCAATTTGTCTTTGCTTTTATAAAAATAAAATATATGTGTCATTGAAAGTGATTATGTGCAGTTATATGATAGATTGAGTAAGTAACAAATCTAAGTAAACAACTAAATACCCTCAAACAGGAGGAATTTTTGGGTCTTGACTGCTATTCAAACGTATAATAATAAATATACTGCAAATTTTGTAATGATTTTGCACTCTGCTTATGCTTAAAAATATATCGGAAAGTATAAGGTCATAACAGAAAACTTGCAGTTTGCCATTACTCTCCCTATATATGTATAAACCGTACTCGTCCTGTACATATAATATACAGGAAAAGTACAGGGAACTTGCAGTTTGCCTTTGCTCACCCTATGAACAAACCATACTCGCCCAATACTTATAATGTACAGGCAAAGTACTGGGTGAGTACAGGAAACTGCAGTTGAGTACAATTCAGACTGCATTGGGCCGATTCATTGCTCATGTGCAACATGTTATTTGATTTTAGTTGTAAAGTTTATAACTAGGTGATTCAGCTTATTTCAGTTTTCCTTGATAAACTATGTATTTAAAATATATAAAGCAATGCTGGAATAGATGACGTAGTCAATTGCACATGGCATAGCACATGCTTTTGCCCTATAACGCCCGGCAGGCACCAAGCTAAGCTGTTACATTTGCCTGCATTTGCCGTGCTTCAACGGCAGTCAATTGCACTTGGCATAGGACGGTAAACGCTACGCCGCCCATGTTTTGCCCTGTAACGCCCGGCAAGCACCAAGCTAAGCTGTTATATTTCCCTGCATTTGCCGTGCTTTAACGGCAGTCAATTGCACTTGGCATAGCACGGTAAACGCTACGCCGCCCAGTTTTGCCCTGTAACGCCCGGCAAGCACCAAGCTAAGCCGCTACATTTTCCTGCATTTGTCACGCAACGATAGTCAATTGCACTTGGCATAGCACGGTAAACGTTAGGCCTCCCCTGCTTTCGCCCTGTTACGCCTTGCAGGCATCCTACTTGGCCTGTTTCATTTCCCTACATTTGCCCTGCAAAAATGCTTGGCAATTATCGGGCAAATGCTAGATAAGACTAGGCTCTAGACACACGGCATTGCTCTGCCGTGTGTTTGCCTTGCTTGGGCCGGGCAGGTTTTTTTTGACTGGGAAGCGGCTGGTAAACGTAAAGAAACAGTAGCAAGATTTCTCGAATAAAGTGGTTGATGTTAAAAGTTCCATATAGAGGATATAGGAGAAGAAAAAGACTGGTGTCGTCATAATCGTTAACTGACACACTTTTTTCGAGTTGCAGTTTTTAGATTTTATATTCAGTGCTCAATCATTGTAAATGCAGTTGTAATATTTGTAAAAGTGATTTTTGGTTGTGTTCTTTTTCTGACAGGATATTTTGATTTTGCGCAGGATTCTGACACCATAATATTTTTAACCTATCAAACTATAAGAAAACTTTTTTAGACATTAAAAAAATATCTTATTTTCTTTTAAGTACCAAGATAACATTGTTGAATAAAAAGCATTCTTATCAAATGACCTTGTATAAGAAAAATAAATTAAAAATATTTTTTGCAACAAGAAAATACCGTTAGCTTATTTTGCTTTTTTATGACCATGACATTATAGTACAAAATCAATAACAGTGAATCAACATATTTCTTGAAATTGTTTTTCAACTTATAAGTACCAATTAATTTTAATTAAACCCACTCGAATAACATCTGCAATAATTTTAAAAATAGAATGGTGGAAATATAAATGCAGATTTCTTAAAAAGATGAAAATGTTACCGCAAATGATTGTTTTTTTTAAGTTTTGTAATAATATTTTATACAAGTTATCGCGTTTAGTAAAATTTTGTTGATGTACTGTTAGTAGAGAGCAAAAAAATGTTTTAAATTTTGATTGGTTAAAATTGTGAAGATGCAAAAATGATGACTACAAAATCAAAAACTTTTAAAACCTGTAACATTTTCTACTTAAAACTATTCTTTATTAAAGAAAATATACTAGAGAATCACATTGTTTGCTCAGAAGTTGGTGCTTCATTACAAAGCTTCAAATTTTTAATAACTGGAAAAACAACGATCATATTGTACATCAGAGTTTTTGCCACGTCATTATTGTAACGATGAACGCATTTGTATCAATGTAGCCAAACCAACTTATTTTTGTGCTTAAGTTGACAGTTGACCGAATTCTGCTAAAAAAAAAAACTTTATTCATCTACCAACAAAGCACAATTTTACAAAAAACTTTGGCAATTTTCTTTTATTTCAGTTAATTCTTAATCTTTGTTTGTTGATTGACTCAAAAGTCTAGGAATTTTATTTTATAGCAAGTTTAATTCTTATTGTAAATTTGTTTTATTGCAGTTTTTTAAAAAAATCTTGATAGTTTAATAATTTTATAACTGGTCTGTTTTGAAAGAAAATAATGTCTTATTGTCCAACTGTTCCTAAACTTTTGTTAGGAATGGGTTTATGTTTTTTTATCTACATGATGTTTTGTGGCTGGCCAACTACCGGTCCAATTGATTGCTCCGAGAACTACCTTACAAAAGATTCTTTTATCAAGAAAAGAGTTGGTAAAAAAAGGGTAAAAAAACTAATAGGTTGGTAAAAAAACTAAAAATTACTCTGAATGTACATGTAAATTAAATACAACATAAAAATTTTTTTAAAGTATTTCTTTTTTGTATCCTAAATCTTCAATTAAAAGTTGCAACAAGTTTCATTAACTGCTTTATAAAATATTTTCTCCTTCTATCATTCAAAAAACTAGCGATCCCTACAGTTTTCCAAAGCTTAATCAAAATAACCTTCTAAAGAAAACTCGTATAGTTCTCAGTCCAAACCAATACAATATACGGCTTTGTCATTCAAGTATTCGACGAGATTGGAACAATTCAATGAAACCTAATCGAAATAAAAAGAACCAGTTCCAGAAGTGATCAGACCCAGTGTTATGACGAAAGATATATTTGAATGATGTTTTTTTTAGTACAAGTACTCTAAAGAGTAACTTCGACAAATTTGAGTAATAGAATACGGGGACCACGCAGTAAGCGGACAATCTTAACTGCAGCTCGCCAAAAAACTTAAATTGGGCATATTAATGATACAATCGAATGGCTAAACGTAAAACTTATTATCAATTTATAAATTTTAGAGGTCTTTTGAACGAGAGTCCCTCAATTTGGGGGCTTTGAATGTAATTAAGCAAACACTGTTCATGTTGGCAAAGACTACGAAAATAACGCTTTCTCTAAGAAATCTTTGACTGCCAAACCAGTTTTATCAAAATATCCTTGTGCGCCACAGCATTTGTTAGAAAGATTGAGTTGCTTCCATGTATGTCAGCCATGGCGGTCAATGTGGTAAAAGCCATTGCTTTTGGTTACTTAGCTAGTTTGGCATCGTGACTGTCTGGAGTCTACGGTTAGGACACTGTACAATTTGATCATATGAGAATACCTGAGCAATCTGTACAGTTTCCCAGGATCGTAAAGGTTTTAAGTAGCGCCCCATTTTAGTTTTTTGGCTTTCTGTTTTAACTAACATGAGATTGCTTAATACATTATTGATATTCAGTGAAAACCTGTTCCTTTTATTTTGATTATTTTAATGCTCTATTAAATTTTTTTATATTCTCTTGTAATTCACTCCCCTACGTTAAAAAAGTCTTAAAATTGTATTTTGGAGTTTTACAAAGTTTTTCTTTAAGATTCAGCAGAAATTCAACGACAAGAAAGCGAAGACAAAACAACCAAGTTCAACAGTGACAAACTTCTCTTGAAAATGTATTTTATTATTATACTTTATTATATTCTATTATTCTACAGGTTGGACCGTAAGTCGCGCACCAAAGAATTTGAAACAAATTAAAGGCAAATTAAAACTAAAAATAAACTTTGATTGGAACCAACCAAATCTGAAAGTTATACTAACTGACTAGTTCAAGGAAAAGAAAGGATGTTTTATTCCGCTTTTTTTACATTGTTTCCCCTACACTACACGTAAGTCTTTGGTGCGCGACTTACGGCCCACCCTGAACTTTATTTTATTATAGGGTAGAATAATTCTTCCCCATGAAAATTTTCAGAAATCTTATTATATCTAAGCATCTTTGTCGAATATGATGCCAAATAATGATTCAGGCTATTGTCGAATAAAATTTGGGAAATCTGTTTCGACTCCCAAAATGTTTTGGTCCGATATGGCTATAATAAAAAGCATAAACTTTAGATATAAAAGCACTCAAATGATTGGATAATACAAATAATATCAAAGAACTAATTTGAAATTCAATATGGTTTTAAAGTTTGTTTTTTTTCTCTGAAACAAAGAACTTTATACAACGTAGTACAAAAATAGCCTGTATTATTTTAAAGTTCATATTTTTTTTAAAGCTTCCCAACCAACTTATTTTTGTGCTTGGACTTGAAAGTTTACCATTTTCATTTTATTTCTTTACTTTATCTTATCGTAAGTTTGTTTTTAGTTGAAGATTTCAATAACTTTTTTTCTACATTCAGTTTTTTTACATATAAAACGATCGTTCTTTTGTTATTTATGGGCTTTTACTCTTTTACGACAGGTTGAATTTAATGAATGAGCCTTTACCTAAAGTCGATCTTGGGAGGAATCAAGGAACCCGAACAGGTTGGTAAAAAATCTAAAAAATGATCTCGATGTGAATATAGTAAAGATTTGAAAATTGTTTTAAGTAATTATGTTTTTTATACAATATATATTACAATTCTAACACAATATATACGACCATACCATTACAATCTATATACAATTGTAAAACTTCAATTAAGGGCTTCAACAAACTTTTCATTCAACTGAATAATTAAGGAAACCTACTTCATCATGCATTTAAAATCTACGCATTTACCTGAAGGTTGATTGAAACAACCATTTAAAGCAGGATGGATTAAGCTTTTCATGTTGCCAGCTAATTTTTTAAACTTCTGACAAACGGGCACAACAAGCACAAACAACGCAATTATTATTAATTAAATTTTTTAATTTCAGTTAAAGCAATGCTATCAAATTGCGTAATAATTAATATGAAATGTTTGGTGGGCCGGATTAATAAGTGAAAAGAGCCATAAATGGCCCGCGGGCCGCGGTTTGGAAGAACCTGGTCAAAAAAAAATTGTGTAGTTTAATGTACGGTTGTTTCATGTTAGTATTCTAGAAAATCTGAACTATCAAATAAAACTAAACTAAAATAAAAAAAAACCTGCTCTCGGACGTTATTAGACCCAGTGTTGTGATGATACTGACAGACAATGGCGTACGCAAAAATTTGTGATGGGGAGGAGATTTGCAAGTTAAAAACACGATTACTAAAATTGGTCCTGGTTATGGTCCAAAAACGTTTCCGAGTTTACAGTACAAATTAGAGTAAGCTTATTACGCTTTTTAGAGCACCTAGCAGTTGCACGAGTTTCTTTGCCCATCCGTAAACGCTACTGGAAAATATCAATAGAATTTTCCACGAGTTTAGCGCACGGATATAATAGAACTAATTCGGTTCAAACAGAACTCAATTTAATGACGCCTACGAAAGGGGTTCTCTAAGGGTTCCTATGCCCCCAACGGGTCCACGGAAATTTACTGGGGTGCCATGAGCAAAAACCTCTTTAAGTCTTCACAAGTCTTTTAGGACAAAAATGAAGAAATCAGAGGCAGTTTCAAAGTTATTTTTTTAAAAAATTTTTTGTTTTAAAAGCTTGAAGCTATTATTACTCGCTCGTCAAGCTCTAAGAGATAAGCGCGACGCTTAGCACTTGTCGGGTAAACCCCGGTCTTAAAGATGTTAAAACGATGTTAAAAATATGAAAATAAAATAAAAAAAACTTTTGAAGCCCGAGGCAACATTCTTTATTTAAAACAATTCTCTTATAAAAAAATAAATAAATAAACTGAAGATCTACACTGTTTTTGATTTTAAAAGCTTCTGTATTGTAAGGTAACAAACCTTGAATAATTACAACCTTTGTTACAACGACAACGATACATCAATATTTTTGTGACGTCACTATTGTAACAGTGATCTACATTAGTCCTACTGTAGCCAAATCAACGTATTTTTGTGTTTTGAGTTGACATTTGACCGACATTGGCTAAAACAAAACTTTTCTTAACTACAAATAAGGCAAAAGTTCACACAAAACTTTAGTGATTGAATCACTTTTATTTTGGCCTGCTTAATCGTTGTTTTGTTGATTGACTCAAAAGTTTAGGAGTTTTATTTTATAGCAAGTTTAATTCTTATTATAAATTTGTTTTATTACAGTTTTTTAAAAAAAACCTTGATAGTTTAATAATTTTATAACTGGTCTGTTTTGAAAGAAAATAATGTCTTATTGTCCAACTGTTCCTAAACTTTTGTTAGGAATGGGTTTATGTTTTCTTATCTACATAATAGTTTGTGACTGGCCAACTACCAGTCCAATTGATTACTCCAAGAACTCACTTACAAAAGATTCTTTTATCAAGAAAAGAGAAACTGCAATATGTTGGTAAAATAAAGTTAAAAACTACTCTGAATGTAAATTTAATTTTTTTAATTTTTTTGAAATTTTTTTGAAGTATTTTTTTTTTTTATCCTAAATCTTCAATTAAAAGTTGCAAAAACATTTATTAACTGCTTTATAAAATATTTTCTCCTTCAATTATTTAAAAAACTAGCTATCCCTACAGTTTTCCAAAGCTTAATCAAAATAACCTTCTAAAGAAAATTCGTATAGTTCTCCGTCCAAGCCAATACAATATACGGCTTTGTCATTCAAGTATTCGACGAGATTGGAACAATTCAATGAAACCTAATCAAAATAAAAAGAAACAGTTCTAAACGTGATTAGACACAGTTCTAAACGTGATTCTATTTGAATAAAAATATGTTGTCTTTTTGAGTTTATTAAATTTGTGGGAACCTTTACTAGTTTACAAGTTTAATACATTAGGTTTTAATAAACTCAAAAAGACAATATATTCGGCAGATAACAAAATAAGGAAACAATAATAAATTAGTCATTACTTTACATTAATTATACTGATAAATTAAAGCTTTCAAGTTGTCTCAAACTATGCGGCTGACACTGTATTGAATGATAAACGTAACAACGCGTAGGCAATAAAACTCAAACTGACGTGCAAGGTAATTGTGATAGCTTCAATCGGACAATTACTGCAAAGTAAAATGAACAGAGTAAAGTAAATGAAAATCTTCACAGTGTTGTCGAGAAAGTCACAGTTAAATGGGGTTTTAAACAGTAACTTTAAGAAATTTGAATACTATAATTCAGGGCCCTGCACTGTCCCGTCGAAAGCTTAATTAGGACCCTCAAAGAAACTTAAATTGGGTTCATTGATAGTACAAGTGAAGAACTACATTAACCAATTTTTGTCAATTATAAACTTTAGAGCCACTTGAACGAGGAATTTTTATTTGTTGGTTTGGAAGGTGGCCATCGTGTGCTGCTCACGCAATAAAGGGAAATAATAAACAACAATATCTTTAAAAAAAAACTTTAAAAAATTGCTTTTGGGTGCTTAGCTAGTTTGGCATCATAATTGTTTGAAATCTTTGCTAATACTCTACAGTTTGCTCATAGAAGACTATGAGTAATCTATATAGTGCCTTCAAAATCGTAAAGGTTTCAAGAGGCAGTATTTTTTACTTTTTTAATCAACTCTTTTCAGTAACAAAAGATTGCCTAATTCATTATTGATTTTAAGCGAAAATCTGTTCGCTTTATTTTGTTTATTTTGACGCACTTTTACCGCTTAAAGTTTTTCTTAGATCTTCACAAACTTTATTCTTGCCTGTTATGTGATTGGCTATCTCGCTTGAAAACAAAAAAAGTTTTACGTATTTTTTCTTTAAGATGCTTCAGATATTCAACAACTGACCGCCAAAGATAAAACAATTGTGCTCGACGATGACAAAGATGTCGTTAATGAGGACCAAAATGTAGTTGTTGAAGAAGAACCATCAGATTCTTGTGATAGTCATCAGCGTTCTTTAACTGAACGGAAGAATAAATGGCTCCTTTAATCATTTTTTGATTCAGTATTGTTTATTGCTGTTTAGAAATAAAAATCTTCTTACTTTGTTGTTGTTCTTGTTTATTATACGACCGCATATCCCACATTGATAAAATCAAAAAATTAAAGTGTATCTAATGTTTTAAAAATGTATCTGTCGGTGTTTTGCTAATCAATTATAATAATTCTTTAAATCTAACAACTAACTTTTCAAGCTTTCAACAAAAATTGACTCTGATAAAGACATAAAATAAATAGTAAAATTGGGTATCACCACTGTGGAAGAAAATTTAAGAAGAGTCAGTAACCATGTATTTTTACAAGCCAGCTTTAGAGAGTTTTTACCTTGATGCATGTTTTAACCCGCATATCGTCTTGTCGATGATTGTTTTTTTCGATCACATGTATTAAGCTTTCTGTTAAAGCTTTCTGTATTCTTGTTAATATCTAAAGCAGTGCTTTTTATTTTTTTCAACATCGCAGCCCAAACCACTTAGAACGCAATTGTCGTGGCAAACTATTGCTGTGTCCGAAATAGAAACCTTTTTTGGTCTTTGCCAACCCTAGTGTTGCCACAAATTAAAGTGGAGACCACCATTGCTGTGGTTGTTTTCTTTAGTCTTCAAGTAAATTTCAATCACGAATTTTCGTCCTCAGGGTTATGATGTTAGTTAAAAATCTTTGATGCATTTTTCTTTTTACTGCAACGAATATATTATTTCAACACATTTTTTACACATTTCTTGGCCCACCGGTTGAAAGCAGGGCGTCAAACCGCTAAGAATATCGTTCCGGTTCAGGTTCGGCAAATTTTATTTTAAAAGGTTCAGTTCCGATTCAACTCTGTTCGGGTTCAGAGAAAACAATTAGTCATTAATACAATTTTCGATTCATATTTGGTTCAAACCTTATATATTTCTAAAACATTTTTTATGGTCATTTTTGCAAGCGTATTAATCAGGGACATGGGTCGTAGATCGTGACCATGGACATACCAGACCAAAGGATTTGGGAAAGGGGAGAAAAACAATTTTTCTCATACCACGATGTTTTGCACAATTTCACCAAGAAGCTCAAACATAAAAAATATTGTAAAACCGAGCAAAATGCATTACAATTTTTTTGGCAAAATCTTTCACCCTAAATCTTTTTGGCGCCGGAAATCTTTGCCGCATTCCCCAAATTTTTTGAGGGATCTTTTTGGCGCCCAAAAATAAATTTACATATGTTATGCATTGAATAATCAATTTCTCTCCCCGAAAAAAAACAATTTTATGAATGAATCTGATGTACAGGACATTGAAAAATTACTATTTCGACGTAAGACAACTTCTACTCTTCAGAGAAACATTTTTACAGATGCTTTTATCCCTTTAAACACATATTTATTGGCTGAAAATTAAGGTTTTTTTAGATTTTTTGTTAGTAAGCAGATTGAGATGGCAACAATGCTCTTGTTCTCCTCAATTTTAAGGCTATGTTTGTGGACAAATGATATCTTATTGGCGTTATCAAACATGTTTTTTGGAAGATTATGACAAGCAATTGCATACCGGTACCTAGAATTTTAAAAGTCAAAGTATACTGATAGAAAAATAGGCTTTAAAAAGTTAAACACTAAATCTATTCACCCACAAGCTATTTAGGCGTAAATTGTAAAACCAATTTTCTAAAATTCAACAAAATTGAATCTTTTAATAATTTTGCGAGTACTAAAAGTGCAAGCGAAAACTTTTTGTAAATTAAGTTTTGATATCAAGCTTTTTAGGCTATTTTACGCTATAGTGACAAGCAAGGAGATTGAAATTAGAGACATGAAAAAGCTAAAGACCCCTTGGCAATATTTTTGCCTCCCTTTAGCCTTCTTTCTTAAAATTACTTTAATTTATTAAATTAAATTCCGTCGCTTTCCTGCGAGTCAAGAGAATAAATTTAGAAAAGAAATGAAGTAAAAAATTATATTTCTTCAGGAGAAAGTTTCCTAAAGTCTTATTACGAATACGCAATTACATCAGACATTGCTATATCAGTGAGCCCTAATTCCACAATCACAGTCTTGTCTAAAATAGCGGATGCTAACGAGGCATTAGTGAGTTGCTAGAAAGCATAACTCTAGTCTTAAAACTGCGCCTTTATAGCTATATCGACACGTTGATAGTAGTAGAATGAGAAAAGAGGCGGGGAAACTAGGGGGTATTTCTTTTTTCTACCCTAAATCTTCAATTTAAGTTGTTTTTTTTCTGTCCAATTTAGTGTAACGCTCAACCTTATTTTCTATTTTGTCAGGTTTACGAACCTTCTATTAACTATATTAGTATTATACTGTATGTAGTCTCCTAAGTGTGTCATGTTTTAAATTGTACTGTTTGATTGAACCAAATAAACTTTATTTTGTTTTTGTCGGCATGCTAACGTTATAAGCTAGGCCTGTTAAAGTCAATAAAGTCAATTTTTTTCGGGGCTTCACTACCTTTTGAAACTTACACAACCTTGTAGTTTTGTTTGTTCAGAAGTTTTTTTATTAAGTTTCATGGGTCTAATTACAGTCAAAATTGTCAAAATTTTACATACAAAAACTCATTTTTGCTTATTTTTGCAAGTTTTCCAGCAGCTCATTATACAGTATAATACGCGTAATAGGTATTTTGGTACTGCGGTCCCTTAGCGTCGATCTTTTCGTTTTTTCTTTATAATTTCAAAATCAGCAGAATAAGTTTTATTTGTTTTACAATATTCCACCAACTTCAAACTTCTCCTAAAAACTTTCAACATCTCCCATTCTGGGTTGCGCAATTTTTAGTTTAAAAATCCTTGATCTATACTAGTGTTTCTCCACCTTTTTTCGGCCATCCCCACCTAATCACTTCTAAAATTTTTATGTCCCCATTTGTTGATACATAGCTGTAACAGCAAAAATTTTTCCCAAAAGACTAGTGAAGACTAAAAATAAAAAGGCATCACTTTGAAACTGCCTTTGATTTATTTTAAGATCAGAATTTTAGTCGCTAGCATTATTAATTAAAAATATTTTTCGTTAAAATCTGAGTAAAGAACAAAAAAATATATTTTTACTTTGGTTTCTGAAAAAATGCCACATATTTTTGTATAAGGGTTCACCAAATAATATTTAAATTCAAAAGAATCCATAGGTTAAAAAACAGTAAGAACCTTTGCTTTATAGAAAACCAGCGATTCAAAATTTTTTTAAAAATTTTTGCTTAAATTAGTATTTTTAACGCGGGAAGAGAAACGTTTTCTGAAAAAGTGTCAAAAATTTCAAGAGGACATCATAAATTTCATATTGCGAACTATACCTTTCTGGTGTCAACTTTTAAACTATAATTTTTCTCGAGTAAAATGCGCTTGAGATTTGACATGCATTTTATATTTTGACTTTTATCTTTCGATTTGAAGTAAAAACTTATTTTTTGGTTTTTCACGTCACTTTCAAAAAAAAAAGATTTTCTGTTTTGCCTTCAGTTCAAAGTAAAAACTTTTTTTATTATCGCTTGGCTTTTGAAGACAAAGCAATATTTGCTTTGGATGGTATAAAAGTCTGCTGCTGTCTCTGCTGAGTCGCGATGATCCATAACAAATCACCTGAGGCCTACCCAAAGATTAAAAATCACTGGTTCAAAGTCTTAATGTACTCGAAAAATAAAACATGTAAAATTAGGCCAGCATTAAAATTTTAAGAGAAAAAGTAATAAGATTTGCTGAGGTGTGAATAACTACTAACTTTTTGAGTAACTGTGACGGTAGATTTGCTATTTTTACAAAAATGATATCTAGTTACTTTTTTGATCTTGTCAAAAACTATTCGTTACAATTAGTTTTTAATTTAAGAGATATTTTCTATCAACACAGTCCATGTCGGATGAATTAAAGTGATGATCTTTTTTTGGTCTTGAATTACATTTGAGATCCCAAATTTAGATACAAAGTAGAGAATTTTGCAACGAGCCGACCACACAGATCCACATGGCGACAACTCCATCTTGATAAATTAATATAACGCTTTACAGAAGGTTTTCGCGGGTTGGATAAAAACATTTTCTGGGCCGTAGTTTGCTCATTTCTCTTCTAGAATATAGAATAAAATGATTTTCTTTTTCAATACTTCCGATATTTTTTAAAGTTATTCTAACTTGCGGGTTTTGAATAGAAAAAGGTTGTTTTTTATCTTGAAGGTTTTAAAAGGCAATGAATCAAGACCTTTTATGTTCTCACTTGTTTATTTCTTACAAATTGTTATAAAAAGCTGGCCTTGCTCATGACCGATAGATTTAGAATTGCTAAAACTTTGTAGTTGACCAAGTTGTAGACCAAACTTTTTAGTGGACCAAGGTGTAAACCACCTTGATCTAATTTACTCGTGTGCGATTGTTGTAGATTTTTTTGCTCAATTAAAAATAAGGTTTTTGAATACCAAAGCAAAATTTAAAAGCATAATACGATACGCTTGATTGTAGTAATTTATATATAGTCCAGAAACAAATTCGACAAGATTAGGAGCAGTGCTGTGCAAAATTTATAAAAAAGCATTTACTATATGTTAATTAAAAAAACCTGAAAACATAACTTTTTCAAAGCTTAAACATAACTGAAAAATGTTTCTCTCACTAACGAATAGTTCCTTAAAAATAGAAGAGTTTTTTAAAGTTAAAGAATATAAGAAAAGCATAAATTTCTTTCCGTTGGTCAAAGAAGCTTTTATACCTGACCACTACGTCTCTTCATCGTTGAGTATGTTCATTCGAAGCTTGTCCTGCTGCGCTTACACAAAATGACATCCAATTTCCTATGTGAAGTTAGTAATTATGACTACCACAGTGCTTCTCAAATTGAGCCACTTAGCTAAGGAGGAATTTGTTATCTTAGAATAATCGTTATAAAGAAGAAATTTGAATACAATGTAAGTTTTTTTTCGCATTGGCTGTATATTAAAGAAAAAATTCTAACTACACATTATTAAAGTGAAAAAATATAAAGTAATACACATTGTTGCAGACTATTTTATATTGTCAAAAATTTTATGTGTTTCCAACTTGCATTAGAAAGTCTTGCTACTTCATAGCAAAAACTAAAGTTAAATTATTTGATATGGCACCAATTTCTCAGAGGTGGCCAGCGCAAGATGCAATAAATGCGTCCGCAGCGCAATCGCGAGTCTTGAAAACTTGTGGCGCAATCGAAACCGTAAGCACAAGTTTCATATTATTATCTTTTCAATACACTTTATTGCGCCAAAAGTGCCCGCCCTTGAAATTTTTTCATAACCTCACACATCCCTCATCATACAAAAATAAAAGTAGACTCAGGAAGGTTGACACAAATGACGTATACTATTATTGTTACAGAGTCAGAACCGTTCTTATTGTGAGATAACATTTCATGTGTTGTTGCTATTTTTGACCAAAGATGATTTAACTACAATAGTAAAACTATCCCACGGTGTCTTTAAGTGATCACACAAGGGTAGTTCAATGTATAATGTAGTTTAATATTTTATATTCCAATGTATATAAATATAATGTATAATACAATGTAGTTTAACCGTTTTTAGAAGAGAGAGTAACCCTAAGTTATAGTACTTTCAGTTACTTTATGGTTTAATAGGCTACCCAAAGGCCCTTTAAGATTTGAATAGTTTTTAAAGATTTTATGTATTGTTTTAAAATCATTTCCTCACTTTAATGAATAAAAAATAGTCAGATATGTAGCAAAAGAAACGATCGAAAAAAAACTTTATTGGAATTGAAAAAAATTTTTGTAATAATCCGTTCACTGTAATAAATCTACTTTCGGTACTTTACTTACTTTAGGAAAGGTGGATATATCCGCTTTCGATAGTGAAAGAGTTAACATCTCTGTTATTAAAACCTCTACAATTCGAAAAAGTTCAGATATTTTAAATAACACAAATATATTTCGGTAATGCAGATAATTGTAAATTTGTAGACTTCAGTCAATTGGAAAAAAGTTCAGAAAAAGACTTTTTTTGCCTTCAATTTATGAACACTAAACAAGTAAAATTATAGTTTTTTAATCAAGGTTGTGGTTTCGGAGTCGGGAGTCGGCAGTCGGGAGTAGGAGTAGCCGGAGTCGTACGTTTTTGTTTGGAATCGGAGTTGGAGTTGTTTTTTTATAGTAGAATTGCTCGAGTCGTTACAAAAAAAGACACTTTTTGAGTTCTTCCTTTCCTTCTCTCTCTCCTTGGCTCTCTTTGATTCCTTCTTCCTTTCCTTGGCGCTTTTCCTTGGCTCAACCATATTATAAAAAATAAAAACAAATAAAATATTTCAATCGGACAGCAATAAATTTCATCTTTAAAAGCATTTGGCAATTACCGCTTTATTATTTACTAAATGTAACCCCTTCAAGGTTGTGTTGCAAGTGAACAAGGTAGTGATTGATATGACAGTGAATTATATATGAACAGGCTTTTATTGTAATTTTCTATGTTTGATTCGTTGTTTTTATATTAATTTGCTGGATAGAGCAAATTTTACAGGAACACAATTATTTACTGATTGAATATTAAAAATATTCCTTTCTTGTCTGATTTCTGGTTCGTGGACCGCTTCTGTCCTCGTTAAAAATTGCTTAGCCTTGTTAATACAGAATTAATACAAAAACCTAAAGAAATCAAAAAGTAAAAAACTGTGTTAAAACAAAATATTAGTTAAAACTGTCGCAAAACTTTCTTATTCATCTGATATCATTATATCAAAATACCGCAGCAAAGGGTTATTAAGCTTTTATAACTTGCAAATGATATTTTAGTACTAGGATAAATAAAACTTTTTTTCATCAAGGTAAGAAATTCTGTTTAATTATTATGATTTTCAACGGGTCCCGACCGGAAATACTTCTTAACTTGTCGGCACCATATTATCGTTGAATGTAAACACTCTGATCACAGTTTGTTTGTTCCGGTTAAAAACACGGAATGAAGCTTACTGTCGTGCTCTTGATAAAGACAAATTTTCTTCACTTTTCTCTGCTTGGTGGTTCTAAAAGCAACTTTATGTAAGCTATACTATTTTTTAAATGAAAAATTTTAAAGATTATAGTAGCAGGTTTTAACAGTTCGGGGGAGGGTCTCTGACGGTTGCTCCACGTGGCGACAAGAAAAACGTCCGTGGCCCCTTCTCTTTTTCCACCAAAATTGGTTCGTAACGTCTTAAATCTCCATGCCCAATCAATCTTTTGCCAGGGCCCACCGGTGGGGCGCACACCCCACGTTGAGAACCACTGTTTTACACTTTATCTAGGAAATAAACGTGGGATTATTTTAGCAGAAACCAATGTAAAGACTTTTTTTAGTTTTTATTTTAATTTTCATTTAAAACTTTTAAATTCACTTTCCTGAAAGCGAAATTTTGGGTTTTGATAAGCAAAAGGTTGAGAACCTACGGTTTGGTTGAAAAACATTTTTTTATCTTTGTTTTTCTGGCCAGCACTTTTTATCTAATTCATGAGAATATTGTGTTGTTTATTGTTGTGTGGCTATTGGTGGTGGATATTTCAAATCTATTTTCTATTGATTGATCAAAAACCTCCAAGCTTGTTTGAAGAAATCCTTATGAAGGACAATGAACTACAAAAACAAAGTAAGTAAGCTTTGCAAAGCACAGGTTGACACGTTTGATTCTAGGGCGGTTAAAAATATTTCTAACTCTGTAATAAAATTTTTGTTCAAAAATTTGAAACAAACTCAACAAATAACAAGTTCAAAAAATAACCCGGCTTTCAAAAAATCATATATTTAGACAACAGCAAGGATTAAATATACTTACACTTTTTTTTGTGGCATTGCTGTTCTTGCAACTACAATACAAAGTTTTAAAAAGTAAATTTGAATATTTTTGAATACAATAAAAAATTATATTATTTTAAATGCAATCTGTTTTTATTTATGATTGACAAAATTTGAAGTATCAACGTGTACTGTATTTCATAAAAAGAAATTTTTTAATTTTTCAATTTTTTTCACTTTTCTTCCAAATTCTCGAAAAATCTGAAAAATTTTTGAGACTTTTTAATTAGACAAAAAATACCATAAAAAATCTGTGTTGAAGTAGATGAAGTTGTAAATTTAAAACCAATTTTTAGCATTAGTACCACTTGGTCTATGCCAGTTCTCTTTGCAGGTTTCCGTGGACCCAACCATGGAGTCTCATCACCCGACCTGGCTTACCCGAACACGACCAGTAAATACCCGGATGTACCCCCTGCTGGTAATCAATCCCCTTTAAGCTGAATAAAAAGCAATTATATTTTTCGCTATGTTAAAACAGCATTATCCAATTAACCTTTTCTGTTTGACTTTGGACCGCTTAATAAATTGATCGAGTAGTTTTGATGACGCAATAAACCTGGGTCCAACTCATAGTCGGGTCAAACAACGGACTGAATTTGCCACTTTCTTGCTCGACTTTTAGCTATTAAAGAAAATCGTAAAGAAATATTAAAAGCTTTTCGACATGAAGATCTTGCAGATAACTTGACGCTGCCCCATCGTGTATACACTTTTCTATGCATATTGTGCTTGTCATTAAAATGAATATGTATTATGGTACATATTTTTAAGGCATTAAAAATATTATTTCGCTTGGGATTAAACCCGCAGAATTTTTTTCTAAATCAAGCTTCTGTTTTTATACAATTTCAAACATTATTTTATTAACTTCCAACCAGGAATCACAAAAAAAAAATAATAATAATTTTTTTGCCGAGCAAGAAATTGGATTTAAATATTTATACCTAAAACAATCTTGAGACAAAAACAAAAAATATTTACTTGAGTTTGATTTTAATTAGAGTTAAACCGAAGACGTAATAAAAATTTCCTAATGTTTTTATTGAAAAAATCCTGATTATGAATTAGAAAATTAAAAAATTAGAAAATGATGAATTAGAAAATTATTGAAAAAATTCTGATCATAAATCCTGATCATGAATTCTAGAAAAAAATCTTTTTTCTAGGTTTTTAAAATTTTTATAGCATAGTATGTATTGCAGTAAGTACACGCAGAAAAATAATTCATAAAAAGTAATCAAGAATTTTTTTTAGCTTGGTGATTCTAGACGATGTTTAGAAGATATCATCAGCAATTAAATTATTAGCATGAAGATGTACAGAAGATGGCATTGAAGAAGATAACAACATTTTATCTTTAAAACTCTATGTCTCATCTTTGTGTTAGTCTTAAAAATCGTAAAAAAGATGTTACGTTTTTATGTTTTTAAATAGCGTACAAAATCCTTAAAATTTTACAAATCTTCAATGAAAAAAGATTCGGTTTTTTCGCGTTTTAAAAAAATTTTTGAAACATCACCAGTCAAATAGAAATAAATAAATAAATAGAAATTGACTTTTTGGATTTTGTAAAAGTCATGAATATGTTTTAATAGTGACATGATAAAATTTTTTCCTAAGTTTAATGCTTATCATTACTTATTGATAAAGATTCTGCAAGTAATTAAAACAAAGCTGAACAAAAAATTGATTTAAACTATTTGCTTTTAAGACATAGTCTTCTAAACTAGTACATGTACTTTAAAATCTTACGCTACTAATGCTTTAAAAGAACTAAAAATATTTCTTTTTTTAAATCAAACATGTCTAAGATTTTCTATGCTTTAAAGCTATCACCAATGGAGGACGATGAGATTTTTTAAGGTCCGCGCTTCAACTAAAATATATAATATCGCGGTAAATTCAAGCCTAAACAAAAAACAACATATTTTTGCTCCTCGGGCAATATTACAATTGCAATACGTATGTGTGTCAATCAACATCTTCAAATGCAAGTTTGACAAGTTAAGCCTTAGCTGCTAAGACCAAGCTAAATAAGCTCAAAAAAATTTTTTAAATTGAATATTAATTATTGGTAGAAACAAAAAGTATTACAAATTTTGCAGATTGATCTGTGATTTTTCGATGATTTAACTACAACTAAAAGTAGTCATTAAAAAGTTATAAGCTAGCTAGCTATAAAGTGCTTCTCAATCTTTTTATCATCGCGGATGAAAAATATTACAAATTTTTCTTTTTAATTTCGATTACAATGTTTTTCTCAAATTACTCCGCGTTAAATGTCGAAAATCAGGGTTTCTAAACTCTATGGACCCCAAGTCTAACTTTTTCTCAAAAAGTTAAGTGAAGATCAAAAACTCTTTTTTTACGTTAAACAAACAACCGTACCCAAACTTCAATCGATGACTTTTTTTGGGTCTACGACTTTCGGGAAAAGTTTAGTTGGTCAACAACGAGTTGAGACTTTCTTTGGGTGATGCGCTTGTCATTGGCAAGTTCTTAAAAATGTTTTTGAATAAAGTAAAATGTGGATAGAAAACTATCATTTAAAAAACAATTCTGCGGATCCCCAGTTTTAAAACTCTGTCTTAGATCTTGACTTATTCAAAAGCAAGTAGCCTATATTTTCGTTTTAAAGCGGAAAATAATCTTTTGGCGGAAGTGGTATTATTAAATATAGGAGTAATCAATTGAGAAAGTTTATCTCCTTCTCTAAATTTAGATTGCAGATTCTTGTTAAGGTTCTTATTTTTAATAAATGAATGATACTCAACTTGTGAACATACTTTCCAGCAAATTTTCGAATCGGTACGGTACATAGGCTTACAATTTATTTTTAAAATAAACGCAATTGGAAAAGAGGCCTATTCGCTAACTTAGTTTTATAATCTGTACAGGCGTATTATCGTGCCACAATAAACAGAAAATTTTAAGTTCGGAAATCGACGAACATTGAGTCTTATCTGTATAGACATGTTGTTTGTGGTACTATAAAATAAATTAGAATTTTTCAAATGTTGCAAGAATTATTTTTCATTGGTTTCCAATTTGTTCTCATCATAGCCGTACCATCCAAAAAAAACTTAAAGGAGAATACAGTTTCGCCCAAATTTTATAGACGTTTTCCCAAATCACTATTTTATAGCTTTGCAAAAGTTGAGGCACTGTAAAACACTTTTCCGTCGCAAAATTCTGATGAAGATTAAAAAATAAGGTTGTCACATTAAATTATGTCCAATTTCTCCATTTTCGTCTCAAAAAACCAGTGATGCCAAAAAAAGATCTTCACTTACTATCGGTGTCCAAATTCTCTATTTTTGTCCCAAATTAAAGATGTTGACTAAAAAGAAAAGATTTTCATTTCGATCTAAATTGTCTTAAGTTGGCAGTTCGTTCTCGGTGCCCGAAAAATTCTGATTTTGTCCAATTCTTTTGAGTTTAGGGGACAATCACCCTCGATTTGTACGCCTATGGTTATCATATTTAATTTTGGTTTAGGTTTGCCCGAAGTTATTATTTCTAGATTTTTGCTATAACTTCTGCTGCACTTTAAAATGTTTTTTTAGTAATACTTTTTATGTTTTAACCCTATTTTATATCAAACTATTTTAACCATTTAGCTAAATTTTTATAGCTTAATGATTAAATGGGAGTACAAAACGGTAAACTATTAAAACTTAACTGGATTTCTATAAAAAAATTTTGTTCTTGTGACTCTTGACCCAGCTATTTCACATATTCACTTTTTTCTCATGAAAAAGAGAAGGCCAACGTACACTTTCTCTCTCTTCAGACTTCTTTCTACACCTTCCTTCTAATACCTTTTTTTTTCTCATCATACTCCACATTTAGTTTTTCAACGCACCAAGAGCTCATATAAAATGAATTCGTTTTTCTTGAAAAAGTGAAGCCAATGTTCGCTAAAAGCTGCCTTGAAAATATATAGAAAAAATCGACTTGTCTGCGCGGCCAAATCGAAGCCCAAAATTTCAAAATATCATAAAAAGTTTATTGTTACATCATAATTTTCTTGTTTAAGAGTGAAATTGAGTAAATTTAACCTAATGCGTTGGTAAAAATATCAATATAATTGACTTATAATTAAAAAAACATTTTTTGGACTTTGTTGTAAAAAATTACAGGAGGTGCAGGGTACGCCGCACACCTCCCACGTATGGAGTATGTACGTATCTCTCGTACCCCTGGCCATCAGATGTTTCTAAGCTGCTCTCTCGCAGACAAGTTTATAATTAAAATATAATTAAAATATAATTAATAAGCTTATAATATATATTAATAAGCTTATAATTAAAATATTTCATTGCATAAGATGTCTTACTGTAAACACTTATTTACCGTTATCATTTCATTTTGAAATGATAGTGAATATTAATGCTTTCTGTTCATTATGTGTTTTTACATTTAGTATCAAACTATTCAAAAAAAAATTTAACCTCTAACTGTCGCTAAAGATTCAACTTTTCGAAAAATCATCAAGAGATTTTATCATTGAATATGGCACTTTTTTTTGCTTAAACATATCTGCTTTTTTTTTCATTCGCTTTCGCATTTGAAATAGATCTATCACTGAATAATGAAATAAATCATTAAAACGATAAATTGTAAAGTTTAATCTTTTCGGGAGCACGAACAGTTTGTCACCAAATTAAGCATATTTGTGTTTTTTCGGTTTTTTTTGCTTCTTTAAATAATGACTGATTTACACTATGTAATCAGGAGCGCCGGAAAATTTTTTGGCGGGGAAAAAGGGTTTAATTTTAAAAAAGGCACGTTTTTTGAGTTTTATTGTCAAATTCATAGCCGTAACATCCGAAAAAGTTTGGGGGCAATGCAATCTTGCCCAAATTTAATTGACGTTCGACAAACCATAGTTTTGTTCCAATTTACAAAGTTGTCACTTAGAATCGCCACCGTTTTCAACGCAAAAATCTCTCGAAAACTAAAAGAAAGGGTCATTACCTTCAATCAGTGCTAGAATCTATATTTTCTTCCCAAATTCAAAATGAAGACTAAAAAAAGGCCTTTACCTAAAATTGATTTTATATTGTGGTCAAGTTTCTATGATTCTTAGGCCAAATTTAACCCGATTTCTTGTATCTGCCCACCTTTACCCTCCCTTTTTCAAAAAGGCAGGGGTCAATCTGAATAGATAAAAAGGGCAGGAGGCAATCTCCCCTCGCTTCCGGCGCCCCTGAATGAGATGAAAAACTTTTAAAATTATCTTCTTTAACAAAGATTTCTTTAAAAAATTCAAATAAAAGTTTTTTGAGAGTTTTACTAGAATTGATTATTTTTTAATGCCAGTCATTTTTGCGTCCGATACAGAATAAATAGTTCAAACGGACAAACATAAATCCTAATGAATTATTACAAGGTTAATTTAGTTTCTCAAATTAAAAATTTGTTAATGTTAAAATCGTATTGCTTTGCTCTGTTAAAATAAAAATTAAGCGAAAGACAATTACCAGTCTAGGAGATTTTTAAAAAATTTAGTTTCTATTCATATACTTTTCTTAATTAATTTTTTTTATCTTTGAGACATGCAATGAAAATCATTAACAATAAAAAAGTTAAAAAACTATTATAATAGCTTTTCGTTCCACGTATAAGATGTCAACACTTTTTACCGATTAGGGCCATTGTATTTTCGTGTTGGTAATAATAATAAAAATGTCCATATAAGAATTTAGCTATACTTGTACAAAATAAAAGTGATGTCTAATGCGAGCTATTTCGGGATACGTATTTTGTGCATAAAGCTATATGGAATGAATATAAATTAAAATAAACTATGAATTACCATAAAATAGACTTGAAATCTGTGTGTTTTTATAAGGACCTCAAAGTATTTTGTACTTCATGTTCCTTTCATTTATTTTTATATTTCTTCTTGCGTTGAATCATCAATGTTATAATGGAATGAAAAGGCGGAATTTTTTTTACAATTGAAAGAATTTAAAATTAAAAACATGACAGTGATGATAGGACTATGGCAGTGTTCAGCCTTTTGCGCCCGTGGCACACTTATAAAAATTTTTAAAACGCGCCGCACTTCTGCTTTTCTTTCTTTGTCTTCACAAGATTTTAAACGGTTTGTCTACAGGAGCTACCAGCTTCCGCATAAGATGCTGAAATTTCACTCGGAAGGCTACCGGTGACCAGAAAGTCTTTACTTTACTTTCTTCGCAGAGATTTAATAAACAGAGTTCAAGGAAGAGTTTGAACCAAAAAGAAGAAAAAAAAGTCTTTACTTTATTTGCAAAGTCTTGAATTTAGGCTTTTTTGTTTGATAAATAAATCTTCAGGCGAAGAGACGCATTCGAAACTTTCAGCCTTTTGGCGGCAGAAATTTATTTTTTCTATTTCAATTGTCCGTTCACACTGCTGTTTTTCTGCGGCCTTCCTATATTCATTTGGCGGCGTACCGGTAGCCGAGCACTGGACTATAAACAAAATCTAATGTTTGTTAGTATTCGCAAGGTGGCAGTCTAACACAAATATAATGCTCCTTTCTCCCTATTTTTTAAAATACACGTTGAAAAGCAAAATTTCAAAGAACTGTGTTATTAATTTAGCATAAGTAAAAAATTTATCTACCAGTTGCTATTGTAACACCAGCATTTACTCTTCAATTGTGGATACGAGTTTAGTTGCCAACCTGCTCATACCTAATTTTAAATGAAATTCATATAACTAAAAAGAGTTGATTAAAGTCAAGATTAAACAAATAGTCGTACCAACCAAAAAAATTTTGGAGGGCAATAAAGTTTTGCAAAATTTTGTGACGTTTTCCCGAATCTTAATTTTCTAAAACTTTACCAATATGAGAAAAAAATTTGTCTAAAATTTAGGTTGAAGACCAAAAAAAGGTCTTCCCTTTGATTATGTCCCATTGTTGTTAATTTTTTGTCCTAAAACATAATGATTTATAAAATAATAAAAAAATCTTCATCTAAATTAGTAACCTTTTCTCTGCGATTAGTGCTCATTTTCTATGCCCAAAAAAATTTTTTGCCCAAACAATTTCTTGTCACTGCCCAAAATTTTGAAACTTGAGGCAGCAATGTCCCTTCCGTGCCCCCCGAAAGGAGCGGCTCTAATTGAATAAAGAAAGTACGGATATTCATTTGGCTTGTTTCTTATGGGACGTTAATACTTATTCCTTACCTTTCAATTTATAAGATAAAAAGATGCCTTTAATTAAAAAAAAACAGCTTAATTTTACTTGTATAAGTCGACTGTTATGTTGCAAAGAAATCTTAACTTCATAAACATTTTTTTCTTTTTTGTGGCAATGAACTTTATGAAGTAACAATGCTAAAATAAAAATGTTTACTAACAAGTGGAATAATAATTGCTTTACACCAAATATTATCTCTTGCTTAGTAGTAGTCAATATATTTTAAAAACGTTTTTGAAGTTTTTTTAGACATGCACAGCTGTCAAAGTAAACAATAACATACAGAATTACGAAATCTTTTCAATTATCGAACAGCTATAGAGACAACTCAAGTAAGATTGCTGATAAACTTCGAAAAAACTATTTAGTGTAAGTAAAATAAATTTGTTTCAAATTGAAGAATATATGAGTTTTTTCTCTGATACTTTGATAATTTAGTGAAATTACTTCTTTTTTAAAACTAAATCAGAAAAAATAATTGGTTTGACTTATTGGGTGCTTAACTATTTTTGGAGATTCTGTTTTTATGTAAACAGTTTAGAAATGGATTTTCAGGTAAATCTAATATTAATTTAGAGGTTTTTACAAACCATATTTTTCGCTCAGCATGTAAAATATATGTAGGACCAGTGGATGCATATGGTTTTAGGTAATTTATAGAGTTAGTAATTTTTGTTTTTCAAAGTATATTTTGGGTGTAAAAACCGAAAAATTTTAAATACTACACCAGGTCTTAAGGAAGTTTAATAAACCATTAATTATAACTAGGCTTGCTAATTGTTTGAAAGCCAATGCAGAAGGCTAGTTGAAAATTAATTGTTTATTTATGATAGACCATCTTGTAAATATCAGCAAACCGCCACTTCATGTATTTGATATGCACCAAAATAAAACAGCTGAATTGCATTTATCAGCAAATTAATTGATAATATTTTCGTATTTTTAAAAACGTTATTTTCGATTTTGATCTTTTTAAATAAAATCAAAGCATTTTTGTCCTTGTTAAAAAGCGTAAGAAATTTACATGGAGCGGCTCTTTTTCTTCATATGAACAACATAGTTACTTATACTGTGATGTTATTGACGTGTTAGATCCCTGTCACCATCGTAGGCGAGCGACTTGGAGCAATTCTATGGATTTTTTTAAAATAGGCCGTTTTCATGAACCCAACAGAAATCTCTTCAATAGACTGAGCATCGAACTCGCGTCCTTCTGCTCACGGGTCAAAGCTCGGACACACGGCGCTATTTGGTCCAAACAAACTTATCAATTAGCAAAATAATCTGGCAGTCTACAGTTTCAATTAAGCGTTGGTAATGCACTTGACTTTACCTACAAAAGTAAAAAAATGACGAAAGTCTAATTTTTTATCTTGGCTTATGGCTGAAAAGAATGAACTTTGTTCCTATGCTATTAGGGCTACCAACCGTCCCGGAATAGCCGGGACAGTCCAGGAATTGACGTCTCGTGTCCCGTGTCCCGGGCTGGGTCACTTTTGTCCCGGAATTTACTGACAGTTCTTTGGATTATTTTGGGGGAACGTTTTGGAGCTCTGTCTGCCTATTTTGGTAAAAATTCCGCTGGAAATTAAAGACAGATTTTATGTAAAAACTCCTTTTTTTCTTGTTTTTTCCGACATCGCTAGTTTTCAGAGAAAAATAATAAAATCCGAGACTGATTTCAAGCGAGGATCTTTTTTTTTCAGAGATCGCTATGATTTTGGAACGAACGCTGGGGAGTCAGAGGCTGATTTCAAGTGAGGACCTTTTTTTTTAGAGATCACGACGATTTTGGACAAAAATCGAGCTGTTTCTTTTGTTTGGCCCGCCATTATTTTTGATAAGCCAAATTGGCCCTTGGCTTAAAAAAGTTCGACGCCCCTGTATTAAGGTGTCCCGGAATGGCGAAACAGAAAGTTGGTAACCCTATATGCTATATATTCGAGACCAAACGGCTGAACAACTGATTGATTAAAGAGGGTGATCAGCTGTTTGCTCCTTGTCGTTAAAACTGTAATTGAACAACGCCTTCAAGTATTAATCTATGCCGCATAAGAAAAAACATTTTTAAAAGTAGCTTAACCTTAAATGTATTTTAGAGCAATTTAATAGAATTTAAACATGCTATTTATTAAAATAAAGTTGCCGAAATACTAAATTATTAAGTTAGTTATTTCTACTGGTTGATCCTAAATTTGAGCGAACACCTTTTAAAGTTACAATTTTACTTTTCAATTTTAAATGATGAAGAAAGCACGAATGCTTTTGACTGACGTTTTCAAATAAACTTGCCTCGAAAACATTCAATAACTCTTCTCTAGAGTGCCACTGAAAAAAGTAATGCGTACAGAAGGCTAGATTTCAAATTTTTTTATAATCAAAATATTCTTTTGTGACCTACACATGTATAAATAAATTCAGAAATTCAAAATGAAATCACAAATTTAAACTTCCCCACGAACTGGTTCAGGCACGAAAACGGAACAAGGCTTTGAAATTAAGAAATTTTTGTCAAATCAGGACGAATGGCTATCCCAGTAATAATGAAACAAATAAATCTATTGAAATCGCTAGTAGATTGCATACAATTATCAAATTAAAAGCTGAACAGAAAGGCGTTTTACTTGTGAATTTGGAACCATGCCGGTTTCCCGCACATACCGATTAACCGCTTTAAATCTGCAACTCACTAGGTTTTGTTTACTTTAATGAACCCTGAAAAGCAGTTGGAAAATTTGAATTTGTTTGAGCCCGCTCCGCTGTTCGCTCTTCGGCATTTTTGTTTATTTTGCTAATGTTAACACAGACCGACCACGCTGGTTTGTTTAATTTCAACAAAGCGAGGCTAGATTAAGCTGTTTGAGTGATTATTACTGGTACTTGTTTTGTGTATGTTAGAAAAAAGAAAACTTTATTTCAAGAATGTCAGTTCATTAGACAGGGATTTTATTTTTAAAGTCACTAGTTGAGTTTCTGGAAAACGTTAATTTTTGAAATCACTTGGACGCTGATTATTTGAAGAGTTATTTTGAAGAGACGACTCAATAAACTGTGGTTTTCAATAGCTATCAAAGGTATTTTTGTTATTACAAATAAACATACAAACTATATGAACCTTTTTGAACTATTATTTCGTCGGTTATAAATTGTAGCTAGAAAGACGCTTGACTGTATTACAAAGCGCTACTAATTTGCTAAAACAACAACATGAAGGTGGTTTCCCAGCACTTGGTTCGTTAAAAACGTTGTCGAGTTTACTGTAGATTGTTGGAAACTTCCACCTAGTAAGAATCCACTCTGCCGCCATTCCCTGAGGTCTGATTGACCACGTGGTCGTGATGTGAGGCAAGACTGTTCTGATGTATTTTAATGTGGTGGCATCAAGTAAACTTACTTTTTTCCTTTATTTTTGAGAAAATCTTTTTATTTTGGTGTTTTTTACTTCGAAAATTCTAACTGCAGTTATCATTTTACCTATGACGAAAATCATTTTGTAAACCAAAAATGACAAATTTTCGTCTCAGAATCGAGAAAAGAATTATCTAAAGAGATTACATTTTAGAGAAGACATAACAATTAACGCACTTTTTGTTTTAAAAACTAAAGTATGATTTTCTCTCAATCTCTGTCGATCTACGTCAGTTTTATTGGTTACTTCCTTATAATTAAAGTAAATGCATCGTAAAGAAATCTGACTACGTTATTGCGTTATGACGTTGACACAGTCTAATTTCCCCGCGAAACAAAAAACTTGGTAAAAAATAAAAATTTAGAAAAGTGGCAAACCTATGTTTGAAGAAAAACCTGAACTACAAATTCAGATTTAATTTTGTTAAAAACTTGTCAAATAACTTATTAACCGTTCCGTGACGTCATCTTTCATATAGATACTACACGTGCTAAAGACCCGTTTCCACTACGAGCGTGAAATCAAGCATTCTTTGTTTACTTTATTGATTTTTTTATTTCTTTCTGCGCTTAAACGCCAAGCCAAGCAAAAAGAATCAATAAAAGAAACAAAGAATACTCCATTCCACGCTCGTAGAGGAAATGACCCTAAACAGTGATGCGTTGAATAGCTGCCTGGAAATAAAATAACGATGACTATGTTTTAATCCGTTCAAAGTGTAAGGAAAATTTGCTTTTAGTGTGTATTATCTTTAGGTCTTACTAAAGCGTTTGTGACAACTGAATCTTATATATCTCAGCGTTTCTGAGCATTACTACGCTTTGCTTAGTATTTGAAACCCATTGATGCTAAGATTTATGTTTAGATTAACGGCGAAAATTATAGACCGTGCTTCCCCGAAAATAAGACAGAACTTTTATTAATTTTCACTCTAAAATATGACATTAGGGGTTACTTTTGGGCGATGTCTTTCATTTATATCTATAAAAAAATATAATAATTGTTGCTGCCTACGTTCACCTGTCTTGTTGCTACAGCCTACTACTTAAAACAAACCCAAAATTTTATGATGTCATAATTTCCGACTATCAAGTAGGATTTATTTCAAGGGTAGGTTTTATATTAAAATCATCATGAAAATTCACGCTAAATCTTATTTTCAGGGTAAGTCATATTTTCGGGGAAACACGGTATTTCGATTTTAAATTTCCAGGACGACGCCCACACTTCTTCTTTCGTCTTCTCCCTACTCGGGGTCGCCACAGCGCGACAGTAATCTCCATTTCACCCAGTCTACTTTGTCTCCTTCCCTAGCTCCAACCCTTTCCATGTCTTCTCTCACCAAATCCATCCACCTTATCCTTGGCTTTCCTCTTTTCCTTCTGCCTGGCACTGCCATCTCCATCATCCTTTTCCCCACGTAGTCTTCTTCTCTCCTTTTTACATGTCCATACCAACGTAGCCTCGCATTCCGAAGTTTGTCTCCCAGCTTTGCAATTTTCGCAGTCCCTCTTATGCAGTCCCTCTTACTCTTAGGACGACGCCCACACTGCCAACAATAAAGTTCCTGAATATTTGACAAGTACCCGGTACCAATTTTTAGTACGACATATATCAGGTCGACCTGATTCGATGTTGTGGTTTTCGGAAGAGACAAATCAAAGTTTGATCTTGTCTTGGTTAAAATACTGTAAATTATTATCACAGAGATCCCAAACCGGAAAAGGAATGCTACTTAAAAATTTTGTTGCCAGTTTTTCTATTTTTTAGTTTAATATTGTTGTTTCAAGAAAAAATAGTAATACAGGGGCTCCTCAACATTTGAGAATAATTCGTTTTCAGATTGAGCTCGTATCTTGAGTTCCTCGTACCGTATCTTAATAAACCAAAAAAAATTAAAAAAACCCTCGGCCACTTCGCGGTAGCATCTGGAAATTCTCGTCACTCGCATTTTCACTCTCATGTCGAACAAGAACTTTGCTCGAAAGACATCTCTTGTCTCGAATTTGTCGTACGTAGAGCAGCTTGTACGTCAAAGGGCCACTGTTCAACTATATTGAAACCAAAAAACAAGAAAACTGACAACAAAATATAAAGTATAAGTCCCCTCCAAAACTCATAAAATTTATTCCATGGGAGGAATTCTCCGATGGGGAAACAGTAATTAGTATATTGCAGAAGTTAACGCAATCTTTTTTCGGAAGATGTTTGTCCATTACAACATTACATATAAAAATTGAAGATTTCTTTTGCTTCCTTTGAATTATGTTTGCATGTGTTGGGTTAGATTAACGTTGTGATGAAATAAATAGTTACGGATAGAAGTGACCAAAGATGAGCTGAGTTTTGATTTTACTTTTTTTCTCTAATTTTAAACAAATGTTACCTATCTTTGTTTCTGAATAAAGTTAACGTTTGTTAATGGTGGACTCACAAAAATTTTCTCTTAAAAATGTTTGGAAGAAGGGTGGGGAATTTTTTAAGGCAAGAGTCTCTTTGGGAAAATAATTATTTTCTGGGCGCCGCAAAAGTTTATATTTCAAATCAGACGACCTAGTGTTTTTTAAAGACTTTTTTCTCTTCGACAGTAAAGTAAATAATTAAAAAGGGAGTGTTTCTTTTCCCGGGCTGGCCAGAGCTTGGTGTCGCCATTACTAAACCTGCCTCTTGCTTTTTATTTCACAAACGTTCCAACATGGTGGACACTCCATTTCTTTATTTAGGAGAAAATAGATGGGAGAAGCGAAAGGCTGCTTAAAAAGAGCTCCTTGTCCATGTTAAAACATTCTTGTAGAAATAAATTAGGGAAGTAATTTTTAGTCAAGTCAAGATCAAACTTCTATTTGTATTTTTCTTCAAAAACGTGTCGATGACATCAAACAAGCCCACGTCGTCAAATAGAGTTGGAATAAAATTTGAAAATTTAAAACCTTTTTTTGCCGAAAGGATATTTTTATCGCTTGCAAACTTAATATCGCACAAATAAGCACTTCAAATTTTTAATGAATAATTTGTTTATTTTTTTGCCAGAAGTCTTGTTTCTGTGAAATCAATATGTAATAATTCTGTTACATTTGCTTATAAATCGAAACAGTTCGTAACTTTGTTTAACATATTCATCAAGTCGTTTTATACCAATCAAGATTTTCCGATTGTCTGCGTAAACGATTTTGTTCAATTTGTTTGAAAAGAAAGGGTTTCTTACGCATGTGCGAAACAACTATAGTTAACCGTATCTGTTCATAAGTGACTGCTTTATGTCCAGTGATAGTTATATAACTCATCTAATATCAGCACTTAAAAGTGGGAGTTGTGTTACCCTTGACAAGTTCCAGAAACCTTGTTGATAGTTTCGGCGAAGAAAAACAAATTTTTGTGAGACCAAACGCGGCTTTATATTAATACGTGTTCGTAATCGCGCGCGGGAATTTTTTCAAAACCGCCCGTCAAAGCAAAAGTGGTTCCCACGGGCCCACTTCTGACCTAATGTTGATGTTTGTGTCTAGCAGGGCTACCGTCTATCACTGTTGTTGATAACCGCCAGACTGCGGTTCATGAGAAAACATTTATTAATTCGGCATCCCGTGTAGTTGTGACCACAAGATCCCAAGGCAAAGGTTGGCTTTCCAGTTACTACAGCGGTTTCGAAAAGAAACTGTTAGTCGTGAACTGTTGTTTTTAATTTAAAAAAAATTTGCCACACCAGTTCTGTCGAACTAAAGCAAGAAATTGTGAAAAAATAATCCGAAACAGTCCAAAACTAAACCAGGTCCCAACTTGCAATGAGTGGTAGATCCACTGTAGGATGCATAGACCGGGAAAATTAATTTAAAAAACTTTTCTTAACAAAAAAACCCCGCTAAATACCATTATAAGCTTTCGTTTATTACAACTTCTTCAGATAGCTTATTCAAATAGAAATTTTATAAATAGAAATTCAGATAAATTTATCAAATACAATTTCTATTTAAATAAGTTTTCTGAATTATATAGAAATTTTATTAGAATTATTATAAATAGAAATTCTATTTGAATAAGTTGTAATAAACAAAAGCTTATAGTGGTCTTTAGGTGAGATTTTTCGCTAAAAAAAATTTTCTTAGGAATTTTTTAAATAATTAAAAAGTTATATGATTTTAGAAAAGCACTGGTTGTCATTCCTAATTTACATTATTTCGTTAGAAACTAGTTATGCTTTTTCAAATGGAAAGAGTTTTTAACTGAAGCTGGGGCCAAGGGTTTATTTTTTTACTAACCTGATTTTGTTTTTTATGTTTACCCGGCACACACCTTGGAATTAAAGCCGTTTGTATTCCAAACACTACCCTAGGTCTTTGCAATGTATAGGTCAGACATTAATTAAGGGTAATGAGGCAGCATCTGCTGCCAGCTGCCAGCCAGCCAATTTAGTGTTCAGCAACCTTTTCACGTTCGCGGCAACACCTAGCTCTAAAAACTTTCAAAATTTGGCGGCACACTTGCGTCTGGGTGAAGACATTTATGCTTCTACAAATATAAGTGAAGACCTTTTTCTTGGTCTTTCCCAAATTTTGAAACAGCTAGTTAGCCTGGTTACGTATGTTATGCAAAGAGTAACCTGAAAGTAAGTTGAGAGCAAAAAAGTCTTCACTTGTTTTTAGTTGTTTAAATTGAAACTTTTAGGTGTTTTTATCCGTCAAGGGTCCATTTCCACTACAAGCATGGAACCAAGCGTTCTTCGTTTGTTTCATTGATTTTTTTTACTTTTTTTCGCACTTAAGTACTAACGAAGCAATAAAAGAAACAAATAATACTCCATTCCAAGCTGGTAGTAGAAACAAGTTTTAATTGAAGCTTTAAGCAAAAAAAACGTTAAAAACTCTTGGTCTATTGGTCGTTACTTTCAGAGAAACAATTTTTTTCTATTTCGTATAGTGTGTTTACATTGTCGTTTTTCCGCGGCTCATCGGTTGCGGAGAACTAAGTTATTGTATTTGGCCCTTCATTAATAGTAGAGTCCGTAGTTTGTTCGAGTTCGAACGTACGCACTCGCAATTCATTAAAGAGGAGGCGTGTAATTTCTTTTCACTTCTGGTTCTTTGTAGTTCATCATATTTATTATTTTGTTTTACTTAGAAAATAACAGTTTTTTTGCGAATTTCTTCAAACTAAATAAAAGCGCATCCTGTTCTACTACAGTCGGTAGTTTAAGTGAATCCAGTTGGACCCATCCTCACTGTAAAGGTCTGCAATAGTCTATTTTTGCTGAGCTCAGTTATTTTCCAGTTAGTACCCACGCCTACCGAGGATAGCATCACGCTTGGCCATCCTTACTTGTATTTTAATCTGACAATTGTGTGAACGGTTTGAGTTTCAAAAGCAAGCGATTTGCAATAAGTGCATAGTTCACTGACAAAAAAGCATAACGACGAAACGCAGCTGAAAATACTCGGTTTAAGGTTGATGTAAAAAGAAATTTATGATGTTTTTTTCAGATTAAAGGGTTGGACTATAAATTTAGCAAAAAATGTAAATAAAAACGTAAATGCATTTTTTTTCAATTTTTTTGAGAAACTTGTCAAACTTCCTTTCATTCTTTTGAAATTGAACAACTTTCATGAATATCGGAGCAAAATGGCTGGAACGTGGTAGAGCTTCAACCAAAAGCAAAGAGCAAATGCAGTTGAAAACATTTTCAATCAAAACCTGACGTTTAGAGAGTTGACTTTTCTTATTATCAAACAATGTTAAATTACAGTCAGACTATCATTGTCAAAGCAATTTTAAAAACTGTATTTTGCTTTGACGATAAGAAAAGTAAACTCTTGAAACGTCCGAACTTGAATAAGAATGTTCTCAACTGCATTGGCTCTTTGTTTTTTGCTGAAATTTTCATGAATAGATTTGTAAAAACATATCATTGATTGCATTAGTTTCTTTTTTTACAAATATTAATATCACTTATTATTTGAAAACTTTCTCTTTGTTTCATGCCAAAACAGATAACATTAAATTGTTAATTATAAAAATCGATAGGGTAAAAAGCTTTTAAAGCTTTTGATTTTGAATTTAAGCCATTTAAGTTAATATCAAGTATTGCATAACAGTTATTTTAATCAGTTGTTCATCTTCGTGTACTTATTTTTAATTGAAAGTGCTGCTACCATTAAAAGTGCTGGCTCATCTTCGTGCATTTATCTTTAATTGAAAGTGCTGCTGCTATGTGCCTTAAAGCTTATCTAATCCAGTGAATGGCCTGTTGAGATTTATCTACTTATCACATTCGACCCGAACACTGTGGCAGGGCGCATTTTTTACCGATGGGTGATTTGTGGACCATATATAAGTTTTTTTTCTGTTTATTGTTAACGGTTTTATTGCTTGAAATTTTACTTCAGACTCGCCTGAAATTTGAAGTTACCCGAATTCGTTATAAGGATTTAAAAGTACCTGGAGTAGTCGGGACATTTTATTTGTCCACCCCTCTATATAAGCCAGATGTGGGAAACCTTTTTAGTATTGGAGGTCAATTTCGATTAAACAGTAATAAAGGAGACTGCCTATATTAAAATACCGAAGAAGAAAGCGTCATCACTTTGAATTTATCCCGGATTTCATCATCTTCGTCCCTGAAAAGCAGTAATCTCTAATAAAAAGCTCTTCACTTTAAATCTGACTTGAATTTCTTGATTTTCGTCCCTAAAATGTAGTGTTTTCTACTTATCAGCAGTATCATAAGCAGAAATATTATGAAGGCCTTATTATGAAGGTTATTTTATTATTATTATAGGAATTTTATTGTTATTATGAAGGCCTCCAAAAAAGCTTATGGGGGCCGTATGCGGCCTCGAAGCCGAAGGTTGCCCATCTCTGGTATAAGTTATGGGTGAAAATATATATCACAAATCTAAGAAGAACAAATAGCTCAGAAGACCACACCCTGCAATTTGTTTTCCTTGTTCAACTCTTTTTGAGACAAACAGAAAATCTACAATTCACCTGGCGCTGGACAATTCCACTGTGAATATCTTGCATTGAAAGGTTTCTGTTTGTTTTGCGAGACGATAAAATTATATTATACCTCTGCTTTTTGCTTAACCGCTTTTTTGCAACAGGCTTGTTCTCAAGATACATAGCTCAGGCGAAATTTTGTTGAAATTAATAAACTAATACATAGTGAAAGTATCGCTGCTTTGATAATAACTTGAAAGTATGTGCGTGGCTTTTGTTTTTGTTACAGCGAAGAATGACTGATGGATATTAGGTCAAATAGAAAAAGGCAGAGCTTAAATTTGTCATTCATAAGTCGTTTGATTTTTTGTGCTATAGACTAAAAAAATGTACCAAGAACTTTAGAAATTAATGCTAGTCTGTATCCAAATATTTAGTGCTCAGGAAAATGAGATGATTTGCATTTTGCTTGAAATGAAGCACTTGAAGTTTGATAAATACAATTTTTAATTTTTTTAAGATATTTTCTAATTATGAACAACTTTTGATTTGCAAATATGACAAATTTTAATTAATTTTTTTCTCTCCAGCTTTGTGTTAATTAAAATCGAGTACAAGCCTTTTAACAATAATAATTAAGACCATTTTTTTGACCTAAAATAATTTTTTAAAATTATTTTGACTTAACGATCTTAGCCAGTTCTAAAAGTTTTCTGGGACCAATTTTGGTTAAAACTTTGCAAAAACGGTAATTTACTCCAGTTTAGAAAAGAATGGTTGTATTTTTCCCCTACAGTGAGATAAAAGTCTCGGTTTATCTCCTACATTAGTAATCCACCATTACACACACTCTCAAAAAGCGTTCTTCTGCATAACAGTTGAGGCAAACTGGTATAAAAACTTTAACTTACCGTACTATATATTTAGAAAAGTTAACGCAGTAACAATTATGATTTAAATGTCGATTTATCCGACTATAAAACGTGCGTAGAAGTGCACCGGAAATAAATACGTGAAACAAAAATTCAATAGCTATCGCAAGTTGGAAGGCTTTTAAAATTTCAATCTAATCTTGGTTTTACGGTAATCATTTAAATCAATTGCTGTCGTAAGAAGTGAAAGCTTTTTGTTCAGTTACTGTTACAATTTTATTGTAATTCTTTATTCTTATCAAATTTTAAATTGATAAACATTTCTCTAAGCCATAGAAAGAGGGTTGCCATCCGAAGTAATCAAAAAAATAAGCACAACCAAATCCATATTTTCGTTCCGAAGAAAAAAAGTCATTACTTTCAATCAATGTCCAAAACTTTTCGTTCCAAAAAGTTGGTAATCTCAAAAAGAAAAAGAAAAAGCATCAGTTGATCTTTAACGGAAAAACGCCCTCTTTTTTTCGGACATAGAGTGAAAACTTTGTAATAAGCGCGTTTTCTACAAATTTTGTGGAAAACTAAAGCAAATTTATAAAACAATATGCACGAAAAATTTCTTAATTGTAAAATAAGCACGTTTCTTAGAAATAAGTACTTTAAAATTTTCTAAGACAATGTTCATAAAAATAAGCACAAATGTTAGAAATAAGCACGAAATGGTATTCCTGCATATAAATCAAGAATTCCTTAACTGCAAAATTTTGCATCCCGGGATGGAGGGGGGGAAAAATTTATAGGAGAGGCGCAAAGTTGGTGCCATATTGTAAAACAAGTATAACCTGAGTTATATAGCTGATTTAAAACTTATAAAGAGAAGGAAAGCTAAAAGCTTTTAATAAAGAGAAGGAAGGAATACTTTTTTTCAAAGCACCTGTTTACTTCGATATTGCCTTAGCATTGTTTTGTCTTTTACCACGTGACCTTTTAAATGCCATCCTACTTAACTAAACTACTTTCAAGAGTTTTTTGGCAGGAAGTTTAAGTACTAATTGATATTAATTAATTGAAATTATAATCAATTAAGAAGCTTGGACAAAATAAAGTTAATTGAACGACAAAAAATTTTTTTTAAATCGATTTGTCAAGTCAGTTTCTATTTTTTGACAAAATCTTGGCACTTCATTATTACTCCTTTCACGTAAATGATAAAAATTTTTTTAATAATTACAATAATATTGCATTGCTTTGGCCTTTTTCAACCGAGAGCTTTTAATGTCACCAAGAGGTCGAGATATTCTGTGGGATCAGTAACTGTTGAATATGAAAAATAAGAATGATCTAATTATTTATTTCCAAACACAGTTTGTTACACAATTAGACTAAGAATTGGTTTTATTGTTTCATTTGCAAATTTAAGAAAGTAGTTTGCGGAGTGATCACTTTTACATTTTTTGTTAAAAACTTGAAAATAGTTTGGGCGTAAATGTTTTAAATGCACCAAATTTAGCAGTAAATTTAGTTTTTGCCAAAACGAGGCGATGAGCCTCTGCAGCAGTGTTGCCATCAAAAGTTGAAAATATTGCTTAATACAACAAAAGTGAAAGTCGCTTCTTTGCCAAAAAAATTTTATAGTTTACTGTTTTTGAAAGCATTTTCGCGGAAGAAAGATAGTTTGTCTCCCATGATTGACTAAATTTAATAATGCTAAGCACATAGCCTTCAAATCTCTTCAAAACCCTTCAAACTGAAAAAAATATAAAAGGCTAAGAAACTGTGTCAATGCAAGCCATTAAAATTCATCACAATTTACTTTTAAGATCAATTAGCTTTCGTTGCAAGTATCAGAACATTCGAAAATTTCTAGATATTTTTAAAGAAAAACCGGAAACGCGTCTTATAATTGCCCGGTATCTGTGTCTGAAGAGCAAATTTGACTTTACTATATTTGTTCTTTTTTACTTACTACAACACAAGTTCGTGGGGCGTGTTCAAAAAATGAAAATATAGCTAAGTAGGGGAGATAATCACCAACCATTTCACCCACTTTCCTTAAAATTTCTCCTCATTCATTATAATGATTGCGTTTGTCATTATCACCTTTGAATTAAAGCAATTCATCGAACAAATGGTGACACAAACAGATTTGGGTAAAGTAATTTTCGTTAATTGTACAATTTTTATTAAAAAGTCTGAAAAAAAGTACAAAAACGTTTTTTGATCTTCCTCATTTCGCAGAATATTGCGCAACTTCGAATCACTCGCTACTATAATCGATTGAAATCTTTCTAACGAGTTCAGCGTAGACATGTTTTATTTCGAAACACATTTGTATGTATTTCCTTGCACTTATTTACGTAAGCTAATTACTCTTAAAAACTGAAAACATTGTTTAGATTCTGTTGAACAAAATTTGTTTTTATAATAATCTTGGTTTCACCGTAATTGCATTGATAAAATTTTTTTTTTAATCTAAGGGCTTAAATTAACCGAAAACCATTGTTTTGTTTTGTCTTGTTTTTTTCCCGTTTCAATTATATAAATAAATAAATCTAGAGATGCTAAATCTAATATGGCTGCTTTCCATAGCAAATTTACGGTATAAGAAAGCAACCTTGCTCTCGAACCCACAATATATTTAAGTGATTGTGAAGCCTAATCAGCTTTGTTGTTTATTATAACCGAGGCCATATTTTTTTTATTTTATTTTTATCTAATTTTTCCTTTATTTTAATTTGACAATTTAGATGTTTTACCTGTTTTAGATGTTTTTAAGAACAAGTTTTGGTTAAACTATTTGGGAAACAGCAATTTCCATCTGTTTAGAAAAGTTTAATTATGTGTTTTTGTAAAGAGTACTATAAAAATTTCAATTTATGGCGTGCAATAATGATTCTCGGTTATAAGCACTACTAAAAAGCGTTTTGTGTAGTAATTAGTCATTTACAAAGTTTAACAAACATTCAAAAAATAATTTCATGCATTGGTGGTAATGATTTTGATTTAAATATCTTTAAAACAAGCATAAACATAAGGAGACACAATACTGTTTCAATTAAATGCCATCAATATTTGTGAACAGTTTTTAAAATCGCCTATCAAGGACCCTTCAACTAAAAGTTGCACTAGGCGCGAAAAGTTTTTAGAAGAGGCGCAAGTTGGCAAAATATTGAAATTCATTTAAAACTTATATGGTGGTTCTAAGCTTTAAGAGGAGGGCGCAAACTTTTTAAGAGTGACGCAAGGGTTCGCTACTCCAAAAGTTTCTGAATACCTGCAATAAATTATAGATACAAAGTAGTTATGGTTTTTCAAACAATTACGAAAATAATTAAGAAAGGAGTTTTTGCATTCGTAAAATTTAATGAGGTGAAATTTCGACTTTATTTGAACTTATAAAGCTATTTAAAAAAAATTCTGAGCTACCGAAACATCGTTTATACAAGTTGCAAAATGTAACAAAGCCCTAAAAAAATTAAACTTTTATTATTTTTAGCGTTCTCTAATCGCAATATTATTGGATCAAAATACATGTTTTAATTTTTGTTTTGGCTGGCATCAGTTGGTATTAATTCCAGTCGATTTACGTAATGATTTTCTCCCACCTATAAAAACAGCATGGGTTTCTATTTGAATCGCGATCAAAGAGCAGAGTAAAACTTTTATGAAATTAGCCCGAAAAATTTCTTGATGAAATTTCTGATGCATTGAAAGTAATTTCGTGTAATGCGTTCACGTGGTTGTATATCCGCTCTACTATTGATTGCTCAGAAAAAAACACGTACACATAGTTTCCGATGCGCATGTTTTTCGTTCTGACTAGTTTGTATTGTTAAGCTTTTTTTGCACACGATGCTATGCATCAAGTAGGAATCTGTTCGCATTCCTCTTAGAAATTTAAAATATGAGTCAGCTAAAAAGTTGTAAATTTTTTCGAAAAAGGTATTGTCATATTAGTCAAATTAAATCGCAGTGTTTTTATAAAGTGTTTCGATTTAAAAATACAAAAACTTTTGACATTAATTTAATTTCGTTATTAAAATTTTAAAGAAGAAAGTCTTACAGGAAAAATTGTGAAAATTTCTTTTGTTAGAGCAGTAGTTTTCAACCTTTTTCATACCGCGGCTCACTTTCCAATCCACGGTAACTTAACGACCCAATTTGGTGAATAGAATTTAATTTCGTTAGTGAAAATCTGATGATGTTTAAAAAAAAGGATCTTAACTTATTATTTGTTTCCGATTTCTCGATCATAATGACATCATTATACCAGTCTCATTTTGCTTTCATTTTGATTTATGCCCTGTGGCCCACTGAAAACAGTGCAATGGTTCACCGGTTAAAAACTGCTGTGTTAGAGAGATCTAATTTCAGAAAACATTTTGCCAAAATTTAGCCCGAATCTAACTTTAGCCTAAATCTTTAAAGATTAAAACAAATTTTTACTTGAAATTAAAAATTAAAATTGGTTTTTTCTTCCACTCCAAAATAAAGACCATTTTGGTTTTTTATTGGGGAAAATGGTGCATAGCTTTCCTCTTCAAAATTCCAGAGAGACCACACACTCACATAAAAAAATACCACTTTTTACAGACTTTGAGGCAACCGCAAAATTTAATCAATAACTGAAAATTTTAATATTTGTTTGTGGGAATTTCGTCTTGCACATTGCTGACTTGAACTGAATCAGTTTTTACCCGTTAACATATTGGAAGACATCTTAAAAATAAGAACGCGGAACTTTTTAGATCTTCACATTTATTTTCAGACTACAGTACTCTTGATCAAATCGAGAAGCGTTTAACAGTAAAAGCCGACCAACACGAAAACCTTTTAATAGACTCGCTAAATACAACAATGCCTGTCAGGAGTTTGCGACTCCCGTCCCGGCTGCTTTATGTAAGTTTTAGATGACTTACATTGGAGAACTTTCTGGAACTTTCGAGCCTAGGTCAGGAGTGGCAGTCACCGCTTCAACCCGGTGGTTCCCAAAAACTTAACGAAAAACCTCAAAGAGAAGCAGGCTTGCATAGATTCTGTAAAGGCAGCGTAGACTGGGGAGAAAGAATTCGTTTTGACCACCGCCGCGTTCGGTCTGGTTAGACTTGAACTCATCATTTTGTAAAGCTGCTGCGGCCTTGTAAAAGACGCTTTAGATGTAAGATGTTTCCATGTTCCTGCACTCGTACGGCGTTTTTCTGTGCTTGGCAATGTTAGCAAGCAACTTAGAGTCATTCACTTTATAAAAAAAACAAAAACTAAATAAAAACTTTAACCGGACAGCAATATTTGGACACATCCGGCAAGCAGGCAGGTCATAACATGACGGATGTTCTGAGATCAGCGTTTCGGCATTCGTCTTGGAAGTCCGAATTATGATCATTTTCTATTTTTGTATTATTGAAAATGCTTGAATAGGTTTTTGCTGCTTTCATGTTTTTTTTTTTTTTTTTTTTTTTTATCTCTATATTTATTCTCCTGACTCGCAGGAAAGCGTCGGAGGCGCTATACATAGGGTAAGCAATTACCCCGACCTGCTTCCGGAGATGCCAAGATATTGCTGTCCGCTAGTAATTTAGTAGAAATATTGCTGTAATTTAGAACTGCTTGTCAAGACCACCAAGCAGGGGAAAGTGATTTTTACATATAAATTTTTACATCAGGTAACTGACCCACGTGCTTTACAACAAGCTTGCCAAACTCGCGAGAGTAAGCAGGGCCGCATCGGTGAAATTTAAGCCCTGAAACTTGTCGCGGGCCGCGATCCGGTTAAAAATCAAAGTAGACACCAAAAAAATTACAATCTTTCGTTAATTCCGGTTAATCTGTTACCTTAGTCGTGTTAAAAAAAAATCTTCACCTAAATTGTTTAGCTGATTCCGGCTAGAACATCAGTTCTTGCTTATAAATCTAGTCGTTATAAATTTTTGAATTTAGTTTTAAATTAATTATTATTTTGATATCGCATGCAACATTTAATAAATAAAGTTTTCAAAAGACTTCGCGGGTCGCACTAAAACAATTAACTCAATGCGCATGCGCATGCAACCCGAGTTTGACAAATCTGGTTTGCATAACCTACATATAATTTGGATTATGAGTTGTATAGCTTTAAAAAAAGGTGAAATGCCAAGCAAAGGAGCTTTGTTTATTTCATTTTCGGACTACAATAGTTTTTTGTTTGGTGTCCCATATTTTTTTTGTCCTCTGAATTTTTTTCAATTACTTTTAATCCAATTATCCAATGTTTTATAATTCTTATTTCTTAATGAAAATCTTCGTGAAAGTTTTTTAAATGGTAAAATTATGGCAAGCTGTTTGTATAAACTGCGTCGGTGACTTGAAAGGAAAGTGAGTGGTAGTATTAAAACTCTGCAGTATTTGAATAAACTGTACGTACTTGCTTTCCAAAACGTTGTTTTAATATCGCTTCATAGGAGCCAAAAACTTATCGCGACGCTCTCATCAGTAGGTAGCGCGTTAAAATGGGACAAGCCAGAGAAATCGAACTATCTATGGTCTCAACCAGAGTTGGGGTTTTTTGGTTCGGGCTTTTCGGTTTACGTAAATCGGGTTTTCGGTTCTAAATCGGGTTTTCGGTTCTAAACTTTTCGGTTTTACATTTGATCTTGATTTCAGTTCTAGTTCACTCTAGATTTGAGCTTCTCAATTTCCGTTCTATATTTGAGCTTTTTCGATTTTGAACTAAATCGGGTCGGCTTTTTGGGTTCGGGTTTAGGCTTAAGTTATTAAAAATTCGAGCCTATTTTGGGCTTTAGTTTGCATCGTAATATCATTATTCAAGGGCTCATTGTGATATCATTATTCAAGCTCTCATTGAGTAGCTAAAACCATTCTGCAGAAAGCAAATTATTATTTGAATCAACAGGATGTAGGTGACGTCATTTCTTAAACAAGTCTTGTTTATATCACCTTATCTGAAATTGAAACAATGAAAGTCACATTTTGTTTTGCCTTCTCTGGTTTCAGAAAAAAAACAAAAGAACTGAAGACCGACTTGTTTACAAAGCAGCTGCTGGAAGCAATAAAATTTAGACTTGGTCTTACAGTCTATTCTCTACATCAGAAACTTTTGATTGCATTGAGACAAACGTGCTAATTCAAGATTTTCTCACGTTTTAACACAATATCTCCTTTTGCATTATTAAACGAAAAAAATATATATATTGTTTAATGATCAAATTTGTACAGTTCGAACACGCGGTTTTAAAGTAAAACAAAAGTAAGCTCGAAAACTAAGTCAAAATTACTCTTTTACAACAATCCAAAGTCTTGCGACGTCTGGTACTATTGCAGTCGCTGTGATAAGCTGTTTTAAGATTAACAGGCTTGTCCATGGGACATATTTTTCTGTCCCATCCCATCCCATCCCACAGCAATTTATGCTTATCCCATCCCATCCCATGGGATTCCCATTGGAATACAATTCAATAAAAATAATTAAATTTATGAAAATTTAGGTTTGTTGTCTACTAAATAGGACTACATGTACAAAGAAACATGCAAAACGACAAAATTTATTGACTTTGTTAACTTTAAAATTCAAAAAAAAGACTATTTGTATTTATTTATCCGGTGACCCACCACAAAATAGATAATAGATACAAGTATATAAAGAAAAAAGGAAAGTAAAAAATATTTAAAAGGTAAAAAAGTATAAAAACTAAGGTTAGCTCTGACGTAATCAAGTTGCTATGACATGGCTACTCTCCCATGGGAAATACAAATGTGTGCTGTCCCATCCCATCCCATGGACAAGCCTGAAGATTAACCCCTTCTCAGCGGGAGAACTATATATAGGTTCTATTACTTATAGACCAATTTAGCGGCAGGGCCATATTTAATTTCGCATTTATTTTTTCGGGTACTAACAAGCGGCAACAACTATATTCAATTTCAAAGCGTAAAAATGATTTACTAGTGCTTTTCAAACTGCTTGCCTGTCAAGTGCCGATTTTTTTCCTATCTTGAATTATCTATAACGCAACAAATAACTAACACATGGCACAGTACTGTGCCTTGTGTAATAATTTGTTTGCATATTGACAGTATAATTTGAGGGTGTGTAGTGAATAGTACTACCAGAATAGTTTTATTTAATTTATAAATTATCTAGATTTAACCCTTATCATGCCTAAAAAATTCAAAATAAATAAACAGGAGAACCTAGATAGGCTACTAAATACTCTAGAAGAAATTGATCTAAATGATAAATTTATAGATGATTTAGAATCTGAACAGGAAGGGTTAGATTCTGATGCCACATCCATAGATAGCAATGAATTGAACCTTTTGACAATAAAGTTGATCAGATGAATGATGAAATGGAAGTTCAAAATACTTCTCAAGACTCATCTTCTTGAACGGATCAACCACAAATTGATGGAAGTGCATTTCAATTTATTGGCAATTCTGGTGTAAATGTTAATCTTCAGAATAAAACTAATGTTGCTGAAATTTTTGAGTCTTTTATTGAAGGTGAAATAATTGAGCTTGTTGTCAATGAAACTAACAAATACGCAGATAACTATATTGACGAAAAGCGCCGAAGTGTCAAAATGAGACTAAAAATTAAAGATCTTTTGTGGAAAGAGTCTACCAATCCAGGAGAAGTTAGGATTGTATTAGGCATTGTAATTCTTCAAGGCATAGTTCAAAAACCAAACATTGATTATTACCACTCAACAAACCCCTTAATTCATATCCCAATTTTTGAAAAAATTTTTTCAAGGGATAGATTGAAACTGATTTTAAAATATTTGCATTTTTCCAGATTGGAAAGAAACGATGATCCTTTGTACAAAATAAGAACACTTTTAAATATCTTTGTTGCAAGATTCAAATCTAATTTTTACCCCAGAAAGAAATATCAGCATAGATGAATCTCTCATGCTATGAAAAGGAAGGCTTCTATGGAAGAGGTTTATTCCTCTTAAGAGAGCCAGATTTGGAGTAGAACCTTTTGTTCTGGCTGAAACACAAACGGGCTATGTTTGGAACATTGGAATCCACACTGGAAAAGAAACAATTTACTTATATTTTGTATAAAATGCTGAAGACATTAATAAACCTTCAAAAATTGTGTTGTCTCTGGCAGAAGAATTATTGAATAAAGGATACTGTATTGGAATGGACAATTATTATGCTTCGCCAGAATTATTTGACATCTTAGTTGCAAATAGAAATGATGCCATTGGGACTGTTAGATACAATCAAAAACACCTTTCAGCTATTGTCAACAAAACTAAATTGAAAGAAGGAGAGACTATTGCTCAGTATAAAGGAAAATTAATCCATTTGAAATGGAAAGGTAAAAAAGATGTAAACATGCTAAGCACAATACATAATGAAGAAAGGCAAAAAATAACAGTTGCTGGAAAAGAGTGCAAGAAACCTACCATTTGTACAGAATATAAAAAAAATCATATGGCCGGAGTTGATCTGATAGATCAAATAACCTCAGCTGCATCTTTTGTAAGAAAAGGGCTGAAAAAATATTACAAAAAAATGTTTTTTAGGTTGATTGAAATTTGTCTGCAAAATTCTCATTGCATTTACAAAAAAAACGGAGGCTCCAAAACTTTGCTGTCTTTTAAATTGCAGTTGATTAAAAAATTTTTTAAAACTCATGCAAAAGATGTCAGTTGGAGTAGGAAACCAAATGCTATCATTTTAGGCCTATATCCTTTGAGAGTAACTGGAATGCATTTTATTGGACCAATTACCAAGGAAAATGAAACAAAATCCTTCCGAAGAAAATGCCGCTATTGTGCTTTCGAAAAGAAAACAAAGAAAACAATTTATTGGTGTTAAATTTGCAACATTCCACTTTGCATTCATCCATGTTTCAAATTCTACCATACGGTAACAAATCTACCAGAATAGACAAAGTCATAATAAGAGAGGGAGGTAAACATACACTCAAGTTACAAGTCTTGAGCACAAATACATACATGCAAAGTATTTGTGGATGTAAGTAACTTCCCTGTCCAGTTCTTATTATAACTTTTTTGGAATACATAAAGTGAGTAAATTAATAGTCTTTACTATTAAATTTTTTTGGGTTAAATATTTTAAAAATAAAAAAAACGCTTACACTTATACAAATATACCATTTAAAAGTGTATCAAACGAAAAATTAAATGCATTTAAAAAATAAAAAAAATTATAGAAATAAAGGATTTCATTGTGCGGCGCGACTATAAAGAGGGTATAAAGTATTGCCAAATTTGCGGTGTGACTAAATTTAGTATTAAATCTGAATTAATCGATTAAATGGTGGAGACTATATATAGGCGTTTTTTTAGAAGACTAATTGTTAAAAGTGCCGCTGAGAAGGGGTTAAAAAGGTAAAACCATACGTAAAACTTATTTGTTCATTTTAAAATAGTGTCAGTAAACAATAGACGAGAAGAAAAAAAAATTAAAAATATAAACTAAAACAATACCAAAAGTCAATTTTTGGAAGCAGCAAGCTCGAGTTTCGCGATTGTTCATGCTTATCAGCGAGGCATAATCCGTTGTTATTGATGAAAAAGTTAAAAAAGTGTTGCCATTTAAAATAAATTAAATTTTTCTTTTTTGGCTCATATTTCGGATTCCGCGACGTTACCGGAGACTGTTCCGGGTGCGAACTAACAATATCGCGACGCCGAGCTTTATCGTCACCTTCTACAACTAAGTCCATTGAAACAAGTAACTCTTCGTTAAAAATGGATTGGTTTTAAATTGTGTTATCGTTTTGTATTTGTTGAGCGTTTAGTCAAATTAGATTTTCCAAAGATAGTTATTTAAGTTGTTTGTTTAACTAATTTATTCGCTAAATATTAAACTTAAAATCAAAGTCGGGGCCACTTCGGGTTTGAAAAAAAAATTTAGTTTGGGCTTAGTTCGGGCTTGTATTTTCGGGTTTGGGTTGGGTTCGGGTCTAAAATTTGGACCCGATTACAAGTCTGGTCTCAGCAATTAGGTTGAAACCATAAATATCATGATTTTCTCTGCCCCGTCCCATTTCGACGCGATAGCTACTAATGAGAGCGTCGCGAAAAGCTTTTGGCTCCTATAAAATCATCTTTGTTTAAAGCGATATTAAAATCCTGTACCACAAAGAAACTCAAAACATTCTTTCAAGATTGGACGAAAAGAATTGTTGGGCAAAGACACTGTGCATCGTAAACAAAGACATAAAATGAAAAAAAGTGAATTAAGTAACGTTAGACAAAATGACATTAGAACCGCCCCGACAACAAATTAGGCGATAACCGATACATCAGCCCTCAAAATACAATTCTGTGCTATTCTAACAGCGTTAATAAAACGTTCACAATTCTATAATTAATCACATAATTCGATAATAAGTAGGTTAAGTCGAGCCTACTATGCTGGGTAAATGCATTGTCAGACTCATTTAAGTGTTTTATTTTCGTCAGTCGAAATCAACTTTTTAGATTTGATCATCTTCAAACGACTTTCAAAAGTAAGCGACTCCAAAAGATGTAGAAAAAAAAAGCGTGTCGGGATATTGAATGACGAGTTAAAATAAGGTCGTCACATTCATTCATAGATTACTTTCTGACAGTGTCTGTCTTCTCACGTCTTGACAACACCAGGAAGACCTACCGACGCACAGTTTCAAAACCATTGATTCAAACAATTATTGCTTGAACGAAGTGTTAAGTTATTGTGAAAATTAATGTTTGCTGGGTAAGGCTTAAGGTTAAATTTGTAGTTTCAGTTTGCAATGAAATAATGAAAATTACTGCGATATATATAAGTTAGATTAACCGATAGCAAGCTGATTTTGATAAGTTCTCATATACCGGTAATCGTTGTAATCGTACGCCAAATATAGCTTCAAAATTTTGTTGAACAAAGTTTAGTAATAGGCTTACTAGAGATAACGTTTTATTTTAGTTTGTCGTGTTTCTATTTTTTATTAATTGATCATTTGTTTAATTAAATAATTTTACTTATTTTGTCCTTTTGTAAAAGTTATTTGGACAAATTCCGGTTAAAATGTTGCAGAAACTGTAATTCACATCCGTTAAAAAAATAGGCTGTTTTTTCAAGTCTCAACTGTCTCGTACATTAGTTAGCTACGATTAAGAACCCAATTAAAAACCGTTTTTCTTCATAAAAATCAATGCGCACCGGTATAAAAACTTCAACATGAATTCAGAAAATAATTTCATGCAACAACAATTATGATTTTGATGTAAATGTTTTTACAACAAACACGCTTAAACAAACAATTTTTTATTTCAATTGCATGAAGATAATACTTTATTTTACCCAAATTTAAATCGATAAACATTTCTCAAAACCATAGAGGAAGAATTCGCGAACTGAAACGATTGCACCCCCCGGATGATGGGTTTGAACAGTTTGTGCAATTTCGTAAAACATGCAAAGCTTATTTTGTGATCCAGAACTTATAAAAGCTTTCTAAGAGTGACAAAGCTAAAATTCGCAGTCCCAAAAATTTCAAAACATCTGCTACAAATTACAGAAATAAAATAGTCGAAGTATTTGTATCAATAGCTTCTTGAAATTTTTCAAAAATAAGTAGTCAAGTTATGTACGTAAAATTTTAACGAATCTTGATTGTATTCGAAATTTTGATTCATAAATTTAAAAAAAACTCCTGAGCAATTAGAACTAAGGTTAGTATAAGTGTGATGATGCAGTTAACAACCAAGGTCCTAAAAAATTTTATTGACTTTAATGGGCTTTAGTTATCAAACACAAAGCACATAAATTTTTTTCTATTTTTGAGTTCGATGCAGGAGAAAGAAATTGAATTTGCTGGTTAATTTGCAGTTGAAACTTAATGTATTTTGGATCAAGGTTCGCTTTTATCAAATTTTGCTTTCAGCTTTTTCAAAGAGCCATAAAAAAAAGAGAAAAAGCTCCAAGTAATTTCTGTGACGAAATAACTAAAGAATGCAGTCATTGCATCGCCGAGTGCAACAGATTCTTGGCGTAAGATTTTGCTGACGTTGACGCATGGTCAGAAGTTGCGTTTTCACGTCTTTTGCACGCTGTTGTTATTCTACGTGTGATGAAATTGCGGCTACCTTTTAGAGGAAGCAATGACGTGACAAAACAATATTAGCTTTTAGCTTTTTTTAACTTTTGTTTTTTGTCATATTCTGTATCTGACGTCATCAAGTCATATGTTGAGTATTGCGCATGTCATGTCAGCACCAGATAGGTTATTTAAGCGATAATATTTTCCGAAAAATCTCCTAATTTGTAAAATTTGTGTATTTATTTTTTTAGTACTTAGTGCAGGCTATGTAAAAAAAATCTTTTCTGTTTGTTTTAAGTTCGATTAGATATAATTTTAATTACAGATATTTCCAAATAAAGACACAGCGTAGATTTATAATTTCATTGTCCAGGTATTTGGTTAAAAGGTAATTTGTCTTCAGTCTAAAAAATTTTATTTACGTAATCATTTATTTTTGCTGACTGTTTTTTCTAGAAAGATTTTGAATTTGCCTGTAAGTTGAACTGTTTAATTACGTAATCTTTACATAACTTAAGTTACCACGACAGTTATAAAGATCGTTTATTTTTATACGTTATTTTTTGTAGTCAGCTTTATTTTATATGACTGAATTTTAGACCCTTGTTAACAGCAATGTTGGTAACATGCCATGATTTGCGAAAAGATTAGGAAATGTCGGATGTAGTCACGTGTTCAAATTGTCGATGGAATTGTACTTACAGTTTTTTTTAATTAGCAAAACCTCATTCCTTTTAAAATGGGTTCTTAAAATTTTCTTTCTCGACAAATCATAATCAGTTTATGTTATGAAAGTAACGCTTGTGCACTTAAGCACTTCATTCAAAAAAATTTTTTTATCGTCACGTCATGTGATTACGTCACGAGACCTATTTATTTTTCTGACTCACAAGACAACGTCGTAGGTCTCGAGCTAATTGCAGTCGTCGAGCGATCATCCGGACATGTTTTCGGAGGCAATTCTTGCTGTCTAATTTGGCTTTTAGTTGTGCATGAAATATGATTGGTGAGCTGCTTGATTGGACAGCCAAACCAAGTAAAGTGACTTGATAATACATTTCAAAGAAACAATAGCATGCCGGAAATTGGGGTTGAACTCGAGGTTACCGTTAAACTTACAGAGCTGCGTTCTAACTACCGGCAATCACAGCACGTGGATCTAATTCCTTTGACATTCCATATATGCCATCCACTGTCAGTATTGAGCACTGCTCTCGCTATCGATTCTTTTGCGAATTTGGTCCCGCAATTGGAGCTTGAAAATAGGTTTGACCCAGGGATGTCCTATCTACGGCCCTCAAATTCTGAATTCTGTTCGTTTTTTTTTTCTAAGTGAGTTTTAACAGAATGTTTTTTAAAGATATTCTTAAATATTTTGAAAGCCTTTCGGTCAGATAGTCCAGACCATTCCGATTCTTTTTTTTTTTTTTCTTTTTTTTATTATTTCATCTCTATATTTATCCTCCTGACTCGCAGGAAAGCGATGTATAGCGCCTCCGCACCTATATATAGCGCCTCCGTATATACATAGGGTAAGCAATTACCCCAACCTGCTTTCGGAGATGCCAAGATATTGCTGTCCGCTAGTAATTTAGTAGAGATATTACTGTAATTTAGAACTGCTTGTCAATTTCTATACCAAGTTGGAATTTATACTATAGACTGATAGAAATTAAATCTCAAATCTCAGTTTTATCGATTTTAATCAAATTACTTTATAATATGGCCTAAATGTTTTTCAAAAGTCAGATGAAGACCAAAAAAATGGTCTTCACTACACTCGAAGTTCACCCGATAACCTTTTTTGATTTTTGCTTGACTTTTTGAAAATCTTTAGTTTTATTATTGCGTTGTAGCCCAGTGAATATATTTGACCTCAAATTCAGCCAATTGGCAGAAAAGATTGTTCATCTTTCGTTTGCCATCAACAGCTTTCATCTGGGGTATTTTTAAATCCCAATCCTAATTTAACGTTATTCCCACAATGAAGAACAGAAATAGTTTGAACCAGAATTTTTCGGGCGCTTCTTCCACTAAAAAGATTTTAGGAGGTCTAGGAGGTCCACACAAAAAAATATTTAATTGGGGTCCATTGTATTATTTTAGTGTTCTACAGGACAAAAAATTTAACATAAGACTTTATACTTCACCTTCCTGAAAAACAGAATCCCAAGCTGGAGTTTACTTGAAGACCAAAAAAGTCATGATTTTATTTTGTAAAACAGTTCCGGCCAAAAACAGTTACGGCCAAGTTTTTAAAAAACAAAAAAAAAGGTCACCAATTTAATCCAACATTGCTTGGATTAAATTGGTGACCTTTTTTTTTTGGTCTGCATTTAGGTTTAAGTAGTATTAAATTTGGAGCACGAATTCTGTAGAAGGCAAAAAAAGTCTTCACTTTGATTTGGGCAAAAAATAATTTTGTATGTCCTTGTATAGGGTCCAGCCAATAATATTTAGAGCAAGAAGGGTCCATGAGTTAAAAAAGGTGGAGAGCCTTCGCCCCCTAAACAATTTTCCTCAAAATATTTAACACCAAGTTTTAGGAAGTTAAAAGAGCGGCACATGTTGTTGTTACTTAATCCATTAAAGTGAAAGTTCTCCAAGTCAGTGTAAACACAAAAAATATCTTTTTAAAAAAAGCTTAGATATTTCGTTGTAAGTTTGGCTTTGTGTATTTATTGTCATAGGTGGATATCAACTAAAAATAAACATACAATATTTGATTTTTAAGCTGAACCTAAAAGAAATATTTGCCGATAAAAAATTTGACTTGTCTTATCCAACCAACTTTAGCTGATGTTTTAAAAGTTGACCAGATATTGTTGATTTTAGGCTAGTTGTTTGGCTTTAGTCCAGTTTGATAAGAAAAAAAACATGAAAAGATTAGTGGAATGCGAAACCCAGTTTAATCTTTAACATCTTGTTTGTCTTTGTTTACTTGGTTATTTCTCTTTAAAGATTTCAGGAGTGTTTCTTTATAATGCTCGTGGGAACAATGCTAACAAAAAAAATCTTTTATATTGTTATGATTACAATGTTTGTTATCCTAAAATATGTTTTTTCAAGACGGCTCAAACAAAATCTGCCCTAAAAATCAACAATGTTTGTTTATCTTGTTGTCAAACCGTGGTGAGATTGTTGCTACAGTACTCACCTAATCTCAAGTTTTCGCTGTCCGCAATCTTATGCTACACTTCTATACGAAGTTTGACTTAAAAACCAAGTCTTTTAATTTTGCTTACTTTTATTTCGTGTTTTTTCTCGATTTTTTTTTATTTTCAGAAAAGATTCAATATTATATGCATAGAAACTTTTAAATTTTTCATTCAATTTTTGATCAACTAGTAGAAATTAAAAATTCTACATTTCTTAGTTTGAATTGATAATTGGGCGCATGCCGCATTTGATTTGCTCTTTTTATTAGAACTGATTGTTGGGATGCTTCTCCTTATTTTCATTTTTTTGGTCTTTAATCAAGCATTAACCTTGTGCAATAAAATTTGAGCTTGTAATATGACCTCGAATTTCTGTTTGCAATTTGCAAGCATTAATCAGCAAAAAGATCAGATAAGTCGTTGACAAAAGGTTAAACTCAGAAAAGATTGGCGTGTTTTCATCGGAGTGGGAAAAAATTTTTTCGGATTCCGAAACAGAGTTTTCACGTTTTTTTCTTGTTTATATCGGGCCAATCTCGTTACAGATTGCAACACTTCCTTCTGATAATTAGTTTCTTCCTATTTTTGTTTTTTTACTGCTCGACAAGTTGTAACGATTTTTATCGATAAAACCATTCTTCATTTTTTTGTTTCCAAATTTGAGCCCGCACAAAAATGTCATTCTGTTTTTAACCTGATTTTAACGACCGGATAAATTTTGCTATACAAATCAATTAAAATTTTTGGAATCTTGAAAAGCTTTTCAATTGCTTTGTAAAAGTTGCCAACTTGTAAATCTGTGGCAAGTACACGGTTAAGGAGTAAATAAACCCTAAAAAATGGTGGCTTCATACCTTATGTATTGAATTGTGTTAGAGTAAAAATGGTGCAATATTGTTATCATCAGATTGTGTTTTACCTTCCTGACTAGCAGACAACGTTGAAAACTTAAGCGGTTATCTCAACCTGTTTTTAAAGATGCCAAGCCATCGATCGCTTCCTGGTAGAAAGTTTTTTGAGTTTTTAAGTTGTTAATGAAGTGATATGACTAGTATTTAAAACTGCTTATTAGAACTTCCTGGCAGACGAAAATACTGTAAAAAAGTTTTCTCAAATGACAGAATAGTATGGTAAGAGCAGGAGTTGAACCAAGAGTCGATCGCAGCCGTCATCAAAACGGCGTTTTTAGAATTTCAGCCACGCTCTTGACAACTTTTAGTTTGTTACCTTAAACCGCTTTTTTTTTTTAATCAAAATTGCACCGCCTTGACCAGGTTGTGAACTGGTCTCCCTTCGATTGCATTTCTTGTGCTTGTCGCATTACAAGCACCTGATATTGATTCATTACAAAAAATTCTTTGCACGACTAACAACTTTCCGACTTCTAAATTTGTCAAAGTTATCTAGTTTCTTGGTAATTCGATGCTCTGCTAAAAACTTGAGAATGCACCTTAGTTGAAACTTTATGATTCGTCTTAAAACAAAAAAAAACAAAAAAATCGTGTGCAAATCTCAACATTGAGTTGAACTTTTGGACCTGAACGCTCACTGTTTGTTCGAGTCTTGAGATTCAGTCGTTTGTGCACGTAAAAATGTTTATTAGAAAGAGGTTATCTATTTTTAAAATCAATATTTTCTTGCGGACAATGGAAAGTTTTCTTTACTAAACTAAACGTAAAAAATGGTATTTGACAGGAAATATAGTTATTTTTTTATTTTAATTCGCATTTTGAGGAGTATTTTCTCTTAAGTGTAATAATCAACTTTGCTGCAAATTCAAACATCAAGTTCTGCGCCTTTTTTTAAATTACCGTTCGAACTTCAAAAGCCTTTATTTAAATCCCATTTCTTATTTCAATTTAATCCTGTTTTTCCCTCTTGCAGAGTACTTTTCAATGCGAATCGAATTGCAGGCCACAGTTGGTTTGAAAGCGCCCAAATAGAAGGTTAAAAAGGGTTGTTTTTTTACATTCAATTTCATAAAGAAAAAAAAGGTTTTGAAAAGCAAAGAAAAACTTTATTTTAGTTCTCACTCGAGTTCTGATGTCCAAGGGTTATGAAAAATATTCGCCCCCAATCTTCCAAACCGTTGCTCCGGTTGTTATAAAAGATTGACGCTGCCTCTGATTATCGGATGAAGAATATTCAAAACTGTATTTAGTGGGCCGCGTTTTCGAACCATCCTGACCTGTCCTTCAAGAATCTTTTTACCACAAGTTGTTTTATTTTCGTAACTCTGAAAATTTTACCAATTTATTTGCTCTTCTTAGGTGAGGTTGTTGCTCGTGCTCCATTAAATAAGCAAGTGTTTTTTTTAAATGAACTTTAAAAACAATTTGTTTTCTTTCCTTCCATTATAAACGTTCTTTTATTTTAAATGGCAGATTTTCGATATTAACTTGAGTTTAAGATATCAATTCGTTTTGAGCCCATGTGACAAAGCTTTGCATTGGTTTCCACTTTTTATTGGACGAGAGTGTATTCCGTTATAACTAAGGAGAAGCACAAAGCTTCGCACGCGAGTCAAAGCCTTAAACTCAATCTCAAACATCATCTATCACTCCGAAACCAGGCAACGTTACGTGCAATTGACGCAACGTTTGTCAAACTTTGTTAGGTTTGTCTACCCCAGTAATTGAAACCAAATCTCTTGCGCCATTAAAACTAATTCAACTGAAGTTTCTATTTTTTATTAACCGTAAATTTGTTTGTGTCTTCTGTTGTTTCACATTCGCCTGACTTAGCAGTTGATTTTTTTTAAATTATGTTTGGACAGCAATGATTTGTTTATCTTAATGCTTTATTGTTTTTTATTCAAAGCGGAGCAAAAACAACAGGCGCAATACAAGCTTCCGTACTGCTGAAGGTTTCGTAATAATATAAACATTTAGCTTCCAATGCTGCAAAACTGCAGCCTCGCACAACATATAACCTCAGCTTGGCAACGTGCCAAGCCAGCTGTTTTCAAGTCAATTTCGTGGAAATTGCGCTCGTATTTTGTATCGAATTGTTCGCAAACCGCTTAGCGTTAACTCTTAATTGTTTCAGCCTCGTTTTAAAAGAAACAATGGGAATACTCCTGACTGCACCGACAGAAACGGCCTTTTAAGAAATAGCTGATTTTCTCTACCTTGCTCTATTTGCTTCAGACTTTTAAAAAACTAAAAAGCACGGCCTATTTTATTTCTTTTTTCATTGGTCATCATCATAGTTTGTATCCCTGTAGAATTAATCTACTTATGAGTTTTTATAAAAATTCTTCCTACTTTTTTCTATGAGTACGATGAAGTCATGCCGAAAATTTATTTCCCCACACGAATTGCTTGAAAAAATATGAAATGACAGAATATTGGAACCCAGGTTTTTTGGTCTTAAGTCACGTGTGTATATCATTTCATGATAAGGAAAAACTAATATATGTAATATTTCTTTAAGCCTTTAACCCACTGGTTTCCAACCTTTTTTATATGGCGGCACACTATTCATCTATTTAAATTTTCGCGGCACACCCATTATATTGGTTAATAATAAAAAGGTCTTCACTAAAAATTTGTCAATGATTTCTCAATTTTCGTCCCAAAATCATTGTGATCTCCAAAAAAAAAAGTTTTCACCTGAACTCACGCTCTTTCTTTCCCTCTGAATCTCACGTAGAAAAACGGCAAAATTCGACGTCCCTGAATAGTTTTTTTCCAAAATCTTTCGCGACACACCTGGAGACCTCTCACGACACACTAGTGTACCACGACACACCGGTTGGAACCACTGCTCTAACCCAGTAACCTCAATCTTCTTTCATTTTCGGCACTCCTCAAAGAAGAAAATTATTTCGCGACACATCAAAATAATTTTTTCAGCTACATTTCAAATAAAGGCTTTAAATAAATAAAAATAAATAAAGACAAATAAAACTTTTAAAATAAAGACATAAAACTAAACAAAATTTTTAAACTTTGAAACAAGAATGAAATTTTAACTGTTTGCGGCACCTTTAGCAATAGAAAATGGAACAATAAAGTACCGCGGCATTCCCGTGGAGAGCCTCTCTACCAGCAGCGTGTCCAATAGGACCTTCTACTATAGGATCTAGAAAAGGAAGATTTCACTCCTGCCGAGGACTATTACACCAACTTGTTTTTTCTCCACAGCTTCCTTCTATTGCCCTGTAATTCTAAATCTTCTTCCGACGGAAAAAGCGTCAATGTCGATCGAGTTGTAACAAATCGAGCAACTATTTTTTAAAACTTTCTTATTTTTTTTCTATTTGTATATTGTACTAATCCAATAAGTCAGATTTGGATTTGTTGTTGTTATTTCATAAAAAGCGAAAATCCTGTCATAACAAAGATTTTAAAAAATGTTTTCCGCAGTTGCTTTTGAGCTAAGAGTTGAGTGCCAGAGTAAAAAAAAATCGTTTAATTTTCTATTATCGCTCTTTGTAAATTTCCCTTATTTGCTTGCTTTGCTCTGTTTATTGCTAAAGACCATAATTAAGTAAAAACGTTTCGCTTTGATCGTAATAAAATTAAACTTTTGACTTTTTCAACGAAAAGTGAGAAGCAGTACTTTGTAATAATTTCAAAAAAAGTAACATATTTTGTAATTTATGTTTTATCTTGTACTAAAACAAAATTATAACTTCAGTATCTACTGTAGCTCTGATAGCAGGTAGCTTTAAATGCAAATGTTTTAAAGTAAATTTCATAATGGTTTCCATCATTTAATTTTTAAAGGGTCCTAAACTACTCTATTAAAATAGGGACTAAAATTAGAAAGTTTTAAATTGAAACTCTTAACCCTGCACTTGTTGGAGTCTGAGGGTTCGTCACTTCCGTTAATTTTCCAGCTTTCTCGATGATTTTACTGATTTAGTGAAAACGTCTAGGGTACCGAGCACTAATTTTTCTGAAGGCTTAAATTAAATTCATTTTAAGGCGATTGCCGCAACAAATAACTTTGTTAGCAGTATACGGGAATTGCTTTCGGCGCAACGACTAAAGAAAAAACGCCAGAAGTACGAGTCGTATAAACCAGGGATTCTCAACCTTTTTTAGCCGTGGCCCATTTTGAACACAGATTTTTTTCGTGGCCCATAAAATTACTTTAATAAAAATTTATTTATGTTTATTTTTTTGCTAAAGGCTTTTATTTAATAAAGGTACATCACAGTGGCGTCCGGTCGCCTCTGAGACTAGTCATGCAACTGGCATGCCAAAACTGGGTCATGAAATCGGGTATTCAATGCAATCTTTTACTGGTGGGAAAAAAATTCTGTGTGAGATTCTAATTTTTAGTGCTAATATTATGGTATTTAAAAAAAATTTTTGTCCTAGATTCAAAGTGATCTCTGTAAAAAAAAAAGCTCATCACTTAAAATCATTTCCTGGTAATGCATTTTTTGTCCTAGAAATGCAGTGATCTCTGAAAAAAAATATTTTGATTCTTTTCCCCAGTGAAATGATGAAATTTCTGTGGATCACATAAAATTTGCTGTGGCCCATGGCCATGTGACCATAGGTTGAGAACCACTTGTATAAACAACTCGTACAAATAGAATCGAGCACAAAAAACTGCCTTTGACAAAACCTGTACCCCGATAGTCCATTTAAGATAAAAAACTTGTTTTTAAATCGGAGTCCGAAAAGAAGATTTTTGTTGCAACTATTACATAAAAGCAATTGATGATCAAAAAAAATCTTGACTTCATCTTCAGATTCAGTATTGATACCAAAAACATTTTTACGGCATTTATTTCATCAAAAATCGAAACCTATTTCTTTATCACTTTTGACAAAAAATAAATTTAAACAATCAAAACTTACCTTTTGATGAGTTTGAAATGCCAAATATTTGCATGTTTTTAAAAACTGTTTATTTTGTTTTGTTTAAGCGAACGGAAGTACGTAACACTTGCCGTGATCGTTGTGTAGATTGTAATTGATATAATTGTTGACATTATGCCGCCAGATGACAGCTTATGTTTTGGTTTTAAGTCGTTCGATTTGCTAGGCTTAGTAGCAAAGTAAACAATTTCAATGACTTGTTATTTCGTGCCTATCACCAACGCGTTTCCTGCTTGCGAACTTAACTTGATGTTTTTTAATGTTTTGATGCTTTTTAATGTTTTGATGCTTTTAATGTTTTGATGCTTTTCAATGTTTTGATGCTGTTAATAGTATGATATATGCTTTTCGATTTGTCTTTCAGTCTATTTAAAGATCCTAAAGGGCAGTGGTTTTTACTTGTTTTTCATATCTCAACTAGGTCATTAAACACACTATGAAAACCCAAAGAATTTGAATTAAGATTTTTTTTTCCTGACACCTCCAGTCAAAAGGTCATTAAAGAAGAACAATCTTTTAATGATTAATTAAGTTAGATTATTCTACAAGTCTTTACCCTTTAAGTTTTGTTTCGGTTTAATTTAGAGAGACGGTTCACATTAGCAAACAATTTATCATGCTGGTTCATCTCGTGATATGGACCCTGTTATTTATATATTTGTTCTTCCTAAAGAATTCTATGATTGTAATTAAACTCATAAATCTTGAATTTTCTAATATTAAAGCCTATTTTTTAGAAAGTAATCAATTTTGTAATCTAAATTGTGGTGTCTATTTGTTGCGGTTGTACATCAGTCTAACTCAGCGTTATTTTAATAATCCAAAATCAATTAGACCAGAGCTGTCCAACCTTTTTTCGTAATGGGCCAAATTATAACTTTAGTTATAGTCGGCGGGCCACGAAAAGGTCTTTACTTTGAATCTGACTTTGATTTCTCCATTTTCGTCCCCAAGTGTTTCGCTGAACACTTTTAGTAAGCTCGCGGTAAACAGTTTGAGAAACACTGCGATACAGTTATGATAATATAACTACGGTAAAAAATTTGAGTAAGCAGTGGGCCGTATAAAAACATTAAATGGGCCGCAGATTGGACATTCCTAAATTAGACCATTTTTTAAAAGTTATTTGAACTGAAAAAATATGATCTATTGAAAAAATAAATTTATACGCGGCAGACATTGTTTTTATTATAACAACCCACTTGAAAAGTTTTTATCGCTTACATTTACATGCTCTTCGAACTTCGGGAAAGTTAATTTAAATATAACTTCAATTAAATTTCTCGTCGTTTTATGTTAATTGATTTATTGTAATTTTAAAATACTTAATAGTATTGCCTTATCTCTAGCAGAAGACAACCTGTTTTTTAAATGCAGTTAATTTATTACATTTTTGTATACGACAATAATTTTTCTTCCTGTTTAATTCTAAAATACCTAAAAAAATATTAATAAACTTGACTTCAATTTGATTGGTATTTTTTTCTCGATTTAATGATTGTGTTTGGTGTTCTTTTTTCTAGAATTTCTTTTAATCATTTAGTTATAAATTACGATTAAAATAATTTCAAACACGTCATTACTTCACTCGGTACAATAAATGAAAGATTAGTGGATATTTTTGAGAAATTTAAAAAACATTTAAACGACCGGGTATTGTTAGGTAAATAGAAGCTGCCAGTCGTTTTGCTTTTTGCTGGCAGCATAATAGAATAAGGTAAATGAAAGAGCTGTTAATAAGCATGATTTTTTGGATGATAATAAACTTTCGATTAACTTTTTTTTATAGCAATTAACCTGAAAAATCGCTTCCTGAAAATTATGCAGTTGGATGTTTTTCAATTTCAATGATGATGTTAAAAAACTTTTTATCTTATCTTATCAAATTGTTTTCATTGTCTTAACTTTTTACATCTTGTGTTGTTTTAGTAACTAACGTTTTCAAAAATATTTTGAATAAAAATTCAATTAATTACCGTAAAAAAACTGTAGTACTTGATTCTGAATGTAAATTTATTTTTTGTCAAACGCATTGCTAATCGGCCATAAAGGAAATTGTAGTAGAAGATTTTCAATCCTTAAAAGAATTCTTTGTACATCACGTCTGAAAACTTTTACTTGTTTGTATCTTGATATATTTAGCTTAGACAAAATTTGTTTTACATGCGTTTTTAACAATAGCATAAAGCTGGCATTCACGAACAAAATGAGGTTTCCAGCTACTGGTTTTTAACTGGTTCTTAAATTGATGAAAAACTGAAAAATTGTTTCTGGCAGTGACCTGATTAACTTGCTCGCCATGTCAATCGACCCTAGCATGATTGCACGCCTAGACATAAGAGAGAGCTTGGTAGTTTTTCGAAAAGAATAAAAGCATGTTGTTCCCAGTTGCACATAACCGAATGGAGTCTAACATAATGAGTCTTTGCTGTCAGGCTATGGAAAGAAAAAAAGTAACATATGTAAATACATTAAAGCAAATTTAGTTTTTTTTTAGTTTTTTATTATTTAGCTGGCGGTCCACAGTGTAAGTGTTTAACAAGGTCTTACTGTCATACTTCCTGCTTAGTAAGTTTTCTTTTTCCAGATTACCTTTTGCATGCTCTAGCGTATGACACTGCTTTCCTTTTTTTTCTTAATATTAATTAAATCTGTTTATTAAAAAAGAATGATTTATTGCCATGATGGTGGTAGAAAATAAAGCAAAATGATTTAAAACTGTTTTGTTTCTCATTTGAAAAAAAATTGTTTTTTATCGCTTAAAAAAATTGGCTTATTATTAATCAAGTAATTTTGAGACTTGTCAATATTTTGCTTTTTTCGTGATTCCATCTTTCAAATGGAGTCTGATTAGTTTTGAAGTTTATTTCAATTTTATTAATTATTTTGAAGTGAGAAAGGTATGATGAAAAAACGTTTATTCGTTTGCCAGCCTAATATTTATGGTAATTCAATTTGCATTTTAAATAATGATTTAATTAAGAATAGACTGAAACCTTTTGATAAGATTTGCGACATTATTAAAAGAAACTTGCCCAAAATCACATCAGCATTTTTCTAGCAAGATTCGAAAGTCACGCAGGGTGCCGTGCATTTTCTTTACGTTAAGAGAATGAAATAGCCTACATGTGCCTTAAGTGTCATGTGCAATTTATGGTAAATCGGTCTTTTATTTTTAGGTGTTTTGCTACCGAAACCTTTAGTTTTAGAATTTATAAAATTTTTAATTAAAAGATTTGCAGTTGTTATCTAGCACAATATATTTTAATTTGTTTTAAAAATGCGATTTGTTTGTCACGGGATAGATTTAATACTAATTTTTTAGTTTCTTGTTTTCTTGCCTTTAAAGCTCTGTACAAAAGTATGGATTTTTTTATACAAAGGTTTGGGTTGTAAAGGTTTCTCATGATTTTGCCTTGAGCAAGTTTGAATAGAATTTTTTTTAAATAGAAAAAGGTCATAGACGTTGACAATTTAATCACTTGCTGGGAAAGAAAAATTTCTTGCTAGCCTTTTAAACCGAAGTTGTAGAGGGCAACATTGAATTAAACAGGAGATTTTTATGATTCGACGAAAATAGGATATGAACAGCTAAAAAAAAATTTAAATTGTTATACAAAGCTTCGATTTGATTTAAAATAAATAAAAGAAACTTTTTGAATGAAACTGATTATGACTACAAGGGTCGTGATATGCCAATGTTAATGCACATTGCGACAATTTCCTTTTGATTCAGTGACTCACGACAGCCATTATCTTGTTTTTCTTTTTTAATAAACCCCTGATTTATAGTCCACAAACACGCTCTCAGCTTCTCGCAAGTCAGCGACTCGTGCGATGACGCCACAGCATAATGAGGGGATTCCCGTGGACATTGACTGAAAGAGAAAAAACGCTTAGTTTTCGCCGTAAAGTTCGCTTGATTTGGTAAAATCCTACGAAACTCTTGTTGCTGTTATTTGCTGAATTCTAGATAACTTGGAGTCCGCTTTGTTTTTTGCAAAGTTCAGCAAAGGTCATCGATTTTATTCTAACTCTTTAGAATCATCGAGAAAAAAGAAAGAAAACTGACACAGAACGTTCCGTATCGCTACCATGGCTAGCTTCGCCAAAAACAAAGGTATGCTTTTTGTTTTTCATTTAGGGACAAAGCTTTGCAAAAAAATTTTATTAATATTTTAAAAGTGGTGTAAAACAGAAACCTCATTGTATGTTTTTTTAACGTGTACCGAGAATATGTTACTTTAAACTTACAATTTACAATTAGGTATCTTAATTTCGTTATTTCAAATGGATCTCTCTACTGTTTTTAAGTTTAAAGCTGAGGAAAAATTTTTTTAATTTTGAACAGTTTGGTTCAATTTCAAAACAATCAAAAAGTTTAATCAAAATGTTTGATTCTTATACTGACAATCAATAATGAAAATATCAAAATATTAATTCAATTGTTTAGTTGTCAATTTTGAAACGGCTAAATAGGCTATTAAAATTATAATTTTAGGCAATTTTCTGCAGTTTCAGCTATAATCAATACATGTTTTGATATAACTTTAAATATTGGCCTAAATCCTTCAGTGTTTATTGGAGCCATAGTTGATAATAAACAGAAAACCATTTTTCAGAAAATTCAATTTTTACATTTGATCAATTCAATTTTATGTATCTATCGAAAAAACAAAATTTGAATTTGCATTTACATCCTTAAAACTAGGTGTGACGCTTCCTGGCAAAGACTTTATAAAAGACGGTTTAACTCCCTAAAGATAACATTATTCTTACTTATCTAGTTTAAATTATTTTCTGTGCATTTTTAAAAATTGCGTCTTTCTTAAGGGCTGATAATTAATTTCATTATTAGCCGTTTGTTCTTGTAATAAAATTGATTGAAACAATTTTAAGAAATGAAAATTTTAAGAGGAACCACCGCACAAGCTCATCTTGTATAGTTGGACAATTTGATATAAGCTAAAATTTTTTGAGTTTGAAAAGAGAATGTTTAACTTTCCTATGTCCTATGACGGTTTTAGAGTCATGGATGCAGAAGGAGCTACGTGATCATGGGTATCACTTGATTACAGTATTATAATTTTGGAGTTCGCCGTTGTTATCAAGCATAGAGACTTTCTTTAAAGCAAAAATTTAAAAAGCTTTAAAAATTGTAATCCAGCAACAAAACGAGATTGCTTGCCTTGGATCGATGTTTTCTCTTTATAATGTTACCAATAAGTTTTTTGAGCTTGAACTGTATAGTTATTTACTGGAATGCAAGAACAAAAGCAGGTTGAACTTTCAGTTGAAATATTTTGTGACGTGTGATAGCAAATAACTCGGTTTAACTCAAAATGATGCTTTTATGGGTTTTTTCAATACCTTTTTTTGTGTGTTTTAGAGAGAGAGCGCTCATTTGAACCTTTACATTTCAATTCGTATAAAGTGAACTTGATTTTAAGCTTAGTCCAGGTCGGATTTGTAACAGCCTGTCACGATCACTCAATGTTTGTATTTACAAATGTGCAGGTTTTAGCCGTGTTTCGAAGCTTTTCACCCTTAGCTCATCAGCAATGTCTTTAAATGTTCAAATCTAGGTTTTCTTTGGATGATCGTGCTGTGAGCTTTGTATTTTTTTGCCAAAAGAGAACAAGTCGAATTTAACAAACATGCAATTAGGTTGGAGTTAATCAACATACTTTTCTTTCATGTGTTTCTTGATTAATTTTTTGTCTTGATTGAAATGGTTTTATTATCTCGGAGTAAAAATACTTTTGTAATTATAAACAAAATTCATATATTTATAAACGAAAGAATTTCTTTTATTATTTCTTTAATTTGTTGCATTTTTTAAACATCTTTGAAAGTTCTGCGTCTAAATTTAATCTGATAAGTATGAGAATATTTTGAGTGAATTGGTACATGAAGTGTCCCAAAAATTAAATCAATTTTTTTCATCGATTAAAATTATAATTTTACATTTTTTTGAAGAGCGTTTTTTAAATAAATTTGTTACAACTCAAAAACGGAAATGATTTTTTGTCTGCGATTGTTAGATATCCAAATTGGTTTTCGCTGAAAATGGAAAAGTACTCAGACACTGTATTTAGTTTGTGATAAAATTGCTTTTAATTGAGAACACAAGTGACCTTTTAATTAAAACCAACGGCTCATCGTTTACAAAAAAAAACGGATTTCCTTTTTCCTTTATTGAAATTTTTCTTAAGCCATTTCACGACCTGGGATAAATAAATAAAGAATGTTATGACTAATATGTGATACAATTATACGGGTAAATTTTTTTTTGTTTCAAATTTTATTGTCTTTTTTATTTAGAATTAAAATCAGTTTAAAATAATTTTTTACTGCCTTATTTAGATAGTGTACGTGATAGGAGTGAGTTGCGCAACTGACGATTATAATTTTTTTTGTTTATTGGACCTAATTTTACCGTAATTGTGGGCTAGTTGACAAAAAGGTTTTCCGACAGTAAACCTTAATTTTTATCATTATAAATTGAATGCTTTTTTATCGTCGATTTTAATGTTTGTTGAGAAACATTGACGTAATTGTTTGGTGTAGCTTTGAAGTGAATTTACGTTTACCTCTAAAGTAGAATTACTTCGTTTTGCAGTTATAAGAATACAGATAAACTTTTGTTACACATTTAAAGTTAATAAGTCTGTTGTATGCTGTACGAATTTTGTCAAAATTTTGGTCACATAAGGCACATGCTCATCTCTACAAACCCCTTCATTAATGTTACGAGTGTAAACGTGGGTGTAAACGTGTGCAAAATCGTTGCTCTCATTCTATACCGGCGTTATCTACTATAGTATTAAAGTGAGTTAGTTATTTTTTAAAAACAAATTTCAATTTCTTTGCTGTCAGAATGTTGATCAGCAACACCGGCTGTTTTATGGTTTAAGTTTTTGAGCTAGCATTATGGCAAAATTATTTGTATTGCTTGAAAGGAAAAGCAAAACTAAATATAGTTAGTTTCATTCGAAGAAAAAGCTTTACTAAAAGTAAAAAGCACGTCAATAAAACTACAGATTTTGGATAGTTTGTGTTGTAGTTGGCATTTTGTGTTTAGTATAATGCAAGGGTTCCCAAACCAGGGGTCGCGACCTCAAATGGGATCGGAGTGATAATTAGGCGGGGTCGCAAACAGGTCATGGGGTCGGTGGGGTCGCTGAGGTATTGTAAAGGATGGATATGCAAAACATCTAAGATTTTACAAACCATGTTAAATTTATTTATTTGTACCATTGCTTACTGCAAAACAGGCCTATGGGCATCGCTCTATGTTTATGCTATTGAAAATGTAGGTGCTTATTGTGGCATCATTGTTTGATTGTTCACAATAAAATAAATCGCTTGTTGTTGATTCGCAGATTTGAATTGTTTGTATGCACTCTGCAGTAAAGATAGTTTGTTATCAGTAGGCTGACAAGTATTGGAACTAATATTTAAGTAAACTCATATTTAATTTAAAGTTGGAACAGCAGTGAAAGAGTAGATTAGGCTTTTCCGAGTCTTCAATCAAAATAGTGTATAATGGCTATTAAGTAGTCGAATTTTTTCTAATCCAGGCATTTTATAAATGATTGGCTAGCAGAGGCAAGTAGGCACTAGCTCTACCTGTGTGTGCTATAAAGTAACATCGACCTAAATTTATTTCAAGAAATAGGTAAAGTAAGTTCAAACCAATTTTTACTTTTTTATGGGCCACACTCGTACGCGGAAATAAGGACAGGCAATATATATAAGAGTATGTATAATAAAACTTGTTGAATTGTGTTTAGTAAGTAAAAATTGTTTTTCAACCATATTGGAAAAGTTTTTTAAAACACCTACTAAAACTTCCACCAAAAAACGAAAACGTTCTAATCAAATCCATTATTCCTCGATAAGTACGGGATTGCTGACGTAAGTGGTAAAGGAATATGTGTTGTGTGTTCTAAAAAACTTGCCGAGGAATCACTGAAACCGAATAAACTTCAGAGACACATGAAAACTCATGCAAATATTGCTGTTTTGTCAGAAGAGGCCCGGACGACAGTTTCTATTATCGTTATGAAAATGTAACCAAGTCATAGACAGTTTTATGCAGAGCTCTATCACAAAAAGAAAAGATTGAAATATTTTCTTACAAGACAGCATTTCTTGTTGCTCAGCATAAGCGCTCTTTCACGGAGGGTGAGACTATCATAAAGCCTGCTTTAAAAAACTTTTGTGAAATATTTGAGGGTGAACCATTTGCTAGAAAGGTACATAAAGCTGTTAATGATTCTGCTCTTAGTAATAATACCATAACAAGACGCATTCAACTATTGCAGTTAATCTAAAAGAACAGATTTTAGAGGATTTTAGGAATTCTCCATGGACAGCCCTGGCAGTGGATGAGTCAACTGATATAACAGCACAAGCGCAGCTCCTAATCTTCGGAAGATTTCTGAAAGAGAGCTCGATCACTGAGGAACTGCTTGCTTGCATTTCATTTGAAACCACAACAAAAGACGAAGATATTTTTAATGGTATTGATAAGTATTGATAAGTAAAATAACATAGATTGGAATAAAGTAATTAAATGTAGTGTGGATGGTGCCCCATCAATGATGGGAAAGAATATTGGATTGCTGGGAATTCTTTCGAGGGAATATCTCTACATTAAAAGAAACTACTGTATAATCCATCTCCGGAGCTTGTCGTTGAAGGACTTGCCTCCGAACTTTTCTGATGTGATGCAGGTAGTCATATCCACTGTCAATTACGTGAAAGCTAGGGATCTAAATTCTCGCATGTTCAAAAAATTGTGCATCACTGAAAATTCTAATCATCAAACATTGTTAATGCACACTGTTGTCAGGTGGCTGTCACGGGGAAAAACTTTGGAAAGGGTCTTCCTTTTTCGTCGTGAACTTGCCACATTTTCGCACGATAAGGAACACAAGAATGCTCGTTATTTTCATGATCCACGCTTTCTCACTCGCCTTGCACTTCTTACTGATGTTTTTGAATACGTTAATAAGCTTGACACTGAACTTCAAGAAAAAGGTTGATTTTCAAAGCTCAATAAAAGCTTTTGTCAGTAAGATGCAGATACTGCGAGAAGGAGCTAAAACCAATAATTATTCTCATTTTTGCCATTTCCAGGAATTTAATGTTATAACAGATGTTGATTTTCATGAGGAACTAGACTTTGAAGAAGCAAAAAAAGATTTGCTCGACTACTTGGAGAATCTGACAGGAAATATGGATGCAAGATTTAAAGATTTGATAGAAGAATCTTTGGATTTTGCATAATTTCCATTTAAAGCTGATAGCAAGCACTGTGGTGCCATTGCACTTGAAATGGCTAAATTGCAGGCAGACAATGAAGCAAGAATTAATTTTGATGTGTTTCAGGATATAGCAAAGTTTTGGATACAGTTACCAAACAAGCATTCAGCAGGTAGAAATCGAGCCTTGCAAGCAGTGATGGATATTGGGTGAGGCGAATGAGGCAGTTGCCTCGGACCCCCCTGTTTTTAGGGACTCCCCTTAAAAAATTTTTGGGAATCCTTGCCTTGGGCCCCTAACTTTGAATATCCATCGCTGGTTGCAAGTTCTTGTGCGATTCGGAACCACTTATGTATGTGAGGCAGGATTCTCATTAATGGCGTTCATTAAAAATGATTATCGAAGCTGTATAACAAACATTAACTTGGAAAATTCTTTGGTATGTTGCTTGACATTATACATCCCCAGATACAGGAAATCGATTAAACAGTGACCATTCCCAATAAGAGAATTTTTTTACATTTTCAAACTGAAAATTTTTTTGGTGATTTCGTTATTTTAAATTTTGAATTAAAATAAAAAGTTTAAATGTTTTTGCTCATTTTACGAAATACCACCACATGACTAAACTCTAAAGTTCAGTAAAAAAAGCTCTAAAGTTTTGTGAAAAAAAAGAAAAAATATACTGTATATTGACCTGGGGTCGCGCTGGACACTTAAAAGTTGTCTTTGGGGTCGTCCTAAGCTTGGGAACCCCTGGCATAGTGTGTGTTTTGAGCGGCCTACCCAAATTTATTGGGACCAAGATTCACAACATGTACATTTTGGTTGAAAAAACTTTTTTTGTTGTTGAAAAATTTACGTATGTAATTAGTCAGCTTTTATGAAAAATTTTTGATGAATAAAGTTTCTTATTTATAGACAGTAAAAATCAAAAATTTTCCAGGTATTTTTTCAACTATCTCTTTTTAAATATTCCTACTTGAAGAAAGTAAAAATAGTAAATTTTTTAAGTTTTTCAACCCTTGCAAATAATCCTTTTCACGAAAATTTTTTATAATGGGATATTGTTAATTTTTGTAACAATTAAATTAACAACTTTTGAAGACTTTATATGAGTCGATTTTTACAGTGACCTAAAAAAAAACTTAAAATTATTGTTGTTCAATTTCAACTTTATTTTCACTTTTAAAACTCATCAAAAAACACTTCTGAGTGACTGAAACCAATGTTTGATGATTGATGATGTAAAAAAAAACAATTTTTGATGATGTAAAAAAACCTGATATTTTTTAGATGACGGGAAATATAGAATACGTGGCATACGTATTCTATATTTCCCGTCACCTAAAAAGCTGTTTCAGGCAAGTTTCAAAATTTTGTCGGAAGCTTCTACTACTTTGGTTTTGTTTTTCTTTTTTTTTTAATGAGTGCAGTTAGCGCCAATAGCTCACTGCTTTTGCATTTTTTAGATGCATTCATCAAAACTTTTTTTAATTAAAAATAACATAAGTGTACTTTATATAGTTGTTGTATTAATTCCGAATAAAATCAAAACTTTTAAAGTTGAAATCTTGGAACTTAAGTGAGTTGGAATAAGCAATAAACAATTTTAAAGCGTTCAGTATTGAAACTTCAGGATTAAACATGTATTGCGTCACTTACTTGTGCAGTACACTCAATAAGTACAGTATTTTCTCCAATGACGTCATACTCGTGGCTTTTTAAAAAAAAACTAATCTTTTTCAAAAATTTTTGTACATTGGCAAAAATAGTTTTTGTGTGGGCTTTTGTGGATTGTATGTGATGGATACTTTCACTAAATATTTTTTATAGAGCACAAGAAGGAAATCTTGTACTGTCATTGTTGAATATATTGCGTCAAAAATATCACCTCCATATTTACAGTTTTGCTTTATTTTCTGTAAAATCAAGAAATATTTTTACTTCTCTTATAACTCTCTTTACCTCAAAAACTATTATCACCATCAGATAACATCATATCAATTGTTATCTTTCTGACCATCGTGGCAGATATTAAACAAGAGAAATCGTCAAATTTTGTCCAGAACTGCATTCGGCAACGTCAAGATATTGCTGTCGTGTTAAAATTGTATATTTAATTTTTCAATATTTTTGACATGATATCACCTACGATTTAAGAAATAATGAATTATCCTTTCGATCAAAGGCGAAGAAATCGCAGGATACAGCATTACAAACGGAAGCGCAGACGCAAACACGCCTGGCTATCTTTTAACAATTCTATTTGTTCGAGATGGAAAATAGCCAAAATTACCATTTCGTGGTTGTTTTTTTAATATTGTCATAGAACATTTTTAATGTGCTTCTTTTCAGGAGTGTTGGAAGTCAGGGGACAGGAGGCAATTGCTCGTGCCAAACATTTTTAAGACGAAGACGAAGAATTTGGACACTGATTGAAAGTGATGATCTTTTTGGTGGGGAGGCAAGAGCAGTGATTTGCTCTACTTATTTTTAGTAAATTCGGATCGCCTGCAACTATATAGTAGACTTAAAGCAAAGAAAGCGAAAGCAGCGCTTTTTATGTTTTCACCCCCCATTTCCTAGGATTGATAACCCCGACCTTGCACCCTCTTTTTTAACCGCAGTAGTTAAAGAAATAGTATAGTTTCTTATTCTCGATTGATTTTAGCTTTCTCAACAACAGGTAGTAGAACCTCTAATCAGAAAATTCTGACCTAAAATATATCGTAATAATCGGTAACATTTTCATGATAATACAGCTTGTTTTGTTTTAGAAGAAAAAAAAAGATATAAAGAAAACTAATGTTCTCTGTTAAGTCAGTTTTCATTCTTGTTTATTGTTATGTCTTGTAGCAGCCTGTACAAAGTGGAACTTCCCAAAATTACCAAAGTGCGAATGAAATATGTTTGCTCACAGTTGTTCGTCTAAATTCATATTCGTCTCAAACTTTAAGTGAAGACCAAAAAAAAAGTCACCACTTTGAAACTGTCACTGATTTTGTCAATTTCGTCGTAAACGTACGTTGAAGTCCAAAAGAAGGATTCTTCTTATGACCCCCAGGTAAAGTTCCCGTGGCCCCCTTTGAGAACCCCTGCATAGATACTTTTATAATCTTGCTATTTCCACTACAACTGCGTTTTTTTGTTCAGTAGCAATTCTTAAGTTTTCGTCATGGTAAAAATACACTGACATCTATACCAGATCACCTTTATTGAATTGTTACAATCGGCTTACACTAGTTCAGGGGTCTCCAAACATTTTGAGCAGGGGACTGTATGTAAATTTTTTTAGACCTCTTCGGGCCAAAGCCAAAGGTGCTCTCTAGTTGTTCTACCAATCAAGGTGTTCTCCAAAAAAAAAAAAAAAGGTCTTCACTTGAATTCAGACTCATATTTTTCTAAAAAAAGGTCTTCTCCTAGATTTGGTAACTGTTATGGGTATTTCCGACGTAATTCTATCCAACTGAGGTTCAAAGTGAGTGTGTATATTTTTTACAAAAAGCTCCGCGGGCCGTACTTTGGAGACCCCTACACTAGTTACTAAAAATGGTTTTAAATTGTTGAAATTTTTGAAAAGCAGCTGTATCGCTGTTCATTGTTATTATAACTATTGTTCTTCATAGGTCAAAACCAGTGTCAATTAAAAATTCTCTTTGTTTCAGACAGAAGAATATCAAAAAATTTCATGGCATGTTGTAAATTTGTTTAAATCGTTATATTTTTTTATGATGTTAAAACGATTTCTCAAATTTTTTGCTGTACTCCCTTTTAGAAATCAGGTACCGCCATTTCCTCCAGAAATCAAGTTCGAGAAAAATTCCTATCGTTATTTTGAGTGTAGATTTTTTTGTTTGTTTCTTGGTCTTGAACCAAACTCCAGTAGGTTCATAAGTTAAATTTGCGTTGAAATGAGAGTGAAAACTTTTTTTTTTTGGTCTTCACTTTAATTTCAAAGAAATTTTACGGATGAATTTTCTTGGTTAAAAATAGATATGGTCTTTACTTGAATATAACCGCTTTTATTGGCTTTCATGATGCAGCAACAAAGGATGCACCAATTTTTTTGGGGTCACCTTACATTGTACTAAGATTCTTAAATTCCTCTCCCAGCAATTTTCCCTTTCTAGAAATTCCGAATTTTTCTTCCCTAGGGAGCCAAGTGGTTTACTTTGAGAAACATTGTGTTAAAAACTGTATTTGTTTACTTCTGTTGCAAAAGTTCCCAAAAGTGGTTGAAATTTTCTGCTGGTGATGACCGCAGTAAATTTTTATCCGAAATTGCAACAGACTTGGTTAGTCATGACGGTCTTGTAGTCTAAATTTGTGTTAAGTTTCATTAGCAATCTTGAAAGTTAATTTTTCTGAAAAGAAATTTGTTTTTTATATCAAGAGCTATTTTAAATATTATAAACATTTTCCATCTTGATGTAAGTGTAAAAAAGCAATCTCCAGTTATGTTGAAAAACTTGATTTTTTTTCAGCTTTCTTTTTGATAATCTGCTTTTTGTAAGGTTTTCCAATTTGCATCCCCAAAACGTTCTTGCATTGTTGACCAGCATACCTGAAAGTGACCAGCAAACCAAGGCATCACGTAGGGGCGACCTTGGGTTCAGGTGCTATGGATGCACCTGATTACGTCACTTGTTTAAATTTTTTAAGCTTTTAAACATGCAGCTTTTGTTTAACTTTTTCAACTTATTTGGCCGGTTGTTATTTGTTTCTGAAGCTGAATGGTAAAAAAGTCGTATTTCGGACCACTCAACATTTAAAATATAGTATTGCTTTGCGCTTATTACATGCTTTGCTTTTGAGCAGTGATTCTTAAGCTTTTTTTTTTTCACTTTGAAATCACCAACCAGTTTTCGTGACCCTTTCTAGAATTGCTAAAAAATAACATTGCTCAAATGTGAATAACTAAACTATTTTCTTGCTTTAATCTTTATTTATGCAAAACAACATTGATTTAAATGTTTACAAAATAACACAATACTAAATGCAAATTATTTTTACATTTATAAAACAAGTAAATCACAGTAATTTACACATTTACTATCGTGTATATGTAGTGAAAAAATCGCGTTTAAGCAACAAGCTCTGTAATTTTTTTTGCTGTTGTTTCCTGTTTATGATGGCACCAAATTTTGGTCTCTTGGTACTGAGTGTCACTTGCATGTCGTGCTGAAAATTTAATCGATTTCGTTCCTCAGTAAGTATAGAAGTAATGAAGCATTCAAATATCCCATCTTAATGATCCAGCGTAGATAGAAGTCCATGATTCAGGCACTCAAAACAAAAAAAACTTTGTTACAAAGCTAGCCTCATCAAGCACTTTTAAATTATTGTCCCATGACCCTAAAAACCGAACCATTAAACAAAAATTTTTAATCTGATAGCAATAAAGCAACTTTCGGCACTTGCTCGACTATTGCTCCAAATTTAATTTTTTTGTTGCTACCTTGCGTGTTCAGAGCATAAATTTTCGATATGATAATGATTTGAGTATGAGAAACTGCAATATGAACTTAAATTTTTATTAAATGCAACAATGCGGGCTACTTGATTTCGTTCTTCCTGACCTAAGCATGCAAGAATAGATGAATGTATACTTGCATGTTCTGCGCGGTGTCATGCTTAGACAGTTGAGATTATGCTAAATTTCCGTTTCTCTTGTCTTGGGAAGCTATTATCAATAATTTTTTGTTTTCTTCGAAACGCCTTTGTGTAAAGGCTTTCCGGCTTACATTGTCTTCTTCGCGCTCCGTAGCTTTTATTGTTTTTAAAGCAGATAACCTGTCAGCTAATCGACAACAATGGTTGCTGTTTGCTGCTGAACGCAAATTGCTGCAACATCTATTTTAAGTTGCTCAGTTTGAAGGAAAGATTGCTTAGCTGAAAATCAATTGGGTTTCATTCGTGTAGAGTTCAACCACATTGCAATAATTTTTCTTCTCGTCTCGCTTTTAATACGAGAGGAATAAAAGTGCAGCAAAAACACTCAAGCCAAACTTATGTAACAGATTATTAATAGCTCCAAATGGAGCGAACAAATGACTAAAATACTTTTTTGTTTAATTATATAAATGCTTTTAATTTTACATTTATAAATGATAATTCAGATAATTTTTTTAATCTTCTGAAAATAATCTGATCTTCTTTGGGTCAATAGCTCCCACCATAAATTTTCTTGGTTAAGTATTCTTATTTATTTATACTGGTAAAAACATACCTGCTCTGGTTTTTGTTGCAAAAAACTAATTTTCTTTAAAAACTTACTATTTTGGAAAATTTTATTACAGCGGTTATAATGCTTGTAGTTTTTAAACCATTAATACAAGGACTTGTTATATTAATTTTTTTTTTTTTTGTCAACTAATTATTATCTTCTGCTAACTTTGGGAGGACCCCTACCGAAAAGGGCCAATCTTTATTGGGTACTTTGTCTACTAGAAAAATTTGTTTTTACTTTTAACTTAAAAATTATATTGAACTTTCGACCAGAGTCTTGCAGCACAGCACGTACACAACATTTGTCATCTCATGTTTTTTTTTAGGCTGATGTTACAATGCATTCGGAAAAGTGCGTTTCAGTAACTGTTGTAACTAACATTTTGTACTTCGCGCAAGGCTCAAAAAACGTTTTTAAATGACCGTCCAACTTCAAATGAATGCATAATTTGATTGTATAACTTTGCGAATGGTATAAGTCTTTCAAAAAAAGCCCAATAACATTTTTAAAGCTAGACATTTTGAAGGAACTAAATATCGAATGTTAGATAACTTTTTGCTTATATTATGTAATTCAAAATAATTGCGCAAATGTGTTGCTTTCTTTGCTGCAACATCTTCTTACTACGTCATAGTTTAATATTTGATTTTCATATTGAATAGTAATATTTTTAAGTTAGAAAAACGGGAAGCACGTACCTTCTCTCATGCTTAAAAAGTAGTTCAGTTTTGATTACTACGAAATCCTTAATCTTGTTAGCCCCATAACTTCAAAGCGAACAACAATTGGCAGTTTGACAACAATTGAAAATACAGCCATAGTGGATTTAGCATACTTTATTTTTTTATTTAAAAAAAATATTAAAAAAAAATTATTTACAAAGACGAACATTTTTTAAATTAGCAGTTTGTTACACTTTTTGATTTTCTTGGATCAGTCGAGGATTCCTTTCAAGTTGATTGCTTTAAACTAGCTTTAAGGCAGACGTTAGGAAAAAAGTTGGAACTCAAATTATTTTACAATGTTTTGTTTCAAGCTTGTAACCTATGACCTACTTTCTAATAGTAATTCACCCTGAAGGTGGGAAGTTTTGCGCCTTTAAATTACAAGTTACTACGAATGTTGCAAGCAATGACGTATCAGAAACAGAGATTTTTTGTTGCGCAATTGATTCTTGAAAATTATGCTACACACGCTTTTAAAATCCACCTTTCCTATGATACAGGGTCACGAGTTTTTTTTTTTTACTTTTAATTTTTAGGGTGTGGAGAAAATAGGGATTTTCCAGAGTATCAGGTTAAGTAACGAAAGTTGTGCTCTGCACTACAAACAATTCCTTTCGCCAGTCACGTCATAGTCAGCTGATTAAGCGCGGACGTATTTTGAAGATTGTTGATTGCGCAAGTTGAGTGAATGTGACAAAGGACTTCCGGTGCAAGTTTGAACGCGAATAAACACTTTGCACACGATTCAACCGGTCATTGCGGCTTCAAAGATGCTGTGATTTCACTTTTTTAAATTAAAAGCTTCTATTTTAATATTTTAACCTCGACAATAGTAATAAACTGGAGATTTAGCCGTGCACTAGCAAAGGCAGATTGCTTTTGCACGTAATTTTACTTTCTCTAACAATATATTTTGATTTCTTCAAGGATAGAATCAATATCTTTTATTTTAAAAAACCCATAGATAAGTTTGAAAATTTTTTCTAAAATTTTAAAAAGCGATGTTTTTCTCTTTTAGTTCATTTAACGACTTCCTCTCCTTTTGCGAAACTGAAATTCAAGTAGTTTTATTTTTGTTTTTAAAAGTTTCAGGCCTGTTTTGTAGGTTTTTTCTTTCAGCGTTTTTTTTAAATTGATATCTTTTTTAATGTTTGCTATAACGTTAATAGCTTAACTTTACCTTCTCGGAGTAATTTGGTGATGATTTAAAAATAGAAAATTGTTTGAAAAATACGCTATTGAATCAAAGATATGCAGTGTTTCAAATTTTAATGAGATAGATGCCATCACTGATTTATTTGCAGCGGTAAGTTTGTCAAGCTTTTGAATCTATTGAAAATAGATAATCAAGGAATATGTTGATTTGTTATAATGGTACGTTCCATACATTCTATTGCCCATTTTTTTAAAATTGACTTTTTGTTTAAGATACCTTCAAGTGCATACAATTTACAGAGATTTTCGGAAAGCTTTTTCATGCAATTATGTTTTTACATCTATTTTTTGTAAATCTGCATAAAATTATTATTTACTAAGTTTTGTCATTGTTCAAGCTGGATGAATCTGCTGTACATTTACATTTTCCATTGTCTTTTAAATTAAAATGATGTTACTATTAGATAACTATGCGTTCAGTACAACAACTTAATGCAGGCTTACTTTATTCCAATTTTTGAAATGGGTTTGTTATTATATTTTTTTTTGAACGTACTTAAATTACCAAAATCGTATTTCTTCTTGTTTGTTTTAATAATATTTTATTGATCAGAAAATTTATAGGACTTTTATATCATTTTTTGCCGCACTTAAATGTATTGAAATTAAGTCAACGTTATATTTCCTGTTATGAGATATGGTGAAGATATCCTAATGAAGAATGAAACACAAAAACACAAAAACATAAACACATTTGAAAACGGACTTTTTTTTATTAATTTTATTTTTTTTAGCATTTATTTACCTAATTGATATTTTGACTACTTGCAATGATTGAATTTTTTGGAAAAAAAATTTTAATGATGGAACTTTGCTTTTAGCAGTTTTCAGAACATTTTCCAAAGTTTATATTAAATTTTTGCGATGTCTTTTTTTGACTACACGCGGTTTGAGTGAATTCCTGGAAAAGTTGTTTTTTTACTAAGCAGCTAAGTTTCTATGTGTCATAATGTCTTTTTTCACTTGTTAGAAAAACTTTTCGTGTTAATATCGTTTAGTTTGCTATTGCTTGAAAGCTTTTCTGCTGTTCTTTTTCTTTCGTTGCTGGTTTGGTCCGTCATTTTTATCATTTACAAAATTTATCTGATTCACAAAGACTTAATCAGTTCTGAAAAGTTTATTCACTTTGTGTAAGTTTTCGATGGTTTGCATTTTTGTCTATTCAATCTAATTCGCGTTTTTTTTCGAAAAGTACTTTGCTTAACTCCAAAATTGTTATTGCAATTTCAGAAAGGAATTTACAAGTTTCAGTTTTGCTTATTATCCACTTTTATATGTTTGTTTAAAAAAAAAACATTTAAAAATATCGTGTTCGTAGTTAGTGGGATACCCACGAGTTTCATGACGATGACAAGTTTCGAAATCTTTATTTATTCCAACAGATTTATGCTTACATTTTGATCAATTCGTGATATTTTAACCAATTGTTTGCTATTTGAAAATATCAGTAAAAAGCGCGAAAGTTCAGCATATTTTTAATGAGTTTCTGTATCGCTTGTATTTTCTGTACAACTAAGGAGACTGTTTGTCTTCGCTCATCTAACTTTCATAAAAACCTGTTGTTAATACAGTACTGTCTAAAACTCCAGGAAGTACCTGTGCAGATTTAATCTAACCGGGAATCAAACACCGATCTTTCGTAACCGTAGAATGATAAACGATAGAGTACTAGACTAAAGATGCAATTGTTAAGACAGCTTCTTTTGAAAAAAAAAATGCTCAATTGCTGGCCTCGAAGTATATTGGACGTACACTGTTGTGTAAATGTTTTGGCTGGTTTTACTTTTTCGATGCGGATATAAAGAATCGTTTGATTTGCTTAATTATTCCTTATAACAGGGGTCTGCAAATACTTTTTGACGCGACCCAAAAAATCTTGACTTAAACTCTTGCGACCCACACTTTTCGTGAGCGGTAGTACTAAATGGAAAATACTTTCAATTAGTTAGGAATTTTAAGGCTACTATCAGTGACGGATATTCAAAGTTAGGGGCCCGAGGCAAGGATTTCCAAAAGTTGGTGTTCTCTAAAAAAAGGTCTTCACTTCGATTTGATTTCTAATTTCGGTATATTTCTTTCCAAAAAAATAAAATAAAAATAAAGGTCTTCACTTCGATTAGATTTCTCATTTCGGTATTTTTCTTCCAAAATCATAATGATCTCTAAAAAACCATATGCAGTAATAGTTTATAGGTTTAGAATGGTCAGGTCTCGCAAGCCACTATTTGCGGGCCTCTGCCTTATAAAGTGAGCTGGTTTCTGTTTTAACTGATGCAGAAGTTTTTCAAACTTAGCTCATAGTCCTGGCCTTAGGTTGCCTCGTAACTGAGCAGGCTTGAAAATTAAAAAAAAAAAAAAAAAAGAAGCGGTCAAAGTTCTTTCTAACTTTTCGAAAAAGAAAAAGAAAAAATTTTTCTGTTAAAGTGAACTACATTGCTGACCTCAAGGTATATTGGACGTACATTGTTGTGTAAATGTTTTGGCTAGTTTTACTTTTTCGATGCGGATATAAAGAATCGTTTGATTTGCTTAATTATTCCTTATAAAGTGAGCTGGTTTCTGTTTTAACTGATGCAAAAGTCTTTTTTTCCAAACTTAATTTTTCCAATTTAGCTTATAGTCCTGACTCAAAGTTGACTCGTAACTGAATAGGCTTGAAAATGTTTAAAAAAAACGTCAAAGTTCTTTTTAACTTTTGGGAAAAGAAGTAGAGTATTCTGTTTGGGCAAATTTTAGACAAATCATGGTTACGATATTTGGAAGAAAAATAAAAAATCTCGCTATAATTTGTAATTTAATCTTTCTCGATAATTGTGTAGCCTGAATTGTCGGGGTTGCAGAGTGAAATTAGCTGCAGTGATTGTTTTTAAAGTTTTTTTATTGCATATCTAGGCATTTTTCTGTTTGTTTGCTTGTAGGCTGCGTGACTGATGCAGCTGTTTCTTGTGAGCAATTAAATAGGTCTAAAATTGTCAATTTAACAATGACCGACGAAACATCAGTTTAAATAGGCCTAAAGATAACTGTCTTCTTTTGGTTTGATATTGCCTTTGAAAGGTTATACAAAACAATTAACAGTGGTTAATATGTTTACAAAAAAGGTTGCAAACTTCATGTTGATTGATTTTTCTGATATGCCAGGGATGAATTTGCAGGATTTTTCCACACGCTTAGGTTATTTAAATAGATGTATGCAGGCAAAAAATTGTAAATATCGTTTTCTTGTTAATAACCATAAAAGGTCTTCACTTCAATTTGGAAATCTTTACAAGCTGTTAGAGAGCTTAGGAGGGGAGATCAAGTTGCTGTAAGAATTTTGGGGGATTAGAAAATCATGGATGGAGGCCCCGGTATCTCTCCTTTTCAATCTACAGTAAACATTCTTTTTGAATAAAGTTTAAATAAAAGCAGTTTTAACACGATATTATTTTGATTTTTTCATATTGATTGTTTGTTGAAATACTCTTGATATTTTATTTGTTTTGTTGCAAAGGGCAACGTTGCAGGAAATTTTACTGACTCGTATTAACCTGCAAAAACTTCCAATAATTGTTTCAAAGTTCATTATGTCGCAATTTTTCTACGTAATTAGCACAGTTGCAAAGTTATAAAATCGCCGAAGTGACGACCTAGAAATTTTTCAACTAGTCCCTAAACTTATAGACGCAGATTGCGTGCTAGCTCACTCACCCTACGCTTTTGCTAAATACGTTTTTGCAAATGCAATGTGCATTGACGCAAGCATCGTTTTAATTAAAGAATCTATGCGTTTTTTAAGTACACATGGGTACTGCAATGACGCATTGACGCACACTTTGTGCGTAAAACGTCAGCTAGCAAAAAAGAAAAAAAGGCTTTTTGCATGTATAAACAAGAGCTTGCCGCTCTTAGCCATCATAAGCTAAAACTCCTCAACTTAGCAAAGTGGAAGTGACAGGTGGTAAAGCAAAATTGTTTATTGATATCAGCGATATCGTAAAAGTGAAATAATTGTTTAGCAGTATAGTCGAATTAAGATGAACTCTGAAGGTAATTTTTTTTCTTTTTTACTTCCTTAAAACTTAAAACAGAAGTACACACATAATGCTTTGTAGTTCGAATTTTTATGTGATACCTATAATTTGGCTTACTGATCTTGTAGCTTTTTTTAAGATGTTTAAAATTTTGAAATCAGTAAGTTTATTTTTTCAAGATAGTTGGTTATAAAGATAGCGTAGACTATTTGTTTGCTGTTTACTATCTGCTTACGTGGGAGTAAAAAAGATGAGTAACCTAAATAAACTTTTGTTTTTAAAAGATACTTGCGTCAATCAAACTTTTGTTGTTATTCAGCATTGCTTTTATGGTTAGATCAGCCCTTGTATTAGTAGTAGAAGATTTCAGACGCAGGACACTAGTAGTCATATTTGAAAGGAAGACGTAGTTGTGTTTCTACTAATTGAAATGACGATTGGATTGCTTTCGTAATTTAGTCTTGTGCTCGGCAAAATTGTTATAAAACCTGCTTAATATAAACGTGGCTGAACTACCGGCTTTTCTGTCGTGGAATTTATAGTGTTTGTCAATTTTAAATTAATAACTGAGAAGTTTCGTGACCGATAAGTGTAATACGTTATACTGTAGATACTTTTAGTTTGCATTGGTTTGTACTTCTGTAAAACTCGGTTTTTTCACTTATTCATTTAGTTTGAAGCAGTTTGTATCGATTTGTATCTAGAAATTGGTTAGTGGGTCTTTATAAGTATACTTTTAAAAATCAATCAAGTGACAAAAAAACCTCATCATTAAATAACTTTTTGCCAATAGTTTTTTCGATATGTTGTAAATTAAAAAGCGTTTTAACAATTTGGCACCCACCTCTTGTTGTTTGCGAATTCGTTTTACTTGTTTGCGTCTTGTTTACAAAATCGGAAGTTAGGTACAAGGTATGCGACTTTGCTTTACCTCGAAAAGCAGTTGACTGACATTACAAGTACTGCCTTCCATATAAACATGTTTTTGCGTAGCTTAATATTGCTTCAAGGAATTACTAACAAACTTTCAAATCATTTCCTTTTGCATAAAACCTACTTTGCCTGCTATGTTGTCTTGTGTTTAATAAAGCGTTGTTAGTTATACTTAGTTGTTTTTAACTTTTGTTGGCTTGTTAGACAGTGCGTTTCACCATGGTATGCTTGTGATAAATTTACTAAACGGTGATTTCGAATGTTTATTATTTTTTGATATGTTTTCAAAAAAAATATTTCCTGTTTTTTCTTAATCAATTTCCAACTAAATTAAGGATATACTTTTTACGAGTAAACATTTATTTTATGGCGAATGCAGGGATCAAATCAATTGCACATTTAAACAGGTGTAATGACAATCTTTCTTGATGCTTGCATAATTGGTTTTCTTTTTATAGTGACAAAATGGCTTAGTTGTGTCTTATTGTCGAATAATTTTTTTTTAAATAAGCATATTAACAGTATGTTTTTCTAGGTTAACAACCTGTTAAAGTTTGTTGTATTATTTTACATTTAGCTGTCAAGCTTGTCAACGAACTACGTGAAACTGTTGAAGAATATCATTTTGAGACCGAAAAAAAATCTCACTCACAGCGGCGCAAAGGTTTCTCAAAACCCCGCAGAATTGAGCAAACAAAGTCGGTCCTGGCGCTTAAACCAAGCCAAGAAAGTGCGAGTAGAAAAAATTTAAATTCTGTCCTGGAACGTGTTTTGAAAGCTAAACAGGCAGAAAACGAAACCGAAGAAACAATTTCCACAGAAAATTCTAGAACAATGATCGATATTCATGAAACGCTTGTTCACCATCGACACAGCCCCAAAACCATTAAACCTTCAGCGAGCCCTTCCAGATCAGTCGAATCTCCCGTGAGTTTATATTTAAACGAAAAAATGGACAATATCGCTTCCGATAACAGCAAGGCTAATAGCGTAGATGCGTATGTGAAAGTTAATCAACCGTGTAGCGAAGAAGTTGCTCGGGAACAAGTTCTTTTTGACGTTTCCAACTCGATTAACAGATCGGTATCTTCCGACCTCCAGAGGAAAGCTTCCTTGTCTCCTCTTAGAGCGTCTCCGCGGGATAGTCGCAGTCAAGAAGTCCCGGATGTCATCCACAGATCTAACTCTGACGTCTCTTCTTCGTCTCCCACGCAGCTAGCAGCGCCGGCGTTTCCTTCGTCCGCCTATGACGTAATAAACGGCAACCATACAAGTGCTATTGTTGCCATGGCAGCTGGCATGGGGCTTCCCACCATGATACCGACCAGCGCGATCATGACGTCAACCGTTCCACCCCTGTTATCGATACCCGCTTTTAATCGCGAAGTTTCGGTGGAGAAAACCGAAAACGAAAAAAACTCAATAAGCAGTCTGGCCTTCAGCAATCCCCGTGGCATCATAGGGTCGGGGGCAGGCCTCTCCCGTAGGGCCTCTGTGAGCCCGTCTCCAGAAGAGCGAGCCCAGTACAAGCGACCGCCCCATACGTACCCCGCTTTGATCGCGTCCGCCATCCTGGACAGCCCGGGGAATCTCATCACTCTTCGCGGCATCTACGAATACATCATGAACAACTTTCCCTACTACAAGTACTGCCACGACAAATCGGCCTGGCAGAATTCGATCCGACACAATTTGAGTCTTAATCAGTGCTTTGTCAAAGGTGAGTCGGCTTGTCACGTGTTGCTGCTGCATTTGAATGTTTTGTTGATTTTAATATACTGACTAGGACATGGCAAAGCAGTTTTTGTTGTGCAACAGTTCGTAGAAGGATATCGTTGCCGAGTTCTTTTTGAGACAAGATCATGTCTTGATAATTATGAAGCACTTTCGGATGTTGCTGTGTACACGACCTATCAAATTAAAGCAAAATTTAGTTTGAAATACCACCATTTGACTTTAGTTTGCTGCAAACAAACTCTTAATCAATTAATGTTTGTCAAGCGTCAATAGCCGTCTTGATGTCATCAGCTTTCAAATCAAGCTCTGACGCTAGGTCGTGCTTGCCATTGCTCGGTTGTGATTGGTTGGTTTGCTTGGCCGGCATTCTTCATCCCGCTGACGCTTTGACGAGTATTTCTACCTGCGGTCGAGCATGTTTGTGGCTAATCAATTACGCACATCGCATTTAGCGCGCGCGCTGGTCGCACTCCGCTCTGGTTAGAACGTGATGTGATCTTTGCGGACCCGGCCAAAGACTAGTTGCCAATGACGTCGAGACCATCGATGCGTCGGTCTGTTTGATTGCTCGAACGTAGCCGAAGACGTAGACAAAGAACGAAAAGCGTCGGCGTTGGATTGTCGCAATGTTTATTTTTATTCAAAATTACGTTATTTAGCGTTTAATAAACATGTTGCTCTTTGTACTGCTTAACGAGAGTCACGAACTCCGAAAGGGTTTCAACTGCATTAAACTTTGTTTTAATTTTAGTGCCCCGTTACGAAAATGCGGCGAAATCAAACTACTGGACCATGACCCGGGAAGGGTTCGAAGAATTCGGGAATGAAAACAGCTTTAAAAGAAGAAGAAGAAGGGGCGCCACACTGGCCCCAATTTCTGCTTACAAGGCGAAAAAATATTCGAACGAAAGTACGAGAACAATGTTTGCTGACGCGATAGTTGTTTGGTGGTGCGCTTCTGTGTGTAGACGAAGTGATTAATCATGACCTCACTTTTCTTGGTAACTTGGCGTTGTTTTCCGCCGTCACGTTCCAAATTTTGTTGTGCTCTTCACTTATATTTCAATTTTTCAAAGTTGTAGCTGAAGTAGGACACGACCATTGTTAATTTTCTTGCTTTACATCAAAAAGCTTCGTGCATGCTAATTAAAAAAACTTTCGTTTTGCGACAAATTACTAAACATTGCTTTATTACTTCATAATGTTGATTTCTTTTTGATCAGCAATAAATTTCCGGTTTGTGTTTTGATCAAATGTTTAAAACAATCGCTGTTTTGCTTATGTTATTTTGAGTCCGATAATAATGATAATGATATGATAATTTGTTATTTTAGGTTCTAAATCAGGAAAAAACAAAACCGAAAGCAAAGTTCGGGCTTCAAACACCAGTGCTTCTGTCCACGCAACTATTGGTGATGATTCTATTTCCCTCGCTCCTCAGTTGATGGGTCTCGCGGCCGCAAGAGGTTGGGCTCCCGGTTTTCGTTGCGATGAAAATCAACTAAAAGGTCGAAAACGCTCTATGAGCCCGTCAAACATTGAAAACGCAAAACAGCAAAAGATGATGATCCTCAAGGCCGGAGATACAACTTCTCTTGGTAAGCAGCGCCTATGGTGTAACTCTTTTCTTGCCCACCAAGACATGTCACGTGCGCATTGGTCATTGGTGCGTTTCAACGCTCCTTGTTCTTCCTAATGGACCGTCCTAACGAAAGCGGCAGTAAACGATGCGTTCGCGGGTTGCAGCGTACCACTAATAACACTTGTAAACACGACATGAAGGACACGTAATATTGCACACTCTGCATTCGTGATTTCCCTCATCTCGTGACTTTTCTACGTCATGCTTTTCGTGCTGCATGACAATAACGCGATTCTTGTTTAACAATAGTGACCGGATGCCTCTCGACCGGAAACGATGCACTGACGTCGTGTACCTTGGCGTTTTACATGATTTTCATTTTGTTTTGATGATCAAACTTCCTTATTATCTTGTTATAGAAGGAAAGATATTTCCCGAAAAACCAGATTAATCACGTCGTGCTTAAAAAATAAGTTGGCAGCTTGTTTTTTTTTCATTATCGGTAACGTTGATTTTGACTTCAGGCCAGCATCCTGATGAGGAAAATCACCAGCCAAAATGTTCATCGGCGGAGAATATGCAAGGAGCTTTTAACTCTCTGAGTAAAAACATTTTTGACTCCTCTTTGTTATCAAACGGAGTTGGCCAACGTGATTCCACCCAGCTGTTGAGCCAGACGTTGTCATCTTGGAATCCAAAAAGCATCTCTGGAGCTTCTTCCTTGCTTCTTTCGTCAATGGGTTCTGCTGATCACGAGACGTCTGAAAAAATGGAAAGTTTGCTTTCAGATGAATCGAGGTCAATTCCTGTAACCTTTGAAGGAATTGAGGTGAATTTATTGCAAGCTTTTATTTTGCCATTGCTGATGAAGTAAAAATAAAATCTTACTCCAAATTTAGTTAGTGAGAAAACATATATGCGTCAACACTACGTCTTTTGTAAAAATTTTGATTTTTTTCAGATCGGAAACGAAATTGCTCTTCGATCCGATTCCTTAGAGGTTCCGGTTCGTCACTTCCGCTGTCGATTTTGCTCTTACGCTTACGTCAGCACATCCGGAGTGATGTTGGAGCAACACGCCCGTATGTTGCATCACCTCGAGATAACAAGTGAAAGAGCAAAGGTTGTTGCTGTAGCTGCGAAAAAGCAAAGTGAAAAAGAGGAGGTTAATGGTGAGTTAAAGACTCTGCTTTTTTGAATGGGTGACTGCTTGTGGCTTAAAAGGAAATAATCTTAATTGTTTTGTCACAGAAACAGCGAGACAATTGATGTCCTTCCAGAATTTAATGTCAGGTCTCACATCAGCCTCCATGATGGCAGCAGCCCAATCAAACGTAACGAACTTGCTCTCCGGATCGAGAGCTTCCAGTAAGTTTTTTAATTAGAAAATATTTGGGTTTATCAATCGTTGCTCGAAGCAAAAAGGCTAAACTGTGGACTTTTCAGCTGGCAACGCTGCTGCCACTTTTCCTTACTCGGGAACTTTTACATCCGGGCTTTTGAACGACAGTCTCTTGCGATCTATCGCGGAGCAAGCGGCCGTCAGCCGATCGAGCGCGACTGCAGATCGCGACGCTTCAAGTGTTGACGCTTTCGCTTTCCAACGTCAGCAAGCGCTGACCACCGCCCTTCAACAAGCCGTAGCTGGTAAGATAGTGTTCCTTCTATTTCTTAAAAACTGAAGAACTTGTTTAAAAGTCAAGCCTGTGGTTATCCGTCAAAACTCGGAAGAGTTAGTTTTTTTAAGTACTTCATGGTAATTGTCAATATCTGTCTTTCAGCATCGTCACCATCTTTAATATCGCAAGAACAACTGCGACTATTCTATCAGCAAGTTGCCATGAACAATCCTTTTTTGACCAGTCCTGCCCTTCTGCCTCGACAGGTCAGTGACCCGTTGACCCGATGATTAATTGTTAAATTTTTCTGACCAACCGAGGTTTTATTAAAGTGCGATTTTTAGGCTTCGTCTTCTGAACCGGATCAATCTAACCAAATAAAGCAACATCTTTGGCAATATCAAAAGCTGTTGAGCCAAATGAAAGCTTTATCGGACAGCAGCGTTCCCGCGGCAGATTCTTCAGCGCCTTTCAGCGCTTCCAACGGTAAGACTAACTTACAAAAGCGATCAAAATATTGTTTTTAAAATTGTTTTCCAACACTTATTTTTTACCTCCTCACTCGCCTGTGATTCGATTGTTTTTGCTTGTGTCACGGCTTAATTATCGTCATTATTCATTTAGGCAGCCTCCTGCTAGCAGATCTGCAATCCTCTCCCTCCAAAAGTCCTGTGTCTTACTCAGAGGCAGAAAACGCGGCCAAAAGAAACATTCACGCTTGGGTGAGTTTTTGTCTTCTCTGGGTAATGTTGAACCTGTGCGACCAAGTCTAACTCGACTTTTGTTTTTTAGAAGCAGTGTCGCCAATGTAGCTTTACCGCGAAAGGAGACCACGGTCTCGAACTTCACTATCGAAAAGCTCACGCTGACGTAAACATCACGTCGAACGGCAATGACGCGGTACCATACAGCGACCGTATGTCCGAAGCAAATGGCTCACTGTAAGTGCTTTGAAGTTGAATTAGTTGTTAAACCAATAAATTTTTAGTGAAAGTTTTTCGGCCATCTGCCAACATCTGCGGCTTACCTTCGTTTAAAATCGATAAAAGGAATTATTTTTGGTATAAAAAAGTTGTTTTTATTACTTATTGAATTCTCAGCCGAGTGAAATTGCATTGAAATGCTGTAATTTAAATATTCCTTCGGCTATTTTTACAGCATTTTGTGCAGAAATTGTTAGGTTCGTTTTTCAGCTAATAGTAAAATGAATTAGCCTACTTTTAGCGTAGTTTGCGCAGGTCTTGCAAATAAGCAGTGGTTAATATTGAAACAAAATATTCCTTTTTTCGAAATCTTTGCGCTCAACTATTTTGACTAAATCGTATAATAACGACACTTGACAAAATCAGGCGAAAAAGCCACCTTTGAATAAACAAATTTCAGGTCATTCTACTTTGTTATTAACAAGTGTTTATCGACGTCGAACTCTCAAAAAGGTCGTCAGTAGCCAAAATACTTAGAAGTAGTCTTTCACAATAGCATTATGCTTACCTAAGCAAACTAAAGCTTTAGCTAGTTTCAATAACAATGTTTATCTAGTTTCTTTTTACCCTTATCTTGTTAGATAAACACCATCTACGCCTTTAAGACAGAATTTTTTTCAAAAAACCTTTTGGCTAGAAATCGAATAAAAATTTATTTTTGGTTGCATTTGAGACGTTGCTTTTGTCGTGTTCGTTGTTATACAAAACAACAACAAAAATATTTTTTTCTTTTTTAAATAGCCAGTGATTGTTAATTTGTGATAGCTTTTGAATTTACTCTTATTGTTTTAGTCATTGTTTGCCCAGATAAAATAAAGGCTTAAACCGTTTTTGTTTTGAATTTAAACATGTTTTTCTGAATTTTTTTTGTTATTTCTAAAATCGCTTCTGTGAGTGAAATAATAAATAACTTTTTTCCAATTGTATTAAGGCATAGAATAATTAAAATGCCTCTTATCAGATTATATTTAACACTACTAATTATTCACATGATGAAGTAATTTGTTTATAATATTACAACGTTTTGTTGATAATTGTTTTCTTCAAATTTTTTTGCAACGTGTCATCGAGTTCTAAAGCACTTTTTTACAACTTAAACAAAAATCTTCAGCTTTTGCAAAACCTTTTGAATCACTACTGTTTGCTTTTGCGAAATCGAACAACAATAACAAGCTCTTTTAATTTCCTTATATTTGTTTGCTGTTTTCGTGAACTCATGTTTTGTTTTGGAAATTCTTTCTTTTCACTTCATACGACGGCTGAGGCAAGGCTTTCTGAGGTTGTTTTGTAAGTGACTAGCTCGTTTATTTTTAGTCGCGGCTCTGTTTACTTCTAAAGTGGAGGTTATGAGTTGACAAATTTCGTTGATTAATGCAAGATTATCAGTCTCCAAAGGCGCGCTTTGTAGATTTATTTTGAAAAGACTGAACTCGCCTCGCCTTTGTAAGGAACACACAATACGAAATTTTTTTTTAATGACGAACCTTTTTTGCAATGCTATATCTGGACTTGCTTCTGTGTCACGTGGCGGGTTTTAACACTTTGGAAAATTAAATGTTTTTAATCATATACGTGGTTTTTAAATAATACCAGATTATAAAATCGGCTTTATTCGAAAGCTTTTGCTTATAAAGACGATGAAGGCGCCTGCGGTCACTGAAGCCGATCTTTTCTTGAAATAAATCTTTATTTATCGAATAAATGCTTCATTTCTTACACGTGTTGATTATTTCTTTTGCGCTGAAGCAATTTATTTTGCCTTATCAAAATCAAAGAAATGTTTTTCGTGACATCAACAAACGCTGCCGAACCTTTGTGAACTCTACTTTTCCGAGTAAGTCTTCCCATACAACCCTTCTTCGAGAGTCCTTCGAGAAATGACGTAACGGTCACGTGGACCCGGCTAGCGCTTACCAATGGCTAGAAAGCACATTGCGTCTGATTAAAAGAAACATTTACGAGCGACCGCTGGTAAGCATTCAGCGATTATTGAGTCATAGAAAGAACACTTGTTTATCGTAACCACCTTGTTGACAATGTGTGATCGCAGAGCGGGCAAACAACTCACTTCACCCGTCGTTTAAGTTGGTTTTGCAAACAAATCGAAATTCACTGCTTGACTCTGATTAGAACTTATCTGTCGGCTCTATGATCACGAAGAGGCGTTTCGATTCCTGCCATAATCACGCGGAAATTTTTTCAACACTTTTGACTTTGCCATCCCTCCTCCATTAAATGCACGTGTAAATGAAGTTGCCCTTTGTCTAGTTTCGAACGGCTCCATTAGCTCGGATAAAAATGGATAATCGTTTTTTAGTAATCGCTATACTTTGTTCGACAGCTTTTAAGTATTACTCTTCCAAACTGCCAGCTTATCTCAATTTTTGGTTAGACTTGACTTCAATGCTGAAATAAATATTTAAAGACATCTTCAAACATTACATTTTACTGATTAGCAATTTTCTCATGCAACAAGTCATTTAATTTTGAAAAACAATTTCATTTTATTATAATAATAACAAACCTTGCAAATACTTCGCACGCGAACTCAAAGAAAGAAGCCTCAGGACATTTTTTCAATTATGTATTTTAACTACATTTAACTCTTCAATTTTACTCTTTGTGATTGGCGAAGAATAGCCCTTAAATACACTTTTTGTTGCTGCTACCATTTATTTATTTAGTCTATGATTAGCTAATTATTAGGTTTTTCAATTTTATAACTCTGGGTTTGTAATAATATTTACAAGTAATATACAATTGCAAATAAAGAGTTAAGTTTGTTTATGCTTTTAAACGCTTGTTTATGGAAGACCTTCGACTATTTTTAGACTTTCCTTTTCGCATTATACAATTATGTATGTTGTTCAAAACTCAATTGATTTTTTAAATCTTAAGTTTGTAGGTTAAGTTTGTTTTTTTAAATCGTATCAATTGCGCTTTGTTTCTGCTCTTAAAATTCTTTCTTGATTGCATGATAATAATAAGCAATAGCAATGAAAAATCCATTAAAGCGGCAATTTTAAACAATTAACAAGACATATTGGATTAATTAGAAAGTATTTTTGCTTTGACAACGCAACGATAATTCATCAAAAACTTTTAAACTTGTCAATTAGTGAAATATAAGAATAGTTAAAACTGCTATAAGATTTTTTTTTTTGAAAAAAGTTGGCAACTCTTTGCAAAGGTTTTTGCCAAATTTGTTTGTAATTAAGAAACCCAGTTAAAAAATAATAGCATAGTAATGAATTATTTCCTGTTTTTTGTTGTTTATGTATCATTTAACGCAATTTTAAATTCTCCTTATTTGTTACGATAAAACTCATTTCTTTTATAAATGGTTGATTAACTTTGGACATTGTATCATGGGTGTTAAGAGCAATTTGGGTTCACCTAATTTTGTTTATTAAAGTTGAAAAAAACAAGCCATTAGTGTTTTTTCGGTTCCTTCCTTTTCTGGATGTTTTCTTGCATCTGTTAAGCGTCAGTTTGTTTTTTAAGTTTTTGCCAAGCTTTTTATGGTCAATATGAATAATTTAGTATTTTCCAAACACTTAATAAAATTACTCTCATTCGATGTAATTATTTTCTTTAAGAGATTATTGTGAATAATTTATCTGTTTAAAATGACTCGAATCAAATTCCTCTTGTTGTTTACGTAAAAAACCCGAACAGTCAATTTCGTAATGTTTGAATTTGCAAATCCAACCGTATCTTGCCCGTGTTCAAATGCTTCGCATTTTGCGCTTGTTTGGCAAAGTGATTTCGTGCCAACTAGCAGATCAAAAAAGCGCCACTTTTTTAAATAGAGATTTTAAATTCTCGCCTCCACCAGAGTCTCTCTGCTTGTTTTGTTTACAAGTTTTTCGGGCGCGCTTTCTCGCTTGAAGAAGATGTTTTTGTTTCTTTCCTTTATGACGTAACGGACGCGCAAGAAGGCGCTTGTGCATGCGATTGTTGTCTGGAACCATGAATTTGAACGTGATTCATTGCTTGAATGAAAACATAGAATGCTGGCCAGTGTGGGGTATTGTGTAAACAAGCCGAAGTGCTACAAGCCATCTTTGCACGCGAAGTTTCTAGATTCGATCATGTGTTTATGTTAAGGTACAAAAAGTGCATGGCAACGCTAAGCAAGCACAAAACAAAAGACGTCAAGCGAGGCGTTCGGGTGAAGTCGCGGTTGGCAGATGCTGTTACCGATTCTGAAACAACAAGGCTTTGTTTAATATTTATGACGTTATCGCAGCGCCTTCAAGATAAAATTGCTTATTTGATCTAAATATTTTTGTTTGTTTGTACAGGCCTTCGAACGAAAGGCATTCGGCGAACAACGAACAATCAAAGCAATCAAAATACGAGCAGGTAATTGAATTTTCGAGTGTTTAAAAATTTATTAGCGAGTTTGATAAATTTTGTGAATTCCTTACCAAATTTCACTTCATTACGTTGGTTTTCTAATTCGTGATATTATTACAGAGATGTGAAAGTCCCGCCGTGTCCTCCTTTCCAACCCCGCCCCTTTCAAATTCACCAATATGCAACAAAAAGCAATTTGAAGCCTTGGATCTCAGTGGAATGAAAGATGAGAAAGCGATAACTGCCTCGGCATCAACCCAAACAGCGTCGAGTGACGCGGGAACGAATCGAACCTGCGAGCACTGCAATATCGTGTTCGGCGACGAAATGATGCACGCCCTGCACATGAGCTGCCATGACAAGCAGGAACCTTTCAAATGCAAGGTCTGCGGTCTGAGCTGCAACGAGCGATATTTCTTCAATGTTCATCTCCTGCGCGGAGTCCACCATCGAAGTGACTCCGTCGGATCTGCTCCGGATTCATCTGCCGAAGGACTCAACGGAAACGACCCGACACCGACGTCGCGTTGTCCCAGCAACGGTAGCGGCGTAGCTGCTGACGCCGTTTGCGACGTCCCTTTATGCCAGTAAACGTTTTTCTGCCCATGCGCAATTGTCATGTCATTCCTTTCTCTTTTTGGTCGTCCGTGCCGCTTATGATTTCGCCGCTGTGTTCGTCGTGACTTTGTATTTGGAACACCTAACCCCAATCTGCTTTCGTAACAAGCTATGCAAGTTGAGCCCGTGTTAGTTCATTCTTGTGCCGAATGTGGTTTCTAAAGTTCTGACGATTATTCGAATCAAATTGATTTTCGGCGTCGAATACCGATGCGTCATTTCGTTAATGCGTCTGTGAGTTACGACAATGCTGTGCATTTTGTTTCAGTTTTCTCCGGCTGCTACTTTTTATCTCTGTATTTGAAAGCATGTCAGTTTCACTTAGTATTTCATCTTGTCCAGTGACATTTAATCTATTTATCGTTTGTATTGATTATTTAAAGTCTTTGAAATTTCCTGAAAAAGTTCCAAATTTTTTAAACTGTATTCTTGCTTCGAATTCGGACCAAGCTATAGACTTCAAAATGCTTTTTTGAGTACAACTTTTTATATACTGTGCCTATCTTAGAATTCGTCAAGTTTCATTTGTGTGACTATTTAATCACGTCCAATTAAAAGTTCGTATTTAAAGCTACGATTTTCTCTTTACGACAATTTTACAGGTATCATACCCTTTCATATTTTTCTGCAGTGGTTTTTAAACTTTAAAAGCCTAATTAGTCAGGGACGATAAAACATTTTGGTGTAGGTTTTATACAAATATTTTACTAAAATTTTAGCATAACTTCAATAAAGAGCTAAAATTCTAATCAACAAGAAGATAATTCGTCAATGATAAATTTCTATTTGAAAAGCGTTCGCTGATTGAGATTAATATTTTCGTGAAAAAAATCGCTCCGAGAGAAAGTGAGCCACCAAACCCGATTGTTTTCTTGGGGAGCTAAATTGAAGGGGTTGGTACAGTTTTTTTATTGATGAAGGTTTGTTGTGTTAAGACCTTAGCTTTGGGCATTAAAATGCGAGAAGTTAAAAAAAACCATTATTTCGTTGTAAAATCTGCTCTTAAACTTTTTTAATAGTGTTTGATAAAAACGAAGATAAAAGCGCTCATAATTTTAAGTCTTCTTTGCTCAAGCTTTAAAAAATTTTTTAAATCACAGCTACAAAAACTAAAAATATCAAGCTGTTTCTTTGGAATAAAGGCCCGTTTCCACTACGAGCGTGGAAAAGAGCATTCTTTGTTTGTTTTATTGATTTTTTTTTGCGCTCGCTTCAATCGAAGATCAATAAAAGAAACAAAGAATGCTCTTTTCCACGCTCGTAGTGAAAACTGGACTTAAAATCTTGTTTTCTCTACGAGCGTGGAATGGAGCATTCTTTCTTTTAGTCATCTTCACACCCTTAAAAATTTAAGCGAGCGCTAAACGAAGCAAAAAAAAATCAAACAAATAAAGAATACTCAATTCCACGCTCGTAGTGGAAACGAGCCCTAACGTCTTTTGATTGCTGTTTTTTTGAAACTAAAATAAAATAGAATATGCGAAGACCTTGCACGATGTGCAAAATTTCGTGCCGTTGTTTCTGATCCAAATAGAAGCTAAATTTAAATAATGTGAAATCATTCATACGAAATCATAGCTCGGCCCAAACCGAAAAACATCGACTAAGGCCGGTCAGTGCTTCTCGATCGGTGACCGCGAAGGTATCTTAAATCAGTGACCTTTTAGTCTTTTAAATCTTTTAGGTCAGTTGAAAACTACTGTTTTAAGTGGACCATATACTTTTGAATGAGCCATTTTTTGATAGGTGCATGCCTAAGATAAACAAAACGCTTTTGGTCATCGTATATTATGTGGTTACGCTTTAAGCATTTTTGGTCAAAATATAAAAAAACCTGTCGACTTAAAATAAAGACAAAATGGTCTTCTTCCATTACCACAATAAAGTCTCGTTGTTTTTGAATTTGAATTTTTTTTGGTCTTTGCTTTGCATAGAAATTGTGCCGCCATGGTTGTGCACCAAATTTTTTCCGGCCACAATGGCAAAAAAAAGTAGATAAGCACTGATTTAAGCCTATGCACAAACTAAAGCGTAGTAACTTGAGGGTGTTTGGTCTCTTCACTTTTGATTATGAGAATTTAATAGATTAGTTTGAAACAGTGCATGGAAAAGAGAGACAGAGAGTACGTCAAAATCCAAAGTTGGAAAAGTTAACAAAATAAGTTGGATTAACGAAGTAAACGATAGAGATTTTTTTTACAATTCTTTACTTTTTTAAAACAAGAGAGTTAAAATAATTGTAAAAAAGCCACTTCCCTACTAACTTATAGCATCTTCAGTTTTTCATTCAAATATGATATTCTTTTATTTGAATATTATTAATTTATTAATATTGTTTTTTGTTTATAATAGGAAATTAGTTTATAAAACTTAGATCACAGATTTTTTGAAACAGTTTTTAAATAATAATTCATGTAAGCTTATTTAGCAAAGTGTGAGTAGGAGTGTTTTATTGATAGCAATCGTGATTGACACGGTCGCGGTTCAAAACAAACGGTTCAATACTCTCATCATTCTGCTGCGTTCTTGAAAAAAAACTTTACGGCACTTTTTTCTTCTCGGCAGTTTGAGAAAGCAGCTCTAAATTTTAGCCATATCGATAAACTAAAAAAAAAAATAAAAAATTTCGACCAGGCAGTGATATCTTGATATCTCCGAAAGGAAGTCGGGTTAATTGCTGGACGGTAACCCTTATAAGTATAAAAGCGACGCTTTCCTGTCAGTCAAGAAAATAAAATTTTATTACTATTATTATTTTTTTTTTTTTTCTCTATATTTATGTCTCCTGACTCGCAGGAAAGCGCCGGAGGCGCTATACATAGGGCAAGCAATTACCCCCACCTGCTTCCAAAGATACCGAGATATTGCTGTCCGCTTGAAATTTTTAATAGAGATATGACTTTAATGTAGAACTGATTGCCAAGACCATCACATAAATAGCGACGAAAATGAAAAATGAAAACGAAAAATTGTGCCATAACAAATTGACAAAGTTGAAAGAAAATTTGTGAAAAATGTTAAACAACATAAAAATTTTTATTTTGATTAAAGTTTTACAGACTTTGTGCTGTGCTGTTTGTATTGTACAGTTATTTTTTCGTTGTTGCAAATATGCGTCATTCCAGCAAATATAACGTCACAATAAGCAAGAATTGAGCCAAATTGTTGCGTCATATATTCTTTAATTTTGCCCGAAAAATTCAACGAGTAGGGAAACACGGAGAACATGAGTTAAATGTGTAAAAAACTGCCTCAATACTTCGTTTTTTTTGCACTCAAAACATGCATTAGGGTCGCAAAAACAAAAACCTTGCAAAAAACGTGACTGATTGCTTTGAAATTTACGAGAAATTAGAGCATTCTTTCTTGTAATTTTTAACATAAAAACTTTAAATAAAGCATCTGTTGTTAATGGCAACGACCTATCTTCAGCAGGTGAAATAGTGGTCATAAGTTGACTGGCATTTTGGAGTTTTGCTTGTGGATATAAATTGCTTAAATTGGGATTGAATTGCAAGACCTTCCGGCGTTATTATGCTTAACTTCGCCAAACATAAATATAAAGGGATTAGGAAATGTTTTTTTTTTGGCATTCTTATTGTACTTAAGCCTATGTTATTTTTATGCTAAAGTATTGTAATGATTTCTCGAACAATTTTGATTATATTTGGACACTAAGCAAAAATTTGCCAATGTTTGGACAACGCCAAAACAAACTATTTACATAAAGTCGTTTGCTGACTGAGATAAATTCAAAAATGTTACTTTTGTGGAAGCAGCTAAACAGGGGTGGGTGGTATTAGTTTTTAAACACAATGAAAATCTATCGTATACTGGGTGCCGAATAAAGTTTTACAGAACAAAAATTTTCTTTCAAAGTCAAGCGAAAAAGTTTTCACTAGAAATTTTGGGCCAGAAAAGAGTAAAGTGAAGATTAATCGGGCATAAATTTATTTGGAAAAAATAAAGGACAAAAGAAGAAAAGCCAAACAAGTTGCTGACTACTGAACCAACATGATTCTGCTATTTTCTTATTAACATCATTATTATAATCATCACTACAGCCTCTATTTATCCTCCTGACTTGCAAGAAAATGTCGGAAAACTGTAACTAGGGAAGCCGTTAATTACCCAGACCTGCTTTCGGAGAAGGCAAGATATTGCTGTCGCACTAAATTTTCATATTTGATTTTCGCTTAAAGATAAAAATACAAGATTAGAGAGATTTGTAAAAAGCGGCACGCAGAGTAAAGTGCCATGAAGTGTCTTTCACAAAAAAAAAAACATAGTGATTGGAGTAGGTTTTGAACCAAGAATGTGTGGATCGCGGTCGCCATCAATATGGCGCTTCCACCGACTCAGCCGCCCTGCCGACTTAGGTCCAAAAAAATCTCGATTTCATACTTCAACGGATTCAAATCCTGATTGGACATTATTAATAAGGACATTAATCTCCTGAAAAGGATGTCAGTAATGATAAGGATAAGAGCCTAGTTATAAAGATGGTAGCCTAGTCTACTGTAATAAGAGAATGCTGTTATGAACTGAATCGTCGCAAACGATTGGCAATTTTAATGAAAAGGTTTACATTTGCACATTTATACGTTAAATATTAATGGACTGAGGTGTTTGTTGTGCTTAAAATATTCAGTGTACCTTTGTTGTTTTTTAACTCTTGAATAATTTTTGTGCAAAGCTGTAGAAAAAGTAAGTTAGTTTGTTTATGTTTTTACTGTCTAATGTAGTTAACACTGCATGACATTTGTTTAAAAAAAACTTTGAAACAAATAGTGGTGAAATTAACCGTATGCGAAAAAAGAGTTAAATTTGCCTTCTTTTAATCTAATTTTAACAACCAATTTTGGCTTAATCTTAGTGTCTAATCAGTTTCCATTGAAATAGATCACCCGTGAAATAAACCTATTTCAACAACTTTGCTATATTTAATTGATAATGACTTAACTATGCCTTTGCTTACAAAGCATGGTCATTGTTAAAGATAAGAGAAAGGGTCAACTGCTACTTGGAATATTTGAAGAATGTAGTAACGCGAAAGATGTTCGAACTCAGGTGGTATCACAGCTAAATAGCTTCTGCTCTCTATTTTCTTGGTAGTTCTGGCTCTCTACTTGCTTTATCTTTCGATTCATGAAAGTATGATGCATTTACAAACGTCAACAAACTGAGAAACTACGTAAGAGCACGCATTTCAAATACGTAATAAAAACATTACTCGCGTAAATAAAGCGCGACACAATTTAAACGTGGCTATTTTTTGCAAAATCGTGTTTTATTTTACAAGTTGCTGCCACGGCTGCAAAACCTAAATAAAAGTTAAACAAATAAAAAAAGAAATGTCACGATATAACAAGAGCTCGAAGAGCGTGCAAGAAAAGCTGTCACGACTTATTTGTCACTTGTTTATGCAATAACAGCATGTATTGGTTGCCATAAACTATTAAAAGCATTTAAAACAGTCTGCACAGTGCCATTAAGCTTTGAAAAACTGCAATTTTGCACTTTAACATTGCTAAAATTTAAGGAATATACGTGGGTCTCGCTTTGATTTTTTTATTATTTTTCCTATTTCGAATAGTTGCATAAAAAGGATTCTATATTTATTTTGCTAAAAAGTTATTGTGGCTTATTGTGTCATAGATTCAGCATGCTTTTCTTAGGAAGTTGGTTTATTAAAAAAACTGCACAAGCAATCATTAAGTAATGGAGTATCGGGTAGCATCTTGTTCCATTGCGGTTATTTCAATTTAGTATATTATATATTATATAGACAATAAATTTAGTATCGGGTAGCATCTTGTTCCATTGCGGTTATTTCTTTGTTTTGTTAACCCACAGTGACAAAACAAAAACGAAAAACACTATGCATTTAACTCTCAACAATTTCAAATTCAACAAAACTCGATTGAAAAGCGCGACTTAGCCGTGCAATTTGCAGCGTTAATTACTACTGTATAGTGAAAATCGAAGCCATTGTTTTAAATTCTATGAAGCTATTTTCAACCCTATTCGATAACATTTACTTCATTCAAAAATTGAGCTTCAGAAAAGGTCATGGAAAGTTTGTTGTTGTGCTGCTAAAAGCGTGACAAATTACAATTATATGTATTTACATAGTAGCTGTAAAATGACCGTGACTCTGTTATTGTTTGCTTGGTTTAGGGCAGATATGAGCAGAAGTAAACCGGGACAAGCTATCTATTGTCAATAACTAGAAATAAGTAGAATCGATGCTGTCTACTTTTTGCTTTTGCCAAGAAAAAAGACAGCTAAAAAACCGTACCTGATGTTTTGCAAAGCTTTAAATTATTTCTCAGAGTTTCTTAACTCAAAAAGCTTTGAATTAGTGGTATACAGTAAAACCGCATAAATGCTTTTGCATTGCATATTTTTTAACATGAAAATGTTTTATAGCAACATGGCTTTACGCTGATATTAAAGAGAGGTACACAAAGATCGAGCTTAAAACCCTGAAACAGTTTCAGAAAGCGATTAAATCTCAACATCCTGCTACTGACCGGCTTTTAGAAAAAGGAAAAACTATCGTAAAGGTAGCACGGCTTCAAACAAATTGAGAAAATTCGAAGCACATTGTCCTGTGCGATGAACTGCCGTTCGCTTTAAAGTTTGATTTGTTGTTCGTCACAGCGTCCGCGCGACGAACAATCCATTTCTGCAATTCGGCTTCGTGTTAACTTCAAAAGAAGTTGCGCTGGATGATGGTGGGCGCTCCGATACGCACTCTATGGACGGTCTTGCTCCTGGTCCGCTGGGATCAAGTTCATTCGAGCGTCCGATGTAACCAAAGTTCAAATGTCCTCCGGCGTGTCGCTTGGGTTCGACTTGCGTTGATATTTCGCATCTATTAAGCGATAATTGGTGCGTCGAATCGTCGCGACCGAACGTTGTTGGGCTAGAATGTCGCCTTCTTTCCAAACTTTCCTCTTCGCTCGAGACGGAAACGCCGGCTTGGGCTCGAGCCCGCGTAGGAAGTGCAGGTGACGTCAGCGGTTCGCGTTTTCGTCGCTTGTGACGTCGAAAAATACAAAGAATTGCGAAGCAACCGGTAACAATAACTCCGACGAGAATGAAAATTATTATCAGGATCGCAATTTCTGGAATAAACGGAGACCACGGATGATCCGCTGAAATAGAAAAACTCAAAAGTGATTACTTCAAATTTGTGACATCATTATTATTAATTCTGTGAATTTTTTTTTACGATAAAATTCCAATGACGTTCAAAGAGTCAAAAGGATCTTCAAAAGGGAAAAAATCTCCTTTTTTAAATGGCGAATGTGTGACTTCTACGTTCGAAAAGCAGCAAAAATTGATTATAAATTGATTCTATAAATCGACTTTTTATTACAAGATCTAGCATTTGTTTTGCAGGCTGTTTGAAGTTTAAATCAAGTTTCGGCCTCTGAAAATAGCTTTAGCCCAAGAAAGTTCATCGAACTAAAACGTTTTTTATACGAAAAGTTAAATTAATTGATTTGCTAACAAATTGTTCGTCAATCTTACTGAAAATTTCGGTTGCTTTTGTATGATACATAATTATTGTATGATCTATCACTTAATAAAACTTAATTCTTTTAACTGTGGTGCTAACTTTGATAAATGTATTTATGACTGTAGTAGAATAAATTTAAATATATTTTCTCTTTAAAGCGTGGTTGTACAGTGAAGGTTTTGCAGGTACCATTCTGTAATGTCCTCTAATTAACACCAGAAGTTTTTGCTTTGAATCAATGATTTTCCGCGTAAAATGTTTTTAATTAACTCTGTTAACCTTTTCTTCTCTCAATAAATCATAAGCAAAACCAAACTTCAACACTTAAAAAAAATACAAACTTTCAAATGCTCTACTGCAATTAAATTGCGCGAATTTCCGAAGGAAATTACTGCGATTAACTTTAGCGATTACACTGTAGTGAAATAATACAAAGAAAACTAATAACACGCTTTAAAAAAACAAAATCTACGCACGTGCGGCTGGTTTGAAAGGCACAGTTGGAGTGTTGGACATAAAATTTCCTTTTTTTATTGCAATTGGACCAGCACTGAGAATATGACCACCGTTGTTTTCAGGACCGTGGCCCAAGGAACGCTTTCTTCTTTTTTGATTACAGTTCTGTGTTAAATTGAATTGCTTGGTTTTTGTTTTTTTAAGTTTTTGTTTTTTTTAAATGAAAATAAATGAAAAACAGTGAGTAAATTTGGCAAGCAAAGAAATTCGTTGCGAATTGTATTGTTTTTGTTAATGCTAAGTTGGAGTTAAAGTTTTATGAAATAGACTTTGGCAACCCGTCGCAGCAGGGACGTCCAATTGGTCGCCAGCGACTTACAAACTTAACACGACTTACAAACTTAACACTTAATTTTCCAATTTTTTGACTTCTTTGCTGGTGGGTTGGTTATTTTATAGTAATTACTCTAGTTTTGAAGCTAAGTCCCAGCACACGTCGAATGGATCTTAATTAATGTGGCTTACCGGCCTGCGTCACAGTTACCTACGAGTTTACGTTTTTACAAGAATGAAACTAATCATTGTGCACCTTTTTTCAATTTTTAAAGATAGCTAAACCTTTTTTGTTGTTTTCTGGAAAATAAAAACTTGTCCCCATTTTATGGCAAAATAATCTTTCTTCACCGTTCAGAATACAGAAATCTTAATAAAGTCTGTGATTTGAGAAATTTATCTCCGGAACGCTGGTGGAAGAGGTTGATGAAACATTCTTTAGATTCGTTGTTAAAAATTGGACCAATGACTGAGCCTCAGGAGGGCGTTACCTGGGAGAAGTTTACTTCATAAAAGTAATTAACTAACCACCCTGTAAAAACCATTATGAGCAAAGAAATTATTCATATGCCTATGTGACGAAGAACGTGTTTACAATCAGCAAAATACACGTCATGATTCCACTGGCTTGTACGTAGTGAATGTGACGTAACAAAAGCAAACAAGTATGCGAAATTTGTACCCCTCAAAAATTATTTTGTTTCAGTTGCTTAACGTAACTTAACTTCCGGTTCGTTTCCACAACGAGCGTGAAATGCAGCATTCTTTGTTTGTTTAATTGATTTTTTACTTCTTTCCGCGCTTAAGCGCTAAGTGAAACAAAAGAATCAATAATAGAAAGAAAGAATGCTCCATTCCCTTTCGTAGTGAAAACGAGCCTTCAAAGTGAACTTAATAAAAATCAGGCAAAGTGAAACAAAATTGAAAATTTTTTTGTTAGTCAGTCAACGTAAGTGAGCTTAACAATTCAAAAAAATTTTTTGATTCAGATGGAAAAAAGCAGAAAATTTGTTAATAACTTTTAAATTTGGAACTCCGTCACAGTAGGTGGCTCATTAATGATAGAATTTTGTCGTATGTTTTTAATACTAGTTTTTTGTAGTTTCAAAGAAGCCTAAACGGTTAGCCTATTTAAAAAATCTTGAACGGCTCATATAAAGAAGTGTTGCAAAACAACAAAACATATTTTGGAAGCATATCGTCACAGAACATAGTCCATTCACCATTAAATGGTCCACTAATGGTCATGCTTATCGTGTTGGCTACCCTAAAGCCATATTTTTTTTTGTCCATTAACGAAATTATGTTACATCACGTAGGCAGTCAATTCATTGCTTCGTAGTTCCGCATAATGCTTTTTATTTGTTTTTTTACTTTAGGAAAAAACTTTTAACAATTTTTAATTAACTATCTTATTTTTAATTACGGTTTTTTTTGACTTACAGGCCTGCAATTTTCCCCAAAGCACACTTCGATTTCGCAGTGCAGCCAAACTTCCGAGTGAGAGACAAATTTGAAAACACTTCCCTGCCATCGCACGCTTTTCCCCTCTCCGTTTCCGAATACTTGCACAGAACCTTGCAAGCTCTTGTCAATGGCGCAGTTTTCGGAAATGATCGGATACTGTTGCACGTGACTCGGAGATCTTTCGGGGGTTCCCCAGCATCGATTGACAACCTTTAAAAATAGAGGTTTTCAAAGTTTTTAAAAGGTTATTTTTTGCAGTGATTGAACATGAATCGAACAGATTGCGCAATTTGCTTCAAAGTCAATTTTATTAAGATTTTCAAGAAAATTAAACCAAAAGACGAGTTTCAAAGTAAAGTAAAATAAAACGGAGTTTATTAAAAATTTAACAATTTAAAATAATAGAAAATCGATTTCGGCTTAAAACCATCGTCAATCTATAAAAACATTTGAGAAAAAATATTAAATAGTATGCCTTATTTAAAAATTAATGCAAAACTCGTAAAAAATCTCAGAAAAGAGTTAAAAGCTAAAAGATACTAGAAAAAAACTCAATACATTCAAAGCCACACTAGTTAAAAAGAACACTGTCACCAAAATAAACCAATCAAAAAGACAAGAAAAAAGTTTTTTTTAATTTTTTGCTGTGGTGACTTTCGTGACGTGAAGGTCTTCTTTTGTATGATTCTAATATGACGATTTCTTGAGCCTTAAATCAACTGTTAATTAGTTTTCTGCGAGGCGATTTGGTGGCTTCTCAATGAACAAAGCAAAATAAAGTTTGTTTTTGATACAAGTAATTTTATGCAATAAAGTTAACAACAACAACAACAACAACAACAACATCTAGCTGCGGTTACAGCGTCATCTAAAAAGATTCTTCAGAAGTAAGTTTTGGGAATTACAGGTTTGAGAAGCAGTCGTTTTGAATTCGCTTAATCATTTTATCAAAATTATGCTTGACGAAATGACAATTTGTTATGGCAACTTAGGAAAGGGTTAAAGTAATAATTAAAAAGTTTTCTAATTAAGCATTCGGTTTATTGTCATGTGATTTAGAGACGAATTTTCATTGAATTGGTAAAATTTTAAAATAATGCATGCACGATTTATTACATTTAAGCGCAGTTAGGTGTTTCTAGGAGTTTTGTACAAACTGCTTTCTAAAGAAAAATCGTGACACGCAAAAACATAAACAATAAGCCTTTAAGTGAAACTTAAAATATAGCTTATTCATCAAGCTACTTTCGCAAATGTAAAAATGGTTCGACAATTGATTAGGTTAGGTATGCTTGTGCTTCTAACGAATGATGAGTCTAACCTTTTTAAATATCCTTACACGTATTCCTTTACCTATAGTGTTTTTATGACGCAGTAACTGGTAAGTGATGCAATGGTTTAAATTAGTCACAAAATTTTTTTTCAGGGTTTCTTTTCTTAAAATTCCATTTCATTGCACACAACGTAGGCAAACAAAAAAGTTGATCACATCAACAGTTTCACAGCATATTTATAAGGATTTAATCGAATGTTCGAGTTCTATTTAGAATTTTTTTAATCCTACTCAGTTAAGTTTATTTTACCAATTTTATTATTTCATTTGAAAACAAACAAAAAAATTGACAAGCAACGCCCAAGCTCAAAATGGCTAGATTTTATTAAAACAAGTATCTTGAATATTTATGATGTCGAATGTCAAACAACTCAAAAAAGACTTAAAGTATTAAAAACAAAAAAAAAAAAAAAAAAAACGAGAAATTCAAGATTTTTTTGGCCTGACTCCAATCTAAGTAATCATCAGCGGGATGTGAAGCTATAATTCGTGATACGGAACTCGACAAAAGACAAGATTTCTGGAAATAAATTTCGTATTTAATGGCGGAAATTAATTGTTCAATAGCATAAATATGATCACTATGCGTTGACTTTATGGTGTTATGTTTGTGACTTGAAAAGAGTAGATTGTTTAGGGTCTACTTCCCGGGAAAAATCACTTGTTTTGCTTTTACACGTTTCGAACGATAATAAATTTAAAAGGCGCTTATTCGACTGAATCATTGACACAAATAGAATTCAACTTAAGACGACGAAACATCCTTGGTACAATAAACCTTAAATATTTCAATTCATTACCGTATTATTTCTTTGAAATCCAATAATATTAATATTTAGCATTTGGTATGGTTTGATTTAATAGAATTAACTCTTTAAAGGATAGAAGACCTTGATTGTAAAATAAAATAACAATCGTTCAAAAATGATGTCATAGATATTTAAAAATTAGAATTGTAATGCCTTCACAAAAGTGTTTTTGCAACGTAACAATCACAATCATGGTACACATAATGTATCACTGACCCTTAAAAGGGTTAATTGGATAACTTGAAAATTTATTATTTCTAGTAGGAAATTGCCAATTAAAATGATCATTGGTCATAAATAGGTCTGAATCTATTTCTTCCTACCATTTTGGTGACGTCATCAACGGTGTCCAGCAGTTTTATTCCGACATAAAGAGAGTCGGACGCGTTGATTGTGGGAGGAAAGATGTAAGGGTGTTGGAAGGAGGCGCTTTTGTAAATTCGCATCACGGCCGAAAACTCTCCCCGACCCGAAACATTGAAGTTGAGAACTTGAAGTCTAAGAATAGAATCAAACGAATCTAAAAGTTTTGTTGCGAAAAAAACGAAATTTTTTAGTGAAGCGTAAGAAGCGAATCTATCGATGTTTTGGTTGGAAGAATGAATCTAATTCGTGAATTTCGTGGGTTAGCTTTTTTAGCTGTAACACCACTAAAAAATAAGTATTTAAAATTAAATATAATTTTCATTTTTTACATCTTTTTATTGTGAAGAAAAATTTGTAACAGTAAAAAGACTTTTGCATAAAAGAAGCACTTACAATTGAATGACGTCATAATTATCGTTTTCGGTCGTTTACATTACAATAGATTAACTTTTATTTAATTTAATCATAAACTGCTGGATCACTTTTCAAATCTAATAAGTCATAATGACTCACTAAAAGACAGCTCTCTGTGTCGTTAAACTTTGGTAATTATGTAGTCTTGACTCAGATGTTGAACAATGCTTTATTTGCTTGTTTGTTTTTTAGAAGTTGATCATCTTGCAATTATTTTGAAAAAGCAACTTTAAATAACTTAGATCAATTGGAAACGTTAAAAACATCTGTCACGCTATATTTGTTTATATGTTTGTTTAGGCTATTTAAATAGTTCTAAGTTTAGGAGTAGCTGCTCTAGGACTATGAACTTTTCAAGTATAGAGCAGTTATCTATAAATACATCGTTATTATTATTATTATTACTGCTGATATACCATCGTTACAAAATAAATCACAGGTATCAGTACAAAAAATAGGTCTCAAATATAACTTAGTAGCTTAAAGTTGTTTTAAAAGACAAAAGTTTTTGTTTTGCGCAAAATAAACAACTTTTTGATTTACAGAAAGATTATAAGAAAGTTTAATTTATTCATAATATTTCAGCTTGTTTCTAAAGCAAAACCAGCAAAAAATTTAATTTGTATACTATATGAAAAGATTAACATCTGGATCAACTAAGTTCCCGACCAACTTTTTCTCCACTTTTGAAAGAGTAGTCAGATGGAATTGATGGATAAAAAAAAGGAGGTGAAATTAAAACATTTAAAAAAAAAAAAAAAATTGTAGCTTTTTTTGATTGAAAAAATTTGCAGAAACTCTTTCAAAATCAATCAAAAATTTTATCAAGTGGTATATATTAATAAAACTTTAACCAAAAAAATAGCGAAAGTAAGCCAATCAAAAACAAGGAAGAAGATGGCAATTTCTACCCCAAGCAAAACAACTATAAATCTAAAGCCCGTATCCACTAGTTGTAGTAGGCGGGATTATTCTTTGTCTATTTATTAATTTTTTACACTTCAGCGTTGAGAGAAACATAAAAATCAATAAACAAACAAAGAATAATGCCGCCAACGCTCGTAGTAAAAACAGGCCTTAATTGAGAAGAGAGAAGTTTGTTAAAATTGTGCTGAAAATCGTGAGCAACTTTTTTGTTGTTTTGACCAAAAACTACAAAACAGCCTCAAACCAATAATTACAGTACGTCTAATTGGATTTTTTTTCTGGATAAATTTTCCAAACATAGCGAAGATAAAAAGGGAGCGGAAAATTAATTTTAACGGGAGGAAAATTATTCAAAGAACATCAACTCACGTTAATTGAGGTAGGAACGGATAAACGGAAGTGACGTTTAGATCTAGAGGAAAGGTGCACCATACTCGCAAATGAACAAATTTGATTGTTGGTTGCGAAAAACGGTGACCCAGAATAACCTTTCCGGAACTGTCGGTCATTGAAGTCAACCATTTCGTACGATACTGGGAGTTCGTAATAGAGTTAGTGAAGTTTACATGCGTCTCATTCAGCTGAAAAAATTTTAAACAATTGAGTTTTGTCTGACGTCATACATCGTATTCATCATATTCATACCTGCATCATATAGCTTGTATGTTAAAAAGCAGGAAATAATTTTGAATACAAAAAACTATTTTCATTGATAAGTGTTCTAACCATTTTCTCTATTAATAAACTAACAAAATCGTAGTCTTATTTGCCATCTAGCGGCAAACTAAAAAATTCGAAAAATAAAACCCCAAAACAAATTACGTAATAAATTTTAATAAAAATAAAATTTGAATAAGGAATTATAATTTTTTTGAAAACAAAAACTTCATTCATCGATTCTTAAACCTACTTGTATTGTAGTACCGCAGTCGAGTATGTTGGGGGCGATAGAATATCGATAATATGTTTCATGTTCGGTTCCCCTGCACTGGGGATTGTCCACGTCGTTAAAGTGTAGAGGCCCATAGTTGCGTTCATATTTCCCAATTACAATCTATTAAAATACAAGTAACATATTACTAGTTGGTTAATATTAAATATGTCTGTAACCAAAATAAAAATTACAGTTAAATCACACAAAATTACACAGTTAAAAAAACAAAAATTTAAATGGCACTCATAACGTCAGCCTCCACGTGGCCAGTATCAATAACTGGCCAATAACCAGAAAAATGATGATGAATTGGGGTTGCTTCCGAGGCCGTAAAAGAATAGACCTCGGCTCCGGAAGCAAAAGAAACTCGATAGATCCACTAGTTTAACCACAACAACTTTATTACTTTTACTGTTTGTCGTTAGAAAAAAAGATACGTTAAAATGAGGTATTGACTTATAAGGGTTTCAAAATCTCTAAATTTCTATCAAATGACAACGCTTGAATATCTAAAATTTTGTAAATATCTTAAGTTAAATGCGTTTCATCCAATAAAAAAGTATACACGGCTTACTAAATAAACAAAACGTACTCTAAAATTGACTCACTTTATCAACAAATACTGTAATGTTATTGGGTTTGCATATAGTTGAAAATCCGTTTTTGATTTGGATGGCACTACCATTTTCTCGTACGAGAACAACGCCACCTTCGAGGTCAGCTGGTCCCTCTCCTTGAACATAAGAAAAGTTTGCGTTTTATGGTATGGTTAGTGCATGGCTAGCAAAAAAAGAGACTGTTCTTGCATCTTAGGTCGCAGACATTGCAATCAGAAAAAATCATGCAAAATGCTGTTTATAATCGTTTATAAACTGCTTTCCTTGTTTATGAATATTAAGCGGGTATGCATTCACCTGTAACAATATCATTGGCTGAGTTTGAAGCAAGCTCAAATCAAAGAATTTGCTTTTCTACTACAGCGAGTTTTTTTTATCTCACTTACCAGAACTTTCTTCTCTGTTCTCACTTGCTTCCTCTGTTTGCATAGAGTATGGAGAGGATGTTGTGGCAAAATCTTCAATATTACCGGAAGTATATGTCATGTGCTTATTCGGATTTTGTTCCAGTGTACTGCCGAATGAATTAATTGCCCAGTTCGGAGTGGTGAGATTCATTGCGGGTGTTAAAAACTTTTCGTCATCTATATTTTTGGTTGAGGAGTTCGTAAAACTTCTGATTGCAAGAAGACTGTTTTTAGATGTTGGACCAATGGAACCAGTTGAAAAAGTGGTTAAAACGTCGTCAAAGGAACTGATTGTTTGAGACAAATACGGTGCCGAAGTAAAAACAGGTACTTCAGAACTACCAACAACACTTGAAAATTCAGAGTTGAAGCCATCAGTTGAAGCAACCTGACTTGTGTTTTCCGGGTTTTTAGATTCCGTTTTATTCCTGATGATTTCAACTTGGCTGGACGTTTCATCAAAAACATGTTTTTCCGTAACGTTTTTCAATTTTTTTCCGTTGGATGTTGTTGCGTCATCAACCATGACGTTTGTATCAGTGGTAAAAAAAATTGTTTTCAAACCGTCCTGAACTGATGAAGGCGTTGTCATAACATTATTTGAAGAGAACACGGAATGGTTAGTTGAAAAAACCGAATCCGAGGCAGAAAAACTTTGAAGCTCATAATTAGAATATGTCTCCGTAACAGTGTTATTGTTAGTTGAAGAAGTAAAAGTTTTTGAAGTCTTTTCATCGCTTAATAACTTGGCAACTGAGCTGTTTGGCACGAAAGCAGTTGCCGAAGCTGTTTTTCGTGATTGAAACTCAGCTGCAATAGTATTTGCCTTAGTTGGTTTATTTATATGAGAACTGGTCGGATCAACACGACTTGTTAGCATCGGATTGCTTTCTGTTAAGTTTTCTGAAGCTAATCTAGTATTTACAGACAACGTGGCTTTCGTTGAAGCGGAGCTAGGAGTAGAAGGTACCGATGACATGGCTATAAATGGCTTCGAAACATTCGATACCAATTGAGAAATTGTCTTTGTCAAAAAATTTGCATTGGAGTGAGTGGATTCTGATACAGCTTCTAAATAAAATGAAGTTTGTGTAGAGTTAAATCTCATTTCTGTTTGTTCATTACTTAAGGTTTTTTCTGTTGTATGTCCTGCCATAGTTAAACCACCCGGCGATAAACTGCTAATGGTTAACAATTGGGAAAGTTTTAAACTTGATATTGCAAATCGTTTAATCTTTTTCAGAACTTTTTTGGGTATATAAGTTAAGATTTTCAAAATCTAACTTTTCGAAGTGCTTTAAGTAACGTAGCGATTTAAAGCACGATGGTTGTAAAAGGAGCAAATTCATGAGAAGCAAGTTATTGATCAAACAAAACCAAACCACCAGGCACTCTGTTGAAGGGGCGGTAACCTTTTTACGCAAATAGCCATTCGATTCGATTTTACAAAAACGAAAACTAGGGAACTACAATACGCTTAAAGACTTTAACTTTGCTTTACATCGAGATTTGATAAAATACTCTTCGAAGTTTGTTACACTATTCGATTAATAGTAAGAAATGAGTGGAATGCACTTAGATTGGTCTTGATTAATCTCTTGCTTGTATGATTGGGCTCCCAATGAGATTGCATGCTTGTAGCGACGCAATTTGATTTGTCATTACAAATTGCTACAAAACAAAATTTGCAACGTTAGACTTTTGTTTTACAAAATTTTCGAGTGACTTATGACCAAAATTAAGAATATATTTAGAACTTAAAATTTGTCGAAAATTTTAAAGGTTCTACTCAAACATAATTTAAACAAGACTCAAAACTAGGTGTTTGGTAAAATTAAAAATAGTTGTATAAAATTGCACTCATGCCGCAAAACAATTTCAATTTCAACAAATAAAGAAAATTGTTTATTCCAATGATAAACACTTTTTAATGCAGTTTTGCGTTTAACCATACCTGTACTGATGCCTTCATTAATTGGAGTGACCATTGTAACCTGAAAACAAATATTATTTGATTAAAGAATATTTATTAAAAAAGCGTGTCCTGGCATTTCAGAATCGTTGTCTCTCTCTACTGCCATCTTCAGGTTGTATAGTCGTCATGTAAAATATTAAAAAACTCCATATCTCTCGTGAGAACTTTATAAGAAGGCTACAATTTCATTCCAAAATGATGTACGTCATGTTCAGTTTTTTAGGACGAGGACCGTTCGAAAAAAGAATTTTTTATAAACACAAAACTTTATAATATGCGTCAACACTAAAATAACTCCAATGCAAGCATTTAGCTTTAAAATATAATTTTGCAAGCTCCAAAATCGTGATTAAAGATTACTTAATTCTTACCCGAGAAAGCGTATCCGTTACCGGATCTAATCGTTCAATTGGAATAGAATCTGAAATAATAGTTTTGCTCAAGTAAAAAAAAATTGTAAAGATTACACTATATAGGGGTTTGAAACTTATGCTTATTGCAATTAGATATTTATAATTCAAGGCCAAAAACATTCTTACAATATTTTAGTATCTGGTTAATGATAAATCTTTTGTTACTCAAAAAATTATTGCTACTTTCTGCTTAAAAAACATAAGAAACTTTATTTAATCACTTTATAAAAAAGAGTGCAATGATGTAAAATATATTTGACTTTGAAGCTTCAAAAGAATTGCAAGTTAACACTTTCCATTTTTTGTGCTTCTTTCCCGATTCAATTAAAAATTAAATAAATTTGCCGGCAGCAAGGTTCAGTGGTTAAGAGCGTTGTGAGTGTGATTAACTTGGTCTTGGTTGGAAACCTACTAGCACCATTCTGCTGTGTCCTTGGAAACTTTACGGCACTTTCCGCTATTTGGCAGTCTTAACAAGCAGTCCCAAATTTCAGTCACAACTATGACAAATAAAAAAATAAAAAAATAAAAACTTTACACCAGAAGCAATATCTTGTCGTCTTCGGAAGAAGGTTGGAGTTATTGCTTTCCCTATGTATAGCGCTTCAGCTGCTTTCTTGCAAGTCAGGAAGATAGATATAGAAATGAATGAATAAATTTGTAGAAAAAATGCTTTTAAAATACATAGTTTTAAGTTTATCAAATTATTAAATCTTTTACATGTATCGAGAAAAATAGCTAGTAGCATTGGAAAAAAAACAAAAAAACTGCTTTTAGCTGCTATAATTAAGTTTTAAACAAAAAAATGCTTCATGTCATGAACATCTGAATCAATCAAAAGCTTAAGCTGCCATAACTTTGGGGGACAAAGTTGTGATTAAAACGACCCGAGTTCGTAGTTCGGAGTGATCATATGCTTTTTTGAAAAACAAACTAAGAAAGACAAACAAAGAAGTTAAAAATCTTTAATTCATAATTCGTTGATTGATAGCTTGAATATTGTGAAAGAAGAAAATAGTTATCATTAAACTTAATAGCCAGAAAAATTTTATTCGTTTTTGACTTGAACATATATTTTTATTTTCCAAACATTTTGACCCCATTAGTTCAAAACTTGGCAAAGCTTAAAATAGTGCCCTTGGCAATTATTAGTATAATTAAACGTTCGCATAGCCGTACCTGCTGGGGGCAGGGGAAATTGCCTCCAAATCTCAAAAATATAAAAACTTTTTTTAGAGATCGCTACGTTTTTTGGGACAAAAATCGAGAAATCAAGATTGATTTAAGTAAAGACATTTTTTTCGGTCTTCAGTCCAAATTTTGAACAAAATTTTTTCGCATATCCTTAACGTACTACAAAATCTAATTCGGGCAAACGTTACAAAATACGGGCAAATCTGTATTGCCCCAAATTTTTTTCGGCTTGTACGTCTATGAACGTTGGTAAGCTAAATTTATATTCAATTAAGTATGAAACTTTGTAATTGATTTATTACAAACTTTAAAAAAGTTCTAACCAGTAAAAGCTTAAATGAAATAAAAAAAGATTCTTTCAGAAAAACCTATTAGAATTTAGATAATATTTCAAAGAGATTGTCAGTTAAAGTCTTGTGTTTTTTAATCGCATTTTTTTACTCCTTCAGTTCAGAAGACAAGCCCAATCAAATTAGAAATAAATTAATTTGAACAACATAATTGTACCTGTTGATACGGAAGTAAAAAGTGGCTTGCTGTAGAGTTTATTGCTAACGGCGTATATGATAACTGAGTATACAGTGTCAGGATCTAAGAAAGACAGACGGACATACGGAGCCCGAATTCTATGACGTAATCGTCCGATATCGCGCGATTTCGGAAAATAAATAATCTGAAAAATGCAAAAAGATTTATCAGTCAAAAGATGCAAACTCGCAGAGAGTAATTTTTTGTTTTTCGGCTGCTTGAACAATAAAAAAAAAACCTATTTATTTAATGTTTTATCTCGGTAGTGCCCAAACTTTTTAGCTCTAGAGCCGGATTCAGAAGTTGATTTTGATCGAGGGCCGTACCAGTACTTACAACTGCATTCGTGCCTCAAACGTGTTCGAAGACAAAAAATTCTTCACTTTGATTTGTTACACCGTTTCAGATTGAATGCTTGGCTGATCATGGTTTGCCCGCCGCTGTTTTTGCTCGTTAATCTTTTAAAACAAACGTGATTAATTGCAATCATATTTGGAAAGATGCTTATATATCATTTTAAAAATGTGTTGCTGAACATAATATTACCGATGTGTGTTCTGAAATTTTGCATAATTGTAATCATGATTATTTATCTTATTGTTCAGACTATAACTGTTTCCCGAGTTTTATTATCTTTAAAAATATTTTTAAAAGAAGTGACCCTTAGCTAGGTACAAATCAAGTGCGTACAACGATGACTTAAATTCTTTTTATTGTGAATGGAATGCAACAAAACTTTTTTTCTTATCTCTATATTTCTTGTTCATTCTCAAAAGTATTTCAGAGGTTTTACGCTTGGGTCAACCTTGAAGCAATCTTTCCGATCTGCTTTCTGAGATCCCAAGATATCCTTGTCCCATTGAAATTTTTATTGGTGTTTTGCTTTTATTTAAGTATATCACTAAAGCATAAAGCTGCTTGCGAATATCATCAAGCAGGAAAAGTGCCATGATGGATTCCACCAAAGGACACAACAGAATGAAGCGAGGAGGTTTGGAAGCGGAACGGTATTGGCTCCGTGCGCCATCAATACGGCGCTCTTAACTACTTGGCCATGTTTCCAGCAGAACCAAATAACGAAATGAATAAAAAGCAGGCTGCTAATCTATATAAAAAGTGCCTTGTGAAAGCAAAAGCCTTAAAAGCGTTAAATGCTGCAGAGAGTAGACAAACACTCTAAAATGCGGAAGCGACAAAAGCGTAAATAAATATTTCTATAACGATTGATCAAAAGGTCAATTTTTTTTTGAAAAGTTTATAGAATCTATTTTATTTGAATTCCACTGTATGAAAATCAGTACTTCTATTTGAAAATCAGTACTCCTATTGTACTTATTTGAATTCCAGTAGAATTTCAGTAGGAGACAAAAATTATAACTTTGTACTGGTCAAGCTAATGTATTATGTTGAGAATTATTTGATATCTGATGTCTTCATTTATAATTTAAAACGTGACCATCTGGATTGCAGTACAAAAAATAAAAATTATAACACATTCAACGACATAATGCAGTTTTTAAGCATTTTTCAATATCTTCAATTGCTTATTTACGACTTCCACACTTCCTCGTTGGCGTTAAAACATTGTTTTATTTTTTCTTTTTAAAACTTTAAAAGCACGGCAAGAAACTTTAAACCAAACTGACTTTATTGTAAATTATTGTTTGAAAAATAACTTTAAAAATGCAAATGTAAAAATGTAAAAAAATAAAACAAGTTTTTTGACACAAGCAACTTAAAATTAAGCTTCCATACAATAAGTACAATATAAAATCGGATAAAAACAAGATCAACTTTATCAGAAATGGTGGCTGATATTAGTAGTAAAAGCCTGTTTCCTCTACGAGCGTGGAATGAAGCATTCTTTATTTGTTTTCTTAATTTTTTCACTTCTTACCGCGCTTAAGCGCTAAGCGAAGCGAAAAAAACAATAAAAGAGACAAAGAATACTTCATCCACGCTTGTAGTGAAAACGATTCTTAATGGTATAGTTATAATACAAAATTATTTCCGAAAAATAGAAAATTAGAAAATAAACTCGCTGAATTTTAAAAGCATCTGCTAAACTAAAACTCGTAGCAAAACGCGAATCAGCCGATATGAACGCGATGCTCCGTTCGAGGTTCGCCCGCTGTGTCCCAATCTCCAGATAACTTACCTCATAATAGTCTAAATGTCCCGCAGGCGCGTTCCACCGCATCGTGACGGAGGTGCTGGTGATGTTGACGCTGTTTATGGGGCCAGTTGGGGTTTCCGGGGGGGTTGTAATGTTAATGGAACGCGATTGAAAGCTCAACACGCCGAATGAGGTGCTGTACACGTCAACTTGGTACTTTGTTCCTGAAACGAAAAAAGACAGTGACGTCACAATGCTGATCTACAGCTCAACGAAATTACCTCGTAGAGCATCAACGAATGTTTTAATTAAGGCCAGTTTCCACTACGAGTCTGAATGGAGTATTGTTTGTTTCTTTTATTAATTTTTTTGCTTCGCTTAGCACTTAAGCGCGGAAAGAAGTAAAAAAAATTAACAAAACAAAGAATGCTCCAGTTCACGCTCGTATAGTGGAAACGGTCCTTTAGACTTTTATAAGAATGAAAAAAGATCTTTTAGTACCAAAAAGCAGATTGTTTCTGAGAAATCAGTAGTTTTGGAATTCTAAAAATAAACGTTTGAACACCAATTTCGGAAATTTTGATGATGTAACACCCAAGTTTTTTTAAGCAAAGGTTCAAAATTGTAATTATGCTCAACGTTAAAAGCTTCCAAAGTTTTTGTGAGTTTACTTTAAACTAAATTTATTTACAGAATTCATTATTTATTTAATTCGTTAAAATTCTTTGCCAAAGTTAAAAGTTAATAGCTTTTTGTGTTCTCGTAACATTTAAACATCTAATTTGATAAATGTAGCATTTTCTTGATTCAAGTAACGAGAGACAAGGCCCGGAACTTACTTTTTTGCTTCAAAGTTCAATGCGGTGACATTTGATGAGTCGTTTACTTAAATAAAAACAAATCAAGACTTTTCGTATTATTGTGGAATTTTTTGCAATATTTTTGACAACAAAAAAATAAATCTTGATTAAATTGAAATCGTAATATTTTTGTTTAATAGATGAAGCTAATTTCGCCAAGAGAGGACAGAAAAGACCAAGAAAAACCGGGTACTTTACAACAAATTTATTGTTCAAGTTACCCAAGACAAGTACGTCCAGTATGTTGAACATTATTTAAAACAAACCAGGCATCACAAAGTCACAGTCTTACTTCAAACAAGAAGAAACCTGTGGAATACAGTCTACGCAATCCTTCAACCTAAACGATTGTAATTTCGTAATTTCCCCTCGTAATTTCTCTCACAAACTACAAAGTGTTCTGATACACAGACACAAATGTTCAGATGCGTACACAGATACAAGTGTTCAGACAGGTGTACAGATACAAGTGTTCAGATACACCGGTGAGAAACGTGATCTTGAGTAATTTTTCAACTGAGAGTAATGCGTGGAATGATGAACCATCGATCATTTCTACCTGGAGTAAGATCTTCAATCAGTCTCCATTTGTCTGTGGGGTCCTCGTTTTCTACTACCCTGCCTTCCGGAGGGTAAACTTCTATCACAAACCCATCCAAGATTCCGCGATGGGGCTCGTCCCAGGAGAGGGTGGCGGAAACGGGAGATATTGAAATTATTTGAATCGTGCCGGGTATTTCCGGAGCTGAAAAGATTTATGTAAGAATAACGCATAGTTACATAAAGTGAACTTTAGCTGAACTCGTTTTTCGCAAACTAATAATTATGATTTTCAAGATGGGATTTTATTTTTAAATGCAGCGCCATTATGTCTTGGCAACAAAAACGTTTACTTTATAGCATCTAATTAGAATTACTCCCTATATTTGGGTATACAGCCGTATTAACATTGAATTTCCCTTTAAAACAAGTAATTTTGACATTTCATTAAAATAAGAGTGCTTTCACCGGCTACACTCAGCGTACTTTTTTGGTTTAAAAAATTTCGGTTTTTATGCCCAGCGTAAATGTTCGTTTAAATTTTATAAACAGAGAAAGATACGCCCAGAGTATAAGCCAGATGTCAACCAAGCCAAAGGGTTATATTATGGGTAAGCAAACGGGCCATTTATAAAGAATTAAGAAGAACTTGTTCATGAATAAAATTAAATTTTGATTAAGTTATGTAGTGATTACGCAATTAATTGTTAGGAGATAGTACTGGGTAAAAAAACTATTCATTTTAAATTAAGTCCCTACTGGATGGACCATGGGACTTCTCAATACAGTAGATAATGTACTATTTACAGTAGAAGTCCATGGATGGACGACGTCCCAACGTTGAAATTGCAAAGTTAAGCTTAAATTCACATTTATTTTAAAAATTCGCGTTAATCTAATTACGTTTGTATACAAAAAAGTTAGTCTCGTCTAAGCTACATTCCTTTAAAGCTAAAACAAAACTCACGGTAGGAATTGTATTAAAATTTAACAAAAAATATTCGAAAACGAAAAGATTAAATATAAGAAAAAGAAGAACAGAATTTAGAAATTCTTGAAACTTACGTATTCTTGAACTCGTGCTGGCAGCTTCACTCAATCGACCGTGACTTCTCGTGCGGACAATGAAGTCATAATAAACACCCGGAACTAAATCCCAAACAATTCTTTGTTTTTTTGTTTCCTGCGCTATTGACTCTCCTTCTAAACGATATAGAAAACAATAAGGGTAAAACAGAAGCAAATTTCTTAAACGTTTTAGCTATTTATCTTAAATATGTTTTTTTATGCAATTTATTTTGAACAAATCTGCTAGAAAAGTTTATGTTTTTATTAAATTTTGCTGATTCAACTTCACGACTACACATTTTCTTATTTTTTTGCATTTAAAACCAAATTTTAAAACATTCTTAAAACTTTAGTGGTAAAAAAACACACTTTAATGATTATTGCGCTATGATCTTAAAAATATAAAGATTAAGTAAGAAAATACTGACCACCGCAAATTAAACATGGGGAATCCACTATGAATTTCAACTAAAAGTTGATATAAACACTAAATATTTCAACACATACTGTATTAAGTTTCCAAAAAAAGAAAAATATAAATGACTTCAAATGCATCTAAAATATCGCGATTGCATTTATTTTATTCATCTCTATATTTATTCTCCTGACTTGCAGAAAAGCGACGGAGGCGCTATACATAGGGTAAACAATTACCCCGACCTGCTTCCGGAGATGCCAAGATATTGCTGTCCGCTTGTAATTTTTTATTTTGGTTTTTTGTTTTTATAGAGATATGACTGAATTTTAGAACTGCTTGCCACAACCACAAAGCAGGAGAAAGTGCCGTAAAGTGTCTTTCCCAAAGACACAACAATCACAGTTTTTTAGTTTTTATTTGTATCTAGGCTAATTTTTGTGCTGCCGCCAATTTCAGGAGTTCAGTCGTTTTTAAATAAAATATTTAGGCTCTATATATTCGTAAATTTAAAGGTTGGTTCAGACTGGAAAGTTGGTTTAGATTGGAAGATTGGTTCAGACTGGAAGGTTGGTTTAGATTGGAAGCGTCGCAGGAAAAGGGAGGGGAAAACGTAACTTATGAAAATGTAGCCACAAATTACGCATTCCGTTTTACTTTTTCCACAACTGCTTTAAGAAAGCATATGCCTTGCCAGCGCATTGAACTCATGACTTTCTAATAACGTTTCGGTTGTTCAAGAGACTGAGTTGCTCTGACTTACCGCGAAAGATGAACAACAAATTACCTTGTAATGTTATCGGAAGGCGTACGATGCCATCTGGTGGTGAAAGCTGCACAGAAAAGCCATCAAAATGCCCCGAAATAGGACCTTCCCACATCACTACTGCCCCATAAACAGGAAACCTCATTGTTTGATTTTGACCGACCGTATATTCAGTCAGAACAGGATTAACAAATTTTGATATCCGTACGCGAAACGGAGGCATAGGAACTGGAATATGAAAATATAAATTAATTATTTTTTAAAACTTAACTTCAGAGATATAAGCAAATAAGTATATTCTCACTCGGAAAGTAATAAATACAAAAAGCAAATACAAAAACTTTTGTGCACGTTTTTGCTTTATATTTTTTGAAAAATGAAATGGCCTTCATGTTAACGATAATTTTGTATGAAAATCCAGTAAAAGTTTGCTTTAGTTTTTTTCAGAAACTGCAATGTCACCTGAACGAATGACGTAAATCGACATTTGCAATTTCACGAACCAGCTCGTAAATCATAAATTTTTTTTGAAGATAATATTTGTCACGCTTTTGGTAATGTTGCGTTTGAGAATCGAACCCAAATACAAGGACTCAACAGCAGCGGGTATGCAAGTGCTTCAAGTTGGTTTATACTAAAAGAGGGGAGGGCAAACTACGGCCTGCCACATCTTTCTGTGCTGCCCACAAAAGCCTCAAGCAAAGAACTTTACTTTCTCTTCGCTTTCAACCGTGGTGATCTCTAAAAACTTTCAATCAATGTCCGAAATTTGGGATCACTACGTTTTGGGGACAAAAAGATCTTGGACATTGATTTAAAGTAATGACCTTATTTTTTTTAGAAAACACTACGTTTTTTGGATGAAAATGGAGATTTTGGACATTGATTGAAAGTGATAATTTTTTTTTAGAGATCACTATAGTAATGCACCCGGTAAACAAAATCAACTTGTAAATGCCGCCATCGAGCTAAAAATTTTCCCACCCTTGTATTAAAACTTAATTGATTGTTGTGAGTCTTGTAGATTGCAAGTTTGTTTTTAAATTTTAAAGTAATCTTGAAGATTTTAAAAATTAATTCGTGAGAACAAAACAACACAAAAGTAGAGATTAAAGAAAAATATTTTGATTTAAATTTTTTTACGCATATTTTTAGCCACCAACAAAGCCTGTTTCAAACACAGCAGAAGTTTAAGCCATCAGAAAGAACTGTGAGTCGCTGATAAAATAAACAAAAGTCTCAGCACGCACAAAAGACATACAGAAAATAATTCAATTGATGCCAAAAACTATTTTTTTAAAAACTAAAACAAGTTTCGGAGCATAAAATTTGGAATGCTTAGCTAATTTCAGAAAAAAAAACTAAAGCCAACATATTTTGAAACATTATTTTATTCAGGGCGTCTCGAAATTATAACTCATTTCATTATCAACTGCGTTGTTTAAAGTTAATTACTTAAGCCAGCAACTAGGTAAGTGTTATTATTTTTTAAAATAAATCTGAGCAAATAAAATGTGAACTAAACAAAACGGTTCGATGGTAATAAAGATCTTGATAAGATCACAAATAATGAATATATTAATTTCAGCTTTAGCCCTTGTAGCAAAACACTTTTACAATAAGGTATCAATTTTTTGAAAAACTGTACGAAATCAAAAAGGAGCATTACTCACTGGTTGAGACACCAATCAGGGACGGTGTGCTTGCGCGCCCTAGACGATTTTGGGCTACAACCGTCACGGAGTAATTTTTTCCAGGTATTAGATTTTCCCAAGTAGCGTAAGTCTTGTTGGTATACTAAATAAAAAAAGTTTTAAATTTTTTTATTTATTTCGCCATTTTTATAATGAACATCTCGATAAGATGTTATCTGCGTCGCCATTCTAGTCTTACACGATGACGTTTGACCGCAAAATCTTTGTTTCGCGGAACGGAAACATTTCAACAAACTTTAAAGTCAGAAGAGTTTATGGAAATGAAAAATTTCAAACAGAAAAATTTTCTTGCTACTATAAAAAAAGTAAAACTTTTACTTGCTGCTTTGTTTCAATTTTAAAATATTGTATAGTGCTTTTTTTCTAATTCTAGTGCTTTGGAAATATTTCATTTTAATGAAACATAATTCTTAAATTAGCATTTGAAGTAAAAATAGACTCAAACTTTTCTTAATCTTTTATGTTTGATTTCATTGACAATGTAGAATTGCAGTCCATTACATTTTGTTTGGTGCGTAAATATACTTTCTAAATATGGGCTTTTAAGCATTAAAGCTGAATTCAATGCAATAAAACGGAACCAGCAGCTTTGAATTGCCTCGAGCATTCGTACAGGCTCGTAAAAAAATTACAAGTTTCTTGTACTGATTTACGGTTCTATAATGTCATTATGTCAGCCTTATACAGTTGCAAAGGTCAGTCACACATTAATAACCATTAATGTGTTTATAAACATATTTTTTTCGAATAACAGTTTGCTTAGGTTCATCTATGGCCTGCCATAACAAGTATAATCAAAGGTAGAGCCACGGCTATTTACTTTAGTTCACTGCAGTGGTGGACACTTTCTGGTTTGTTTTAAGCTTTTTTTACGCGTTATTCTTCTTCATTTTAACTTAAATGTTTTCAAAATTTGATATTTTCTGGATTAGGGACATTTAATTCAAAAACATCAGATTGAAAAACTTTTGAAATGCAAAGGTGATATTTGTGACAAAATATTATGTGACGCATTGCTTAGTGACGTAATCACAAACACTTTCGAGATTAACTTTGGAATTTCGTGATAGTTATCACGTTTTGTTGATCAGTAAATATGTAAAAAAGTTTTGGCAAAGATTTGGTCAGCACCTGGCGTATGCGCTGGGCGTACATTTGTAAGTTAGTTGAATTTCTTACACCGATTGGATACGTTTTCAACTTCAAAACCAATTTTTTATTTGCTAATCGGAACCGACTCTGACTTTCACATAACAATAAAAAGCTGCTGCAAACGCATGCAAGAATAAATTCCTGTTTTCAAACAAGAGCATGGAAGAAAGAGCCTCACCTTGGTCGCTTCTGTTTCTTCGTTCTCATCTACAGGAGAAATGCTTAAAAAAAACACCAAAATATCTTCGTTCAAGTTCCTCCAGGACACGGATGCCCGGGTGGTGGTGACGTCATAAGGCACGAGGGATGCAGGAGCGACTGTAAATATTGAAATTGCTTCTTCTGTTCAGAATGACAGCGATTTTGTGCAGAATTACCCAACTTACATTTGTTTTTATTACGACGTCACCCTAAATTGTGTTTATACTATGACGTACAAAATTAAAGAAAACTTGACATTCAAAGCCAAAGTGAATTTCGGTTATTGGTTTAGATAATCGAATTATTCTAGCGTAAGGAGAAAATATAAAATATGCATATTTGATCTTTTTTCGAATAAATTACTTTGCAGTGGCTTGTCTGCATAAAAAAACATAGAAATATTTTAGCTATCCACTTACACAATGAAGAGATGCCATCCATAATTGAAACGAAGAAAATCAACACAAGGTACATTGTACAGCAGTAGAATGTTCAAAAATCTGTCTATATCTGTAAAAGAAATTTAATAAAACATAATTCACAAAAAAAGCTTTACATTTGTTGAACTTAAGAAATTAAATTGTTGGTTTTTTATCACATTATGTGCCTTAGTAGCAACATTATTTTTCAAGATTTCCCGATATACTTCACAAAATATTATTTTTATTCTTGCGAAAAAAATCAAAATTGGACATTTTTTGCAACATTAAAAAACTTTTTTGTTTGTTCTTGCAGGAACAGTAAATTTTTTAAAAGATTCAACGAAAATAATTTAATTTTTCATACGTTTGTGTAAAATCTGATTAATATTTGAATAAAAAATATATACTGGTTAAATACGCAGTCTACCTGCGTATGCGGTCTAACAGAAGTTAGTCAACAGGCTTTTTGACAAAAGGCAGACCGCGTATTTAACAAAAAGTTGTTAGTAAACTGCGTACTTAATCAGTATCAAAAAATATTTGCAAAGAAAACCAACGACCTTATCCATAAAAAATTGTTGCAAGAAGAAACATTCTAAAGTTGACTCGGCAAAATATTGTGCACGGTTTAAAATATACCCTAATGTTAATTGGAATTCAGTTTGACTAATTTTTTGTCTTGTACGGGAAACGAACTCCAGAACTAAGGATTCGTTTTGGATCGAGTCAACCTAAAAACGACACTATGGCAAAAAAATTGTGCTATCGTAGCAAACGTGAAGTTCTTTCTAAAATCATTCAAGATCAATCTGAGAGCTGTTATGACGTGTATAACTGTGACATTATAACTGGCGATGTAACGTTACCACTTTCTAAAACCGACGTTTTTGAAATAGTTCAACAACGCACACATGTGTTGAAGCAATTTCTTCATGATCAACAAATAATTCTTGTTTAAAGCTAGCTTTTAAGCACTTCCAAACATATCAAGTTGACACTTTTTGTTAAGATCTCACGCTATATGTTAAAATTAACATGAATAACGTTATTTAAAAAACTGTTTTTTCTTCACCAAAATCGTTAAAATATTTGCATTGCAACAAGGAAAGTACAGCCATCATATGTACATAAATGTAGTATAACCACTTCAATAAGTTATATACGTAGATATGTCACAAAAAACCTTGTCCCGTAGAAAAAAGTTTTTACAATAGTAAAATTGGCCACTGGAATTATGTCTTTTATGATTTTTTTTCAATTTTACTGACAGAAAAAAATCAATAAAAACCAACTTGCTTTTAATCAAAATATTATTGTGCAAAACCGACTTTTACCCAAAATTCAGATAAATTTTAGCAATTAGACTTGTAATTTCAAGATTACGAAAATACGCTCACAGTCATATTTGGCAAGCCAGTCTAATTAGAAATATCGAAATACGCTTGTAAATTATAAAATTTTGTCCGAATATATTGTCTGGTTTTTGTTCTTAAACTAAAGAAAAATAATAAAATTTAGTTTCCTCTTTTAGCAGAGGCAGTTTGGAGAAATTAAACCGAAAATCGCACTATTAAAAAAAATATTTTTTTCATTCGGAATTTTACAATTACTTAAAGTTGTAGTCAATTCAACTGTCTTTTAATTTTTAGCTGTTAAAAGAGTTAATGAGTCTGTTGCTATTTCAAACAAAACCGCTTTATTTCTCAAAATCTTTGCAACTGTCTCGCACCTTGATCTTCTGACACACGAATCTGTTTGAAATGAAATTCACATTTGTCAAAATCTAACTTGTCTCTGGCTTTTTTTTTAATTTCTAAACTTAATTCCGAACAGTAATACCAATTTTGCAAGCAAGATGTGTCTTACCGAAAAGGTAAAAAAAACAATTTTAGCATTAAATTTTATGATTTTTAACTTCGAAAGTAGTCTATTTTGATAATAAAGTCCATATACAATTTTATAAAGATTTTTTATTGAAAAGATTACGTTGCAAATTTTTATCTTCTTTTAAAGCCTAAATAACATTATCATTAAAATTTTTGTGCAATTTAATAAAATTTTGAGTATAGAAGGATATTTAAAATAATATTTTTTGAGTCTAGTGCGGAAACTCTTGTGCGGTCAATATTCTTGTTGCTTTTTTAGCCGTCTTTTATTGTACTGTAACAGCACAGCTATTAGCCCAAGAGAAAAGTTTTTTGTCTTCGACAAAAAATAACTTAAAAATTAACCCAAAAACTTCAACTGTAAATATACACCACACTAAAAAAAACAAAGTATATTTCAAAAAAATTTTTAAAAATGAAAATTGCTTAAAGTGGTCAACACAAAAAAACACAGGCTAAATATTATACTAAATTATCTGGGCAACCTACTCCAAAAAAATAATATTAATACGATTTTTAACAAATATTCTTTTGGTACAAAAATATTAGACTATGATATTTCTAATGAAGTAATTGATCAAATTATTTTGTATTTTAACGATATCCAATTATTTCAAAGACAAAACCAATCCAAAAAATGAACAGAAAATCATTTTTAACTTTGTTAAATTGAGTTAACATCACTGAATTACTTTAGGTGCTGACTTTAAAAACTTGCAACCAAACCTGTTAAGAAGGCACATACAGAAATTAAAATTCTGTGCAGAGAAATAGACTTGTAAACACACTGAGGTGAAAATAAAGTAACAGCAAGTTAAAGAAAATCGGCAATCTCAATTTACAACGAGAAACTGCGTGTGGTCATCATCATCATCATCATCATCATCATCATCATCATCATCATCATCATCATCATCATCATCATCAACGTCATATAAATCACATTTATCTGTGTGGCTTATCGAAACGTTGCACTAAACGAGAATAGCTCAATGTGGTGTGCCTACCTCTACCTGATTACGGAGATATCAAATAATTGCCATCGGATTGCCGCCATCTTTTTTTTTATTGCTTTTTATAGAGTGATGAAACTATAATTTAGCACTGCTAGTCATGACCGGCAAACTGAAGAAAGTGACGTAATGCTCATTTTACCGAGGCTTGGTAGCGGTGTGACTGAAATGTGGGTTGGACCAATGGCATGTCGATTATTGCCAGAGCGCTATGTACCAATCGACCACTTTGTCGATACCATGTTATCAATCACAAATGACAAGTTGGAAACCTGATTTCTTGACCAATTTTTTACGATCGCGCTTTAGCCTTTCGAAATTATGAAAATTTAAAATTATGCTTTTCTTAGTTAAATTGTTCTTACCGAAAAAGTTTTAACAAAAACATGCAGAATGATGACATTCAAAGGTTTGCGATGGCATTTTCTTTTTTACGATTCTTATTACGAACATTTGACAAAAATCCTCGCGCATAAATTCATGTTTATCATTTGGTTTTTAATTTTGGTATTTCTTTAATAAATCCTGTAAAAAAAACAATTTTTCTATCTGCGTCTTTTAAAAAGCAAATTAAGATTTAAAAAAACAAGTTTTCGAGAAAATAACAAAAAATTTTGAGATTACGTATTTTTACGTAATTGTTTTTTTGCCGGATACGCGGCGACATTTGTATCTGTTATTTTTTTTCCCATTTTGTAAAATGACATTTCATGCAAAACAGAGGTAAAAGGGATTTCAGGACATTTTTCGCGCTGCTTGGCCTCGTTCCACCTTACTGAGACAAGGTAGTGAAGTATAAGCAACAGTAGAAGCAGAAGCAGTTAAAATTAAAGGCGTTATTTTAAGCCTGTCTATAATAGTATAAATTTATCGTCATTATATTGCCATCTCATAAATCATAAGATCAGTTTTTTATCCTTCTGACAAGAAGGGAAACTTTGTCGCAACTGTTTCCTCTAAGAAAACTTTACGCTGCGCAAATTTTTTTAGAGAGCATGAATAATTGAAGTTGCTTTACCAAAGTTCTAAATCAGGAGTTTACGACTTGCGTCAACAACTGTGATAATTTTTTTGGTCTTCAACTAAATTCTACGTATTGGATTTCAATTCTGAAGGAGATTGATTTTAAACTATCACGTTGAAAGTAAAGCGAAGACCAAAGAAAATATTCACTTCTATTTATGAACCAAATTTATCTGGCAATTAATCAAAAGGAATCGTTCCTATATATTTTAGATCGAATCATGATAACTCCGGAATAAAAACAAGACACCACGGCATTCCACAATGTAACAAGATAAAATAAACGTTTTTTTCATTTTTAACATTGGCATGTTGTGAAAGCACAAGACCGAGATTTCACTGGGCATAGCGCACCTTGGATTGGGAACACTTGCGGTCGCCTTTGAGCCCAGGCTCTTAATCAAGCAATTATCTCGACCCACTTTTGGAAACGCAAAGATATTGCTGTGTTTAGTTGTTTATGTTGCGATATGTTTGTAACGTAGCTTTGCTTGGTAGAACAGGCAAGCAAAAAAAAAAGTGACGTCAAGTGTCTTTTCAAGGACGCAACAAGACGTGTGTAAGAATTGAGCCCAAAACATGTAGCTCAACAAACCGGCAATCCGAAAACTCAGCCAAGCTGCCAACTTTATTTATAATTGACACAAAAAATGTAATCGTGAAACTAACTTCAGCAACCAGAAAGTTTTTTACAAGAACGATTTCTTATGCCCTTCTGGGCATTTACCGGTAGTTTACACAAACAATGGCAATAATTCTCTGCTTGCAGTTTGTTGTTTCAACCTTGTCTTTAATTTGAATAGGCGAGTATCAGGAAACAGTCCAGTTAGCTAATATCGCCGAAACAAGTAGAAAAACAAACGCTTGACAAAATTTTGCAGGTCCTATTTTAGCTTTAGAATTTTAAAAAATGAATTTTATGATCGTGCCGCATTTGAAACTTGTCTGTAAGAAACAAGTGATCGAATCTTGTTAATAATAAACTGTCAATAAAGAACAAAATAATCAATATCTTTGGTGAAAATCCGATCTTTACTTCTTTCGCCGACATTTAATTTTGAAAAGATTAAAAAATATAATTTTAGTGTTGCCGAATGTAAATATTTTATAAAATTGAATGACTCAATATCACAAACAAACTAAGCAATCACTTTCACTGGGTAATACATGCCCTTCCTCTCCTTATTATAAAAAAATAAAAAGAAAATATTTAAACCTTCAAATTTTTTTTGCAACTCAAGGTATTCCCAATAATTAACTTTGTCAATTAAATAATAAAAATATAACCAGGTATACTTTAAGCTTTTAAAACAATCCTTATTTAAATAATAAAATTTTGCCGCTGCCGAATCGTGAAAGGGTCATAGGTCAAGCGATCAAAAATCTTCAATATAGTAAGAATTTTAAAAATAATAATTCTTTGGGAATTTTACTCTGATAAGCAAAAAGATATTTTTAAAACTGCTATTAATAGCTTTCATGTGCTCGGGAATTTTCAGTCTTATACAAAAAGGACCTGGCCTGATAAAGCTTCTTGAAATCTCTTTTCAACACATTAGTTTTATTAAACATTTTTTTATTAATTATTGAATTAATAAAATTAGTTTGATTAAATTACGAATGATCATAATTAAATTAGATTAAGAAAAAGATACAACATGCAAAACCAAAACAATCTTTTTTTTCAAGTTCGAAAATTAGTTATAATGTTCGAAAAAGCAAATCATAAAGTTATAACGGTTTTACTCACCATTAATTTAGGTCAAAATATCTTATCTATAATTGTTTTGCCAGCAAGCAGATATTTTTCGTATTAATAAATTTATATCAATTTACAATTTACGCTTACACAAACAAAGATTTATTTTGTCTATTTTGTCGGGGCAAAAATATTATTTTTTACTTGGAACGATCTAATAATAACAATTTTCATCCGTCATAGTTTAAAACAAGAAGATTTTTTGCTTCTACTTCGATAGCGAAACTTTCTTTAAATTATTTAAGCCTAGGCCTCGAGTTATAGCTTGCTTAGAGCAACTGCGTTTCAAATAGATTAAAACGCTGAGAAAACGATCGAAACGAATTTTCGGCGTTTTTCTCTCGCTTTTATACGATCTGAGCATATACACTATAATTGCAACCGTTCGCTATGTCGTTGTGACAAGCTGTTTACAAAAAAATAGTTCGAGTTTTTCTCTTATGTTTCGTTCTTTCAACGTCGGTACAACTAAAGATTTATTCCTTACTCAATACTTGTGATGGTTGTTTGCAAACTTCTGACGAAATAAGCCAACGTTTTGATGAATTACTTGTTCTTGCAATTTATCAGCAGTTGCAATGACTTTGATGTTGTCAACAAACTGCCAGTACACTTCTAAAACAATACATTTTCTGCGAAAGATTTTCAAGTACACGTCTACGCCAGTACATACGTATATTTTTTTCTATTTGTTTGACAACAGCCATTTTTGCTGGTGTTTTCACGAAAAACTTAACGGTTTTTTTTAGTTGTAATTTTTCAAGCAAACGTTTTAAAAGCTCTAAATCTTAAGTTAGTTTTTTTAATTAATTAAAAATTACAAACTTAATTGTTCCTTTCCTAAAAAAGTGAATTGTTTTTCAGTAGAATTTATAAATTTTCGCTCGAAAAAAAATTGTTAACTTTTTCTGTTATGCACGATTCATTTTTTACTTGAAAAATATTTTGGTTAATTATAAAATCATGAATTCTTTAATTAAAACAAGGACAACGGTGTTGTAACAGGAAGACATGATACTTGTATACCTGCCTGAGCAGACGTTTCGGAATGCCAGCAATAGTCAAAGGAACATTATGTCTTCGTCCAATGCAATGAAAAACGTTGCGTTTAGTCGAAGGACAACAAATCGTTTTGTCCGCGGAAAAGAAAATTGACAAAAAAATAAAGCTATAACGTATTTTTGCCTACAATTTTTGATTTCAAGTTATTACAACTGCTTTACAAGCAAAAGATCTTAGGATTTTATTCTGAGCTAAGTTTAGGTCTCAAAAGTTTTGATTTCTTCGAAAAAAACTAAATGGCAAATAAAAACTATTCGTTACGAAAAATATCATAGACTTCAATGCTTAAGTTTTTCTTTCAAAACTTATTTTCGAAAATCAAAGTATTAGTTTTAATTGGCTTTGAGCTAAAAAAATTTTTTTTAATTTAACTTCTTTTTAAAATGTTAAGTTAATGTGGTGTCTATCTTTACAATTTGTTCATGTTTAGAGAAAACGTCACTATTTAGATTGCTGGATTACCCCTTAAAAATTTAATTTTAAAAAGAAAAATTCTACAGAGCGGGCGCTACAAATATTTTTAAAAAGCGGTTTACCAATATCGCATATTGGATAATATTTTAAGATTTTTGTTTGATGACTAAAAACATACCACAACTCAAAAGAGAATCTGTGATAATTTAATTGTTTGGAGAGTTATTAATATGAATAAAAGACTTATTTCGATTTCTTTGATTCTGAATATTTTAGATATGATGAAGTTGCGGCTTTGTTACCAATTTTTCTAAAAAGCTCGTTTTCGTCTTTGTCTTGTGTGCTGGTTATCAAAAGCGTAACTTGTTATCACAAGAGTTTTCCAAAACTACACTTGCTTATAGCATTCAATTTATCGTAATTCTCAGTCAATAAAACTGCATCTCATAAATAACGTTGGCTAAAAAAATGACAACTATATTTTAAACAAACTTCTAAACTAATGATTTGACATAGGTTGTTTTTTAAATTTCATCCAACTTAAATGTCTTTTAAAACATTTTTTTGTTTAAGAACATTATTAATTACACAAGATTTTAGAAGCTAAAGTAAAGCGGTTGTTTAGTGAAAGTCAAAAAATTTTTTGTTTGTTTGTTGAATGCATAAATTGTTTTACAGTGATCGGAGAGCAAAGAAAATCTAGTCGACAGATATACTGGGTTTACGCCATCTTCTAATTTATTTAAGCGAGTGGCAAACCGGTATTGTATCATAATCTGTTGAAAGGATACCAAACGTGTCAGTACATTATTTTGATGCAATGCAGAAATTTATTAAATTTACTAAACAACTTTTTAAAACCCAATCGTAGTTTACACAAGTTTACAAACAATTTTATTGCATTATTTTTCGAGATTATGTTATCGCAATAACTATATTTGGTAAATTTTATCTTAATCCCAAAATATGAAAAGCCATGAATAAATCAATTTGGATTCAAACCAATGACCGTGTTGATATTTTTCGTTTTTCCAAAATATAATTTTTAAAATCTTGGAAATTCAACGCCGGAAAAGGAAAAGTTGTAATTGTTTGTTTTGAGTCGCATCTCGAATTAAAATATTAATAATTACTTTTTAACGTTAACTTGTTTTAGTTACGAAAATTTAAAAGTCTAAACAAAGACTTTTTTTATTGTCATAGAGCTGAAAATAATAATTATTTCATAACCTATCGTTGAAGATTAATTAACCATCTTAACTTTAACACGTTTTGTTTTAAACAATTTTTAAAATCTCAAGATTTTTATTTACATTAAAAAGTTTTTTTTCCAACCTCCAAAAATTGCAAAAACCTGAAAAAACCAGAGTTTTTTGACCACGTGAACGTTAACACAGGCACCACACGTTAACACAGTGGTGCCTTTAAACCCAAGTTCAAATAAATACCTTAAGGAAACCCAGATTAGAGTAAAGTCGTTTTTTCAAACTTCACTTGACTTACAAAAGATAAAGGTAGTTTTCGGCCTCCATTTTCAAGTCAAGTCTGGGCGGACTAAATTTTACTTAAGTTTTTGGTCCAGATATTCTTTTCTCTTTTGGGCAACTGTTAATAATTTGTGGTCGGCGCTTTCAGTTTAAACGTAGTCATTGTTGTAGGCCAACAATGCGACCCCATTCACAAATGCACTATTACCCCAACCCAAATTTTCGGACAACATTTTTCCAAAATATATGGGGGCGTTAACAATGGCATCTTCTTGTATGTCGTAGACAGGCAGGCTTGATCAACTTAGATTTAGATCATAGACAATCGTCATTTAATTGACTTTTAATTGTTTACTTTAACAAAAAAACGCTTATCTGTGGTAAACTGTCAATCTATTGGTCTCACAACGCTCAATAAAGAAGAAAAGAACTTTAAAAAGAGCATAAACTTGAAACTAATTACATTATGTATTTAGAAAAAAATAAGTTTTTTTCTACAATATTGATTTAATAATTTTACTGAATTAACAATAAATCATCAAACAACAAACAACGTCTGCCAATTTTATTGGAGAACAAAACATCAAACTTGTTCTTAAGGAACTCAACCAGTGGCCATACTACGCTTAAGAATTTTTACTGTTCTTTAATTGTTTTATAGTGCCCAATAATTAGTTTTTCTCAGCGACTAGCAAAACGTTTCTTTAATAATTTGACGTATAAGCTAGACAAGTAAATTTTTATGGTATCTACAGAAAACCAAAAGAGCTTTTGAAAAAAATGCCATGCTTTTACAGCAAATAGAATAAGAGTTGTGTACAGGCATTGAAGTTAAGCAGGGTAGATCACTTCCTTTTTCATTAATGTCAATTTTTGGTTTTTAAAAATGCGTTAAGTCTTTTGGATGGAGGTATTAGTCATTATCGATAAAACACAGCTTATAGAAGCAAAGATACAGACTCAATTTGATCAAAATACAACATAAGTTTTCTCACGCCACTAAATCATGTTCGCTGATTTTTATCGGATCGTTTACGCGTAAAATAATCGAACTATTGTCGTTTCCAAGACAATGAAGAAAGGATTCGTTGGTACGAAAAGGACACATTAGGGGACACAGTGATGAGTTGCAACATCTACGTATTAAGCTATTCGAATTAATAAGTCTCTTGTCTTGTTCTTTTAAACTTGATTTTGGAATCGTATGAACAAATAAAGACTGCGAATTTGATGGATTTTCAGTCGAGTTTGAATTTGTAGCCCCGAAACAAATAAAATTGAATGCTGACCTCTCTTCGAATTTTAATAATTATCTATTTTGAAATCTCCTCACATATCTTATAACGTCCATACTTTTTCAATCTCTTTTTCAAAACTGAAAGTTGTAAAAAGATGGATTTGAAAAATATACCGGTAAAGTACTGAAGTTTGGAGCTGCTGATATCAATGTTATTGAAAACCGAGCTTGAAAAAGCCTAAAAAAAGCGACGAGGAAAACGTTTTTTCTATCAATGATACTTTTATGCTACGCCAGCCTTTCTCAAACGGGGCTATTTGGTTCCTCCAGAAAAAATTTGAAATTTCAAGGAAAGAAAAATTACTAGGAAAAAATTGGGAAGAATTTGACAATTTGCACAATGTAAGTTGACCTAAAAAAGTCGGTAGGCTACGTCTTTCAAAAAATAGCTGTGCCATCCTGGGGGCAGGGGCAAAAATGAAGACCTTTCTTTTTAGAAATCATTACTTTTTAGGGAGGAAAATCAAGAAATCCGAAAAATCCAACGTGAAGACCTTTTTTTTCACTTTGATCATTGGATTATATTTTTTTTGAAGATTGCTAACAAAAAACTCATCTCTAAGTTTTCTTCCCACCTCGTGTGGAGATAAACGTCTGAATGAAGGAAAGAAAATTTCAAAAGAGTTTGTTTACAACTTGAAATTCTTTTTTTGATTACGTGTTATGACGCTTCTCTCATCCAATCATCTTCGTTCAGCTTTATTACAAAATCAATTAAATTTTTCTTTCCTTCATTCCGACGTTTATCTCCTGACAAATGTCAGACGAAAAGCTTAGCGATAAGTTTTTTGTTAGCTATTTCTGTACTACGAATCACTTGTTTAATTATTTTTTGGGGGTGGGGAAGAATAATGGTACCTGAATCCTGAAAGGGACGAATGCAGCTAAATTATAACAACCACTGTGCTACGCTATGTCTTTTGTTCTAAACTCACATTGAAGGCAACAGAACGAAGACAACGTAAGTGCTTCAACTCTTAAGGCAATCTGGACAGTCGAAATCCCAGCTAATGCTTATGCTAAATGCCTGTGCTCCATATACACCAAAATTGATACCTTGGTTTGTTTGGTTTCAAAATATTCTATTGGTGTTTTCTGGATTTTTGCTTTCCATGACACTTTTTAAAGCATTTTTCTAATAGCTTTTCTGATTAAGCCTAACCTTAAACTAACAAAAATAATTTAATCAGTTAAGCTTCAATTAGCCAAAAGCCTAATAAAAGAATTTAAAAACTAAAAGCCACTAAAACAATAAAAAACAATAAGAAACTAACACATTTTATTAATTAAAATTAATTTTTTGTTTTGTTTTTTATGTATTTTATTACGCGTTTGGCTCATTGAAGGTTGATTGATTTTATATAGGTCTATGTAGGTCTATTCTATAGCAATTTGCCAATTTAATTCTATGTATTTATGTATGTTTTTTATTTCTCAGCCGCAACAGCACAAATCAAAGCACAAAAACACAATAAAAGCTGAAAATAAAGGAAGCAGTAAAAAACGATATACGTTGTAGTATATACTAAGAATACATTGGATAGATATAACAAAGTCATTAAAATTTGCATGCTCACTACACCTTAATTGCTTTTCTTGACTTTACATTTTACTTAACATTTGGCTTTACTAAAAAGAGTCAAGGATTTTAGTTTAAAAAATTTTTTCGACATCTGCATCACTAGTCGCTAGACCTACATTTGATTATAATTTAGAGCTCTTTGTTAAGATTTCGACAGAGTTGTAACGAGTCCAACATTTAAAAGATTCCAATCAGTCTAAATCCAACTTTCTTCAAGTTTAAGTCTTTTGTCAAAAATGTTCTAATCGAGCCCGAATCCACCAAAACTCGAGTCTTTTTGAGTCTACAGTTATCAAATATAGAGTTCTTTTCGAGTTTAGGCTAGTACAGTGCCGGTAAAAAATTTAGATGAAAAATCAGCGCATATATTTAACTTGCTGTTTCTGCCAAGAGCATTGCTACGCAGTAACCAGAGGTAGGGATTTTTTTTTTTTTGAGGAAAGCACAGCGCAACTTGCGCAATACGTTTTTTAGATCGTGTAAACCGCAGCGCAATATGCGCAATGAGTTTTGGAAATCATGTAAAGCGCAGAGCGGGCCTGCGCAACGTGATTTTGAAATCATGTAAACCGCATCGCAATTAGCGCAATGTATTTTTGATTTCATGTAAAGCGCAATACAACTTTCGCAATTCGATTTTAAAATCATGTAAAGCGCAATGCCCATTTGAAATTTATGTAAAGTACAGCGCAATAAGCGCAATGTAATATTGAAATTCATGTAAAACACAATGCAGATTGTTTTAAAAACTATATTAATCGCAGCGCAAACTGATTTTTAAATCAAATAAAACGTAATGTACTTTTTTAGATAATAAGCGCATCCTAATCGGTTTTTCAATTACCTACATTAAAAAACAATCAAAGTAGATTGAGCTTTAGCAAAATAGGACTACATAAAGCGCAGTGCAACAAGCGCAATTGATTTGTTTATCTTTGATGTGCAGCGCAATAAAGCGCAAGCAACCTTTTTTCTCGGTGCGCAGTGCAATTAAGCGCAACTTATAATTTTTGACCAAGAGCCCAGCGCAAAGTGCGCAATGCTTCGAAAAAAAGTATGAAAGCGCAGCGCAACTTCCGCAATTGCGCAAGTTGCGGAGTTGCGCAATTGCGCTTCAAGTTGCGCTTCGCCCACCTCTAACAGTAACACTTATAGCTATGTAATAAGTTACTATCTGGATATACTTCACCGCGTAGCCGTTGTTGGTGTAGTTTTACAGCTTGAAGAATAATAGGTTAAGTTGTTAAAATAGGACAAAATTTTATTTTTCTTGAAATTTTAAGGTCTTGCAAAATTTTTTCAAAAAATTAAAATGCCTTAAGAGAAGATACAAATCCCAGAAAAATTTTATAACTTGTTTTTGTTAGAGAAAGGAGATTTTTTGAGTGCTGCAGCATGAGATATTGGAGTTTCAAGAAAACCAATTTATCAATTAAAAAGGTCGGCTATTTTATTGCGACGTGGAATGATAACAAAGATAAAGTCGAGCTCTGCCGCATAGAATAATTTTGAGAAATTTTTCACCGTCTAAATAACCAAGTGAAATGTACCAAAACTTTGTGGTTTTCTCGCCACTAGATGATGGCTTCATTTCAGAAAATAAAACCATCACGAATTGGTTTTATTCTTTAGAAGTACAAATCTACAAGCTCCTTTTCAAGTTTTTAACTTTCTTTAAGAGTAGTTTAAAAACTAAATTATAAATTCAATTTTTGGAGAAGAAGAAAGAGATTATATTCAATTCTTGGAAGAAAGGAGTAAATTCAATTTTTTTGTTGATAAAGGAAAGACTCGCGATTCTTGAATTCACTCTTTGTTGAGAGAATGCTGACGTGTCCGACGATTTACGTAATTCAATAGCTATATCCGTTTAGTGCTGAACTTGTTTAGATAAGGTCAGCAAAATCCCTCCCAGTTACAAACTACCCTTATTTAATATGCGTAACTCTATGACGTCCGATCCAGAAAAATATAGCTGTAACTTGAATATGAAGGAGAGGAGTTTATTTATTTTTTATCTGCGGTTTCACACGCGCAGCTATTGAACACAATACAGCATAAACAATACAATGGTCACCGTTCTCTGAGCAAAATTCTGGTTACTGTCCGATGAGAGGATCTCTCTCTATTTATAATAAATCCGAATCGGGCCACGTGGCTCGGACTACAAAATTAACAATAAAAATTAATTTTATGCCCTTATACAGATCACTGTCAAAGCGAGGTCACATTGAGATTATTTAATTAGAACGATGCATTTAGGTCATTTACAGTAGAACGGATACAGGTTATTACATTTAATTTAAAAAGTCTATAAGTTGATTGATCTGTTAAAAGCGTCAAATATATCACATTTCCTCGCTGTTGGCAGCTACGACTTACAAAAAATAATCCAATTTTTTCCAAAAAACGATTTGCATTATGTAACAATGAGTCAGTGTTTACACCAATATAATATTTTTTAATACGGCTTTAATTAGCTTGTCAATATTCTTATGCATTAAATATTGATTATATGCTATTAATCCCTCGACATACGAGCTACTCTACTTACGAGAAATTCCAGATACGAAATGTCTTTCTTCCAAACAAAAATCTTCCTCGACATTTAAGCAAAAATCCAAGCTACCAGAATTTCCAGATACTCTCGCTAGATGGCCGAGTGGTCTTTTAATTGTTTTTTTTATTGGCTTTTCGAGGTACAAAAAACTCACAAGTTACAAGCTCTATCGGGGAACGAATTGGTCTCGTATGTCAAGAAGCCATTATGTGCCTATTTGTTAATGGTTAATGAATCACGAATTAGTATATTTTACGCAGGTTACAAAACCATGGTAATCCTGTACTTTAGCGCGATAAATAAATTCACGAATGCTTTTCATTCTAAGCAATAATAACCACAGGGGGATCCGTATCCGGGTTAGTTTACCAGGGTTAGTAAAAAAGTGAAATTACCCAATTTTTGATAATGAAACTAACCCGGATTCTCCCTGTGGTTATTATTGCTTGAACGAAAAGCATTCGTGAATTTGTACTTCAGCGCGGTAAATAAATTTACGAATGCTTTTTGTTCTAAGCCAGGGTTTCCCAAACTTTTAGTTCATCGGTACCCTTTGGACACTGTAGCAGGTTTGCATGTACCCCCGAAATTTTGTGACGTTTCTCTAAAAAAACAGGCTTTTAGTTAGAATCAGCAACTAATTTTCCCTTAATTCATGCCCAAAATCAAGGTGATCTCTAAAAAAAAAAAGGTCTTCACTTTGAATCAGAAACAATTTTCCCAATTTATGCCGAAGATCAAGGTGATCTGTGAAAAAAGTCTTCCCTCTTAATTGTCCTGTTTGACGTAATTACAATCGACCGGATTCGAAAATTCTGGACATTTGAGTCTATTATTTCTTCCGGACACGGAATTTAACTTAAATAAGGACATTCTGTCACATAATAATGTACCCCTTGAGAAGCCTAAATGTACGCCTAGGGTTACATGTACCCCAGTTTGAGAACGTCTGTTCTAAGCAATAATAACCACAGGAGAGGATCCGGGTTAGTTTACCAAGGTAGTAAAAAAAATGAGATTACCCAATTTTTGATAGTGAAACTAACCCGGATCCCCCGTGTGGTTATTATTGCTTAGAAGGAAAAGCATTTGTGAATTTATTTACCGCGGTAAAGTACAGGATTATCAAAAGCATATTATTATTGAACAAAAATTATTACTTTAGTTTTATTGTCTCTATCAAACCTCCGTTTTTATAAAATTTAGTTAACTAGTTTTTTTCATTGCTATAAACTTGTTAAAAAATTTGGCAAGAATCAAGAAAGTTGCATGATCTAAATAATTTACAACATTGGTTTTGTTAATTTTAGTTTTTGTTTGTACAAAATAGCCGCACAATTAATGTTTAATTTTAGAAAAAAATAGTGGTAAATGGTACCATAAACAATTTTAAGTTTTAGCTTGAAGTGCTTAAGTATTCTATGTTTTCAAAGTTAAATTCAATCTTTTATTACTAGAATGACAAAATCTTCAGTTGCTTTTACATCATGTATTGACTGTGTTTTAGCATGCACGACAAAACCAGTCTTTAGTTTATCTCTACGAGGACTACGATATAATAAAAAAGGTGGCTTAATTGGAGGAAGAAAGAGGCTTCCATTGAATTGGAAAGTTGTAAGTTAACAGTTTCATGATTGACATACTTGTATAACAATTAACTTTTTGTTTAAATACTGGCTACCTTTTTATCAGTTTATCTTTAGGTATTGATTTATTTTTCCTTGATGTCATAACTTAGTGGGTCTCTATAAGAGCAACTGTGAGTGATTTTTGTCAGTAAAACTAATCCTGAATCCCCCTGCCAATAAGATCTCTTTTTGAAAAGATTCTTTTTTTTTGTTTTTTCTTCCTGGTGCTGCAGGGGTATTTACAGTAAGTTTCACCAACAAAAAACTGTTGTAGTCCCTTTGCAAAGAAACTCTATTTAGTTACTTAAAATTTTTAACAAATTTAGTTTAAAAACTTGATTAAATTATTTTATTTTGCTTTGTAGTTAGCCTTATTTTAATGCTTTCATTGATGTTTTGTAATTTAGGGAGTAAATAAAAAAATCATATTAATGGTTTGAAATAGGCTTAAATTATTATTATTATTTAGTTTTGATTGTCACTTGCAATAAATAAAATTTTTGACATTTGATTATGCAGTTAGTTAAACCTTATTTGGGTCTCTTGAAAAAGTCACCAAAAGTAACTTTTGTTCATGAAATTAACCAGAATCCCCTGTGGTTGCTATTGCTTCTAGAGAGATCCTTTTTCTCTTGTTTTTTTTTTATTTTATCCTGGTGCTGAAAGGGGCGGTCCAGGTTAGTTTCACTGAAAAAAATTGCTTACGGTGACTTTTTGAAAGGACCCTCTTTATTTTGGCTAATGTCAAACCACTTTTTAAAATATCTTTTAAAATGAATGCAACATATTCAATACTAATTTTAGTAAAGATGTTAGTTGTTCTACTTAAACTGCAATAACAAAACAATTATTTTAAGTGATTTTTATATAACCAAAACTTTCTTTTTTATACTATTTAAAACATTTTTTTGTTGTTTTTTGATATGAAATTTTAAAATAATTAAAAGCATTGTAAATTTATTGAAATACTTAAATTGATTTGCACTCTTTACATAAATTTCTAAAAGTTTATTGTAATAGTTATTAACATTTACAAAATGAATACTAACAGTTACAAACAAATTTTTGTGTTGTTTTCTTAAAGAAGCTTTTTGATTTCAATCAAGTTTTTTGTAATTTTTTTATAAAATTTTATTTAATTGATTAGTGTAAGCTTGCAGTTTTTGTGCTCTTTCGACTATTTGTTAAAACAAGTCTGATTATGATTTTTCTCTATATTGTGTTTGACGTAGTCTTTAGTCAAGTAGATTTTTATATGTAGATCAGATTGATAAACTTTTTGGATTTCATTATTTTTCCTTTCCTTGTAGCGGTATTTTTTAAACAGACTTCATGTACTGTTGTCACAGGTTTTTGAATGTAATCTATTTATAAGATAAGGTAACTGTTCAACTTTATTTTGTCCAAACACAAAACATATTTAAAAAACACCTCATTGATAGATTTTTTTAGTATGTGTACTTAGAGCTTATCAAATTAATTGTTGGTCATCTGAGCATCATATATATTGAAGTACAGTATCTTCATAATGAAATTCAGGTTTTAGGTTTACATATTTTATAAAAGAACCATTGTTGTTTTTTAATTTTAATTTGTTTTTGATATTATATTTGTTTGGATTGATAATTCAGTTTTAGCAATAAATTGTTCTGCTTTATGGGTTATCTCAATATCATCTCTTTCGATCGGTTTTTGATGAATGAAATTTTTGTTAAGCTTTTACCCACCTGTTGCCAATAAAATAAGTTTCTTGCTTTATATAGCTGATGCAGCTCTTTGTATTGCAAGAATTAGTTTAGAATCCACTCTTCAATTAGCTACTTGATGTTTAGCTAGAATGTCAAAGAGAATCAGTCATCTTTTTGGTTAGCTTGTTTGCAATGCTTCCTAAAAATTAATCTAAAAGTATGGTCTAAAAATACCAATAAATATAATATAATTTCTACAATAAACATACAAAAATTCTAAAATGGCATGATTTTCATCATGTTATGTATGTGTACAAGAACTGCTTTAAAACAAACGTTTAATTATATGGACCACAAAGTGTTAACTGTAAAACTTTTTAGTAATTTTGAGTAAATTTTAAGTCTTTAATTTTCTCAAATTTTGTCAATTACCATTTACTTTTTTGTTTCATAATTGCTAATTTTACTAAAATACTGTCTACAGCTTAACTTCAATCCAGCCAGAATTCCCTCTGCATGGAAACCAAAAGATTGGGATGAAAAGCAAAAAATTGATTATGAATATGAGAAAGAAGTTGCAAAATATATTCCTGGGTAATATCTTTTTAAACAAATTGATTCAATGTCTTTTTTTGTTTGATATAAAAATTTAGCATGTTGCACTTAGTTTAACTTTTATTTTAAAAGGGCAAGAATTAGAGTTTTAAGTTTTATGAAGCAATTGATTGCCTTATGTTTTCTCTGCTTAATTTTAAAACGTTTTTTTCTTAAGGTACAAAATGAAGATACCGAATCATTTCAAAGACGATTATCATGAAGATCCATTATTTAATGTTGAACCTCGTTCGCCCTTAGTTGAAGGACTAAAGCAAGCGCTTTTTTTAACGAAATCCGTCATTGCTAACAAAGGTTTGCCTCAGAGGATTTACGATTGTGCAGATACAGCTATATTACCTGATCAGGATAATGATGTTATACAGGTAAATCTTTATAGTTGGCTAAAACACTTTTCGGTTGTTACAATTTTTATTTTGTCATTGAAATTCTAACACAGTATTTGCAAATGTACAATTACTCTTCAATTCTTTTTATAGATTATGCGCCATGCTCATTTGTTTGATATTAACCCTGAAACAATACCTAAAGTAAAGAGACTCGTTATGAAAACTTATGATTATGTTGACAACTTTTTGCTAACTGCACCTCCAAAAAGGTTTTTATATTTTATCTGTTAAATAATTTTTGTTTATGTTGTGCAATAATATTTTTTTTGCATTGTATATTGTGCAGTATATGCACTTACAGGCTTCTAATCTTTAAAATTAAAATAGAATTTGAACATTTTCCACATGGTAATCATATCGTACATTTATCCTCCTATCTGACTTTAAAGCTTTTTTTAGTTTTGTGATGTAAACGTGATTTAAAACTGTTTGCTTAAATGACCAGAAAAAAGTGCCATAAAGGGATTTTTTTAAGGATGCAGCACAATAACGAGAATGATATTTTGCGAAGTACATGTCGATATCAGTCCCTATCAGTGCTGTACCCAATCGACCATGGATCGACAATGATTTCCAAAAATATCGAGAGATTTTTGAAATTTTCTTGTCTAGCTTTACATTTATTTGAAGGTTCATGTTAATTCAGCAATTTGTATTTTTTACGCCATCGGGATGGGTTTGCTAAATTTGTTTTTTTTAACTATGACGCATATTTGGCATTTGAAAAAGTCGATGTTGATCTTGAACAAATTTTTTTTGAAACAAATAATCCACGAAAATCTTTTTGTTTCTGTAAAAGTTTACCAAAGAAAAAAAAAATGCGTATTTTTCTTTTAGTCCCAAAATCGGGGTAAAAAGCTTACCTTAAAACCGATTTTTTCTCATCTATTTCAAACTACAGTATATACTCGGTAACGTAGGCGTCTAAACTCAAGGTTCGACGATTTCTACTTTAAAAACTATCCAAGCAGTTGATTTAAAATTTATTTAGGGTAAAAATCAGTTATAAGACTTTTAAAAAATTGCTGAAAAAGTATGGAAACTGATAGTCTAGTAAACTCGCCCAATTTTTCCGATTAGGCGCACTCGAAACATGCTTGAAAAGCGATTATAGCGAATAAACTTTTGTATAACTTTATTAAGCTTAGACATCAAGTATCGTGTTGACTGGCACAGTAAATTGTTTGCGGCTCAAACAAAACTAGGTCATTAAAAAAATTAAAAACTTATTCTCTTACTATAGTCATCTTTTTTAGCACGACAAATCAAAAAAGTCATTAAGTTTTGGGATTTTGTCAAAAAAATGAAGTAGTAACCATTGTTTTTGTAACAGTTGGCTGGAGAAACGGTTGTTGAATACAATAGGCTTAAATAGATCAAACAAGATGCATTGTATCGATGGAACACCCGACAATCTGTCACAAAACTGCACCACTAGACACTGGCTGGCAATTGCTGCCATAAAAAGCCAATTTAATGTAAAAATGAAAAACGTCAATGTTTAAATAAAAGTGTTTTGAATTGAAATTAGTTTGAAATGAAAATTAACTTATAATAGACCAGATCAAGTAGGTGACCTGGCTTTACCTTTTTTAACCCTAGAACGGTTACCAAAGTGGAATTCACCCGGTGTAATTGAGGTGGTTGTGTAACTCTTTTTTGGTTTACTTTTTTGGAAGGGTTTTTTAAGATACTATTTAGACTGCAATTTTCATTTAAAATAGCAATAATGAAAGGAGAAGAGTTGTATTTCCATTGTGTATCTTCAAAATAAATGTTTTGGCTCATAAGTATGTTTTTGTTAATTATTTAATTTAGGGTAAAATTCTCCCGGGTTTATCTTCCTCGTTAGCAAATTAGAAGGTAACCATACTAGGTTAAGTTGTATTTTGAATTTTGACTGGTTTAACTTTTATAGGAACTCTTAATGCTTTCTAATTAAACTAAAAAAATTATAATTTACTCAATTCAATATCTCGGTGTTCAATAAAACTTTTTAACTATAAAATTGTTGCTTTAACCAGAACTTAATCTTATCCTGTTGTTTTTTAGATATAGCTCATTAATAATGCAAGAATTAATTAGACTCTGCCAGGTCAGAGGTCACCAAATTACGAGTAATCTTCATCAAAGAATGCTCGTTGAAAATATTGTTTCAAAAGCTTCTTTTATTCGAGGTACATTCGATAGTTTCATTATTATGCGCTTACTTCATTCACAGTGTTAAGTAGTCGTATATTTGTTATTTTAAAAATGTTAATCTTCTGAAATAAATCTACTAAATTGTCGTCATTTTTTCAGAGTGCACATCCTTAGATGCGAAAAGCATTCCAAATTTTCAAAACAAGTGGAAATTAAAATTTACTGCTGCTGCTGATATGCAAGTGCAATCTAAAGTATGCTCAGCAACTAAAAACGGGATGGGTCGATTTGGCGAAGCCATTTTGACGCTGCCATTTTGGCGCCAGCCATTGTGGCAATGTGTCGTTTTCTTATTCGTAAAATCTTGAAAAGGATTAGGGGTTAGGTTAGGGTTAGGGTGATTGATTATAATGTTTTGTTCAAACCTTTCTGCTAGTTTCAAATAGACTGGCGCCAAAACGGCTTCGCCAAACGATACCCTACCCACAAAAAAAAGGATACGCCTTGTCCTATAACTTACGGGTTTTCAGGATCCTCTGCCATTATTTGCCGACCAAATAGCAGTTGATGAGACAAAGAACTTTTCTTTGCACTCGATCTATCCGGTTATGCCGGTTGTTGATGTTAAAAAGACGAACAACTACGAATTCATTACGAGCACTGGTAGGTTCGGCAAGGATGTTTTCATGCTTATTTCATTTTGGCAAGCGAAAAACCTTGTATTTGGCCGTATTGTTTTGAATTCTTTAGTAGTAGATTTTATTACATCAAGCTTCTAGATGTGTTCATTTGTCTTGGGCGTCTATGTGTGAATGTAAGTGTTGCAAACGTCAATTTATTCAATACTGTTTATTTATGTGTGGTTACATGTGCGAGTTAAAATGTAATGCGTGTGTGCATTTTCGATTGCAATTTTATTTATATATTGTTCTGCAAGTGCGTGTTCGTGCATGTACAAGAGAAAGGGAGAGAGTGATTTCAATTTTCTTTATTGATTATTCCATGCGAATATCTTGTTCTTATAATATCACTGTGCAAGTGCGCTTTTAAAGTCGATTTTCGAACACCATGAAATGTTTTGCATCCAGGCATCTCCACTCAATTTTCGCAGCCACACGTCCGCACGATGGCAATATTTAATTCGGAATTACTCCCACCCAACCTCATGTATTCTACTATGCTCTGTCAGTTATTCGCTGCTCTGTTTAGTCGGGCTGTTCAAATACATGGGGTAAGATTGGTAATGAATTTTATGATAAAGAAAAGTATTAAGTTTTTGTTGCCTCTTGTTTAAACTCTTGAATTGAATACTCGTGTTCTCTGTAGTTAGAAAACTTTTAAATCAAGTTTTTAGTCGTTTCATCCAACTTTGTTACTTGTGACTAGGTTAGCAGTGATTCCCTGCTTAACTTTTTAAACTAATGTTTTGCTTGTGTATAAAAAAATTGTTTTTAACTGAGTCTAAAATCTAAAATGAGTACTTTTTGGCTTGTGTCGCTTTTTTATTTTGCTTATACCTTGTACTATTTCCGATTTTATTGCTACGACTTTTAAAAACTTTTTAACTTGACTAGTCCTATTGACGTCATATTGCAATTTAACAGCCGGCTCCTCGTGATCTTTCCGAGCCCCTTTCCGCGCAGTGTGTGGCTTCTGATGGTCGAGTGTTTCATTTCCTGTGTCTGCAGTTGAACACCACCAAACTCAATTCGGACGACGGAATAAAAAACATGGTACGGTTTTGTTTTGTATTATAATTGATTTACCAAAGCAAAGCAAGCTCTAATTAACGTGTCAGCCTCCGTTTAATATTGGTAATTGTCTTGATTTCGGATTCAACTTTCAGACCAATCAGATTCGTTATAATTGTTACTCAACAATTGTCCACCGGAGTGGCAAGTTAGTTTGGTCGCCGTGACGAAATGTCGCAGATCTGCAATCTCTTGCTTGGACACGCTTTGACCTGTTCAAATTGAATAATAAAAGTTTGGGTTGTTTCTATAATTGATTGCTTATAAGAACAAAAGCAAGAACTTGAACTGACGTCCATTGCCACCAATAAGTAATCAAACTTATTTTGTGCAGGTGTGGGTGGACAACGAAAACGTACTCGAAGAGCTTAATAACGTTGATGATAACATGTCCTCTCTTTCAATGTATTCGCAATGTTCTCATACGACTTGGAAGTCACCTGATTATTATTTAGATTACAACCCAGAAGTCTTTAAGTTATTTCAAGGTTTTTGGCTGAATGGATTAAATTAAATTTGTCGCCTTTTTTAAAACAAAACATAGTTGAAATCTTTATTGTATCAAAATCATGATAAACTGCTTTCAGAATCGCTTGTTTATTGTTTCAAGTTATTATTAAACCTGTCCTTGCAAATTTTTTTTCAATATACGTTTAAAATTTTTAACAACATGATGTTATGACAGGAATTTCAGACTGCTCATTAAGATTGCCACTTAAGTGCCATAAATGCTAAAAAATGTATGTTTCAAAGACTCTAAAGAATGATGGAAATAAAATTTGAACCATAAATTTATTGATCGTGCTCTACCTCCAAACGTTGAATTTACTTAATCCTCGGGTTACCATATTTTCAAATTAGAAAATCGGCACGCTCGTTAAAAGAAAAAAATCTTCCATAGTAGTGGTTTCTCAACAAAAGTTCTTCACTTTAAATTTGTCTCTGATTTCTCGGTTTTCGTCGCAAAAAAGTAGTGATCATTTAAACAAATCTTCACTTTTAGTCAAAAATTCCGTTACTAAATGGTTAAGCGGGACAAGGCCTCAAAATCGGGACGTATGGTATGCCTACTTAATTCACGACGATATTAAACCGTAAATTGGCTTTTGTGCTTTCATAAGTTTATTTACCTGTTAAATTATTTAGCAAAAAAGTAAACTTTTTTTATTTATAACGTATGAGTCATTCATACATCGTTTTAATTAAAGTTGTGGTTTGAAACAAATCAACTCAAAAAGTGAACATTTTCAATTTTCTTGTAAAACGAATAAGGCGCGTTTCTACTGCGAACGTGGAGTAGAGTATTCTTAATTTTATTGATTTTTTCGCGCTTAAAATCAAAGCGAACGCTATGCGAAACAGAAAATCAATAAAAGAAACAAAGAATACTCCATTTTACGCTCGTAGTGAAAACAAGCCTTAAAAAGAAAGTAAAGGCTTCAAGCAATTTTTAAACTAGAGGTCCTTGACCAATTGCACAAACTAAATTAAAGTTAAAGTTTCGATTAATGGCAAGCGTTTTCAAAATGAGTGCAAAAACACAACAAAATTAAAGGTGTCAAGTTAGAAATGAAGATAACAAAATTCAAAATGGAGCCCGATAATGTGAAATCCGTAAAATTAAAATGCATTTAATAGAAACTAAGATTTAAAAACCGAGATTTCAATTTTGGGAATTTCCGGTATTTTGTGTCTTTATTTCCCGGTTTTAGCAAAAAAAAATTCCGGTTTTTTTATGGCAAATATAACAAAAATTAGTAGGCTATAGGCCTACTTTTATAATTTTTTTGTTTTAGATTTGATTAAAATTTTTCATAGCCTACGCAGTAAAACAGTGATATTACTGATAAATCTAAATTTCGTTTGGCTGCATCTGTTGCATTACTGTGATCAGTGATGGCCTTACAAAAGGGAGGCTTGGTTAAAATAAAAGAGAGAACACTTTTTAGTGTGTCAATATCTTTTCGTCCCAAAAATATAGCGATCTCAAAAAAAAGAGGTCATTACTTTCAATCGAGGACATTATTCTTACTTTCTCCCTAAAGTTAAGGTGCAGACAGAATCGCCACCGTCATGATACTAGACTATAAAGAAATAGAACAATAATTTGTTTAAGGGGGCCAGCTTTTTGACATTTTTTCTGGGGGGCAGTGCGGCCGCTCCGTTTGCTTTGCACTAAATCCATCACTGACTGTGATTAAATTTTTGTGTCAGTCGCTATTTGTTAGTTGTCGTTATTATTGTCAGTTGTTATTAGTCAGTCGTTGCGACTAGAGCGATATCAAAAAAGAAGTTTTTTTTAACCGGAAAGCGCTTTTGGTTTCTTCGAATACAGGTTTTTAACCTGTAATCGCGTGGCAGTTGCTTCATTTTCGTTTACTGCCATTGATTTGGCTTCCTAGTTGAAAAGAGAAACGATAAATAGGACCACGGAAGGTCTTTTAGCTTAAAATATTTTCCCAAAACTCCTTTGAGTTAAACAATATATTTTTACTAAAATAAAATCGAGAAGTTTACTGAAAACAAATCATCATCTGAAGAATGGTTTTGTGGCTATTAACTCAATTTAATTTTAAAGCTGGGAGGCAGAGACCATTACCACGACTTCACTTTAAAAACTGTGCAACTCAAACCTATATGGACGATATTTCTTGTTAGATGCATTTGGAATAAACGAATAGCCAATATTAAAAATTAAAAAAGTTTGGTAATTAGTTCCAATTTGAACACTAAAAATTTTTTAAATGATTTTACCGTGGTATTGCTACAATTACTAACACATTTTTGTATAACATGTTTTATTTAATTTTTGCTATTTTAGGGTTGTAACGTGTCCAACATTAAAGAACTCAAGTCAATCCAAGTTTAACAGCCTTTGCGTCAGCATTTTAATATTCGTAGCTTGAACTGGCCCCAATTTTTTTCTTAAGATGCTTTAGTTGAGTCTGCTGTTGAGTCCAAGTTTAATACTGTCGTGCCCCAGTCTATCAAATCTCAAGTTGTTTCGATTTCAAGTTTTTAACTTTCGAGTTTTTTTAAACAGCTTTTTTATCTTTAACATAAAGTAAAGACCCCAAATTATAGCATTAATTGGATTGAGACTGCTTTTTTTCAACAGGGTTTGGGTCAGCAAAACAATTTTTTTCGATTTTTTGGTTCGAGTCGCTTTCATCTAAATTCTAGTCATTTCAACACTCAAGTTTAGTCCGAGTTTTTTGTCACAAGGACTCAAATCAAGTCCGAGTTCTTCTATGATATTTTAAATATTGTTTATATCGGTTCAAGTCATTATTGGCTATGTCCTTTCTTTAGGGCCATGGCCCAGATAGTAGGTGCTTTCTTGCAGCCTGGGCCGTGAGTAAGTCTGTTCATTGCTGTTTAAATGACAGACCGAAACCGAACCTACCAAAACCAAAGGGTATCCACCCATTCCGATGTTCCGTGTGGGTTTGCTAATCGGAAAACGTCCTTTTCAGGACGGAGTAATGCCAGGATAAAACTGCCCTTTTCAGGGCACATTGCCAACAAGTTCCAAAGACCCACTATTCTTCAGCTGAACATCGAAGGCCTCACTGCAAGCAAGATGAACGTTCTTCATCACCTTGCTATGCAGTCTGAGGCACTCGTCATCCTGCTGCAGGAGACCCACTGCACTGATGCAGAGAAGTTGGTATTTCCGAACTAGCAACTAGCTGGGTCTTCTTTAAGCAGGAAGCATGGCCTTGCCACGTTTGTCCACGAGCGACTGAGATACACGCTTTTCGACCAATCTCCACTGACATCGGAGATCGAGTGGCTGTGTGTGGACGTTGATGGCTATAAAATAGTCAACGTCTACAAACCACCGCCAACGCGATTGCGAATCCTGAATCTCCCGGTGTTTCTTCACCCCTGTCTGTACGCTGGCGACTTTAACTGTCCTCATGCTGATTGGGGTTATGACGACAACAGTCCAGACGGTGAGTGCTTGGTTGGCTGGGCAAGTATTAATTGTCTTGCCTTCCTATATAATGCCAAGGACGCTGCCAGTTTTTTGTTCCGGCCGCTGGAACACTGGCACCAATCCAGATCTAGCTTTCGCCACCGTAGGTCCAAACAGTCGCTTACCGGATAGACGTGTCCTTTAAAAATTTCCCAGGTCACAACATCGACCTTTGCTTATTACACCATCAAGGTTTGCTATGGCAGTGCCAAGCATGCCTGTTAAGCGATGGAACTTCTGCAAGGCCAAATGGAGTCACTACATTGCTCTGACGAATAAATTCGCAAAGACTTTGTTGCCGCCTGATTCACTTGATGTAAATGCGGCTTACCAGGACTTCTGTAACACCATTAAGAAAGCAGCCAAAAAGACTATCCCACGCGGGTATTGAAATAACTATATTCCGTGTTGGGATGCAGAGTGTGAATCCCTCTATAAAAGCTTTCTGCAGTCTCCTCAGGGAGACGACTCAAGTTTGGCTGCTACAGCTCTGCTTGCCAAGCTTGACAGAAAGCGGAGGGATCGATGGTACGAAGCAGTTCGGAGCATTGACTTCTCACACTCTAGTCCAGTGGTTCTTAAACTGGGTTCGATGAGTCAGTATCAGGGGTTCGGTGAGATCAGGATAAGTATACAGACGTTATGTGTATGTGTGGCGACCACAATGTCCTCTTTACTTGAGCCGCAGTTCTTGCTCATTGTGACATAGCACAATCTCTCCTTCTTTCTCTTGAAGATCATACTGTATTTTGCCGACCTCACCAGATCAAGTCTATCAAGTTTAGAGCGCAAGCTTTATCGATTTATATATTGAGCAATTAGTTTTTGACATTATTTTGTCATAATTTTTTAGTTGTTGTGTTATAATGCAGGCTTTTAATCTTCTGTAATTCTGTTTGAAGTTAAACAAGCACAATTAGGCACCAAATGTGCAATTTTTTTCGTTTAATATTTAAATTTAATCTGTTCTAGACATTTATCTTTTTATAGTATTTTGATCTTTTCATACTAACTATGTCGATAAAAAAAGAGTGGTCAGAAAAATATGTACAATATGGATTTACGTATATCACAGAAAGTGATGGGAGTCAGCGTCCTCAGTAAATGACTTGTTAGGCCAGGTTGAGCAATTGTTGCTTAGCACCGGCAAAACTAAAAGAACAATTTCAAAAGGTGCATGGCGATAGAAAATACTGGAACACCACGCTAGCTGAATTTAAAATGAAGAGAGCCAGATTTGATAAAAATGCTATTCTGCCGGTTTTCGGCTTTGTACTCATTGACAAACCGATCCTCACAGCATCGTACGAAATTGCATACTTGATTGCAAAACAGGAAAAACTACACACCATTGGTGAAAAACTTGTAAAACCAGCTGCGTTAAAGAAGGCAAATATCATATTTGGAAAAGCAGCCAAAAACAAGTCATCCCAAATTTTTCTTTCTAATGGCACCATTAACAAACAAAATTGATAAGTTTAAAATCCATTCATTCTTCTGGTAAAAATCATCAAGTTAAACTTTAACAAATAAAGGAGGGAATAATACATTATCAAAGAAAAATGTAATATATTACGCCTTCTGTTATTTGTTAAAGTTTAACTTGCTGATTTTACCAGAAGAACGAATGAATTTTAAACTAAATAATATCTCTGGTAACAGTGTTTACATTGAAATTGATAAGATGATTGATGACATCTTGGCTCAAATAGTTTTAGACTTGATTTCGGACACGGCAAAATTCAGTCTCCAATTTGACGAAACCACGAACGCTTCCAATTTAAGCCAGCTTGCTGTATTTCTGCGCTATGGGAATAAAGAAGACGTGCAAAAGGAAGTTTTTTATTTTGTCAGCCCCTTATAACAACTAAGGCTGCAGAGGTTAAAAAATTTGTAGATAATTTCTTCAGAGACAATTATCTTTCGTGGGATATTGTTTATACAATTTGTTTGGACGGAGCTGGAGTCAAATTGGAACGAAATTTTGGTTTTGGTACGCTACTGAAAACCAATGCACCACACATAACTGTAACGCATTGTCTCTTGCACAGGCATGCATTGGCAACAAAAACCTTCACTCCAAAATTGGCAGAGTATTAAAAATTGTGGAGGAATATGTGAACTATGTGCGAAATAATGCTATGAACACAGCGCATATTCAAGGAGTTGTGTAATGAAATAAGCTCTGTATTCGAGGTACTTCTGTACTATTCTAATGTTTGTTGGTTATCCCAGGGAAAGATGCTGAACCGTGTTTTTACCTTGAGTGTGGAATTAGCCATGTTATTGCGAGAGCACCAACATCGTCATGCAGATTGTTTTGAAAATTCTGAGTTTATTCTCGTTTTGGCATACATGCTCTCAATAATCTCAATCAACAGATGCAGGGTGGTGGAGTCAACGTTATTGAAGTGGAAGAACATCTGAAGACTTTTCAAAAAAAATGACTCAACGGAAACGACGAATGGGGAATGATAACTTGACTAACTTTCCTCTGTTTAACGACTGCACAAGTAAGACCAACGTTGTGTCTGGAAACGGGAACATTTCCATACCGAGAGAACTGAAGCAAGCAATTTCCATGCACTTAGATGAGCTTGCAAAGTCTCTCGATGGATACTTCCGACCAGAAAGTCATATCCAGCATGGGTTAGACAGTCATTCACGTTTAGTCCTGATAAAGAAGATGTCAATGATGAATACCTCAATAAAATCATTGAACTTTAGCAGAGCCAGTTTTAACAGCAACTCTTCAAAACAACAACGCTCTCAACGTTTTGGTGTCACCAAATCGTAGCTTACCCTCTTCTTGCTAAGAAAGCCCTTGAGATATTCATACAGTTTGTTACAACGTATCTTTGCAAATACTCCTTTTCGAAGATGGTAGACATAAAAACAAAAAAGGGAACAGACTTTGTTGCCATGAGCCTTGCCAAAGTGAAGCTGCGCATTTTTAGAATTGTTTCCAAAATGCAACAGCATCAGACACATTGATTTGTTGTAAATATTTACTGAGTTGTGTTTTTGTGTGTAGTTCATGTTTTGTTGGTCTTGTTTCTTTGAAAGATATGATTTTATGTGCAACAGATGCATAGTTTACTTTGGGTTCGTTAAGAAAAATTTTTGAATTTTAAGGAAGGGTTCGGTGATTACCTGCATGAAACTTACTGGATTCGGTACCTCCAACAAGTTTAAGAACCACTGCTCTAGTCGAAAAGCGTGGAGTATTTTAAACAACCTTACTGGTAGGTCACGACACTCTCCTCGTCACTGTCCCGTTTCAGCCGATGCTATTGCATCTCAGCTGGTTAGAAATGGGAAATACGAGGCTGTTGATCGCAAGTCATCTCGACTTGTCTTTCAAGAAGTGTCTGACCTTTGGAGGGCCACAACACCAGACGCAGTAAATATCTCTGACAATTTTTTACAGAGAGAATTTGCTGCTGCCCTTCAACACTTAAAACCAGGTAAAGCTTCGGGACCTGATTCCATCTGCCCCGAGCTTATACTCCATGCCGGAGCTGCTTTGAAGTCCTGGTTACGTGACTTCCTTTCTTCCTGTTTGCGCCGACTCAAAATTCCCAAGATCTGGAGAAGAGCGCTTGTGGTCGCGATCCCAAAACCAATAAAGCCCGTGGGGGAGCCAAAGAGTTATCGACCGATATCTCTGCTCTGTGTCGCCTACAAGATCCTCTAGAGGCTTATCTACGCCCGTGTTGAACCAGGGATTACTTAACGGGGATTGCCGACTGGTATTTGTTTATTATAACGTCACGGTTGAGTAAGTCGCTAAGGAAGTAACTTTCCCACAGATCTCTTGCATTAGTTTTTGAGGTCTCGCGAAAGTTTGCGGCGTTTAAATTAAGATTTCATTTAAATAACGACTCGCCTGCAATTTATTTATATATAAGAAAATTTTTTAATGAATAAACATTATATCCGTAAGCTGTAAGGTATCGGTTTTTGCATATTTTGTCGGTGTATGGTAATTGAAAAAGTGCAAAGCTTAATGGGCTCATATAGATAAAGCCCTCTCTTAATGAATTTAGATGTACGTGCATACTTACCGGTAGTTATTTGGTACTAATTTAATAAATTATTAAAATGTTGTTATTGATTTCAAATCAACTTTTTAAAAACTGTTTTTTTTAGTAATTTGTTTTGTATCTGCACTACTTGAATTAATACAGTGGTTGGTTTTGTTAATTGAAGCAGGGTTAAGTAATCCCTGGTAACCAATCCATTGACGTTCAGCCAACGATGCAGCCAACGATGCAATCGCAAAAGTTTCGCTTGCGATCTACAAACTCACTCTTCAAACTAAACCAAATCACCGAACCACTTGATCACCAACGACTGAAAGGAATTAAATTTACCAACATCTCAATTTATAGTGTGCTTGCCACGTGTAAGTGAGCCAATCAGATTTCATTAAGATCGCTGCACGTGATCTGCCTATAAAGCAGTGAACGCAAACAATAGAATTAATTAAGAGGTTTCAAAAAAGACTTCTATGCAGTTAATTAACTTTTTCAATTACAGTGCGAGTTCTATTTTTTTTATATGATTTTAACAACTTCTAGAAAAAATAAAAATTTCAACTTGACAGCATGCCATCTTGTTTTCTTCGGAAACAGGTCGGGGTAATTGGTTTCCCTATGTCTACCGCCTCCGTTGCTTTCTTACGAGCTAGGAGGATGAAAACAGAAAAATATAAATTGTAAAATTTATTGTTTCTTTTTTATTTAAAGATGTGACTACTATTTAGAGCTCCTTCTTTGACCGACAAGCGGAGATCAGTCCAAAAATGTCTTTCCTAAAGACACAATAAAATAACCAGAATAAGATTTTAACTGCAACCGTGTGTCGATTGCGTTACCATTAATACCGCATTCTTACGTATTCGGCCACGCTGACGTTAACTTTATCGCATCAGCCTATGCCCAGTAGCACCCTAGAAACCAACAGATGTTGTGCAAGGACAGACATACGCAAATTGAAGGATATTTTTCGGATTTGAATTTAAAAACCTTTTTTAATTTGTTTTTGAGTACCGGTAGTGCGAATGATAAGGATTCTGTAAAAAGCGTCACCAGCTAGCCTATATATAGCAGGGGTTCCCAACTTGTATCAATTCATTACACACTAAACTTGAAAACATGCAAGAGCGACTCTTTGATAAATTGTTTAGTAAATTTACTTCAAAAGTAAAGTGAAAATCCTTTTATTGGTATTTATAAGAAAATTCTAGTAGAAATCTAGGTGAAATTCTTACTTTATTTTTAAATTAAATTCATTTTAAGGGGTCGTTCTTGTATAATTTAGACTTTATTGCTTTGTCACGCTGGTCTTGGTGACGCCCAAGTAGTATTAAAATTACGCACCAGTTCGAAACCTCTAATACATGGGTAAGAACTATAAGACCTAATACATCGCCCATCGCGTGTAGAAGTTCGCTTTCACTTCGAGCGTCGGAGGGAGTATTTTTTGTTTGATTATGAATTTAAACAAAAAATACTCCCTCCAACGCTCGCAGAAGAAACGAGTCCTCAGTGCTAAAAAAATAAAAATTTAATGAACTAATTCGAGGGCAAATGCGGCTAGTTATTTGTCTATTTGCCAGTTTTTTAAAAATTTTATTTCTTTCTGTTATATATGCACGCTACAACGTTCCCAGTTTCATTGCTTTTTCCTTTTTCTGTTCTGTTCACACCCGACTACTTCATGTTATTGCTGTGGCGGAGATGAAATAAAAGAAAATTGATTGATCTCTGGCAAAAAGCTTTTCATGCGATTCAACTAAAAAGCCAGCACGGCAAATTAGAAAAGGAATTAACTGACAGAACTTTACCGATTCTTTAGGTTGTGTAATTATTACACGATAATCGACAAATACAATAAAACATGCTAACATCATTACGAAAACTTATTAATCACATAACATGCATTTTTTATTAGCAAACAGTGCTAATAAGTCAGTGAAATTAGTCATGATACAACTTTCTTGTTTAAATCATAGGTCAAAAGTTAGAAATCTGTCTAGACAAGCGTATTAAAAAAATTGTCCTTTTTTGAAAATAATGAAACTGAGTAACAAGACTTTAAAAGACAAGCACACAACTGCAGCACAACATTTTAAAAGGCAAAACACATTCTATCATTCATTTCTCTCAAGTTTACAAGTCTACAAAAACCTATCGCGTACATTAGCAAAAACTTTTTTCACAGCTCGCCAGCATTCAAGGCATCCTGATAGGATTTTCCTTCTTTCTGTTCCGGATGAAGCTTGATTAAATCATCGATTCGAAGAATGGTGATCGCCGCTTCTGTCGCCAGCTTTATGCTTTTGCTTTTGATGATAGTGGGTTCCAAGACCCCTGCCGCCTTGTTGTCACGAACAACTCCAGTCGTGAGTTCGAGTCCCGTCCACTTCAAGTCGCGGTGCTTGGGGTTGCTTTGAGCCTCGTTGTGAAACGCCCTTAGCTTCGCGACAAGCTCGGTGGAATCCTGCGCCGCATTGATGGCCAGGGTCTTGGGAATGACCAGCAGCGAGTGAGCGAACTCAGCGATAGCCAGCTGCTCCCTCGAGGCCACTGTGGTCGCGTAATTTTCCAGAAATATCGACAAAGCTGCTTCGACAGTGCCGCCACCTGGGACCACGCTTTTCGATTCTAAAGCTCGCTTAACAACACAAAGCGAATCGTGTAGAGAACGTTCAATCTCATCGCACGCGATGTCGTTTGGACCACGGATCACAATAGAAGCAGCAGAACGGACTTTCGGCCCCTTTATAAAGATTAACTCATCGTTGCATATTCTTTCTTGTACGACTTCTTCTGCTTGCCCCAGCATGCTGGAGTCAAAGCTTTCATCGCCTTCCAAATTAGCTAAAGTTGCACACATCGTGGCGCCAGTGGCTTTTGCAATTCGTTTTAGATCTCGCTTTAAGACCCGTCTGACGGCCATTGCTCCTGCTTCAACAAAGTACTTAAGATTCAAGTCGTCGATTCCGCCCGTTGTCAAGATGACATTAGCTCCAGCTGCCATAATCTTTGAAATCCTTTCCTTCGTAATATCAATTTCACGTCTTCTAATTGCCTCCAAATTATCTGGTGTTTTAACAACAATGTGAACACCCATTTTCATCTTCGTTTTTTGTAAATTAAAATCCAAGCATGCTATTTTGGCACCAACCACCTGTTTAAGCATAGCCTGCGAGGCCACCGTGCAGTTGATGGCATATCCATTGACAAGAATACTTTCTTTTATACTCTTACCATGAGCTTTTAACACATTAACTGATTTTATCGGATATTTAGCAACTCCCTTGGCATCAACAAACTTAACAGCATTAGCAGCATCAACAACCATTGTTGCAAACAAGTCTGAATCGACTCCAATTATTTTTGACGACATAGAGGTTTTGGCACAATTAATGATTACATCACGAGTCAAATCACTGCCAGGTATCGTAAGATTGTCATTCATGTAACGAATTGCCTCTTTGCAAGCTAAACGATACCCACTAATAATCGAAGTCGGGTGAATTTTGTTCTGAGCCAATTGATCAGCATTCTTAAGCAGTTCAGCAGCAATAAGAACAACCGACGTAGTACCATCTCCTACTTCCTGATCTTGAAGTTCGGCCAATTCGCAAAGAACTTTCGCAGCAGGATGTTCAACATCCAGCAATTTTAAAATGGTGGCTCCGTCATTAGTAACCGTGACGTCACCAACGTCATCAACCAACATCTTGTCAAGACCAACAGGACCAAGAGAGCTTTTTACAATATTAGCGATGGATGACGCAGCGAGTACATTTTGGGTGCGAACATTTTTTCCCGTTGTTCTTTCACCGGCAACAGTCAATGGAGCTTGAGTTTCAATATTCATGATTGATTAGATGACTATTAAATCTTATTATGTAATAATTCTACAATAAAATGAAATTTTACTGATAAGTTTTTAAACGTATAATTCTAAAAATTGTAAATATCAGAATAAAAAAGAAACTTTCAATTCTTTATCAAACAATAAAGTTCAGACCAAGATAATACAGCAAAATTTCCTCATTTTGTTTTTGAAACCAAAACTTAAAAATCGGCCAGGTATTTTTATTAGCTTTCGATTAGTATGCTAATGAACGTTGTCACATGAAAAAACGTTTTTAACATCATAGACCAAAAAAGTTAAAAATGAATGTTGCAGCCCAGCAGTGTCGTAAGTTTATTTTGAAAAACAAAACAAATAAAATAAGAGCAAAGTTCAAAAAAAAGCTTTCGTTTTAATTATGTATGCATTTAAAAAAATTTTGCACTGCTAGCATCAACTAATTAAAATCTACTGGTTAAAAACTGCTGAAATAGATATTGCAAAAGTTGAACCTTAAAAATTGTGCTTTCATTTATTTTTTGACAATGCTGCACACTTTGCCATGTGCTCCCAGAAGCAAAAAGACCACTTGGATGTTATTGTGTTGTCGCAACTTTTACAATTGCACAAGTTGCACAAGTGCCTACCTCTGATGAAAGCTAATTCATATAATTGTATTCATAATAAACCCTGTATATACTTTTCACATTATCCCGTGCTGCAAATTAAGAATACAGATTCTAATTAAAAGCTGTTGCTTCTAACTAAAAAATATTATGAATTGTTACAAATGAAGAACCCAATGAAAAATCAAAAAAAAAAATTTTAATTTTGATTGTTTGATGGACTTTCCTAAAGGAATATGAGTTAAAACTAAAATGTCAGAAGCGTTATTTTTTTTTTAATTTTTGAAAAAATTAATTGAAAATTTTGATTCTTATTCACTATTTGCAAAGTTTAATTCATAAGCCTTTAAACTTTGGGGGATCCCCAAAGCCTACAAAGTCAGTAATGGCAAACAGTGTACAAGGCCCATATTTTTTGGGTCTCTTCAAAAGTCACCATAAACAACTTTTCTCCTAAAACTAACCTGGATCCCCCCTGTAGTTTCTGGGTACGCAACAATTTGGCGGGAGACAATTTGGCGGCGCAAATTTGTCGGCGGGCCAATTTGGCGGCGAGCCAATTTGGCGGCGAGCCAATTTGGCGGCGAGCCAATTTGGCGGCGAACCAATTTGGCAGGAAAATAAATAAAAATGATTTACCTTCACTAGCGTTAAAGCGGCAGCAAAAAAGTTTTGTTATGTCACAAAGGCAATTGAAAAGGCAATGGTAAATGTTCAGCTGATAAGAGCGAAAATTTTAATTTAAAGTTGTTAAATGCGTTAAATTTAGCGATGTTTCTAGCCCAATATTTATCTATTTAAATTTACAATAGCTAAATTTCGAATATTTAAATTAAAAACGGTATTTAAATAGTTAAATTTTCGAATCACCGTCGTTTAACATGCATCTTTTACAAAAAAGTACAATAATGTAGCTTACTACAAAGACAACAGGTTTAGAAGTTTTACGGGCGTACGAAGTTGGGACGTCATAATAAGCATTTTACTATATCAAAACAAATCTATTCTGGTTGGCACCCATAAACAGTTTTATTTTAACCATTTTTTTTTTTTTTACTTCTAACAGTTCGTTTCGTCTATAGGGCTCGTCAGAAAGCAATCCAAAATTTGAAAAACAAATGGAAAAAGTAAAGCTTAACAAAGCGGTAAAAAGTCGGCAAAAAACTTTAAAAAATAATTACGGCAGCGATTAAAATTGTCAAGAATCAAAACAGAAGATTAGATCAAGCCAAATAGCAAAGCTTACAGAATAGTATATAAGGCGGTTACAAATCGTGTTTGATTAATTTTCAATGTGTAAAGTTTTTCTCCTTTGTTTACGCTAAAGTTTCCAAATAACGAACGAATTTATTGGAACAAACAGAGCACCCTAAAAATGCTTTTAAAAAAATTAAAGATTTTTGTTTTTTTATTCGATTGTACAAACCTGATTGAACTTTTGTATCTTTTGTTTCGACTTGTTCCTGTTGTATTATTAAACATTTTCTCATACCGGTAATCAGTGTTTTTCAGAAGTCGTAAATTGCACAGCTGCGATTAATGCAACGAAATTGTTCTAAGTTTTGGCAGGCGCGTGAATTTTGTGACATCACAAAAGATAGCGTTTTTGGTCAGCACGTAGGTAATAACTAAGCATGGCGACTTCAAATTTGCACAACAATAATTTTGTTCAATTATATTACGAAAAGATTAAATACACATTTATCCCGCCGAATTTCGCCCTCTATCTGTACCCACTATCCTAGAATCATTAATCATGATATTAGTCATAACAAATTCAAATTTGGAAACAATAGCGTAAGCAACGGAAAAAAATTTACACATTAAAATTTAATTTAAACAAATTATAACCGCTTTAATTTTTTAATCACTGCCGTAATTTTCTTTTTGTTTTAAGTTGTTTTGCCGACTTTTTATAGCTTTGTTAAGCTTTACTTTTTCCATTTGTTTTTCAAATTTTGGATTGCTTTCTGACAAGCCCTATAGACGAAACGAACTGTTAGAACTAAAAAAAAAGTGGTTAAAATAAAACTGTTTATGGGTGCCAACCAGAATAGATTTGTTTTGATATAGTAAAATGCTTATTATGACTTCCCAACTTCGTACGCCCGTAAAACTTTTAACCCTGTTGTAAGCTACATTATTGTACTTTTTTGTAAAAGATGCATGTTAAACGACCGTGATTCGAAAATTTAACTATTCAAGTACCTTTTTTAATTTAAATATTCGAAATTAAGCTATTGTAAATTTTAATAGATAAATATTGGGCTAGAAACATCGCTAAATTTAACGCATTTAACAACTTTAAATTAAAATTTTCGCTCTTTTCAGCTGAACATTTACCATTGCCTTTTCAATTGCCTTTGTGACATAACAAAACTTTTTTGCTGTCGTTTCAACGCTAGTGAAGGTAAATCATTTTTATTTATTTTTCTGCCTAATTGGTTCGCCGACAAATTGGCTTGCGGACAAATTTGCGCTGCCAAATTGTCTTGCTTCGGTAGTTTCTATCACTTTTTAAAAAAATTTTTTTCCTTTTGTTTTTTTTTATTCTATTTAAGGGCTGTAAGGGAGATTCCGGGTTAACTTCACCAAAAAAATTTGCCTACAATAAAGTCTCAAAGATACCTAAATTTTTGGTCACATACTTCAGGATAGGCTTTGATTTTACAAATCAAGTTAAAGTACAATGGACAGACTATTTTATCTGTTTTATCATGTGAAACCTTGTTAATAATGTAATGATTAGTACCAGTACTTAATTTATAAATAATTTTAAAATAAGTGTTTCAAATTCAAAACCATTTAAAAAAAAGAATTAAGTATTATATATGATACTGCATATAAGTGACTTTTAAATGGATGTCAACCAAAATAATTTCGGTTTTTTCAAGAAGCAACTATGAGCAAATTTTGTTAGTTAAACCAACCCATTCCCCCAATCATTTCTTGGGAGATTCTTTTCCTCTAGTTTTTTCTATTTCCTCCTAGTGCTGTAGGGGGGAGATTCTGGGTTAGTTTCACTGACAAACAACAGTTACAGTGCCTTCTTGAAGAGACCCAATAATTGCTATTGCTTTTTTTGAACAAAATTAAATAAAATATTTACAAAAAAGTCAATTTTTAAAGCATATTAACAGTGAACTTTATTAACCCTTTGAGTAACCTTAAATAATTTTTTAAAAAAATTTGACTTTTTTTGTTTCTATTCTACTATTAGTGCACATACAACAAAATTAAATTTTTTGTTCGATGTTATTTTTAAAAGAAAGGATTTACCCAAGGTGGTTAGTGCTACTGACCACTGCCACTCTATGACCTGAAACTGGCTTTAAAAAGCAAAATTTTGATTATAAGAGGTGGTTAGTCTGGCTGACCACTGCCACTCAAAGGGTTAAAAATATGCTTTAACAGAAAGTTTAAACCCATAGATACCCAGCAAATTAAGACATACATTGCAGTATTCTTTATTTATTAGATGTGTGATAAGCATAAATAAAATTTAAATTTAAATAATAAATAATTTTAAGGTTTTTTCAAAAGACCATAAGCATTGTTTGTCAGTGAAACTAACCTGGAATACCCCCTAAAGCACTAGGAGGCCATAAAAAAGAAACCACGAGAAAAAGGATCTCTCAAGAAACTGTAATAACCACAGGGGATTCCGCGTTTCATTAAGAAAAATCGCTCACGGTCGTTTATTGAAGAGACCCAACTTTTAAAGCTAGGAATCCAGAAAAACATGAAATAAAAACTACACGAGTTATACGTAAAAATGATTAACCACTAGACTCATGAACAATCAAAAAACGTTTAATGAAACAAATAATTTTTTTGAATTTACTTTTAAAACTCTAGAAAGAAAATATCATTTACAACAAAAATAAAAATACAAATTTTACTGTGTAACGACTTTTCACACTTAAATTTTTTTCTGGCATGGTTATTGTTAAAGCAATGTTGCCACATCTAGTTTAAACAATAAAAATTTATAATAAAGTAAGGATATCGTCGTCGTCGTCGTCGTTTGAAGAGCATCCACTCCAGGTCAGATACAATCAGGACTGGGGCCGAGGATTTATCCTTTTACTACCCCAGATTGCTGCACTGCCTGAATCAGATGCTGGCAGTGGTTTCATTAAGCCAACATCGAGTTTTGTCATCCAAAACCGTCAGACCTCGTGCTCCATGTGGTGCCCGATGTATAGGGCACGCTGTTAGTACATGGTCTGCGGTTTGCTCAGAGGCGCCACACTCGCAATTCGGTGAAGGAACAAGACCCCATTTGTGCATGGACGAATAGAATCGCCCAACACCAGTCCGCAGGCGGTTGAGCTTAACCCAAGCTACTCGGGGTAAGCACATCTTAACAGGCCTGGCACCGGTCTCGGGCACAAAAGCACAAACCCTGGAGGCATTTTTACAATACTACGTTTTCCATTTGTGATTTTTCCATTCAGAAGCGCAGATGCCAAGTCTGCCAAGGCTGTCTAAAAGATTCCGCGCAGGTGACACAAACGGGCGTCTGGATCTTAGTCTCACTTGGCGAGTATCTGAGGACCCACTTAAAAGACCATACAAGATATGATTGGGGTCCAGAGGTCCACGGCAAGACAAGGAGAGTGTCGCTCCCAGTCGGCGAAGCTCAGCTGGCTGGATGCCTGAGAGTATAGGTAGGTGGTCCGTTGGAGTGGGACGCAGGCATCCAGTAACTATGCGCAAGTCGTCATTCAGGACACTGTCAATGAGGCGAGTGTGAGCACCGCCACACAAGACTGGCGCACAGTACTCAGCTGTTGAGTAGACTAGAAATAAAGTGGCTATGTGTAGTGTTTTAGCACCAGCACCCCATCCCAAGCCCACGAGTCGCCTCAACAGTGTTACGCACGAGGATAGTATTTTGTGCATTGTGCAATGCCACTAAATGGTGACGAAACGTGAGTGATCTGTCCAGTTTTACCCCAAGATAAGTAGGGATTGGACAGAACGGTAAAAGTCTACCGTTGTTGTAGACCTTTAGCTCACGTTTGGCCTCTCGGTTGTTTAAGTGAAAGGCTGCCGTCACCGTCTTAGTGTGACTGAGCTTCAACCTCCAAGTCTGGAGATACGCTGACAGTGTGGACATGTCTTGGCTTAAAGCCCCCTCCAAGTCCTTCCAGTTTCCAGAAGAGTGCAACAATGCTAAATCATCAGCATAAGCTAACTTTCTAGAAATCATGTAGGGAAGATCGTACGTATAGATGTTAAATAGGAGGGGAGCCAAGACCGATCGCTGAAGAACGGCGTTTTTAAGACGGCGTAGCCTGCTTTGCTTGCTGTCACCGGTGGTAAGGGTGAAACTTCGATTTCGGACAAGCTCCGTAATCATTCTGACCATGTGCTTATTCGGAAGTAGTCTCAGCAGCTTACAGGTAAGGCCACGGTGCCAGACAGTGTCATAAGCAGCTGTCAGGTCGACAAATACGGCACCGGCCTTCTTTTTAGCCTCAAAAGAATCCTCGATGTTCTGGGTTAGCAGAACAACTTGATCTACCGTTGACTTCCCGCGTCGGAACCCAGCTTGCTCTTTAGGGAGCAATGGATTGATTCAACGGGGATTGCCGACTGGTATTTGTTTATTATAACGTCACGGTTGAGTAAGTCGCTAAGGAAGTAACTTTCCCACAGATCTCTTGCATTAGTTTTTGAGGTCTGGCGAAGATTTGCGACGTTTAAATTAAGATTTCATTGAAATAACGACTCGCCTGGAATTTATTTATATATAAGAAAATTTTTTAATGAGTAAAGATTATATCCGTAAGCTGTAAGGTATCGGTTTTTGCATATTTTGTCGGTGTATGGTAATTGAAAAAATGCAAAGCCTAATGAGCTTCTATAGATAAAGCCCTCTCTTAATGAATTTAGATGTACGTGCATACTTACCGGTAGTTATTTGGTACTAATTTAATAAATTATTAAAATGTTGTTATTGATTTCAAATCAACTTTTTAAAAACTGTTTTTTTTTAGTAATTTGTTTTGTATCTGCACTACTTGAATTAATACAGTGGTTGGTTTTGTTAATTGAAGCAGGGTTAAGTAATCCCTGGTTGAAGCAGAGTTGAAATTAAAGTTTTTATTTTAAATTATTTTGTAAAACATAAGTAATTTAAAATAAAAATTCTAATCATTAGTATTGGAAATAATAATAGTAAAAAAATATTTTTTAAAGAATACATTTAAATGATTAATTTAAAAGTTCAAGTAGTAAATGTATTAAGTATAAATTGTAATAGAATAATTTACTATTCTTTATTAATTTTAAAGAGTAATTAAATGTAGTTTCAAGTCACTCTATGCCCCTCATGTTATACAATTCCCCTACAACAATTAAATAATGTAGCTGCACACTTCAGTACTTTGTTGTATTGTGTGTTTCTTTACTAAACTTTTAATATTTTACTAATAATTAGCAATTACTGTTTTAGTTTGTTTTGTTTGTACAATTATTGTTATTTATGAAGCTTTTAAAATTACATACATTTACTGTGTATCAAATTTTGTTTTCACTATGTGTAGATGTCATAATGATGTAATTATAATTGTTGTATATTTTCAATGCAAATAAAAAAAGGAATGCTAATGATATTCTGTATTAATTTAGGTGTAAAAAATTGTTTAGTTTAATTTGTTACTTTATAATGTTATAATGTCTCCTAATCATTGCTGTATACCTGGCTGCTCAGAAAGTCGATATAAAAATAAAAAAAATTCAAGCAATTGTACCTTTTTTACTATTTTACGTCCAGATATGGCTAAATCAGAAGAAGAAAAACAGCATAGACAATATTTGACTAATTTTTTTTTATCAATGCGAGATGCTGCAAAAGGTGACAAAATTAAGACCATGCTTTACAAAGAAACATCAGATAAATTATTTTGTCTAGACTTAAATTATTGTAACATAAAATGATCATGTTTATTTTTTGGTATTTCTACTCATTTCTGAATTCTAACCAGGGGCAGCTCATGACAAAAATATTTGGGGGTGCTGCAATTCTTATCAGCTAAAATGTAGCCAAGCATAACTTAAAGTACTGTATAATTCTGGTGAGAATGTGCACGCAAGAGTGTTTAAGTCAGTAAAACTAAAACTTCAAAAAAGCACATAGTGTGTTTCAAGAAATTTGAAACCAATCACAATAAATTGCTGCGATAGCAAATAAAATTTTCAAATGATGTTGTAAAAATTTTAGCATCTATTTTATTTTGTAATGACAACATTTGCAAACTACTCCTACAATCACAACTTAATTAAAACTGTCCATGCTAAATATCAAGTGGGTAGTAATCCAATTATTTACTGTTAATGGGGCATTTCTGTATGGTTTGCATTACAACGATAATTCACCAGCATGCTTGCATATTACTATTATGTTCAAAATGAGTAGCTATTTAATCCTAAATTGAATGATATTTAACTAATATTCTTTGGTGCTATTCTGTTTTGAGGGGCATGAAAAATTATTTTAACCTAACAGATTAATAAATTATAAAGTATGTGCAATTTATGTTTTGTTTTGTTATTTATTAGTAAACTGTGATGTTTTAATGAAATTGTGAATAATAAATACAGGGTGTTTTAAAAGTAACATACTGAAAGTATATCTCATATTAATGAATAGAATACAAGCTATATACATACTTATATATACTGTATATATGGGATGTTCCAATCTTAGTAAGGGTTTTCAGAGTTTTTTCAGTTTTTTCAATTCTTTTCAATTTTAAATTAATTTTTGGAAGTTTTACCTTAACTTTATTTTATCATACTTTATTTAGACACCCCTGATGATCCCTTTTATGGGTGAAACAGTCTGTTGAGTTTTAGATGTGTTTTAATTTTCGTGATTTTGCCAGTTTTTTAATTTTAATTTCGAGCTCTAACTTTGTTGGTGCAGTGAAATCACTGCAATTGATTCTACTTGAGGTAATTCTTACTAACCAATTTGTTTTCTTATTCAAATAGAAAACCAAAATATTTGTTTTACCAAAATCATTCTTATTAACAAATTATTTCTTTATTTTAAGTTGAAGTTGAAATACCTTATTCAAATAGAATAAAAAAAAATCAAACTGTCGAATTGAAAACAAACTGAAGTCACAAAATTAAAGCAAATTAAACTGTACAATCGCTCACGCTTAAGCCAAGGGCAGAGCAAATCAAAGCGATCTAAATGCAAACGATTGTTACGGGATTGAGTCACATATTACGGAATTGAGTCACAACACAGATTAAAAGACTCTTAACCTTTTTCCTTGCCAACGAGATAAGCGCAGTAAACTAACAATAAATCACGTTACCATTTGTTATTGAGCACTTTTGAAGCACTGATTTCGCAACATTGTTACATATATATATATAATACAAAATTTATTTAATCACTGTTTAAAAACCACAACGGTCCGTTTCATCCTAAGATTCGTCAGGTGGTTACTAGAAAAATAAAAAAATAAAAAATAAAAAATATAGTTATTAGTGGTAAAAAAATGCGTATGGAATAAATGATATGTAGTTAAATTAAGCAAACAATACGGTTCCTATGACGTCACACAAGAAAAAACAACTCAAAATATAGTAAATGCAAATATAGAGATTTGCATTCATCTGAAGGTGAGGGAAGGCGAGTTGGGTATGCAGTGAAAGATATAAAAGGAAAGAAAATAATCTACAAAGGAATAAAAAATAACGAGAAAAATCGCATAAGATGAAAAAGTAAAGTGAGTAAAAAATGGCGTGAACGACAGTGGAAAATACAAGCGGATTTAATGACGGACAAGAAAGCACACATGCACAAAAATAATGGCAATTTAAGCATACGAAATCAAGTGGGTAATTTATTTAATTTAAATTTGTTTTTGTGACGACATTTTCCTGTAAGTTCCGATCGTTTGTTGAGGATTGTTGGTTGGTTTGCTTGTAGTATTTCTAGTTTTTCGGTTAAGCATAGGTTGCAGCATTTTTGTCCAGGTTTATATAGGATAACTTGATTGATTATTTTCCAGTTAATTGTGGGATTGAGACCTGATTCTTTGGCATTCCAGAATGTTTTAGAAAATTCTGTAGAGTTTCTTTTCTTTATATTTTTAAATGATTCTATATGATTATAGTATCGTGATTTGAATTCTGTTTTGCTGCAACCTATGTAGCTTTCTGTTACATTTCCATGCAATATGTCTGCTTGATAAATAAATGACAGATTTCTGTCGGCAAGATCCTTTTAGTGGGCAGATATCTTTATTTTTACAGTTGCATGGTTTTGATTGTTGAGAGCTTTTCTTTTCCAATAGTTTCTTGTTGTGACCGGTTATAATTGTTTGCATGTTAGGCATGCAGCTATAGCTAATTTTTATGCTATTTCTGTTTAGAATTTTATGAAGCCTATGTTGTGGTGGGAAGTGCTTGCTTATTAGTTTTAGAAACTCTTTTCCGATATTGTTGGCAACATAGTTGTTAAAAGGCGGGTTGAACCATATAATTTTTCGTTTTCTTGATTTGTTTTTCGGTTGGGTTTTACTAAATATTGAATTGTCTTTGTAGCCACTTTGTTTAATTGCGTTTTTGTATGGTGGAATAGCTTTTTTAAAATTGTCCAAATCACAAGAAAGTTCCGATAGTCTGTTGGATATCATGTTTGGTAGGGCTTTTTTTATGGATGGTGGGTGGTTTGAATTAATATTTATATATAATTGTTCATCATTGGGTTTTCTGAATGGCCAGTGTTTTTCTGTTTTGAGGTTAAGGGTGACATCTAAAAAATCTGTTTGTATAATGTTTGCTTCAATTTTTATTTTTAAATTATGTTTTTGGAAAAGTTTTATAATTCTTTTTTTGATTCGGTCAGTATTGGGGCCACTAGAATTCCGAAGAATCGCTAAGCCGTCGTCTCTGTATAAGCCAGTAAGGTCTTTAGGGATGATTGTAGAAAGTTCGTGCAAAAGAAACAGTCCCACCACAAAAACAAATTTAAATTAAATAAATTACCCACTTGATATCGTATGCTTAAATTGCCATTATTTTTGTGCATGTGTGCTTTCTTGTCCGTCATTAAATCCGCTTGTATTTTCCACTGTCGTTCACGCCATTTTTTACTCACTTTACTTTTTCATCTTATGCGATTTTTCTCGTTATTTTTTATTCCTTTGTAGATTATTTTCTTTCCTTTTATATCTTTCACTGCATACCCAACTCGCCTTCCCTCACCTTCAGATGAATGCAAATCTCTATATTTGCATTTACTATATTTTGAGTTGTTTTTTCTTGTGTGACGTCATAGGAACCGTATTGTTTGCTTAATTTAACTACATATCATTTATTCCATACGCATTTTTTTACCACTAATAACTATATTTTTTATTTTTTATTTTTTTATTTTTCTAGTAACCACCTGACGAATCTTAGGATGAAACGGACCGTTGTGGTTTTTAAACAGTGATTAAATAAATTTTGTATTAAATTGCTTTGATTTTTTTCATTGAGCACTCTGCGGGGAAGATCGATTCACTCCTGCAATATATATATATATATATTTTTTTTTTATTAAGAGTATTCCAGTTTTATACTTAATTTCTACTACTAAGTCTGTAACTTGTAATCTGCCAATCACATATGTTACAATTTTACATCTTATCAATACTTACTTTTATCCGTTTTTTACGTTAGATGAAGTATCTTCAATACACATGTGTCAAGGAATTTTTCATTATAATCCTGACTGCAACATTCAACATATATTGGAGCATAAAGGGGACAAAACTGTATTAAAAAATATTTATTGATCTTTTAAATGCAACTTTATTGTACCAGGTCAATGCAGTTCTACAAATTTTGTGAATGTGTCAGTGTGGCTATTATGCACTATAAAGCAAGACTAGTTTGATTTCTGTGTAAAATAAAGCTACTTTCATGTTACAGAAAAATTATTATGTCTCTTAGAACTAAATGTGTTATGAAGTTGCTTTGATAATGAACAAGTAAGCCAATGTAAATAATGCAACTAATCCAAAAAGTGAGTTGTTAGAGACTTGAATTCTTAATTTGCCAGAGTGTGAAAACTTCTAATTTGTTGATTTTTAAAAAAATGACAAAACAAATAAGTGTGGTTTATATTTTTAATTTGTACATTCTTGACAAATTACACTTTTCTTTCTTAAAAAGAAAATGTTTTTTTAATAATATGTTTGCAGAGACTAATGATGTATGTGCTGCCTGTCTTAAATTTGAAAATGATATTAAACAACAAACTGTGGAACTTGACATGCAGGTACAGTTATGTTACATAGTTGAACAGTATTTCGTGTCATTTCTAATTATAAATGTACTGTACAGAAAAATGTTGAAGATTATCAAAATGAACGGAAAAAAGTATTTTTGGCCAAGCAAACAAAAAACTTGCAAGTACCAGAAAAGGCACGTCGTTATCATCCCGACACCATACGCTGGGCCATCGAATTTTATTTTCTATCACCTTCAGCTTATGAGCATGTTCGTAATTCTGAAATTTTAGCTTTAACCAGCTCCTTCCACCATCCGGTCTTACAGGTAAGAGGTACTTTAAAAATTGTATGTCATGGTTTATGTACATGTACAAAATGGCTCGCTTTTTTCGAATTCGGCGCATATTTTTTGATTTGCACTATTTCTACGTTTCAATAATTAGTACTATTATACTGTAGAAATTGCATTTCACCAAAACCCGGCATAAGCGAAATAGCACTTCAAGAAATTGAACGTGTGATAAATGCTTCTGATTCTAATTTTTCCGGCTTCCTTATATTGGATGAAATGAAAAGTAAGCAAATAAATTTTTTTTTATTGCAACAATCTTGCGTGTTTTCTTACACTGGGCTAATTTTAATTTGCAGTTCGAGAAAATTTGGTGCTACAAAATGGAAACGTTGTCGGAATGGTTGATTTCCAACAGTGTGACGATAAAAGGAGCAATGACATAGCTTCTCACGTTCTTGGTATTCACAATATGCCATAAAAAAACGCAGTTATTCAATTAGCAATTGTTTTTTATTCACAAGTTAACGATTGATTTGTCATGTTATTTGTATGGTATTGTTGAAATGTTTTTTAGTGTTTTACATTCGAACCCTGAATCATTCCATTTCAATGCCCATCGCATGGTATCCTACTAAAGCAACTCCTTCTTCTACGCTTGCCGTTATATTTTGGGAACTGGTACTGGAATGTGAATCGCGGGGACTGCCAGTTCACGCAGTCATAGCAGACGGATTGTCAACTAACCGACAATTTTTCGAGCTTGTATCGCAAGCAGGCGCAATCAATTTTGATTGTCCATTAGTTGCTCTGAACCCTGTTGCCCAGCGCTGGATTTATCTTTGTTCTGATCCATCGCATTTACTAAAGGTTAGTTTAGCATAATTTGTATGATTTTAGATTTTATCATTTGAACAGAAATTGTATAAGCTTTTAGACTTGGGCTCTTAAACAAAGTTAGTACGGTATCTGTGCATGTGCGCGAAATTTACGGGATGGGACGATTTGGCGCAGCCGTTTTGGCGTCAGGTATTGTGGCAGTGTGTCGTTTTCTTATTTGTAAATCTTGAAAATTTTAGGGTTTAAGGCTTCGGTTAGGGTTAGGGTGATTGATTATACTGTTTTATTCAAACCTTTCTGCTAGTTTCAAATAGACTGGCGCCAAAACAACCGCGCCAAAACGGCCGCTCCAAATAGTCTCCTACCCCGAAATTTACGCGCTATAATACAACTGAAACACTTTATTATTAATCCTAATGTTAAATTTATAACCATGCAGTTTATTTTCAGTCTTGCCATAATTTTTAAGCTTGTGATTATGACGTCATGTTTTCCATTGTTACGTAGTGATTGCCTAGTCGGTGCGCCATTTCCTTCATTTAATTTATTTCTTCTACAAGTTGTTCTCATAAGTGTATTTTACAGAGTTGTTTTACTGTTTTATTCAAAGCACATTAATTGGACTGAAGTTAAAGCCATTGCGGCAAACAATACTGCAGCGATGACGTAATTTTTTTGTACTCTAAAATGGGCAAAGTTTTACCAATCGAATGACGGTAAAATTTGAAAAGTAACGTAGAAAAAAATTTCCTTAGACTGTTCGAAATGATTTGTACTCATCCAAGACTGGTGGTTCGAAGTATTTTAATATAAATGGAAAAGATGTTTTGTGGGATCATGTGTTCGAGTTGTATCAACGAGAACAGCAATCACCTGTGCTGCGAAAAACAAAATTAAGTTGGAATCACGTCAAACTTGATCCGCTGTCAAAGGTAATTCTAATTTTTTGCTGTTATTGAAATTGTTACAGCAGTGCTTTTTTACATGAAGATGTTTTGAGCTGGAATGTTGGAAAATGTTTACAAACTGATGCAAAAAGCCAAGGAACAGCGGAGTTTATCTTGCTTTTTGATAAGTAATTGTCGAAAATTAAATTATAATATGTGCAGTATTGGTGGTGGGTTTAACCAATGTATTTCTAGGGATGGGGCGCTGATCAACTAGACGGAATTCCAGTAATGGACTAAGCCACAAAGGACGGGACCAACGGTCCTAAATCGAGAGGGAGTGATCAAAGATGGCCGGGTATAGGCAGTTCAGCACAGTATAGAAAATTTTCTATGATTTGGAATGTAAATAGATAGGGCACATAGAGTACAGAGAGAGATCTGTTTATTTGCATCAAACTTTTCAATAAATTACTGCTTAAAACACAAAAAAAACAATGATTTTACATTTTGAAATTAAAAAACTGATAATAAGCCATATATATCAAATCAAAGAGTACTATTAAGATGTGATGCAGGGATAAGATATGATGAGGGTAGGAAGGGACAAAAGTCATTTAACAAAGTTTAGCTTGCCCAGATCACCGATTATCATCTGTTTTACTCTAAGCGGTCGCACAAATCAAAACGAAAACTGCATTTAAATTGAATATTTTGGTTTAAAATCACGTTGTCGGTGTTTAGTAATTTAAAATAAAGTGATAAAAAATATAAACAAAATGTTTAAAGTGTGTTTATTACAAAATTTGGCTTGGTTTTATGACCGATTATCCTTTATAGTTAAAAGAGAAAGAAAAGAAAAAAGTGAATGAGAGTAGCGAAAACGAGAGAAGAAAAAAGTTTTAAAAATAAAGGTGACGGCCGATAGTAAAAGAGATCCGAAATATCAATTAAAAATGTGTTTTGTTGCACTTTTTTATTAGTGAGCTTATAAATTTTTTGATTTTAATTTTAATTTGGATTTACTCATTATCACACAATTAAAAATAGCAGTAGAATAAGGGTTATTTCTTCGCTTGAAAAATCACTTTATTTTTATATGTTTAATATGAGGCAGTGGCAATAAATATGATACCAACCTCCAGGCTATTTAAAATTTAAGACCCAGTACCAAATTTACCAGTACCAAATTTTTAAAGTTAAAGTTCCAGTGATGGCTTCTTAATGCCTAATGAAACATCTTTACATCTTTTTTTTTATAACTGCATTTACAAAACCTGCAAATAATAATAATAATAATAAACAATTTTCTATCCCACTCAGGCAAATATTTACTTCAAAGAAGTGGTTGCATCAGAGCGGTAGTGGAATTATAAGTGTCAATAAAATAAATACTAGTTCAGGTTTGGCAGATACAAATAAAGACAGAAAACATGCAAAACATTAAAACATCAAAACTCCAAATGTACAAACATATACAAAAGAAAGAAAACAAAACATAAAAGTAAATATATACAAACTAAAGCTACAGTATTATTAACATTCAATAAATATTACCTTATTTAAATACAATAGGTTATTTATGATTCTGATAAAAATTATTAAATAAATATAACAAATATTTAATAATTTTTATCAGAAATATAACAAATAAAAATAACAAATAATTAAAAAAAAACTTTTAGAGATGTTTTACTGTTCAGCAACACCTTTCTTGTTGTGCCACACCAATTTGCAAGACACCACATAAAAAATAATGAAATGACAATTGAGTCAAAAAAGCCATTACCAGAATTTTAATTATAAAAAATTTGGCATCCGGTATTGGACTTTGGATTTTAGAAGTTTGGAGTCTGGTTCTGGATCTCTAGCCATATCTTATTTTATAAATAAATCAATACATAAAGTTGTTTGGTAAGCTTTTCAAATGCCCAAGTATTAATGTCTGTTTTCTTAAGCCTTTTTTCAACATCAAAAAGGATACAATTTCAAAAAGATGCTTTATGACAGTGGTTCTCAACAGGGGGAAATTTTGTGTTTTCGAGGGGGGAATTCTTTGAAATGTAATGTAACATTTTAGAGTTAACGGTAATGGTTTATAGACTATCTATATCAGTGGTTCCCAACTGGGGGTCTCTGGGAGAAAAAACAGCAAAATTGGAAATAAAATCAAAGTGAAGACTTTTTTTTTTTTTTTTTTTTTTTTTAGAGATCACCATGTTTCTGGGAGAAAAAACAGCAAAATTGGAAATGAAATCGAAGTGAAGACCTTTTTTTTTTTTTTTAGAGATCACCATGTTTTTGGGAGAAAAGAGTGGATTTTATTTCCTTTTTTATTTAAGGGGTCCACAACTTTCAAAAAAATCCTCAAAAGGGTCCATGACATTAAAAAGGTTGGGAACCACTGCTTTATGATTTACCTTGTATTGTTTTATTTAAATTAATGTACAGATACAGTCAACATTGCTTTCTCTGGGCATTTGAGTCCTGGATGATTTTGTCTGAATAAAACAGAGTGAACTTGTAAAAGAGTGAAAAATATTATATATAGTTTATTTTTATTTTTATTTTTATTTTTTGTTTTTTTTGCTTATCATCTTAGCATGCATTGATTTTTTATTTTGATTTAAAAAACAATCACAATGTTTTATCAAAAGAAATTTTTGAATGTCTTAGTGCTTTGTAAAATTAATCTGAATTGTTGTTTAGTTAAATTTTATTTGATTAACATATATTGATATCTTTCTAATATAGTTGTTTGTCAAAAGAATAAAACATTTTTAAGAATAACTTTTCAAGTTTATATGTGCAACAGTGCAATTTGTATTTTTTGACAATATATTCCATTAAAACTATGGAATATAAAATGCACTTAATTTAGACAAATCTATTGATTATTGCTCTTATAAAAAAAGTTTGCTGTACTAAAATGCTTTCAGTTCTTAAGCAGATTATTTAATTAACTGTGCTAATATTTTAATAGACTAGACATGTAATATTTATAGTTGAATATGACTGCTTTTGAAGAAAATAACCTTCGTGGTTTACCATGGTTGGTAGCTCTTACTCAGGTAACTGTAAAAGTAAACGTTTGTGCTTGTCTTGCCAAGAGTTTCGTATTATTATTTTTTTGCTTTTGCTGCCAGATTTGGAAAATACTGCTGTTGGTCAAATATAGCACAGTAAAAATTGGCATTTAAGTTATTTAAGAATGTCTGTGACTTTGTTTCAGGTTGTTGGAATAGTCATGGTGGTGATGATTGGCCTTTGGTTAAATCTTTATTTTGAAGGTTTTGCTTGGGATGGAAGCTTAAAAGAATTTAATTTGCATCCTTTGTGTATGGTTTGTGGAATTATATTTATCTATGGTGAAGGTATGTTTCTTGATATAAAACTGCTATATATAAATATAAAACAGGTTGATATAAAACTGCTTGTTATTTTCATTTACTGGATTTGTTAAAAGGTAACAGTTTATAGCTACATAAAAATACAAGATTGCAACACTTTTTTTATTGCATTCTTTTTGTGTAATTTTATTGTGTAAAAGTGTAAAAGCTTTTGGTAAAATCTTTTACTATTTATACACTAGAGTAGATTACTACAGGGTGGGGCATAAATACTGTTACAAGATAAAATACAAACATATTTTGAAAAAAGCTTTTATTTCAATATTTAAATTTGCAAACATTCAAGACTCATACCAACAAACAATTTCACACAAACTTTATTCAAAATGCTTTCCTTTAGCCTTTACTACAGTGCGGAGTCTTCTGGAGAAATCATTGATGGAGGCACGCACTATTTTCATGGGAATTTTCTCCCATGTTTTCATCAATTTTAACTTCAGAGCTTCGATACTAGGGCTGGGTTTAGAGCAGGCTTCACTCTCAAGAATTGACCATAAAAAATAATCTAGAGGGTTGAGATCGGGTGAAGAAAGAAGCCATTCCTCTTTAATAATCCAGGTGGGGCAATTGTTTTCACACCACACTTGAGTCACCCAAGCTGTGTGACTTGTTGCTCCATCTTGTAGTGTCCAATTGTCTTCACCATATAGAGATTTGCACCATGGTATTAAAGCCCCTCTAAAATATTCTTTATGTAAAGTTCTTTGTTAATTTTAACCCCTGAGGGTACAAAAACCAGAGGGGATTTCCCCTTTTCAAAAATTGCTGTCAACACCATTACTGAAGCAGGTTTTTGTGTTGTGAAGACTTTCCTTGTATTGGCAGGGATTGAATCTAAGGTTTTTGCCAAAACTCGATCATTTTGGTGATTGTGCACCTGTTGCACAGTGAATAACTTTTCATCAGTAAAGATAAGATTTTACAGCATGCCATTTTTGAGTCGTTTCGACAATAGTTTGCTTCTTGCCAGTCTCTTTTCAATTGTGGCCTCTGAAATGAGCTGTCTCTTTTGCAGCTTTTAAGGTGACATCTTAAGATCATCGTGACAAATTCTGCGTATAGTTCTTGGTGATATTTTTGATTCCTTTGCCATTTTTCTTATCGATTTCCTCAGATTATGTCTGATTTTTTCTTTTACACTTTTAATCAGATTAGGTGTTCTTGTTGCAAGGGCGTCCTGATTGAGGTCTGTCTGTGATTGAGGGTATTTTCTCAAATCGATCAATCATTTATTTGATCAGCATTCGGTTGATTTCAATTTTTTTCCTAGTTTAAAAATTTCTGTGGGGCTAAATCCTTTTTTGTGGTGCTCAATAATGAATTTTCTTTTTAATTCTAGCAACATTGCACAGTGTATACTTAAAAATTTTCTGAAAAACAAGAACTGGGTATATATTTAAATAAATTGATAAAGCTAGTTTAGCTTTTTAGTTAAATTTATTAGTACTAAAATTGACATAAAATTTTGTAACAGGACTTTTGCCCCACCCTGTAGAATAAATCTGTTATGGAAATAAGTTGTACAAGCACCATTTTACCACTTTACTTAAACATTAATTAAACTTTATTAAAAACCTTTCAATTTTGAATGCAAAGTTCAAAGTTTACCTAAAAACTAATGATGGGACAATTAATAGGAATTGAAAGAATTGATGAATTTTTAAGAATCAGAATCGGCATCAAAATTGAAAAATTTTGTACAAAAATTTTGGTTCTTGAAAGCGTTTCCTAATTTATTCATGTATTTACACTTTTTTATTTACCCCACTATCATTGGGCATGCACATAATACAGTACAGTGTGAGCCAAAAGTAGGTTGACAGTATGTGGAATAGGTTTATGTATCTAGTTCTGGTGTTTTAGGACCATTTTTTTTAATGGAATGATGACAGGAGATAAGTATCTCAAAATTCTAATGAATCAAGTTGTTTTCCAGTTACAGCAACAGTCTAATTCATATGACCTTTATTTTTAACAAGATGGGGCCCCTCCACATTATTCAAGAGCAGTGAGTGAGTATCTTGATGAAACATTTCTTGTGAAATACATTGGACAAAGAGGCCCAATTGATTGGTTAATACATTCACTAGACTTGACTTGATGGATTTTTTCTTTTGGGAAGTACTCAAGGACAAAGTTTATGGTTGAAAACCTAGAAGTGTCAGTGATTTGAAAAATTACATAAGAGGTGCATTTCAAGAAATTAATACCCAGACAGATTTGTGCAAAAATGTTTGTTGAGCCTAAGAGGCAGACTTCAAAGCTGTGTTAATCATGATGGAAAATAGTATGAAAAAGCTTTTGAATTGTTGTTCACAATAAAATTGTCGATGTAACAATTGTGTTTGTACATATAATTGTATCTATGTGTAATCTCTAAATAAATGTTATCATTTACTGTCCACCTACTTTTGGCTCACCTTGTATATAAAAAAGGACGTTTTCTTTTAGAACGATATATGTATTTATAATGATTATAATCATGGGTTGGTGGCAAATCGGCCATGGCAAATCATCACCAACTATCACTAATCTTAACAACACTATTGTCACTAACCCCTAACCCAAATTGGTGGTGGCCAACTGTTGGTGGCAAATTGGTGGCAGTCATTGTCATCGTTTGAAGGGTATCCATTCCAGGTCAGACACAAACAGGACAGGGGCTGAAGGTTTATCCTTTTACTACCCTAGGCTGCTGCACTGCCTGAATCAGATGCTGGCAATGGTGTTAGTAGGCCAGCATCGAGTTTCGTCATTAGAACCATCACTCATGCCCATGTGGTGCCCGATGTATAAGGCATGCTGTTAGAACATGGTCTGCGGTTTGCTTAGAGGCACCACACTCGCAATTTGGTGAAGGAGCAAAACCCCATTTGTGCATGGGCAAATGGAATCACTCAACACCAGTCCACAGGCGGTTGAGCTTAACCCAAGCTACTCGGGGTAAGCCCATCCCAACAGGCCTGGCACTGTTTCCAGGCGCAAAGCACAAAGCACAAACCATGGAGGCATTTTCACAATACTCCATTTTTCATTTGTGATTTGTCCATTCAGAAGCGCAGATGCCAAGTCTGGCAAGGTTGTCCAAAAGATTCGGCGCAGCTGGCACAAACGGGCGTCTGGATCTTAGTCTCACTTGGCGAGTATCTGAGGACCCACTTAAAAGACCATACAAGATATGATTGGGGTCCAGAGGTCCACGGTGAGCCAAGGAAAGTGTCGCTCTCAGTTGGTGAAGCTCAGCTGGCTGGATGCCTGAGAGTATAGGTAGGTGGTCTGTTGGAGTGGGACGCAGGCATCCAGTAACTATGCGCAAGGCGTCATTCAGGACACTGTCGATGAGGCGAGTGTGAGCACTGCAACACCAGACTGGCGCACAGTACTCAGCTGTTGAGTAGACTATAGATAAAGTGGCTATGTGTAGTGTTTTAGCACCAGCACCCCATCCCAAGCCCACAAGTTGCCTCAACAGTGTTACGCACGAGGATAGTATTTTGTGCAATGCCACTAAATGGTGACGAAACGTGAGTGATCTGTCCAGTTTTACCCCAAGATAAGTAGGGGTTGGACAGAACGGTAAAAGTCTACTGTTGTTGTAGACCTTTAACTCATGTTTGGCCTCTTGGTTATTTAAGTGAAAGGCTGTCGTCACCGTCTTAGTGTGACTGAGCTTCAACCTCCAAGTCCGGAGATATGCTGACAGTGTAGACATGTCTTGGCTTAAAGCCCCCTCCAAGTCCTTCCAGTTTTCAGAAGAGTGCAGCAATGCTAGATCATCAGCATAAGCTAACTTTCTGGAAATCATGGAAGGCAGATCGTACGTATAGATGTTAAATAGGAGGGGAGCAAAGACCGATCCCTGAAGAACGCCGTTTTTAAGACGGCGTAGCCTGCTTTGCTTGCTGTCACCGGTGGTAAGGGTGAAACTTCGATTTCGGACAAGCTCCATGATCATTTTGACCATGTGCTTTTCCGGAAGTAGTCTCAGCAGCTTGCAGGTAAGGCCACGGTGCCAGACAGTGTCATAAGCAGCTGTCAGATCGATAAATACGGCACCGGCCTTCTTTTTAGCCTCGAAAGAATTCCCGATGTTCTGGGTTAGCAGAACAACTTGATCTACCGTTGACTTCCCACGTCAGAATCCAGCCTGCTCTTTAGGGAGCAATGGATCAATTAATGGTTCAACGTGGGTGTAGATAAGCCTCTCGAGGATTTTGTAGGGGACATAGAGCAGAGATCGGTCGATAACTTTTTGGGTCCCCCACGGGCTTTGTTGGTTTTTGGATCGCAACCACAAGCGCTCTTCTCCAGATCTTGGAAATTTTGAGTCGGCGCAAACAGGAAGAAAGGAAGTCACGTAACCAGGACTTCAAAGCAGCTCCGGCATGGAGTGTAAGCTTTGAGCAGATAGAATCAGGTCCAGGAGCTTTACCTGGTTTTAAATGTTGAAGGGCAGCAGTAGATTCTCTCTGTGAAAAATTGTCAGATATTTACTGCGTCTGGTGTTGCGGCCCTCCAAAGGTCAGACACTTTTTGATAGACAAGTTGAGATGACTTCAACTACCTTGTATTTCCCATTTCTAACCAACTGAAATGCAATAGCATTGGCTGAAAAGGGACAGTGACGAGGAGAGTGTCATGACCTACCAGTAAAGTTGTTCAAAATACTCCACACTTTTCGACTAGAGTGTGAGAAGTCAATGCTCCAAACTGCCTCGGACCATCGATCCCTCTGCTTCCTGTCAAGCTTGGCAAGCAGAGCTGTAGTAGCCAAACTTGAGTCGTCTTCCTGAGGAGACTGCAGGAAGGACTGCAGAGGGATTCACACTATATAGTTATAGAAACGTTACATCCCAACACGGAATATAGTTATTTCGATACCTGTGTGGGATAGTCTTTTTGGCTGCTTTAATGGTGTTACAGAAGTCCTGGTAAGCCGCATCCACATCAAGTGAATCAGGCGGCAACAAAGTCTTTGCGAATTTATTCGTCAAACCAATGTAGTGACTCCATTTGGCCTTGCAGAAGTTCCATCGCTTAACAGGCATGCTTGGCACTGCCATAGCAAACCTTGATGGTGTAATAAGCAAAGGTCGATGTTGTGACCTGGGAAACTTTTCAAGGGTATGTCTATCTGGTAAGCGACTGTTTGGACCTACGCTAGCGAAAGCTAGATTCAGATTGGTGCCAGTGTTCCAGCGGCCGGAATAAAATCTGGCAGCGTCTTTGATATTATATAAGAGGGCAAGACAATTAATACTTACCCAACCAGCCAATCACTCACGGTCCGGACTGTTGTCATCGTAACCCCAATCAGCATGACGACAGTTAAAATCGCCAATGTAAAGACATGGGTGAGGAAACATTGGGAAATTCACGGTTCACAATTTCGTTGGCAGTGGTTTGTAGACGTTGATTATTTTATAGCCATCAACGTCCACACACAGCCACTCGATCTCCGATGTCAGTGGAGATTGGTCGAAAAGCGTGTATCTCAGTTGCTCGTGGACAAACATGGCAAGGCCATGCTTCCTGCTTAAAGAAGACCCAGCTAGTTGCTAGTTCGGAAATACCAACTTCTCTGCATCAGTTCAGTGGGTCTCCTGCAGTAGGATGATGAGTGCCTCAGACTGCATAACAAGGTGATGAAGAACATTCATCTTGCTTGCAGTGATTCACCTTGAAACATTCATCTTGCTTGCAGCCTTCGATGTTCAGCTGAAGAATAGTGGGTCTTTGGAATTTGTTGGCAATGTGCCCTGAAAAGGGCAGTTTTATCCTGGCATTGCCTCATCCTGAAAAAGACGTTTGCCAAGCAGAAGACCCACACGGAACATCGGAATGGGTGGATACCCTTCCATTTTGGGTAGGTTTGGTTTTGGTCTGTCATCTTTAACACCAATGAACAGACTTGCTCACGGCCCAGGCTGCGAGAAAGCACCTACCATCTGGGCCATGAATGGTCCCATTTCATATATATATACATTGCAAGAGTGAGTTGATCTTCTTTGCAGAGTGCTCAATGAAAAGATCAGAGCAATTTAACAATGTTTAAAAAACTACAACAGTCAGTTTCATTTTGTGGTATCGTCAGGTGGTTGCTTTGTTTGAATAAGTAGGCACTTTACAATTCTGTAGGGTGAAACGGACTGTTGTAGTTTTTAAACATTGATAAAATATATTTTGTTATATATACATGTATACACACAAGTATTTTATTCATTAAGATGTAACTGAAGTGATAAAAGAAACTGAACTAAACTGAAAAACATCCCTACTGCCTGTTTATCTTACATTGCTTTATCTGATTAAGAAATTAAGGAATCGATAAAACAAGTTGTAGAGCTGTTTTTTAATAAATAAAAAATCAATATATATGTTCTGAATTTTATTTACCACTTTACCAAAACACATGGATTACTTTTTTCTTAATGTATATATATCGCAAGAGTTTCATATAATATTGCAATGTATATATATAAATTGAGCAAGAGTGAATTGATCTTTATTGCAGAATGCTCAATATAAAGATCAGAGCAATTTAATACAAAGTTTATTTAATCACTTTTTAAAAAGGCGCAACAGTCTGTTTAATCCATTAAAATGAGTCTGCTTTGTTCATATTAAGGTTAGAGAAAATAAGTCAGATCAACTTAATATAAATGCATATCCTCTGTACTTGCATTTACTATATTTCTAGTAATTTTTTTCTTGCATTTACTATATTTCTAGTAATTTTTTTCATATATGACATCACAAGAATTGCATTCTTTAAACTGCATGTTTCTAAGCATAAAGATTAAAAAGCTTAAATATTATTTCTAGTTTTTAGAATGATTTAAAATTTTGAAACGTCTTTTAATAAGCTATGTTTTGTAAAATTACGTATAATTTATCAAAGGATGATTAAATTAAAATACTATATTTTCACTACTAATAATTATGTTCTTTATTTTTTTAGTAACCACTTGACCATTCTATAGGATGAAACAGGCTGTTGTGATTTTTTAAAAGATATTTTATATTAGTATTAATATTCAAAGATCCTTTTTCAAATAAAATTTTTCTACTTAAATTAGGATCAAGATTCTATTTAAATAAAGATGCAACAGATGCTTGCGGTTTTTTAACACTGATTAAATAAATTTCGTACTAAAATATTGCTCTGATCCTTTTCTTGAGCACTCTGCAAGGAAGATTGATTCACTTTTTCAATATATACTCGTATATATTTAATCTTTAATTTACAATAACTAATGGCGAACGATTTAAGACAATTAGGGTAGAGGCACTGTACATCAATTATTATCCAACTGTTTACACAAAACATTTTGTTAGTCTTACAAAAAAAAAGTGAATTTTAAATACAGTAGAATGACGATTATCCGAACTAATTAGGACCAGGGGTGGTTCGGATAACCGAACAAAATACAATTTTACAATAAAAACCATCATTTCCACATATGGTCATTTATTGTACATTATGATCATTTCTAGTTCATTTATAATTTCAAGTTTGTCTCAATAGTAAGTACATTTCTTTTTCTTTTAATTGCAGACATACTGTAGTGACTAGATTAGTTTGAAATTTCAAGGAAATACAGACAAGACTACAATACGTGAAAATATCCAAAAAATAGGTGAAGAAACTTTAGTGAAAGTGGAAACTAACTTTAGAAAGCGGCTTCAAATTTGTGCTCGTGAAAATGGCCATCATTTGTCAGACATAATTTTTCGCTCCTAAATATTCCATAATGGCATAGTGAATGTTTTTATGTACTATTTTTGTTAAAATATTCGCAGAATTTTGTCTTCCGTAAAAACATCCGTTTCCCGTGACTCACCCTGTACAACACGTTGTCAAGTGCTTTTTGCTTTCAAACGTCACGCTTTTCTCGAAACACAATTTGTTATCGAATGTTTCTCGCTGTGATGACTTTTGTTAAAGTAGTGTTCGAATAATCGGCGTTCTACTGTAACAAGAATCGAAAAAAATTGTCATAGTAGTGATAGGACAATCTTGGTTTCAAAATTTTTGTTTTTTTTTTAAAGCTGCCATCTCTTATCGTGTTTTTCGCAACAGTGAAAAACTTAAAGTGAAGTTGATTCATACTTGCTTACTGTTCCTTTCATTTTTTGCTACTGTTGTTGGTAAGTTAAAAACTTGCTTTGTTTAGTATTTCATTGTGTATCATAGGGCTTTTATTGTCAATAATGTTTAATTGTTAACGTAACTTTTTAAAGAAGCTTTTATCATATATTGATTTTTTTTAGGTTTAGTTGCTGTCTTTCAGAACCACAACGCCAATAAGATCCCAAACATGTACTCTTTACATAGCTGGTGTGGAATGGCAACTGTTCTTTTGTTTAGCTTTCAAGTAAATTTCTTTATGTGTATTATTTCATTATTTACTGCCGTCTTATGTATAAAAAATTTTGATAAGTTTTATTGTGACTACAATCAAGCTTGTTTTGTTGCAGTTTTATTAAACTCTTACACGGAAAATATTAATACATTTGTTTTCTTAAGTTACTCATTAATAGACTTTTTTACGTTTTTTGTAATGCTTTTTTACAATTTGTACATTTGAAATGATCAAGGCGTAGTTAATGCAGTAAGTTATTATTCGGCGGGAGATAATTTGGCGGAAAAATCGCTTCCATGTGTTTTGTGCAGTCAGTAATGGGCAAGCTATTGTGTAAAACTAACTAATTAGCTACAAGTTACAGTTTTACTTTTGCAATTAAAGCACTATAAAAAGTTTCTTTAAAGGAGTATTGCTTAAATTTTGTTTTAGTCTTAAACAACTTAAAACTGCTAACGAATAACGCGCGAAACGCAATAAAAAGCACAAAAAGTCATTAAAAGTAGACAAAGTAAAGAGTAGGGTACTTAGTTTCTTTTCAAAAATGCAAACATTTCAAAATGTTCATCGCTTAGTCCACGTTTCGGCTTCAAAATGTCTTTTTCCACACTGTAAAATCTTTCAACTTTCCCACATGAAGGTTTACGGTTTCGAAAACCGGTGGTTGCTTCTGTTAATAAGAGATAATCTTTCAATTTCAAAAGTAACTGTATCAAGTAACTTCTAGCTTGGTCAAAATAAGAACTAGCTACAATTTTTGCTGAAATAACGAAGTTATAGTTACACTTACAGCCCACCTTGCCTATAATTAATCCTTTTCATAATATAACTGTCAACACAAATTGTAGTGCGAATTTAAATATTGGAATATGACACTTTTTAAATTTCAAAACTGTTGGTGCAATGCCGATAATTTTGGTGCCCTCATCTTTACCCAGAAGGTCACAATTATTAGTTCCGATAGCAGCAAAACAAAAGCTAGTAAAGCTAAGTCGATTTTATCAAAATTAATTATTTTTTTCCGCCGAATTGAGATGCCTCCGAAACCGCCTTGCCTTATTTGTCCAGCCAAATAATCTTGCTTCGTAATTAATGTCATTATTATACTTTTGGGTATTTCCTGTTGATGCTATGGTTAGACCTTTTATGAGTTCTCCAGCAATTCCGTTTGTGAAAAATTTTTCTTTTAAATGTAAAAAAGCATTACAAAAATTCCAGAAAAAAAATACTCGCGGCTGTTAATTCGGTTCGTTTTATTGTAAGTTATCTTGATTTTTGCATCAAAAAAGAGACCAACTTTAGATTTCTATAAGCAAGATGAGGCACGTGTATTAAAGATAATGTTACGCTTACTTGCAAATTGTCAGTACATTACGTATCAGAGTATAACTTTCCTTTTTTAATGCGTCGCACTTGAGAACATATGAAGAAAAAGCGACTGAATTTCTTAATTTTGTTTTTGTTTTTAATCATTTCTTATAATTCTTACCAACAAAAAATCACTTTGTAAATCTGCGTTATTTTTAAAATTGCTTATTTCGGGCTATCGAATTATTTAAGTTTGTGCTTCTTTCCTATTCTCTTTATACCCCTTGTTTCAAGAAAGAAAGCCTGATAAATACTTATTTGGTTGATCGACGTAACCAGTGATATGAGAAAATTATGCAGTGGATGATCTATTGCTACGAGTTTTGAGCAGATAGCATTAAAGATCGTCATCCGCATCAAGCATGCTAAATCCTAGCTTAATACTTGACCATGGTTGGTTTTAAAATATTTACCTTTATATCCAATTGACAGTTAACTGTTGGATTTTTGACCTTTCTTCTCCCTGGAGCGCAGAAATCTCTGCGATCGTTTTATCTTCCCCTGCATCGGTTTTTCGGCGCGACCATACTGATATTGGCCGGTCTAACTGCCGTTTCCGGCATCAACGAAAACCTCATCTTCCGATAGTAAGTAATCTTAACGTTGATAGTTTGCTCAGTTCGTTTTATCGAAATGACTGTCGTAAAGCTTACAAAAAGAAAACCAAGCCGGTGGTTTTGATTCACTGAAGAATCTGAAAGAAAAAAACGAATAGGAATGTAAATAACTAGTAATTAAACAAGAAGTCAGGTTAACTAAAACACAACGTACTTCTTCCAAACACATCTGTTTTTGAACTGAAAATAAAACGACAAACAGAAGACTTCAATTGATCAGTGCTCGCTTCAGGATTCCACAACGTTCAATCAATGATGAGATAAGATTTCATCACAATCTTCCCACCTAAACTTTAAAGTTGATCAACCAAAATAAAACACGACAAACAGAAAATTTTATGTATCGTAAACAGTGTTTTTTTTAAGGCGTTTTGAGGAACCAAAACGGTCTCTTAAAATTGTCCAGTGTTCTCTCAAAATCTGCTTCTACAATAGTGTAAACAAAGCTAAGTACAGTCAGGAATGATAGAAAAAAAATTAGCGGTCTTTCAAAATTGCTTAGAGGTTCCTCAAGCCAAACCTTAAAAAAAACCCTGATCGTAAATATTGTTTGCGAACCGGTCTGGTGCCTTCCTGATTCATAAAGATCGTCTTAGCAAGACATCTTCAGAAACAGGCGGAATGGAAGTAATTGGTATTTGGCTTAGATAACTCGGCAGGTAGGTTTTGTGCGGTTTGCTCAGGAAGCGGAGGAGTTATAGAGAAGTCAAAAACTGGTGTCTTTCATTTGGAATTAATTCGGTGAAGTTGTTAACATTTTCACGGTCTTCTGATGTCTGAATGGGAGTAGACGGACAAGGAGCCAGGTTTGAAACAGAAACTGTCATTTCATTGCCGCTTCTCAGTCAAACGTTTGCAAAACTCGGGTTAGCATCAAGCAGCTCGAATTCATCAACCAAAGGATCGTGTTTATTCCTGACAAAGCGTCGAAGCAACACCGGTCCTGGTTTTACCAACCAGTTGGGAAGGGTGCGATTAACCATGCTACGTCTATCGAAACCGAAAAAACGTTCATGCGGTGTAGCGTTTGTTGCCGTGCAAAGTAAGGATCGAACCGAGTGCAAGGCTTCGGGAAATACTGATTCTCACGCAGATTCCGGTTGTTGATAAGTTGGAAGTAACAAACTCACTTTCTTCCATACAGTCTGATTTATCATCTCGCATTGCGAATTGCTAGTTGGGTGGTAAGGGGTGCTTTTACTTGAAGTGATTTCTCTTTCACTCAAAAATTGCTTGAATTCTTCAGATAAAAAGGAAGCATCTCTGTCACTGTGGACGTAAAGCGGTTGACCAAACAAATAAAACAAAATACTCATACACTTAATAACAGTTTCCGTTTTCATATCCGTTACAAGGGAAAGCAAACGGAAATCGGCTAAATTCGTCGACAACGAATAACACGTAAGGTCTCTTACTTTGCAAAGAACCTTTGAACTCTATGCTGATTCTTTCCCACGGACGCATCGATTTTATCAAATTCTCCGTTGGTTTTGCATAAAATTGAGGTTTTAATTCAACACGAACTCGACAGCTAGCACATATTCTTTTAACGTCTCCAACTGAGGAGGGAAGGTTCTTCGATCGGATAAAATGCGAAAGACGAGTGACACCGGGGTGCCTTAAGAGGATGGGGAGACATAGAGCATAGTCTTGAAATTGCGTCAGCTGCAAAGTTTTGAGCCCCAGGTCAATGCTTTATTTCGTGGTCAAAATTTCCTAATTCAGAGCGCCAAAGCTGAATCGTATTGTTTTTTATTTTTCCTGTTTTAGAAGGGTTAAACATATAAGAGACTGCTTGTTGATCAGTCAATAAAGTAAAACGCTTTCCGTGTAGAAAGTAGCTCCATTTCCTTGCAGCATCAATTATTGCGAGCGTTTCTTTCTATTGTGGAATACCGAAACTCTGTCGGTGTAAAAGTTCGCGAATAGAAGGCCACCTTGATTTAGTGTCGCGCCTAATGTATGGTCTGAAGCATCACATTCGACTGTGAATGGTACTTTGATGCAAGTTAAACAAGCTGAGCAAAGTTCTTTTCGAAATGAGTAAAACGCAGTCAGAGATTTTTCGGACAGGGGAAAGCTAGACAAAAGATTAGCTTGATCAAAGGTCGAATTTTCTATGGAAAATTGTCCACCCATTTGCATCGTACGAGAACATTTTTATTACTCTTCGTAATTCGCTTTTACTGTTAGGGCATTTCGTTTCGAGCAAAGGTCACAAACGTTATGGGTCAGGTCGTATGATATTATGCGAGACTTTATAACCCGACAAATCAATTTTAGTACGGCAATAAATACACTTTGAATCAAATATCAAACCTTTAGATTTTGCAGCATTTAGTAATGTGTTTAATTTAATATCGTGATCGTTCTTATTTACACCGGAAACAGTTATAGTGTCGAGATAGGCAAACGTACCGCTAAGTTTATGCTTTTCAATAAGCTCGTCAACAAACTTGTTGAAAAAACGATACATCATTAGTTACGCCAAAAGGTAGCGTTACAAAAATAAAACTAGTAAAAATAAATACAACTTTTGTACAACATAAAAATAAAACCATATTGATACAACTTTCCGCATGCTTCAAATGCGGTGTACGGGCGATTTTCAGGGGGTAACGGTATTTGGTAGTATGCTGATTTTAAATCTAGGGTGCTGTAAGCCGAACCTCTTGGTATTTGAGCGATTATTTAGTCTATTTTTGGTAGAGGGTGAGCGTTGGGTAAAAGGGCACCGGCTTATGGTCTGCGAGTAGTCCACAACCATTCTTCGCTTATAATCGTCTTTAGTTACTAAAACTTGAGTTCTCCACGGTGAAAGTGAGGGTTCAATAATTCCTTTTTTTAGCAAGTGGCTTACCTCATTTTTGATGAAGGTTAGGAAATTTTGAAAAACGGCGCCCTTTAAAGTTTTGAAATTCTATTTGAATAAGATTTTTAAGTGAATAAAATTGTCGTGAAGCTCACAAAAAGAATACCAAACTGGTGGTTTTTATCCACTTAAAAATCTGTAAAAACGAATATAAATAACAAATGATTAAGCAAGAAGTCAGGTTAACTAAAACGCTGCAAGCTTCTTCCAAGCGCAACTGTTAATGAACTGAAAATAAAACGACAAACAGAAGACTTCAATTAATTAGCGCGCGGATTCCACGACGTTTGGTCAGTGATAAAATAAGGTTTCATCACAATGGCCTTATCTTGCATGCAGTGCTTCAACGTATTGTGTCATTTACATCGCTCATGTGGATGGTGAGTGAACTTACTCTTCTTTTTATAGCCCTAACGGTGCTTACGGCCGTCTTCCGGGGGGTGCAGTCCTGGGGAACATGTGCGGCCTGGTCATCATCACGTTCATCGTGTTGATTTTTTTCATAATCCAAAAACCGGAATGGAAACGTCCCGTCGACCCCGAAGAAGAAGCTGTATCTGTTCACTTCCGGTCTTTAACTACTGGAGAAAACGATTTTGATTAATTTATATTGAAAATAGATTTATCCGAATTTATCTGGTTAAATGTTTGCAAACGAACCCAGTGAATTTGAAATAATTTTTTAAAACTTGCACAGTAAATCATTGTTGTTTGGTACTGTTTAATTTGCACTTCGTCGGATTTCTTTTGACTACTTTATATGGTTCCCTTATATGGTAAACAGCGTCAATAGCATCGTGCTAATCAGTCGCACTAACTTTTTGATGTTGTGAACTTTTTTGTTTTTTTGGCTGAGCAAAGGTTTGTTTATCTTTATCTTTCCGAAAAAATTTTTTGTCAGCCATATTTTGTTATACAGAATCCCCCTGCTTCGCGGGGGTTACGTTTCTCCCCCTCCCGCGAATCGGAAAATCCGCGCAATATTGATACAGTTTTAAAACGCCGCTGTATGATATATGCGCTAAAATATGCTTTCAAAACAAATTCTTAAGACAGTCTTACTCAGGCAATTTTCGGACATTACTAGACAATTAATTTTATTGTACACACCGATAATAAATAATGATGATGAAATTTCCTTTACCATATCAGGCACTTCTTTTTTCTCATGCAGGTCATGACCTTTTTTTGGTTCTTAGGTTCTTTGCCAGAAGCTGGAGAATATGAAGGGCATTTTGGTGGCATTATAGGACGTAAATAATACAGGGGTACAGTATAACTACATACAACACACTAAAAACTTTTTCTGCTAAAAATGGCCTAAGAAATACATGAAATTGTCGAAGTTATGAAAAAAAGTTCGAGAGCAAAATCCGCGAGTATGCGGGGCCTCGAACGGTGAACCACGATTGGGTGAGGGTGAACTCCATAGAATTAATTAGCAATAACGTTGAAAAATAAGCAAGAAAACACTAAAAAAAGATTTCTCGCTTGCTTTCTGTTTTCTTTGTACTTCACTGGCGTGCAAATGCCGTACCTTGGTTTTGCGATTTGGCTTTACGATGCCTGCTCCTATCCATGCGATAATATTTTGTCATAAGTTTCTAATTTAAAATATTTCATACGTTGGTACTAATACTCCTGTACTTAATGCAGTGCTACGCAACTTTTTTACTCAGGCACACTAAGAACTTATAAAATTTCGCAGCATTTCTCGAACAAGTTTAAAGAACTTGTTTTGGTCTGTTTACCGTCGAACGATTTTTATCATCTAAATTGACCAGACTCGACGAAAAAGGCAAACAGTTTCAATTTCTTTACCTTTTTGATTAATAAAGAGCTTTTTTTGTTTTGATATCAAAGACAAAAAAGCGTTCAAAATCAAGCAAAAATCAAAAAAAGCTCTTTACTTGTTCAAAAGTTAAAAAAATTCTATTTCACATTAAACTGTCATTTTTGACGAAGAGGCCCACTATACAAAATGTTCGCCATCCTTGGTCTAGCACTTGTAAAAGTTTTTTTTAATACATTTTTTTTTTAATAATATTTATATTTAGTTTACTGTTATTTCGCAACACAACTATTATCGTTATGTGGCATAGCGGTTGCGGAACATTGATTTAGCGTATTTATCCAAGTTATTTGCATACCGGTTGTGTTATTTTTTTACCACTTTAATATAGTTTAAACGCCACTGGATTAACCTTGTGTCTAGTTCTGGAATTAACTGTATAATTATATTTATTCAAGAAAAAGTGTTTATTTTGTCTTAAAAATTCCACTTAAAACTAATTTAAAATGTTCGTAAAATCCACTGTCGTGAATAAATTGATTTTTCAAATACGGTTTGAAATTTTTCTTCGTAATTTTTAACTCTTGAAAAGAACGTGACCTTTCTTTTTGTTTAACGGTACGTATAAGTTTAAACGCCTTGCACCTTGCTTTTTATAAATCTGGTACATATTGAATGCAAAGGAATAGTAGTAAATTAAGCTTTTTTAACTATATTATATTGTACGTTGCCTACTTGTATTTGCATATTTGTTGTAAATTTTTTTTGTGGTTATTTTCAAGCATTATCTATCAAGTACGTTATTCAGAATAACATCGAGAAAGCAATGTATTGATCGCGTTTTTAATGTATTCAGACAAAAACATGGTTATTTCTCGAATAAAATTCGTTATTCGATTTTTTTATGTTGATGCAGTCTGTACTAAGATAGGAAATCGATAATTGATGTCGCTGATCTTAATCGAATCCTATGAAAAGAAATGCGATAATAGAGCCGCCATGTTGTGGTTATTGTTCTGGACTTAGAGCGAAAACCATGGGTTCGAAACTCGACTAATTTGGAGCCAATTGAATCTCATAGAAAGAATCGGTAGAAATCAGGCCTCAAAATTTTATCGATTTCTACTTGAAGTTCGAGTTGGGTGATTTCTAAACAAGTTAAAATCTGTGCCAGTCTAGTTGCAGATGTTCTAGGTCAGTGCTTTTCAACCTTTTTAACAACTACACACACTTTTCACAAAACTTTGTAGAACTTCTACACCATAGTTTTGAATTATTGCTGAAAAGTCTACAGACAACGTATAATTAAAGTAAAGATTTTGGTCTTCATATTCATGAAACTTTTTCAATTCTCTTAAAGGAAAAAAAGGACTTTCGTTAATTAGTCCAATACGTTTTTATACTCTTTAAAGTTTATGATTAAAGTAATGAATGTGTATTGCTTGAAAAAAACAAGCGTGGTTTCCTAAGAGTGAAGACAAAAAAAATCTTATTTTATCCAGTCTGTTGTCATCGCCTAAACATTCAACTCGTAGATAGTGCTTTGAATTACGCCTTGCGCATTGTCGCTGGATACTTGCGCCCACTCCAACCAAACACCTACCCATACCTTCAGGCATCCTGCGAGTTTCACCAACTGGGAGCAACGCTCTCCTTCACTTACCGTGGAACTCTCAGCCCTGATCATATATTGCATGGTTTTTTTAGTAAGGCTTTAGAGGCCGGCCAAGATAAACTGAGATATAGAGTATAGACCCCTGTTTGTTTCATCTATGTGGATCCTACGAAATAACCTAAACCAACATTTTTCAAACTATGTTTCGCGGAACAATAAACATGACGATTTGCTATAAGCCATAATAAGTTTGCATAACTAAGCTTTACATTATTTTAAAAAATTTCAAATTCTTATTTTAAATGTTACGTCTTGTTTTTACAGTAACTTAGGAAATTTCAGTTTTTTTATGTGCAAAATGAAGTGTATTTGCATTCTTAAAAAATCTGTTTTAAAGAATTTTTTTTGATATAGTGTTTCGTAAATAAAAAAGCTTGAGAAATCCTGACTTAGCCGAACTAAGCATCCACACCGCCCAGTGGACGAATCGTAGATGGAACCGGATATACAATAAGAGTACATCCGGGCTTCGTGCCTTTATTTTCGAAAAAAGTGCCTGGCATCTTGAAATGGACTTTGCCCCGGATTGCTTTGGTTAAGCTTAATTGCTTGAGGGTTGGTGTGAGGCAATTTCACTCGTCCATCAACAAATGTGGTCTCGTTCTTTCATTAAAGGATTAGACTTCGCTAAAGAAAATGGCATTGTAATGCTTTCATTTCCGCCGCACTGTACTCATCGTTTGCAACCACTGGATTGATCTATATACGGACCATTTAAAAAATATTTTAATATAGTGGCTGATGAGTGGCATCTTAATAATCCCGGTAAAGGAATGACCATCTATGATTTGCCAGCTTTGGTTGCAATTGCATATACAAATGCTGTAACGCCATCAAATATTCAAGCAGGCTTTAAATCGACCGGGATATATCCTTTTAACAGCCAAATATTTTCTAATTCGGACTTTTTGCCAGGATATGTAACTGATCATGACATTTTATTGCCAGCAGCTGGAGAAGCAGGAACGACTTCCAACAAGACTCCGGAAAACTTATTAAAAGATCAGCTCTTTGGAAATAACGAGATTGCAAATAGCACTGCTGCTAATATAGAACAGCAACCTTCTACATCATCAGATGCAGCTGTAAATCCTTCCAAGCAAGGATCGGCGCTGAGCAGTCCGTTGTTTAGTAGATCAGAAAGTATATCGCCAGTTCAAGTTCGTTCGTTTCCAAAAATTCAACCGCGCAGCAATAACAAAAGAAAAAGGTCGCGAAAACGAAAGTCAGAAATCCTGACTGACACCCCAGTTAAAACAGCAACCGCCCAGGCAAAGTCCAGCAAAAAGGTGCGATTACTTAAGAATGTACAATACAATTCATCTTATAAAAATAGTTCGCTCACAAGACAAAAAGAGAAGAGAAAACCAACTGCCCTTGCTAAACAAGAATGGTATTGCCTGGTATGTATGGACTCCTATTCCAATAGCAAGTCAAAAGAGATTTGGGTGCAGTGTTTCTCATGCAAAAATTGGGCACATGAAAAATGCATTTCTTTTTCTCAAAGTTATGTCTGTCATAACTATGATGCCGATGAAGAACTAAAGAGAAATTAATACATCGGTGTAACTTGTTTAAGATGAGCGTAAAAGCATTTGATTTTTTCGTTATTGTGCAACTAAATGTGCAGATTGCAAGCCTATTTGGTTACTTATCCTTTCTCAAACACAGCTAGTGTAGCTCTGATCTTATGTAATTGTCATCTGACACGTATATAATATTTTCGTATTGTTTTTTATCAATAAATTGTTTGTTTAATCTTGGCGTCTAGCAAAATTTAAAAGCAATTGAGTGAGTGTCGACACACAAATAGCTGTGACATTTTACCCCAATGCTTGTGACAACCAGGACAGATTTGTCCAGGTTGTCACACTTTAATTGACTGTTTTAAAACTGTCCAAAAACATGTTTATTGTTGCTGAAAAACCAAAAAAATACTCTAAAATTATAGCTGAAGACTTTAATTAAAGAAAAAAACAAAAAAAATTTTTTGAAAATCGACCAACTATTCGCTAGATTATAAAGTTTGAAATTTGTGTCAACCAGACCCGGTCTCCCCTACTCTATATAAAGCCTTTATTCGCCTTGTCCTCACCTATGCTTCCCCTGGATGGTTTCCTTTCTCACCCCCCACCCACATCACCTTTAGGAGAGGATGCATAGATCCTCCTGTAGAGTAATCACAGGATGTCTATCATCCACTCCTATCCCCCTGCTTCGCCTAGAAGCGCTTATTCCTCCACTTTGCGTCACCCTTACTCACCAATCTCTGTGTATATATTTCTGGCACTAATTAAAATTTTTTTTATACAAAATTCTCTAATTATGTTTTTGCTGTTATATTTGTACAAATATTAAATAAATTTTTCAAAAAAATTATTAATTCTCCGTGACTGAAAGGGTTAAATTCATATCTGTATAAAACTTTTAAAAAATTTCCACTGGACACTGGACAGCAATGCCTTGGCATTTCCGGAAACAGATCGGGTAATTGCTGGCCCTATGTATAGCGTCTTCGTTGCTTTCCAGCGAGTCCAGAAGATAAATTCTAAGATGAAATATGGGCAGTGGAAAAGCAGCGGCTCTCTTAACGTTTGTTCAGCGCCTTCGTTTTCTGCTGCAAAAAAAATCTTTGTTTTTTATCAATTAAAATTATTGAATTGACGAACGCGAAAATCAAAATCTAAGGTTCAGTTGTAAGCTGAAGCCTACGCTTCCTCAAATTCGAATCAGTCGCTCAGAGTTTAGTGTTTATTAAAACGCTTTAAAAGTTTCTTTTAAAAAATCAAAATCTTCGCGGCTAATCGGATAATCTGAACGCAATCTACTACTGAATCCGACGGGAGGATCCATCCCTGTGTTTTCTTCAGGATCGTCTATCATTTCCTCGTCTTTCGATCTAGAAAATAAAATGCTTGTTACTTTTGTATGAAAAGATACAGACGCTGTTCTTTAATCGTTCGCGAAAAGTCTACACGTATTGAATCGTCCACTTTATTTCTCTGGAACAAAACTAATAAGAACAACCCACTGCTATTTTCACAAATCTTTAAATTCAACTTACTTTTGTTCGTCGCTTTCATTTTTATTTTCCAAATTGTCTGTTTTGTCGAAGAGCAAAGATGATATAAACTGTCCACACAATGACGACATTGGAGGAAGTACGTGGACAGGAGTATCGAGAATGTTCTTAACTGCCGCCTGCGCCGAAAGGTGGGTTTATATCCATCACTTCAGTGGTTCAAAATTTAAGTTGATCGAAGAAGCAGTTTGTGCAAAATAAGTCGAAAAATTATGCGAATCAAACCGGAATGCAAAAAAGCAAATTTTCCCAAGCCCAAAAAGAAAGTTTCGTTTTTCTTCGGCAATTGCAGCGAAGAACCTCGTTTGATATCAATGAATCTTACTTACATCGATTGTGCTGTGACGTAACGAAGTTGGGATGACGTGGTCTTGGGAAAGTTTTTCAATTTTGACCGCGAGAAGTGACGAAATGGGAGTCTTGAGACTTCCGGTGAGCCGGTTGCGTCGCGCGCGTTCCGGATTTTCAGAAGATTTGACGCCAAATTTGCAAATAGTCTGCAACCAACGGAAGTGGATTACTTCTCCGCAGGTGTCCCTCCCCTATCCACAACCTGATCTTGTCTTGGAGGGTAGACTCAAATAAAGAGGGGGAAGTGGCCCTCAGACAACGCAGAGGGCAAGTAGCTTTCACTAATTGGTCCTGGGGAAAACAGGAAATTCCCCGTGACATTGGCTTCAAAGCACAAGCGAAAAACATCGTTCTTTGGTGACGTAACATATGATAGAACGCATCCGACTTAATATTCATTTTAATGTCTATATTGATCCTCCTACTCACAGAAAACTTCAAAGGCGCAATACTGTGGGGAACCGTCAAACAATTACCACGAACCTCTCTTGCACATGCAAAGATTTTTGTCCGGCTAAATTTTATTGTTAAAGATACAACTGAAACTTAGACGTGCTTGTTAAGACCGCCAAGCAGGGAAAAGTGCCGTTAAGTGCTTTTACCAAGGAAACAACAGAATGATGCGAGTAAGTTTTGAACCGCCATGCTTCGATCACATTCGCCATCTATAAGGCTGTTTCTAACCACAGGCGGTATAAGGTGAAAACACTAAAAAGCGATTTAAACTAATCAGTTTGCGGAGATGTATCCCAACAATACAAATAGCTTCAAAAATCTTACCGCTTCGTTCGTAACCAAGTAAAGAGTCGATCTATCTGCCCAAGGCACGTCATCATCGGGGACAGGAACAAAACAAGCAGCGGCGACTGAAATGTCCAGGTCTCGAGCAAAAATGGGGTTGCTGTCGGACGGTTCGAATATAAATACTGAAATAATGACGTCCTTTAAGAAATCGAGCTTTTATTAGGCTGGAAACTTAGGATTATCGAGCTGTATAACAGAAGCTTGAAGGACCTCTGATTAACATAACATGTCGAGATCAAAATAGTTGCAGTTGTGGATGGGAATGTGTAACCCAGATCAAGTTAAAACTGTACCTCGGGGTCGGCGATAAATAATAACAACAGTTTAATCTTACGTTTTAAGTTTTAAAAACGTTATGTTGAAGGGGAACAATAAGAACAACCAAGTCATCTCACTTTGATTTGCTCGAGTAAATAAAGCAATTTTTTCCGAGAACTGATCTTGAACGACAAACTGCGTGCTGACGTCAGACGTCCATACCATGGAGCACGAAATCACATTCCAACAATGAACCTGGTCGTCGGTTACAACGATCACCAGATGGCAGCAGGAATCACGACCAAAAATTATGAAACTGAAATAGAAAAGCAGTCGTGTTTATTTATTATATTTCGATACCAGCTCTGGTTTCGAAACAGAACAGACATTTTACGGTGAGAAACTGCGGCCAGTGTAGCAAAGCCTAATGGTTATTGAATGAGTTTGCCTTCATATTCAGGTTTGACCTCGTGTTCAGTCCATTAAGTAGAACGTCCGACTCTGAAGCGGTAGGGTTGAGTATTCAGACTGGAATCAAATCAACGACCTTGTATTGATGGTTTTAAGCTTGCCTGCTTGAAAATTAGGATCATAGCGACAATTTTTTTCGCCAAAGGGGCGGGGCAAAATTAAAAAAGGCATGTCCAACAAAAGTAAACTTCAGCAACCCTGGTTTTTTGAAAAAATACCTTTCGTAATCGTGACTATTTTCAGCGCAAAAATCTAGTGATTTCTAAAAAGTCATCACTTTTAATCACCGTCCAAATTCTTGATTTTTGTCCCAAAATTATAGTAATTAAAAAAAAAGTCATCACTTTTAATCGGCGTCCGAAAAACTAAAATTTAAAGTATGGACAAGAACCAGCCTTCATCTTCGATCTGATATTTTCATCGAGTTTCTAAGATTTCAGGGGCAATCTAACCCGATGCTTCTGTTCTGCAACCTCCTTTTTTCAAAAGAGCAAATCTGCCCCCATTGAAGATCTCGTGGGCCACTCGGTGCTGACATATCGTGGGCTCGGGTATATTCATCTGTTGCACTTGCGATTCAGAAAAAAGTTCATTTATGGATTATTATTATTATTAAAAAAGAATAGAAAGAACTATAGAAAGATTTGTGGATTTATTGTCTCGTTCGTGTTCATCAAAAACATCGCCTTTGCAAAGGAGCATTTTTTATTTCTTTTATTAGGAGAAAGGAGCGTTTTTTATTTCTTTTATTAGGAGAAAGGAGCGTTTTTTATTTCTTTTATTAGGAGAAAGGAGCGTTTTTTATTTCTTTTATTAGGAGAAAGGAGCATTTTTTATTTCTTTTATTGATCTTTCCGCGCTTAAAATCTAAGCGAGCGCTAAGCGAAGCAAAAAAATTAATAAAACGAACAAAGAATGCTCCGTTCCACGCTCGCAATGGGAACGAGCCCTAAGTCTTGCATGTAACAACCGCACCGCTGCTATTTCTACCCGACACTCACTTGACATCGGTTGAAAACGAAGCAAACAAAGTCAAATCGTCGACTTGCAGCGGATCGCAGAGCAGGACCGTATGCTGGAACGCGAGCGCCAACAGCGATCCGTCTTGGGAGAAGAAACAATCCCGGGCTTTGTAGCCTTTGTGCGATGTAGCTGCGTCACAAGCCCAGCCTACAGAAAGATTAGTTGGTCAACACGAAAAGTCGAAGTTAAACAGACAAGTAATCATCTTAACTCTATTACGTTTTTTAACGGAAATATGAAGTCATAAAAATGGGGAAATCAATCTAAAATCGTAGAATAGGGTTTCTAGGGCTTTTTTTCTGCGACCTACAATTGTTTGGAAACACAGCTTGACTTGTTGAGTCAAATCAAGACCAAAAAAATGTCTTTCCATCAACTTGTAGTCATATATTTGATTTGAGCCGTCGCGTCAAAACCGACTAAAAAAAGATGTAAAGCACATCGGCGTTTGTCTCGTACATTTAAGGATCGCGCTAAACCTAATTGTGATCACATAAACCCGGAACCCATTCTATTTTAGATAACGAGAATTAGGCGCGGATAATTCGGCGATGTTTACAATCAGCGTTAGAGCTTTGATAATTACTAAAGCAAAATTAAAATTTGTTGCTTTGCTTTTGCTGGTTTGCAAAATTGACCGATGCTTGAAAGATAGCCCGTACTGGCGACTCGCAATACGAGAAACGCTGCTAAAAAAGAAGCAAACACCTTCTTCAAGTCGAATCCAGATTTTTACCAGTCCGTCATCCGAAGTCGTGACGCAAAGTGGCTTGTGTGGATGAAAGCGCGCCGAAGTGACGTCACAATCGTTGTGGGGAGAAGCGACCGCAGTTTCAAGGACCCAGCTAAAATACAAAAAATGTGCACGCGACGAAAACAAAGTCACGAAAGCTTTGGTCAACTTTTACTCTCAAACAACCAAGAGCCATCACATGACGTGGAAAGTTTTTAAACATATTTTTTGAACAATAAAAATTTATTAGCTCAAAAGGGCGAATTTAGACTATATATTCAAAATGAACTTTTTTCTTTAAATTAAGACGTGACTTGGAGTTTAAATAACAATATACAAAAGCAAAAAAACATTATAACCAAGAACAAATTGCAACATCACATATATAGAAGCTCTGTACGATTATAACTAACGTAGTGCTGAAAGACTCCGCAATAAGTCGAAGCAACGTTTAGAAAATATTGAAAAGATTTCCCCAATAAGATAAGAATGATGCAAATTTAAAACAAGATAAGAATGATGCAAATTTAAGTATTACAAACTCATCTTACTTTTGTGCGGTTTCATCAAAATACCAGAACTTCATTTTTTGATCTCGCTTGCTATCTATATTGAATTCTACGGTAGCCATATAATGATCTAAAAAGAAAATTTGTTTCAATTAAAAAAAAGAAATCCAAGAACATTTCGTTGCTTACCTTTTTGACCAAAATTGGTGGTTGTAAAGGTAAGCTTTGTAATGACAGATTTCGAGAGGGGCTTCGAAATGTTTTCGGCGGATATAAAATTTCGACTGATTATGTCCAGCTAAAATTTTTTTTACAAGAGTTAAGGCCTGTTTTCACTACGAGCGTAGACGGGATTGTTTTTTGTTTGTTTATTAATTTTTTTATACGCTCAAACGTTGAGAGAAATAAAAAAATCAATAAACAAAGAATGATTCCGCCAAAATTCGCAGTCAAAACTGGTCTTTAGTATAAAATTAAACTTTAAGAGAATAGAAGCAGAGCGTTATTATTATCACTATCTTCTTGGGTCACAGAACAACTTCAGAGGCATTATATGAAGAGAAACCTTAAGGCGATTACTCCGACCTATTTTTGAAGATGCCAAGGTATTGCTATGAATGAGGCTGCCAAGCAGAAGATGCCGTAAAATGCTTTTTCCAGAGATTGGCGGGAGTAGGATTTGAACCCAAACCCTGCCGATAGCGCTCGCCATAAATACCGTCCACAGCTTTTTTAAATACCACTTCATTAAATAAAATGCTGTTGAAGTTAAGCGGAGGTAGAAATAAACGGGTTATATCAATCATAAATTTTCTTCGCAAACACTCCGTTCTTACGTTGTATAACTGTGTGTCACTCGGACACTTATAGAAGAGAAGATGGCCAGCTTTCCCGTTTGTTACACATGCGCCGGTGGCTTTGTCGTACTGGAGTCCACACGCGAAAGCTAAAACCAACACACATTTGAAAAGCGATTTCAATGGAAAATAGAACACCGAAGTGTAATTAACATTAATTAGTATGGCACTGATGTGTTTACACCAAGAAATTTTTAAAAAGTTTGATGGAAAGGATGTACTGTAATTAATGTTTTGATTAGAATACACAAAAAACAAACAAAACATGCATATGATACTTACACGACTTTGAAGCAGTAAAACCTTCAATTGATTGTTTCACCATTAAGAGGTTTGAAATGATTAAGACACCTACAAAATATAGACGTAATAAAGCAAGATAAACGACATAATTTAGGTCAGTCTTTTTGGTATAAGCTTATCAATCTTTTTAGTATCACTGAACCTTTATGCTAACTTCTCTTAATTACAAGCTATAGAGGAAAAAATAAACCCGAAAATAAAATTTCTTTTTCTTTGACAAAATCAAAACATTATAAAATTTAACGTTCGAAAATGGAGGTTTTTGAATAAATATTACACGTATTCAATAATTTTTTAATAAATAAAAAATTTTAAAATGGTTGTTGCTGTAGTTTTTACTGCAAGTTAAAACTTGGCAAGATTATCATATTTTCTCATGTGAGAAAATGAATTCTTTTATTATTACTAATTACTAATTTTACGTCGTTGCATATTAATTAATGTTAAAATCAATTGTAAAAATAAACAAATTTTAAAAACTCAAAAATGAAAAAAACTAGTTCAAATTTTGACTCACTGTTTTCTTGGTGAGCAGTAGCAAACAATGTTCCATCAATTGAAGTTGCAATGTGTAAAATTTCAGAACCTAATCGAGGTAAAAACTGAGGTTCCGTTGAAGTCCACAGCACCAACACTTTTTCATGGCCTCCTGACAAAAACATTGAGCCTCCAGGTGTGAAAGAAAGAGAAAGAACTTCCAAGGAATGCCAATGTTTAATATGACTGACAACATTTTCAAGATCAGTTATGTTATGCCTGAAAAAGTGAATTCAATTTAAAGCAATTTTTAAAGGATAATGCTACAGTGTTGCACAAACAAAAAATTCCAACTTTAAAAAATTTAATTCAACTGCTAATTACCACATTCGAATCATTCCATTTGTGTGCCCAGTGAGAAAACAGTTTTCTGTTGGGTGGCATGCAATACAAGTTATTGGGGAATACGATTTAGGAACCTTGTGCCTAAACAACATTTATTTACTTGTGGCTATTTTTTTGAAAAAATACAACAATCTAAACCAGGGTTTCCCAAACTTTTAGTTCACTGGTACCCTTTGGCCACTTTCACAGGTTTGCATGTACGTGCAAAGTTTGTGACACTTCCCTAAAAAGAAAAGGTCTGCATTTAGTTTCAGTCACAAATTTTCCTAATTTCTGTCCAAAATCAACTTGATCTCTAAAAAAAAAGGTTTTCCTTTTTAATTGTCCAGTTAAACAGAATTGCTATCTACTGGATTCAAAATTTCTGAACATTTCAGTAAATTTTAAACATTTTTCTGGAGACTGGATCTAACTTAAATCAGGATATTATCTCACATACTGATGTACCCCTTGAGAAGTCTAAATGTACCCCGATTTGGAAACCTCTGATCTAGACTGTTGATAAAAAGTTATATATAGATGTGACATAGAAAAAAAAAAGAAGTTTTTATGACAACAACACAGCGCAATAAATGTTTTTGCAAAAAAACAATTTCTGAAGTTAGAAAACTGTAAATGCAATCATTAAACAAACTTAAATATAAATACAAGCAATATACTTTATTTTATGTTTCTTTTTTGCTTGAGATGGATTGGTAAACACCTTAAACTGGAAGTGCCGTGCAGCTACCAGCAAGGCTTGTGAAAAACTAACAAAAGAACTTCTAGAAATTTTAGAAGCAATTTCAGTAGTATTTGCTTCTTCTACCATTGTATTTGTCCCAGCACCTTGAAGCTGGAACCTGTGAAGATTATTTCTTTTTGCTAAAATATAATAATGACAATAGGTTAAGATGCTGGAACCAAATAACCCTTTCAAAATCATACAAAATAAAATTATTTATAGTTTAAACCCATAAAAGTAAGTTTAACCTAATTGTTCAATATGTTTATAAAGTAAAATTTTAATAAAAACATTTCTACAACTAAACTCAAGTCAACATAATGTAATAATACAAGCATTGGTAAATGCAACACCTTCTCAGTGTTCAAACATTCATGAACAGCTAAGTTTTCTATGCTATATTTTTGTAGAATTATATTGAAAAAATGACATCAAATTTAAAAACTAAACAGCAATTCAAGTATGCAATCATGTTTAGAAAGTACTGAACTTTTCAAAAAATACAATATTTGTTCAAACTTAATCTTAAAGTAAGCATGCAAATAAAATGATTCTTGTTAACTATTTGCTAAGTTTACTTTATTCCCTTTTAAATTTTGGAGAATCCCAAAAGCCTGCAAGATTAGTAGCAGCAAACAGTAAATGAGACCCAATAAAGCAACAAGAAAAATTATATATAATAAAAATTAAAACATATTTATTAACCTGATTCTTTTTTAAGAATAAAAGCAACATTAGAATAATGTTGATTTGAAAATATTCCATTGAGTGGATGAGAAAAAGTATATGATTGTAAGATAATTCCATCTTCATAATCCCAAACTTTAACAGTTTTATCCAATGAAGAAGATAAGATCTTATACAGACATAATAAACATTAGTGTTAGATAATTAATTTCAACTATTAAAAAAACATATTTAAAATATAACAAAAGATTAAATGCTTTTTTTAAAACAAATTAAACAAAGATAAACTAAATTTGTAATAATGTTTAAATTTAAACTTATAACTAACCAAAATTAACCCATTACAAAAAACTAGGCATCCTATGCAAAATATGCATATACCTGCATATAAGAAATTTAAGATAAGAGTTGTTATTAGATGATAAATTTGTGGTTAGGAAAAAACAGTTTATACATACTTGTACTAAACAACTACAATAGATAGCAAAACAGATAATATGTAATAATTTGATACATTGCTAATAAGATTCAGTAAAAAATATATTAAAAATATTTAAGTCTTTTGGTATTAGTTTTGATATTAATTAACAAATAAATTCAGCATAAATTACAAACAATATAAATATAGTCTAATACAGTGGTTTTCAACCTTTTCTGTACCGTGGCCTATTTTTCAACCCAAGTTAACTTCACAACCCACTTTGGTCAACAAAATTAAATTCTCATCCCAAAATCATAGTGTTCTCTAAAAAAAAAAAAAAAAAAAGTCTTCACTTGGAATTGCTGTCAATTTTCCCTATTTTTGTCCCAAACTCATAGTGTTCTCTAAAAAAAAAAGGTCTTCATGTGGTTGACTGCATAGGACGCCAGAAAAATGCCTAAAAAATGGGACGGATGGCAAGCCTAATTATACATATTGCTTTCATTTTGATTTATGCTCCATGGCCCACTAAAAAAACCACTGTGGCCCACTACTGGGCCATGGCCCATAGGTTGAAAACCTCCGGTCTAATACTTTGTGATTGTCAAAAAATTATTTGTTACACGGCTACCTGAAGTTTAATTTTGGGATGATGACATACTCCAGTCACTTCTTCCAAGTGACCAATTAAGCTTTGAAAGAACTCCCCTGTTGTGACTGAAAAAACTTTCAATATATTTCCACAAGGACATATTAAATATCTGCAAAACAAAAAATTTTTAAAAGCATGATAAAAGAAAAATATTTAGGCCTCCTCAGGAAGGTACTATAACTGTCTTTCAGGTCCCTTCAAGAAGTCACCATAAGGATTTTGGTTTGTGAAACTAACCTAGATCCTCCTGTGGTTACTATTGCTTCTTAAAAAGATCCTCTCCCTCTCAGTTTCTTTTTTTATTCCATCCTGGGGCTGTAGGGAGGATTCCTGTTTAGTTTCACACAAAAAAATATTTATGGTGACTTCTTAAAGAGTCTGTTTTTTGTTGGTGAAACTAACTAGAAATCTCCCCCCTAAAAAACCATAAAAAATAAAAATAAACAAAGAAAAATAGTATCTTCTTAAGTAATATTAGTAACCACAGGGGGATTCTAGGTTAGTTTTACTCATAAAAATCACTCATAGTCAATTCTTAAACAGACTCCAATATTCAATGCATTTACAAAGAATATCTTGGTACATAACAACATAGCTCAACAATGTTGCTCATGTTATAGTGAACATAATAAAATAGTAATTTTCGATCACATTGTAAAAAGCATTATCATTTAATGTAACACTGATGTTTTAGGTCTCGTTTACTATTCACCGTTACTAACCTTGCAGGATTTAGGGATTGCTTAAAATTTAAAAAGTAATCAACTAAACTCGGCAAATAGTGAACGAAAATTAATGTTTTTTTTTGTTACTTGCACTCACTTTGAATCTATAGAAAACAATGGTTTGCTTGAAACTATACTTGCGCCGCCACTTTGTATCAAAGCAATATCATCTCCCTTACTATCTTCCATTTCAGCTATTCACTTTGAAGCTAATCAAAGCTACAAAAACTTTTCTTGGATGAACTATAAAGTGGTTACCACTTCGTACAATTGGTACCTAAACAGTCAGTACACATGCATGATTTCCCTGAACCTGGTTTAAAATTTTTATCACAAAGTAGCGCTAACAACAACAAATAAAATTTTCAAATCAGATTATCAAATCATCCGTTTAAAATAACATTCATGTTTAGATTCAAGTTCAGGTTCGGCAAATTTTAGTTTTAATGGTTCACTTCTAGCTGAGTTTTGGCAAATTTTATTTTTAAAGGTTTATATACGGTTCAGTTCCAGCTTGGGTTCAAAGAAAACAATTAGCGTTTAATACAAGTTTTGATAAAGGTGTGGTTCAATCTTTATAATTTCATAAAAACCCTGGAAAAAGACCACTGGCAAAATTTTCTCTCCCTAGAAAAACTTTTGCTCCTGTTTGGATCAGTTTAAAATTTTTATATTTTGCCAAAAGAAAGTTTCCTAACATGCTATTCAGAATTTGCAATCACATCAGGCATTGCTATATCAGTCAGCACTAACCCCACAACCACATTTTTATCTAAAATAGGGGATGCTGAGAGACGTTAGTGAGTTGCTAAGAAGCATAACTAAAGTATTGAAACTGCGCGTTTGTAGCTATATCAATATGTTAATTGTAGTAGAATGAGGCAAGAGAACGGGGGGTCCAGGGTTCTTCGCCTTGAACAACGTTGGCCCGCCTATCAAAGTCCGTTCTATATACTGTTGTGCGTATGCATTTATTAGATTTCCTTTAGACTGGAAACTTTCCTGCGTATATGACAAATAAGCAAAGGTGGGCAAAGCTCAACTTGCACAACAGCGCAACTTCCGCAACTTGCACATTGCGAAAGTTGCGCTGCGTTTTCATACCTTTTTTAGAAACCTTGCGCACTTTGCGTTGCGCTGTTTGTTAAAAAATTATAAATTGAGCATAATTACGCTGCGCACCAAGAAATAAAAAGATTACTTGCGCTTTATTGCGTTGCGCATAAAAGATTAAACAAATCAATTACGCTTTATATAGTCTCATTTTGCGAAAACGCTATCTACTTTGCTTGTTTTTCAATGTAGGCAATTGGAAAACCAATTTGGCTGCGCTTATAACTTGAAAAAGTATATTGCATTTTAATTGATTTCAAAATCACGTTGCGCCGCGCTTACTATAGTTTTTTTTAGATAGTCTACATTTTGCTTCACATGAATTTTAAAATCACATTCCGCTTGTTGCGCTGCGCTTTACATGATCTAAAAAACGCATTGCACAAGTTACAGTGCTCTTTTCGAAAGAAAGAAAAAATGTCCACCTTTGGAAATAAGGTGTAGCCGGTGATGGCCTTACAAAAAAAGGAGGGGCACTATTTAATATATTTAAAAAAGGTAGCTGAAGCCATTTTTAGTGTATGAAAACAAAGTTTTCAATTTGGTGCGAGCCACTATGGGTGGTCCAAAGCATGGAGAAATGAAGAAGCACTTTTTAGTGTCTCAAGACATTGTGATCTAAAAAAAAAAGGTCTTTACTTTCACAAGCACAAGTGACACAACAACCTAAGGAGCAGAAGCCGAGCATACTGCTAATCTTCAAATTTTTTTGACATGTCATCGACATCCTGGTGCCACTATGAAGAAATAGACCAATTTCTTGTGTAGGAGAGCAATTTTTGATGTATTTTAGGGCGACCTGGTGCGGCCACTCCGTTCGCACCTTATTAAAGCCATCACTAAGTGTAGCAATAGCAACCGTGTAAGTATTTTTATTAGGCCTACCTATTACCTTGCTACTTTGTGTACATGCTATAATGTTATAATTTGGGCCCGCTAATTAAAATCAATTAAGTCTTTTTTTTAGGGATTTATCATGAAATCTAACCTTGTAGTTTCGGTGGTTTAGGAGTCTATTTTTACTAAGTTTTATAGGTTAAAATAAAGTCAAAATTTTATCTTGTAGAATATTACACATGAAAATTCAATTTTGCTCATTTTTTGCAATTTTTCGAGCAGTCGATTTTATAGTAGGCCTTGGTAGGCTATTCTAAAACTGTTGGGACTGTAATTAGTTAGCGTCAATTTTTTTGCCCCTTTTATAATTTCTGAATCATCAATATAAGTTTGACATGTTTTGCAATATTGTACCAACTTCAAACCTCTTTTAAAAACTTTTAGCACCTCCCATCCTAGAGTGGACAATTTGCACAACAGAATGGCGCAAATAAGTTTTGACCCAAGACCATGTCGATCACAATTGCGGCGCTCCAACCACTCGACCACACTGCCGACAAAATAAATAAGAAACAAATAAAAAAAATAATTATAATAATCAATAAATAGTAAAACAGAAGGTAGCACTTGCGCAACTTCCGCAACTTTCGCAATTGTGACAGTTGCGAAAACACAACAAAATGCAAGTTGTCTTTTTATTTCTAGAAGTAGGCTACATGGCAAACGCTGCAACGCTGTCAAAAAATAAAGGAAAGCAAAACAAACAACAACAACAACAATAACAACAAAATGTTGTGCATGTTGTACCAAGGTATTAAGCACAATTAAAAATAATTATCAGAGTTTTAAGATCTGATTTTCGTATATGATTTTTTTGATCCGTCCTTCAACAAATCTTTCATTTTACTGCTTTTGTACGAGTATACGTACCAGCTATTGAAATTGGGCTTTCTTTATTTGCTTTCTTTATTCATTATCATTAATTTATCGCCTACACAGTGGTTCTCAAAATTTTCAGAGTTTTCAGGTCCGTAGACCCTTTTCAGAGATTCTGAGTTGTGGGTTTTTTAATTAAGATATTGTTTCAAAATACAAGTGGAGACCAAAAAAAAAGTCATCGCTCTGAAACTGTATGATTTTGTTAATTTTTCCCCAAAATTCAAGTAAAGACCAAAAAAAAACTTTATCATTTTGAAACTGCCTCTAATTTTTTTTTATTTTTGTCCCAAAAGACTTGTAAAGACCAAAAAAGGCTTCTGCTTGTGGCTCTTTGGTGAATGCCCCGGGACCTTGGCCAATAGGGTAGGTCGATTTTGAAACCAAGCTTAGGTAAGGGTAAGAGTAGTTGGAAAAACATACTTATATTCCAAAACGATAAAAAAATTACTTCAAACCTGTTTTTCTTTTGCGCATTTACGTTTATTTAAACAAAATTTTTTCTTTCTTTTTTTAAAAAAAGCACTATTTTGGTGGCGCTAAATGCTTTTTTCCATAGCAACATTGTAAGCAATTCGCTTTTGGTTCCTTAACCGCTGCGCGGTAAATTTAAAACCATAATTTGTTCTATCATTTAAATAAGTTTAAATAAATAAAAGCTAGGTTTAACAGAAAGTAAAAAGAGACAAAAAATTTTTATTATTTTGTTTCATAACTTATTTTACTAAAGTATACTTTAAGGTTGTTTTTTTACTTTATAAATATAAGAAGAATAACTATACTTTTTGCGAGCCTAAATAAATTTATTTTATAGTTAGTCTAAAAGCAAGTATTTCCGAATTTGCTTTAATTTTGTGGTAAAATTTAAACTTGTAAAATAAACTTATTTTAATTTTTTAAATATAGTTTTTAAGAGTGTCAGCAGGCGATTGATTGTCATTTGCAAACAAATTAAAAGAATGCCAAAAGAAAAGTCAATACACGAAATAAAGCAAACAAAATGTTTGGTGGTGGACCCTGTGAACTTTCTATTGTTGAACTAAGTACATATAAGCAAATTATACAATACTACTACCATGTTTAAGTATTTTAAATTTATTTCAGGAAAATAATCTTTGGCAATCAAAAAAATTATCGACTTCCGAAAAACATACTATTTTAAAATATCCCAGACATGCTATGGAACTAGTAAGAAGTGAATGTTCTTCAACATTAAGAGGTTCACTAAAAAACGCCTTAATTCACGATTTAAAACCTTTTTTTGAAGAAGATGTCGACCTTAACTACAGTATGTTAGATAAATCCAAGTGTTCCGTTCTTAAAAATCGCGCACACTTTATATTTTCACAGTCTCATGGGAAATCTTTTTGATTGCGCTTTGGTCCGGCTGAAATAGCCGAAGAAATAACGGTTTAATAATCAATTTAAATATTTTACATTTATTTATAAGAAATTGGCAACACTGTCCTCATTGTTATAGTAAATTCTAGACTTTCCGCATGACTTGTTTCACTATGATGGAATATTGGGTGATTGTTGTTTTTAACCTGAATTTAAAGAACTTTCGAGATACATGTGACCGAGTGATATAAATAAGGCGCGCTCGGAAGCATTATTATTGATTCGATTTTTGATGGAATGTTACGTTGTGATAAACCGGTATTGGAAATTGTGTTAGCTTTGGGAAATCATAGTTTTTTTTAACCGCAATTCTCTAGTTGTTTACGTGATTGCTGAACAAGTAAGCTACCGACCCTGTATTTGCTGTTGATTGTATACTATTTTGGGCTCCTAAGTTGATTGGAGCATAATTTATTAATAAAGAAGATAAAGAATTTCATCTTGTAAATAGCCAGGATTGTGTTATCGGCGAGAGCCTTTCATAACAGGCACCGAACAAGTATAAGATTAAATCAATTTCTACAAAAAAAATTTCAAAAACTAAAATTGGTGAAACTCTACAAAATTTAAAAAAACTTTTTACCAGCGCAACACCAAGCTTGATCGAGCCAAGACCAAAGTCTGTTTTGTCAGTGAAAAATGTAGAAAATAGCGATAAATTTGCGTGGATTAACTTATCTTGGAGTGGAATGAAAAATAGATGAAGATACATTAACTTATTCTGAGTTTTAATAATTTGCATGGAGAATTTATGTTAAAAAAACATTTGCTGCTAAACACCATCTAACATTTACCAAAGAGGATGGCAAATTACCTGGAAGCTATCTTACGTATAGAGAAATACCTCTCGTTGGAGCTACTGAAAAGCTATTGGCCGAGGAAACATACAATGTTTTTGAAGAATTTAATCTACCAACAGCCTAACAGCACTTCAAATAGACAATACCTCTGTAAACACTGGAACTGACAGCGGCTTAGCAGTAGTTCGGGAAAAAATATTGGGAAGAAATCTTTATTGCATTGGATATTCATTACAGCAAAACAAGCTACCTTCAAGGCCAATTTTTAAAAAATTAGACCGTGAAACCGCTGGACCAAAAAGCTTTAACTTCTTGCACAAAAGTGCGCAGAAAATATTCATCTTATTCCTCATGTGTAATTCAATCTCATAAAAACGAATATAAATGCAGGTTTTTTAAAAACTGAAGTTAAGAATGATTTAAGCAATGATCAAAAGTTACTGCTTGAATACTGCGTAAGTATAAGTTCTGGAGAAATAGATAAAAGCTTGGTTTTAAAAAAACTAGGTCCTGTATGTCATTAAAGGTGGTTAACGTTAGCAATTCAGTTTTTAGCTTTATATACTCGAGAAAAGAAGCCAAATGAAACACTAAAGAAGCCTGTTTCTTATATTATAAAGGTTTACGCTTTTGCATGGTTTGAAATTAAAACATCATCAAAACTTAATAAAGCTCCTAAAATTCTGTTCACCATTTCGCGATTAAATCAGCTTCCCGATGAAGATGTCAAAGAATTTGCGCATCAAAGTATACAAGGAAATGCTTTTTGCCTTCTTCCAGATAATTTTGTACACGCCATGATTAAAAATAGTAGGTTAATCCTGCTGTTCGCCGAAATGGATTTAAATTCATGGCAAAATCAAGGTAACTTATTACTGTTTTAAATAGCTTTACTGTTTATTTTACATTGGTATTTAGCGTAATTTTATATTTATAGGATTAAATGTAGCTATTGAAGTTTTATAATTTTGCTAAACTAAACCTTATATTTTGTAGAACTTCTATTTCTCTCAAGATAAAACTTATTCCTCCTATTAAGTGGAATGCATCTACATGACAAGACTTGATTGACTTGACTGATATTGAATTTCAGGAACCAGCCACAACACAATACTTGAGTGATGCAGAAATTTTTTCTTTGACTCAAAAAGATTCTTTTTATGAAATTCCTGATTTACCAAGTTATTCGCAAAGCGTTGAGCGAAGTGTTAAACTGATGTCTGTTTATGGTTATGAAAACTGACAATTTATGATATGAAAACAAGTCAATTTTGACCAAAATTTTAAGCCGTAAACCGCGTCAAAAATTCTCATCTAAAGAACATCAAACATACGATGATTTTATATTTGTAACATTGCATATCTTATTAAATTTGATACTTTAAAATGTTCATAATGTTTTTCTTTAAATTTTATTTTTATTTAATACTTAAAATAATATACGCGTGCATTGAAATATAAGCACAGTTACCATTTTGTGTATATTTTTATGCTTTGTGCTTCTTTTATAAAAATTATTTTGAAAATTTTAATGTGCTTATTTTATATTTCTTATTTATTTTCAAGTTACAACGATCAAATAGAGTATTTTCCTTGGGTAAATTAAAAAAAAAAAAAAAACTAAAAAAATTTACTAGCACTATCTAGCGGCAACTAAATTTTTGGACAAAAACATTAAAAAAATTCAAATTCAATTGCGCAAGCGAATATACGTCTGATTTACTTGATATTTTAGGAGTAAGTGTTTGAAACCATTTTGCAACTACTCTGATCCTAGGATAATTGAAATTAAAAAAAAACGTAAAAATCGACATGCCCTACTGGCCAACACTGTTAAAAAACTTGCAGCAAAATCAAAAAAAAATTTGCAAAACTCCGCTAACATCAAAAACGCCAACAGGATCAAAAAAACTCGGAGTAGTTTTTTAACAGTGCACAGAAAGTTGTTTGTGACGTCTCTGTTTTGCACACAGCAAGTCAGTGACCAAACAAATTGTGGCAACTTTAGATACAAAATTGTGATTCATCAAGGGCTATATAAGTTAAAATGAAAGCGTCGAAGCGGATTTGTTTAAAATAAAGTTTCGGTTTTCAGATTCATATTCGGCAAATTTTATTTTTTCGAGTTCGGTTCCGATTCAGGTTCAAAGTAAAATAACGGTAAATACCAGTTTTCCGATCCGGTTCGGGTTCGGCGCGACGCCCTGGTTCAAAGTTTTGAATTTATTCATTTATAGTACATCAGGCAAGCCGCCTTTACAAAAAACGGGCAAAAAGCACAACATAGAATAATACTGGGGCGTCGAATTGTTTAAAATATTGTTTCGGTTTAGGTTCAGTTTCAGTTGATTTTATTTTTAGTTGTTTAATCCTAACATAGTTTATAGTTATTTCGGCGACCACTTGTTGGATGATCCATGATCCGAACTTAAAGTTGCTCAAGTAAAGCAAGATAATGAAAAACATTTCTTGCTAGTTGTAAGGCCTTCGATTTCAGCTGGAAAATGGTAAGTTTAGATCCTGCGGCCCGTTAAATGTTATTCGACCCACTGCTTACTCAAGTTTTTTAATTATATCTTCATAACCATATAGAATTCTATGTCACTGCTCTTATAGTAACGTGTAGGGAGACAAAGTGAATACAACAGTTTATTGCTGCGTCGAGTGACGTCCAATGAACTGATCTATGAAAACGTTTGTAGGCCACCTTGTGATAAAAACGCTTGCCCCAAGCATTGTTTTCAGTCAGGGGCGTATTCTCCATGCATGCCTAGAAATTTTATAAAAAAATAATTATATAAAAAAAAAAAAAAAAATCTTGAAAAAAATTCTCAAAGTATAAAAATTTTTATAATATTATGTTGATTATTTTTTTGATATAACAGCATAAATACGTTTTATCGATTGCAACTCGGATCATTCAGTACAGCTTCAAATAGAGCTTATCACCAAAATACAAAATAAAATTGGAAACACGCATGCAAAATCTAAGTTGCATTTTTTGACTCTGTTGCTAGAAGGAATTACGAGACCTTTCGGTAGTTCTAAGAAATATTATAGATGCATATTCCATTGCAGACATTGTTTTATCCGAATATTTCTTTTCTTTTGCGAAATTTTTCTTAAATTAAAATCTAAATTTCCGATTATTCAGCAGTTTGATATCGTATCTATGCATGCAGTTTTGATATTGCATGCACACCCATGTTTATAGAGCGTGACGTTGTTGAAGAACTGATCTAGTATCGCTTGCTACTAGTGTTTCCAACCCGGGTTTTCCCGAACCCGAAACCCGGTATTTTGCTAAATTTTAACTACCCGAAACCTGGGTTTTAAAATCTGGAAACCCGGATTTTAAAATTTAAAAATTTCAGTGTCACTCAGGAATATTAACTACGATTTGAGCACCCGCAGGCCGCAGAATACAAATTTGAACTTTGGAACAGAGAAAAACACCCGCAATGTTAGCTCCACTTGCCCTCATTAAGCAGACGCCGATTAAAATATTGGCTGAACATCAAAGTAAAAGCGATCGAATGATTGTCGCGTGTTACAACATCACATGATCAAAAACAAAAATAAAAAGCTGTCTTTTTTTGAAGTTGACCATTTAACATTTATATTACATTGCTGAATTTTGTACACACAAACAAAAAATGTCAGACATTCAGTTTCAAGGCGTTAGTGACGATAAAAAATCAGAAGTTTGGAAACATTTCTTATATGACAAGGCTCAATAAAGAGCACAGTGCACGTTATGTTCGGTGACACTAAAAGCAGCTGGTTCAAGCACCAAAAGTTTGATCAGTCACTTGAAATCAAAGCATGGAATCCAAGTCAAAAGATGCTATGAAATAGCTGCTGAGGATGAGCAACCAATTATGAAAGTTTCACGCATCGAGTCTTACTTTAAGAGTAAGAAGGAGTCCATCAGCGAGGTCATAGCTCGGTTAGTGTCCGTCGATGGTCTTACTTTTAACCAAATTGCAAACAGTTCTCTAAATAGCAGAGCTTTCAAGGATGGTAATTCTATGCCCAAAAATCCCCAAACCATTCGTGATCACTTCGTTAAAGAGTTTAAAAATACTCTCATGACTGTCAGTGAAAAAGTTAACACAGCCAAGAAGAACGGAGATCGTTTTTCAATTAGCTTTGACGAATTAACTTCACCCAGGAATCGTTGATACATGAATCTCAATCTACATGACGGACAAAGTTTTTAGTCTCTTGGTATGATTCGTGTCAAAGGCAGCATGAAATCTGAACAAGCAATCGAGCTTGTTCAAGGAAGACTTGCCAAGTTTAATCTTAAATTGGACACGGACGTTGATGTCACAATCACAGAGCTAGTGTTATGATGAAAGTCGGTCGAGAAACAAGTCCTCTACACATTGCTTGTTTATCTCATGCAATTCATTTGTGCATTTGTGATGTACTATACAAAGAGAAGCGAAAAATTAACGAATTTAACAACAAAAATAATAATGCCAATGATAATGAGGTTGAGTAATAAGACAGTGATATAGATGAAACTGCTGAAGACAATCTCGATGAACTTCCAGACATAGTTTTGGTTTCTGAGTTTCGTACAATCGTTACAAAAGTACGCAAAACAGTCAAAATGTTCAGAAAGTCCGCGATGCGCAACGATGACAATCTACAGCCTCAAAACATTGCCTCCTTGGGAAAAGAGAAAGCTCTATTCCTGGATTGCAAGACTCAGTGGAATAGTTTGCTCAAAATGCTCCGGCGCTTTTACGAGCTACTCAAGGAAAAAAAGGTAGCAGTAAAAAAAGAGTTCAGCTTGAGCAAGAGTTTGAGTTTTCCGATGATAAATTGAAAAAGATCAACGAGCTCTGTGAAGCCCTTGCTCCAATGGAAATGGCAGTCGAATACCTTTGCAAAGACAAAACTGACTTACTTCTGGCTGAAAATGTGGTTATGTTCACTCTGAAGAAACTAAGAGATCTGGACACAAAGATCAGTAAGGCCCTACAGGAAAAGTTTCAGTGAAGGGTGCAAGAAAAGCGAAACACGGAACTGATACGCTTAATTAAGTATTTGAGGTCTTTTTATTACCTGGATGAGTATCAGGACCATTTTGGAAACAAAATCAGTAAAACCAAAATTGCAGCCTTGGCGATATCTTTTTTGAAAAGGTTCTATCCACAGAGCCCTTATAGTCATGTGGAAAAGGATCAAGAAAATGTTGAAAGTGAACTCGTTACCACTGAATCTGGCCAGCCTGACCAGGCACCTAAGGTCATGACTCTTTCCGAGGAGTTTGTTTCATTCCTCGAGAGTAAAAATCACGAGTGTGAGGCTATTACGGCACAAGAGAGTCGATTACAAATTGTAAAAAAAAGAACGAGTATTTTTGAAGCTACAAACAAGAGACCTAAAAATCTTGAGAAGCTATATCACGCATTGCTAACAATCAAGCCCACATCAGGAGAGCCAGAAAGGGCTTTTTCAGCCATGAGACTATTTGTCACGAAATTGAGAAATAGACTAAATGATGAGAGTCTCGACGCTTCGATTTTTATGCGTCAGTTCTACAAAAATCAGTAAAAGCTCTACTATAGCAATAAAGACTTAATTAATTCGTGCATTCTTCTTTTCGTTGTCTTTATAATCATTTGCTAAACCAGTTTTTTTGGTTGTTGTAACAATTGTTTCTTAATGTCTAACTTGGTGACTTGGTGTGCATTTTTGAAATTTCAGCTTGTTTTGTACATTTAAACTTCAGCAGTCTGCACTCTGCTATATGATTGATGTGGTTGACTTTGAAAGCCATATTGTCCGAATAGACATTTTGCCGCCTCCTTTGTGTTATGTTTCCACTATAGAGAACTAATGAGTTGCTAATAAAGTACGCATTAAATACCAGTCGAACAGTAATAATTTCAACGTAATAATGGGTTTATTTTATGCAAAATCGCTTTTTCATCAAAACCCGAAAAACCCGAGTTTTCCCGGGGTTTTTCTCTCAAGTACCCGAAACCCGGGTTTTAAAATTTTGCCCCGAATTGGAAATACTACTTGCTACAAACTGCTTACGTTTACTCAGTACTCACATTCAGATGCGAATTATAGAAATTATAGAAAAAAGCAAGCTTACGCAGCACTTTTGCCTACTTCGATAGATAACTTCGATACAGGAAAAACATTTTATATTTGTGATTACTGAGAAACCCTAGAAAGTAGAAACTATTGTTTTTACCTTTCATTAACTAATGAAAAAACTTTGTGTATTTACTAGGACTATAAATCGCAAAATTTTAAAAATTGCTTGTTTTATCAAACATTAAAATTGAGCTAAATTTTGATACTGATGACGTCATCATTTCATCATTGCATGCCTGACCTGAAAAGTCACGGTACGCCACTGTTTTCAGTATTCATATTGTTTTTTTAAAAAATTAATATTGATCGTGTTATTACCAAACATTTTTTTTTATTATGAATTGATAGTTAGTTAATGATTTTCGTGGTAGTAAAAAGAGTAACTTTGAACAATAACTTGAACCAAATAGTAACTTTGAATTATCCATAACGATAGATTCGCATAACTTGCAATTTCACTGAACTTGAATAAAAATAAAGCAATAAAAACTAATAATAAAAAACTTAAACTTGAATAGGCTCAATATTTTTATAAAGTTTGCAGCCTCAATTTAGGAGCATTTTAGCAAAACTATAGACCTGTATATTAAAATTTTTGACAAATAGGCCTACGAACAATATATTTAACTTCTAGGTCAAAAGTAAACTTTAAAAAGATAAAACTGAACGACGCATTGTGCTTATACAGTAAACATAGTTACATATTAATTTACCAATTAGAATGGAAATCTTAATTTTTATATCGAGCCTGGCCGAGGATGAGACGATCTTAAATTTTACGCGAAATTCGTCGACACCTGATTCTTGACATTTTCCTAAAATAAAATCAGAAATAAAAAAAGTAAAACATTGGCAGGCGCATCGAAAAAGTTTTTGGCGGGGGGAGGGCAAAACTTAAAAAAGATCTTTTTTTGAGTTTTCTAGTTAAGGTTCGTTGTTGTGCCAACCGAAAAAAGTTTGGAAGGGCAATGCTATCTTGTCCGAATTTAATTGACGTTCATCAATTTATAATTTTTTTCTAATTTAAAAAGTTGCCCTACTGAATCGGGACAATTTTCAGCGCAGAAATCTAGTAAAGACTAAAAAATAGTCATCACTTGAATCAAGATCCAAATTCTCAATTTTCTTCCCAAAATCAAGATAAAAACTATGAGAAAAGGTCATCAATTCCAAACAGTGTCCAAAATATCTACTTTTACCCTAAATTTAAGGTGTGCAAACTAAAAAAGTAGACCTCTATGTTTAATCGATCTAATATTTTCGTCAAATATCTATGATTGTCGGAGAAAATCTAACCAGGCGATTTTTTCTCGTCCCCGCTTCCCACGCTCCTGATCATAGGACAAGCTACATTATCTAACACAACAAAAGTAATCATTTTGTTACGTTTATTTAAACAGTAAAACGAATTGATCCATAAAAAACGATTTAAAAAAGTCGTTATCGTGGTCAAGAAGAGTACGAACGTTGTATTGATGGCGAACATGATCGACACGGACTGGGTTCGAAACCATCATACGTCATTCTGTTGTGTTCATTAGAAAAACACTTTACAGCAGCTTTCCTCTACTTGATATCCGTCTCAGCAAGTGAAGCTCAAAATTTCGACCATATTTTCAAATAAATCTTTTATTTTATCTGAGGCTAAGGTAATCACTTGACAATTGCCCTAAGTTCTTTTGTGAAAGTCCAAAATCTGTTTAGCATCTTTAGTTGTCTCTAAAAGCACATTTTTGGTCATCGATTAAAATTGAAGAGCCACTTTTTAATTTATATCGAGTTTTACCACAATTGATTTATAATTTTTTAAGGTAACCGAGGGGAGGGGTTGGAAACCTGGACTCATCCCGTGTATCGTACTTTCGAGTTCCCTGTTGCAGACACAAAAGTTGGATTTGAAAACAAAAGATTGTCTATTTTTTTGTGGCCACAGTATTACTTTAGAATATTTTGATTCAAGAAGGAAGACGTGTTCAATTAATAAGCTCTGTATAAATTTAACAAAAAGACCTTTTTAGATTTTATGGCTTAGGCTTACAATTTTACCATGCAAGTCAGCAAACGCTTTTTTTTAGTACGGTCGGAGCAATAACTCATAGCAACGAGTTGAATTTTTTTGACAAATTTTATGATAAACAGTTAAGAAATACTTTTAAGTTCACTTTTTTGTTCTTTATTTTTTTCACTTAATCTTTTGATACTGCATTATTGCAAATAAAAGTTCTTGTAAGATGAAAGCGATTCGCTAATCTATGCCGATTTTTAATTAAAAGTCTTTTTTAAAGTTTCAAGTCACGAGAATCATCTAATCGTCTGAAATAAAATAATTTGCAATAAGGGATAAGCTCTTCCTACTTTATAAATCGTTGCACTAGTTTGCATTTACGATTTTTCTGACTAAGGAAAAGATGCCACATTTACTACATCGATAATAATAATAATGCATTTTTTTTATTTATGAAATAATGAGGGTGTTTGTCCAATTTACTGTTTTTGAAGTATTTATAAAATGACGAGTTGTCGATGAGGGAAGGCCATTGTTTTATTAAGCCATTTAGTAGCTTTAAATATTTGTGAGAAAGAGTAAAAAAAATTTTTTTGGAAATTTTGGAAAACAGAAATGTTAAGACAAAAAAATTTTAAAAATCGATAAAACTAAGTTTTTTTTAAAAAGTTTTTAAAATCCGGCAACCCGGAAATATAACCTTAATCAGGAAATTTTAGTGTAGCCTAAATTTTGGCCTAAAATTTGGCCAATAATGGAAAAAAGATTTTCTAACAGAAGTACTTTCAGATTCTAAGCCTTAATGAGATCCTGCCAGTCGATCTTTTTTGAAAGCAATTGCCTACAAGGTGTAACTAGTTCACTGGTTATTCACTCGAACCAGACATAGAAAAAGGTCAGACTTAGCAATTGTTGTGGTGTAGTTCAACATTGTCAAAAGAATAGCTCAATCTAGATGTTTATGACTTTGTGTTTGACGTAATGTATTTGAAATGCTCTTTTTCAGCTGATCTAAACGAATAGTTACTATGATAACTGATTTTGCGCTGGACCCACATGTCTTGGTTATTTTATTTCTCTGTAAGATTCCAAATAGAGCAATCGCACAGTTTCCTCGCGCCTGCGCCACAGTTGAATCTTTGCAAAGTCACTCCTGTTGTCCGCTCCTTAACGGATCTGGATCGCCTTGCGGTGAAGCGGAAGGAAGAGGAAAATGTTCGGAAATAACGGTAGACAACTCTCCACACGGACCGCCATACGACCTTGTTGGAATCGATGACCGCGAGAGATGGCCTGAAAGGTTTTTTAACAGGTGAAAGATTCTTGAAATTAAAACTATGAAAAGTTTCTGTTTCAAACAGCGAATTACAACTTCCATATATAAATAGAAAAAAGCTGACGTCAAATCTTGTCGGCAGCCTGGTCGAGTGATTGAAGCGCCGTGCTTATGATCAACATGATCTTGGTTCAAAACCTACTCGCGCCATTTTGTTGTGTCCATGGGGAAAAACACTGTACGGCACTTTCTTCTGCTTGATGGTCTTGGCAAGCAGTTCTAAATTTCAATCATATCTATATTAAGTTACAAGCGGACATCAATATATTTTGGCATCTCCGGAAGCAGGTCGGCGTAATTGCTTACCCTACGTATTAGCGCCTTCGTCGCTTTCCTGCGAATCAGGAGGATAAATATAGAGAAAAAAATAAAAAATAAAACCACGTCGAATTAGATTTATTTTAAAAGTCATATCATTTTGCTGCAACTTTATGTTTCGCAGACTCGCAAAGTAACTCGGAAGGTTACGCTTAAGACCTAAAGCAATTGTCAAGCGATTGTTACGCTACAGTTTTGGAGACGCAAAAATATTGCTCTCTACGATATTATAATATTAAAGTTTTTTTATTATTTTCTTTGCTTAGTTTTTACAGATTGAAATGATGTGTGATGTGTCTAAGCTTTTCCAATAGATTCATAGTTAACTGAAATTCGCGTTATTTCGAAGAAAAAATTTTATAACTTTAAAAACGTACACTACTAATTGGCTTGATTTAGTGGTAGATGAAGGTGTAAAATAGTTTGGTCTTTTATGTTAAATAATTTAGCATCTATAACAGAAAATCGAAAAATTATGTAATAAAATATTTTAGATCTTGTCTTTGTAACGAGAACTTTGGAGGATTTGATTGTTCCCGATGCAGACCTGGATGGGAAGGAGAAGATTGTTCTAGAAAACGATCCTTGAATATTAGAAAAAATATTTTAAATCTTGAAGAGGAAGAAAAAATTCGATTTTTAGAAATCTTAGATCAATCTAAAAAAACAATGCACCCTGATTATGTCATTGCAAGAGAACATTACAGGTGAGATCAAATAGACTTCATTCATATATAGTTAATTATTTGTTTCTTTGATATTTTTTGTGACGAAAATTATTTGTAAAAACAATAAAAACAAAAATAAGACAACTGAATAGAAAATTAAGCCTATAATATCGTTCAGTATACTTTCATGATCACCATATATACTGTATCTCACAGATTTTATAATTATTGTTTGTCGTTAGCTTTTTTGATGTATAATATTTATCTTTGACCTCTTGACTCGCAGGAAAGCGACGGAGGCGCTAATGCATTGGTCAAGCGATTACCCCGACCTGTTTCCGGAGATGCCAAAATATTGATGTACACTTGAAATTTAATATAGATATGACTGAAATTTAGAACTGCTTGCCAAGACCGCCAAGCAGGGGAAAGTGCTTCAAAGTATCTTTCCCAAGGACACAACAGAATGACGCAAGTAGGTTTTAAATCAAGATCATGTTAATCACGATTCCGGCGCTTTAACCACTCGACCACGCTGCCGACAAATTCAACCAATGGTGAGTAAATGCACTGATCATCATTTTTATCTCAGCAAAGAGCTTTCGGTGATTTCCCTGCAGGAAAATTCCAAAATGTAGTCAGTGGCGAACAAAAAAACACCAATAATGAATTATGGCAATAGTTTTTATTATTTTTATTTTCTGCCCAATCTATCTTTCTGAATCACAAGAAAGTGTTGGAGGCGCGGAAAAGCAACCCTCAAGTGATTGCTACAAATTACTTGGCGAGAACCAAAATGTTACTGTCCGGTTAAAAATTTTTTGTTTTTTTAATTTATTTTATTTAAATATTTGACTAAAATTTAAAGCTACTTACTATGAACGTCAAGTAGAGGAAAAAGCGGTAAAGTGTCGCCCTTAAAGACACAACATAATTACTCCATAAGTACCGAACTACGATCGTGTTGATCACGTCTGCCATCAATACGACAGTCTTAACAACTCGGCCACGCTGCATACCGACCATGTAGATTTCTATGTCAAGGTCAAGGTTTAAATTTTAGTTTATTTTACTTTAGAAACTTAATGGGAGAAAATGGAACTGAAACACCAGATTTCGTCAATGTTTCAATTTATGATTTGTTTGTCTGGAATCATTACTATTCTGTTCGCGACACGCTTTTGGGACCCGGACAAGCGTATACTGACATAGATTTTTCACATGAAGGCCCCGCATTTTTGACCTGGCATAGGATGCATTTATTAAATTTGGAAGCAGATCTACAGAAATTATCTGGTAATTCATCACTTTCGATTCCATACTGGGATTTTGCTACGGGGGGTGAGTTAATTATATTTGAGTACGTAGGAAAAATTTATCAAATAAATTATGCCAGCAACCTCGCACAGATTGATTTCTTTTAAAGCTATACGCAGAAAGCCAGGCTAAATGCAGTTGACAAATCATTAACAAAAATAAAGCAATTTCTTTCGCGCGTGACTCATCGTGCTTGTTTATTTAGGTTCGAGTTGTGACATTTGTACGAACGACCTTTTCGGCGAAAGGAATCCCTCGGAACAGACACTTTTAAGTCCTAATTCAATATTTTCCGAATGGAATGTCATTTGTTTAAGTCTTAATTGGTTTGATGATAACATTAAACTCTGTAACGGTACCGGTGAAGGTAAAATTAAAGCAAACGCTTACGTGATTACTTTTGGTATTTGTACAAAAATTTTTAGGTCCTATTCGTCGAAATCCAGGTGGAAACACTGATAGGCCAGCGGTGCAAACATTGCCGACGTTAGACGACGTCACGAGTTGTTTGCAAGTAAAAGATTACGACACGCCGCCGTTTTTCTCGAACTCAGATGAAAGTTTTCGAAACGCGCTCGAAGGTCGGTAGTAGTCAAGTTGTTCTCTTCAACTAATGCTGAATTACGCCAAGTAAACGTCTGTGTGCAACCAATATCGGATGTTTTCGAACTAACAACAAAAAGGTCAAAACAAAAAATCTAAAATTAACATTTAACTTTTCTGACTATTGTTTTGTTTTTCATAACGATATCAGACAAGACTTTTGTCGATTAGTCGCATCTTAACAGTGACAGAAAAAGCAATGACGACGTCACTATCACAGCACACGCAAAGCATTCATACAAACAATCGAGATACTGTCTTGAACAACAAGTCATGGAAGGAAAAAAGAATGGTTTGCATTAAACATGACTTTATAAACATGCAAAAATGTAATCGTAAAAGATTTTTTATTTTAAAAATTACAAAAAATTGGTTTACAGGTTATGCAAATCCAAATGGTCATTTCGATGAGGGAGTGAGAACGTTGCACAATTTAGCTCATTTATTTTTAAACGGTACCGGAGGAATAACCCATGCTTCTGCAAACGACCCCATTTTTGTTCTTTTGCATGCATATACGGACGCCATATTTGATGAATGGATGTTAAGGTAATGATAAGATATAAACAATTAGTCCCAAAATTCTGTCCCTGCATACACCTGGAGGAGTATGCATATCATGTATGGTTTTTACTCACTGTGGGTGACATTTTTTCGGTAAGTTCATTGTTTGCCCCAATCGTTGCAGTTACTAAAGACCAAAATAAAAAGTTTTAGTTCGACTGCAATTGTTTTTTTCCTTTATAAACAAAGTGAAGACTTTTTTTTTGTCTTAGTTTAACTTTATGTGTTTATACTTTAACTTTATGTGTTATTAACCCCTTGATTACCTAAGTTGAAGCCAAAAATTTAGATAAAGACCAAAAAAGCCTTCATTTTGATTCTACGTGTTTTTTTGTTTTTTTAATGCAGCAAAATACCTTTACTAGGCCGAAAATAATTGTCTTCCAAGTTTTGTGGGCGCCATTGCATGGAAAGGTTGAAAGGCACTTGAATAATTAACGTAAATTGAACATTTGAGTAGAAATTCTTTTGCGCGCCGCAGGTTGGGCAGCCCTGACGTACAATATTAGCTCTGATCCAATTTTTCACAGGTATTTTTGTCGAAAACTCAGTGATAGTTTTTTATAATTAAATAGATTCAATTCTACAATTTTTGATTATCCAACGGAAAACGCTCCTATAGGGCACAATCTTGACTCTAACATGGTTCCTTTTTTTCCACCAGTGACAAACAGAGAAATGTTTGTTCCAGCCGAAGTTTTGGGGTACGGATACGCAATACAACTACCAGGTCCGTAGTTAAAACTTTATTGTTTTTAAAAACTGAGCCAAACATTTCGTTGATTTTGTTTTAAATACAGTTTTTAAATCTCATTTTAAAAAATACATATCGGTTCCTTCTAAAAAAGATGAAGTTTGCTTTTATTTGGAACATTATTTAACTTAGTCTCTAACTTCAAAATATACACAAGTTTTTTTCATAGCCGCTACAAAGACTGACGTAGCTCGCAATTATTTTTAAGAAAATGCTGAAAGATTTTGTAACAATGGCATAAAGTTTTTGTTTTAGAACCAGAATTTGTCGAAGCAAATGATGGACCTTCATTTCTGTGGGCAATTTTTAGTGTGAGCTGTTTTGTGGTGTTGGCCGCTTTTTTGCTGGTTTTGATGTCATTTGTCCAACGGTTTCGTCGAAGGAAACGAGAAGAAAACTTATATCAGAGTCTCATTGCGGATGAAGTTAGCACTGGGATTCACTACACTGCCTAACACAATGTTTTATGTGTTGGGCTAAATGACTATTTTTCGCATGAAAGTTTATCGAACAATGTGAACAGTTTATATTGGATATTTGCTGCTAAGCGTGTTTTCGAGTTACTTATTAAAAATAGCTATTACGAAATAAAAATGGATATCCAAAGATAGCGTCAATCAACGACTTTACTTAAACTCGAGTTTCAACTTGTAGATACGAGTAGATTCCAAAACTATTATAAAAAATTGTTTAATCCTTAAATTTGATACTTAAAAAAATTATGTAACAATTTTCATAATTTTATTCAAAATTATTCAGTTGGCAGCGTGGTCGAGTGGTTAAAGCACCGGTATCGTGATCGACACGGCCTCGGTTCAAAACCTACTCGCGCCATTCTGTTGTGTGTTTAGAAAGACACTTTACGGCACTTTCCCCCGCTTGATAGTCTTGGCAGGCAGTTATAAATCAAAATCATATTTCTTTCAAAATTTCAAGCGGACATCAATATCTTGGCATCTCCGGAAGCAGTCGGGGTAACTGCTTGATCAATGTATTAGCGCCTCCGTCGCTTTCTTGCGAGTCAGGAGGATAAAAAGGGATAAAAATAAAATAAACTTCTATAATCGTAGTTTGATTGCAGACTTCTTTTTCACTGATATAGTTGTACAAAAAATATTTTACTTAGTACAATTTTATCATTATATTCTAGAAAACTGATGCTTTTAACAAAAGTTTTAATGTGATATTTTAATACTTTTATAGAGCAATTAATTAGATCTCTTGGGTAAATAATTTTTGACGATTATTCACGACGAAAAATATCAATTTCAATTTTTCATTTTATGATTTGAGAATCATTAGTGTGTTTATTGACATATTTTTTTAAACTGTTTAAAAATAGATAAGTGAACATTATGGTCGAATTGTTAGTCCAATAAGAATTAATATAGGACTGATTCTCTTGTCCCAAAATGAAACATTTTGACTAAGTTGTTTCAGTTCTGCAGTAATCTTGAAGAAGATAATTAGTTAGGGTTCAGTTTTATTTTTGGTAAAGGAAAAAAATCAAAAAAATCATTACAATAAAAGCAGATTAATATCAAATGTTTTTTTAGATAGTACTGTATAAAACCAAAAAATTGTTTCAAACATTTTAATTTAATAAAGCGGTCGTATACCTACAAAAGAGAAGGTGACATCTGTAATTGTTACACAAAGTGCTGGCTTTCTCAATAAAATATATTTAAGTCGGACATATAATGCTATTAGTTTTATTCAATTTAAATGCTTTATAGAAAAGAATCTTCGTGATTTAATTTACTTTTAATGCCACATACTTATAATGGTCACAAAGTTTGAAGACCTTTTTTATAAAAAACAATGTAAAACTTAAAGCGTAAGATTTACAATATAACACAACTCAGAACTAGAATTAAAGCACAAAGCACAAAGCAACAAGAATTTTTGCTAAAACCAATTCATTTCTATAATATAATAAGAATATTTCTTTAAAACTGAGACGTTTTTAAACGAGAATCTTTGCTCAATTTGCTAAAAAAAGAAATTGCTGTGTTGATTGATTATAAAAAGTTTTATTACCACTCAATATTTATCGTTAAATCAAATGTTTTAGTCATGTTCTAGAAAAACCTTTCTAGAAGTACATGTTTTTAGTCTTTTTTAAGAAATTTTGTGAGCATCAAATCTGATTTTTGTGCGCTTATTTTATTTTGAGTATTTTACATCAAATAAACAGGAATACTATTTTACCATGAAAAGAGTAACTGACAAAATAGGAACTAACTTACTACTATATGAACTTACTAATAATGAAAATGGAATTAACTACAATCTTTTCTCATATTGTGCATCATATAGATTTTATTAATAATAATATAGATGCAGCAAGTTATTATTATTTTTTTATTCTTTCGGCGTCTATTTTTAAAAATTTTCTTTTTAAGCCTTTTTGCGTAATTTTTCGTTCCTTTCGTGCTGTTTGTGTTTAGCTTGTACTGTCATGATAAAGCCACAATGCGGGGTTGGTTTAAATCAATAGACACCATTTAGAAACTTAATGTAAGTATGCTTTTAAAACTTGAATCATTGTGTTGGTTTTGAGTCTACTCGAACCGTTTGTAAGAAGGGGACCCGGAGCAACTCTGCGGAGCTTCAAAACTCGGATCATCGTCGTTTTTCTGGCTGGACGACACTGGCTTGGAGGTGTGAAAGAAGATCAACCATACGAGACCACTACACGGTCGTTTCTGTCGTTGTCCTTCACGTCGCTGTTGTTTGATAAAACACTATTTCGAAACAACTAAAGCAAAACAAAACTGAAGTACAAGCACACCCTGAAAATTAAAACACGATTTTAGGCCGTCCCATTCAGACAAAGCAATAATCGCGGCATTTAAAAAAATATATGAATTTCTCTAAAGAACAAAAAACTTCCACTGCATTTATTGTACCTATAACAAAAATTTACCATAAAAAAAAGAAAACTAAACATTTGTTTGAATATAGGGCTGACATCACATCTTATGCAGACCACAAAACTAAGTACAAGAAATTGATTCGGACCCAAAGCTATTTGTTATAATGGTGTAGTAATAGAAAGTATTACTTTATGTTTCGAATAATATAAAGAAAACGGCTTATGGCAGAAAATCATTGATTGATATGACGTATGTAGCCTTTGACGTAATGTGCAGATTATTTTACAAAGTGGTGCAACCGTGCAACCGTGGTGCGGTGTAACAGAATATTCGATATAAAAACAGTTAATTTTTTTGAAAATATCACAGGATATTTAATAATAGGATTATTATAAAATATTTAGCAAATACTTAAAAGAATAAGAAAAATTTCTAGGAAGCTCTGTTGCTGTTTCTTTTGCTGTAGTGACCAGGTGTTTTGTTAGAAATGTAGTTTTATACTTTTTATTGTCCAAAATAAGTTCGCTGCAGTCTAATTTCGCTTCTGTGTATTTGCTTGATTTACCTCTTGAAAAACAAAACTTTGTGTATTTAAAATTTTTTTATTTTTTTGAAGCTGTTACATTCAACAAACAATATAAAAATTAAAATCTTGAACAAATGGCTCTTGACATCTGAAATAACATATTGACATTGAGGTGAAGCAACCTTGCTTCTATATTAAACAACAAGTCACACCTTTCATCGCTAATTGGCAAGACACAACGTCAACTCGTTTTGTTGCTTCTTCCTTTTTCTAACCCGTCTTTAACAACACACAAACTTTTCAACATTTTGTTACTTTGTTCATGTGGCGGTGCAGAAATAAAAGAAAACTGAACTGAACTGAACTGAACTGAACTTTAGATAACTTCAATGAGTGTGATATTATGCAAATTCAAAGCTGGTAAAGAAAAAGGAAAAAGTAACAACACGCTGGTAAAAGGCCGCAAGAGGTCGCCATTAGAAATGCAGAATGATGTTAATAAATAGAAGTACTGTTTTTTAAATACGATATATTTTATCAGTGATACAATTGCTTTTACTTTATATAACAAATTCTGCTAATTTAATATCTTATAAAAATCTTGAAGTTTTTTCAATGAATATGTTATTAGTTTTCTCTTGGTCAATTTAACCCGAGATTAATTTACTTTGGGAATGAATTTCTTTGTTTTTTTTTGTAAAACAATTATTTTGCTTTTTTATGTAGTTGCATGCTTTCCTGCTTGCATAAAAAGCTCGAAAAATGTGATTTTTATGTCAATACTTATCAGATGACAAGTAATTTGATATGAAACACTAACATTCATTAGCTTTTTTAAAAAGCAGGTTAAAAACAACGAATTGAAGTCGGATTTAATTACAGCGGCAAATTACTTTGCCTGTTTAAAACAAGTCTTTGGAATAAACTAATTTAAACAACTTTTTAAATGTAGAAATTTCACTATTTTTATTTTTTAGCACTTAATTTCTAAAAATGCTTTTAAATCAACGAAGTCCAGCAAAAATATATCACTTGTTGTCACCAAAAACACGATGCGACAGACATTCTTTAAAAATGATAAAGAGATATTGTTACCGTATCAAATAATTCAGACTGATCGGTTTAAAGGCTATTTACATAACATATAGAGTTATATTTTGTTATATAAAAAAATGATCTACGGTATTTATGACGTCACAGACAAATCAATTTTTTTAAAATTTCTTTGCTTTCCTATTTTAACACTATAAGGCTAATATGCTGGAATCGCATAAAAAAAACAAGCGAAAACAAAGGATATTTTGTAATAAATTTTTTACAATTTTGTTAGAGTTGTACGGCAGAATATTGAGGATTCCTTAGTGTGCCGTGTGTAAAAAACGTTGCGTAGCATTGCACTAAATACAGAATTAATACCAATGTATGAAATATTTTAAGTAAGAAACTTATAACAAAACATTGCCGCACAGATAGGAGCTGCATCGTTAAGGTTGCGGAGCATTGCTTTAGTGCGTAGACTAAATTGAAAAGTATTAGACTTCACGCCCGGACACGTCCGGCAAAAATTCACTCTCAGAATAGGAGATTTGATGTTCGGTTCTATGCCCAAGCATTTGTTTGAATCTGCCATGGATTTGGGCTCGTTTCCACTATAAATGTTGGCTGAAATACTCTGTTTTATTGATTTTTTTTACTTTTTCCGCGCTTAAGCGCTACGAGAAGCAAAAAAATCAATAAAACATATAAAGAATAATTCCGCCAATGCCTGTAGTGAAAGCGAGTTCTTACTCACGCAATGTTGAATTTGAACAACTGGCTCACAAAAGAGCATTCTCATACAAATAAAAGAAGTTCAAACAGACCATACAAGCGGCTACGTGCTTGGTAAGTTTACTTTAGGCAATAAAAGTTAATTTGAAACGGCCAAGCCATGTTGTTTTCCGAAAGATTTAGCTTATGGTTGTAAACCTTTATTCCGCTTGATTGACTTTAGTACTAAAAAGCAATTTTTAGACGCTGCTTTTAGGATATTACTTTAAGCCTATTTTTGATTCTGGATGTTGTACCGCGAGAATTTATTTATACTATCCGGTAGAATCTCAAAATTACTTCTTTCCGCCCTTAAGCACTAGGCGAAGCAAATCCATTCTACGCTTGTAGTGGAAACGAGTGTTTAGGATTGCGTTGGTATGGAGCCAAACAAAGGCGTTCTGAAAGAAAAAATTTGAGACACTGCTTTGTCAATGAATGCACCGTGTCCTTAAATTACAATTCATGACACGTTTCGTCACAACATTATATTTTGTAATAACTTATTCCGCTTTTAAAAATACCTTAAAAATCTACTTTTTACCGCTTGCATATATAAGTTTATAGTCAATTTCAACGAAATACTTTTACTTGCTACTTATTTCATATTTCGATAATGTGCTTACAGAGAAAGCAACAACCGAATTCAAGCCATTCAAGCAAAGCGCCGGGTTTCAATAATAAGAATCCAGCGCAAATTTTGATCGGGGTTCGCCTGGATTTCAGCTTATGACAGCGACAAATCGAGCGAGCTTGTAATAACAATCGAAGAACTTGTAAAGCTCAGCAACTTGAGCGGCCGTTTCATCGTGGTTCGCTGAGGTCGCTTAATATTCAAGAACAAGCAGCACAAAGTTGTGCAGGTAAATGCCAGCTAGTATGTACTTTTCGTCCTTTTGTCAACATTACATCAGTCGCAGTTTTATGTCTCTGAGCTCAGAAAAGAATAGCGGCCTTAGATTGAGGGTTTCGCCCTTTATGAGCCTAATCAGCAAAGAAAATAACTGAAAGTTAAACCCATCTGAACTGTGTTAAAGCTTAAAACCAAGATGTGATTTCTTTCTGTTCTCACCTATACTGAAGTGACCAATAAATGACCTCATTTTTTCACCATTGGAGACAATTCGAATGCTAAATAGGCGTGAAGTTGACAGTTAATAAGTGATTTCTGAAAGGCTCCAGAAGGAATTTTTTGAGATTCAAATCCAGTTTATATCGCAGCATTGACCAAAAAAAAAAAAAACCTTTTCAAGTTGTTGTTTTTGATCATACTAAAAAATATGAAAATAAAAACTTTCACAAAGCTGAAAATTTTGCGGGAGGTTTTTTGGTTTAGGCTTATACAAAACACGAAAAGTTTGTTTGTGAAAATTCATCATTGCCATCAACCACAAGGTTTTAAGTTATTTTGTAGAATATAGTTGGCAACTTGTACTTTTATTTAAAATTTTAATTGCTATGAAACACATTAAACTGAGAGTAACCATCATGCGATTAACTCCATTGTTTTGAAAAGTATACAATAATACGATATTAAGTAATTAAGTATTGGTTCATTAGATTTATTAAAAAAATATCCTATTTAGAACAGCTTATTGAGATGCCACAAAACAAAAATCTTTATTGCTATAACACAACACCAATTAAATTGATTTAGCAGATGACTTGACTATAATAATGGGAAGCCCAATAAACCAAAATTCAAGTTAATGATAAAAGAAAAGTACTTTCGCAGTTCTCGTTAGCTTCTTAGTAAATGGCATGAAAACTGAGCCACGTTTCAAACTTCGCTATTTCAACAAACTGATTCCTATTCATATCCAAAACAGTGAATAATTTTGTCGTTATATTTAATTGTGAAGAAATTTTAAAGAATAATTTTAAAGAACAATTAAAGAATAATATGATTGTGACTATTAAATTTCTTAAATCTAATTTAAACCAAGACCCAGCTTAATTTTCACTGTAAACATTGTTTTGTTTTGAACATGTTCAAGACTGAAAAATACCTTACACTAAATTAGGCGTCCAAAGTAGAGATTTTTTCAATTAAAATTTTTTAACCTTATAACTTAGGCTTACTATTTTTTTGAAAATAAATTAAAAAAATCATGTATGGATGCATCTGGTCAGAGGCACCTACACTATTGTGCAAACTGCATGACGTCATTAACGTCGTTAAAAAAATTTTACTGAGTTTTTTTAGAAAGTGCCAAATCTTGAATTAATTGATGCGTAATAGAAAATCAATTGCAATATATGTATATATAAGATTGAATTGATATCAGCGCTTCAAAAAGTGCTTGATAACAGAGTTAGAGTCAAAGTAATCTTAGTCTAAAATATATAATTCAGATTAGGAAGTGATCAACCACACAATATCTGGCACCAACATCAACAGAATTCGCCAACCTACTATTAAGCTGTTTCAGAAACATGACTTTAAAATTAAAAATGAAACAAATCTAATCCAAACAGATTTATATTTAGCATCAAGCTAACTCACCGTGGTGTGTTTTCAATATTGCATATTTTTGATATTACCTTTTGTGCTTATGTTTCTATTCAACCTTTAGATTTCTCACCTGAAGACGAGAGCGCATGAAGCTAAGTAAAGAGAATTTTTAATTTTAATTCCAATCTATGCAGGTCGTAACCATGAATTTTTAAAATGAAATAATTTGCTTTGATTATCATCGAACCCTGTGTCGTTTGTTCTACGGTGGTTTCTGAACACGAGCAGCAAAATTATAAAAATATAAAATTGGATGAATTGATGTAACAGTAAAATTCAAAATTAAAAGTAGATTTAAAACCCACACGGCAAGATCTAGCATTTCACAAGCTGTTCAAACGGTTGAATAATGTCAATGGAGCAGCAACGTAGCGCAATGGATTGTGACGTTGCACTAGTGGCGCGTGTTTTGGTGGTAGAGGGAGCTAGCCGTTACATCGAGGATGTTATTTCACGCGTCAAGCGGCTTTTTTCACTTTAAAAAGCTGGCATATGACGAGAGAAAAGTAAAGATTATCTTTAACTTAAATGTAAAACTGAACATTAAAGTAAAGAAACAAGCTGCATACTTAAGCTCAACTTCAGGTTTTTACAGTAATTTAAATTTATTTTTATGCTAATACTTGCTGACAACTCAGTTCTTTTGTTTAATAATGAACAGCGGTCAGCCATTGGACTAAATTTAGCTAAATTTTCTATTTTCGTATTTAATTTTCGTGATCTAGATTAAGATACTTCTATTTAGGCCTCCAATTCAAAATGGGAGAAACAGCTTGTGATCCATATAACTATTTGATCCATATATCCGTGTATACTGTATAAACTTTGAAGCGAAAACGTTTAACGCCATGTAGATAACTTTTATTCCGTAATAGTTCGTTAGTTTTCAACCTTTTCGGTTTCACAGACCTTTTTCAACACTTGTCTAAAAAAAACACAAATGCATCCACAAACCCGTTTTATCCGCCTTTGCCTGGACCAACTAGAATATAACTCGTGTCACGTGCTAAAATCTGTTTGGGGCTATTGCTTGCGAGTTGGGTAGTAAATCTAAATTCCAAGCAAATTACACACAATCGGATTAGTGGGAGAGGTAAAATCATTAAGTGACGTAAGCAATGCTCACAATCCCTAAAATCTTTTGTTGATGCCCGATAGAACTTATGTCATTCGTATAACCTATCAAAGCTTTTAAAATCCTTTTCACATTTTATTTGATCCGAACTTCAATAAAAAAAAAGTGTCTGCTTTTAAGAAATTCACCTATTGTCGTTTACGTACACACCCACAGTAATATCCAAAAGGGCAATGGAACCCTAATAAAAATCTGTGTTTACGAAATCCGTAATAAAACTGTGACCGCAAGGTAGGCGAATAATACGTTAAATTTGTGGGATTTTGAAACAAATATGATTTTATAATCCAGTTTAAGATTTCATCTTTCAACCAAAGGTCAGATTATTTTGTGATTTGCATTTGCAACTTTGTAAGTTTAACTGTAATAAAATTAAGATTTTGCCTAAAAAAAACCATACTTTCCACTCGTTAGAATTTGTTTATTAAAAAAAAAATTGTTAATTCTAAAGGCCCGTTTCCACTACGAGCGTGAAAAGAGCATTCTTTCTCTCTTTTATTGATCTTCGATTGAAGCGAGCGGTTAAAATTAAAGCGAGCGCAAAAAAAAAGCAATAAAACAAACAAAGAATGCTTTTTTCCACGCTCGTAGTGGAAACGGGCCTTTAAGAGTAAGTAATTTAAGTCGATAAACAGCAAGAATTTTGGTGCGAATTTCAAAACTAATTGATGCTTTCACATAATTTCAGATCTTGGAAAATTGATAGGGTTTAAACCTACTTTTCTTCAATGAAAAAGTCTTGCGTTTTGTTGTGTAAACTTAAACAATGATTGTGAGCAAAATACTGATTAAGATTGCGCTACCACAACAAAAAAATACGATCAAATTTCAATTAGTATGTGACTGTTTTGTGACTAATTTGTTCTTTTGTCGAACAAATTATACACAGCTCTTTAAGCTGGATTATTTCTATTAGAAAATTTTTACAGCTTTTCACATGTTACTATCATAAAAAAAATTACCTTGTTAGAAACAGTTTGTTACTATTGAACTGTAGCAAGCAAAAACACATTTACAAATTGTTTAAAAGTCAAGAAGCTTTTTAAATAAAAAAATTTATGAGCAAATTAAGTAAGTAAGCTATAGACTTAGTATAAACAGTGATCATTAAGAATAACAAAGAAAAAATTTTAGGCTTGTTTTTAAATATGACAGAAAATTATATACCATCACGTAGTAATACTAATGTTTAATCCTAAATAAAAAAATAATTTTAGTTCTTTTACTTTAGTTTATGCTGCAAACATTTATTTTTTTAAAACTCTTATTACTGTAAAAGTACATGACTAAGCAAATTGATTCAACAAGTTTTGTGAGACTATTTTAGAAGAAAGTAATTCAAATTTACTTTTTCTCGTAATTATTCAACTCTTTTTTCTTTTACTTTTAATTGACAGATTCAATGAAGCATACCTTCAATATGGCCCGCGGGCTTGGTACAGTATATCCAGCTTGCCCTGACTGAAAACTAGTTTTTTACCTACCTGTGCGATTGAGAATGTCTACAATTTCGAGATATAGCAAGTTTGCAAAGTTTGCTTGATTAGTGCAACTTTACAGCTGCTTGCACTGAAGTGCCAGTTTAATTTGTCACTTATTATTCTACGCCCAGTTAGCTTCGAACTATTAATTATATGAAATTTCTGCGACGGTCGAAAAAGTGCTTAATCGAGAGAAAGAAAGGAAAATTGCTGAACAATAGAAAATTCAAACGAAAAGAGGAAATTAAAAATATAACAACTCTAGAATGTTTGTTTGTACCGCAAACAAAAATTTTTAATCTAAAGCGACTCAATATCATTCTTTTGTAATTACGATGTATAAAAAAAAAAAAAAAATAGTTATAAACACACTCAGGTTTGTCTAGTTTTATTTATAAAGAGAGTTTCCAAAAAAATTTATCGCAAAAGTTTAATGGTTTCCGAATAGTTTAACTGAAATCGCAAACAGTTTCCAAAAGTTAGTTTTAAAAAAACTTTTAGTGGGTAATAGCGACTTGTCGGGTATTACCGCAGATTATGAGAAACTTATCAGTCGAAGCACGTCTCCAAAAGTGTGAAAAATAAGATATTGGGAGTAAAAAGAACCTTTTTTGTCAGTTGATCTTCACTAATTTTCAAGAAAGATACTGTCCCACGAATTTAATTATTCATTTAATTTTCATCGTGAAAGAGGAATAGATTCTTGGTTGCATTGCTTTTAGAATCGTACAGTAAAATACCTGACAACTAACGTTCCCTCTAAGAGCTTGCTTAGGGTGCACGGAATGAAAGGCCGTGTGAGCAGTGGTGGATATTCAAATTTAGGGACCCAAGGCAAGGATTTTCAGAAATTGATGTTCAGTAAAAAAGAAAAGGAGTTTTGATCTCGTCTTTCAGTTTTCTCCGAAAATCAAGGTGTTCTCTAAAAAAGAAAAAAAGGTCTTCACTTCGATTTCATCTCTGATTTCCCTACTTCGTTCCCAAAATCAAGGTGTTCTCTAAAAAAAAGGAACGTTGAGTTTTTTCGAGGAAACGTTGGTGACAACTGATATTGGTGGTTTTTTTGTAACGTTCACTTTAGCAAGGATGTTTCAAAGAATTACACACCAAATATCTGGTAAGTGACACGCTCTGGTGTAATTGCAAACTCGTGATGTTTTTTAATCTTGAAAAAAATTTCTTGATGAGAATAATAAACTTTTTCTCAATGATCGGAAAAGTTTACTTCCTCACCAGAAGAGTCAACTAAAGTATTTCAGAAATTTTTAAAGGTTTCCGAAAAAACTTCTGCTACTTGATAAAGTAACTTGATAAGCTCTTAGTCTGAAGCATCGTTTTTCTTTTTGAATTGATATCAGAACGAAAATAAATTTTTGAAATTTTATATATTGATTCCAATTTAACTTATTTCCAACCTTGAAAAACTATCATGAAAAACTTATTTACTTTTATCTATTAATCTAGGCATTGCTGACGAGTTTTTCGAAATAATTTCTTTTGTAGGTATCTTGTGATTTAAAATATTTTCGGATTACGTCACAATTTAGTCTAATCACCAAGCAGCAGCAAATCACGTGATTGTGTGGCTTTCCAAATCATTTTATTGAAAACATGCTTTTGTTTCTTTTTAGTTGTAAAAGTACTTAATTTTTTCCTTTGCAGTTAATTAAATGTTTCGATTTGATAGTTTTATAAATCAATATTCAGGAATTAAACTGTACATCAGCAAGGAGGGGTATTCTGTAATTGCTGCAGAAAATAAAGCTTTTACTAACAGCTTGAATATCTTTTTTTGAAAAATCATCCCAGTTTTCATTACGAGGGCCTTAAACAGGGGTGGGAACCTGATTGCACTCGCGGGACCCGCTTCAAAATTAAAAAATCAGGAGTGGCCCGCTCGTGCTCATTGAAATATCTTGCGGGCCGCAGGTTTCCCACTCCTGGTCTAAGTCAATAACTATTTCCAACATGTTAATCATCACCGGCTCAACAACAAGCAATAACATGATATTTTATGATTAAAAGCTGCTTTGGTTGATTCCTCGTCATCGTCACAAGACCATAATTTTCGTGCTTGAAAAGTTTTCTAAACTAAACCGTATAATCTGTATGTATTAGTTGCATAGTTCTTCATTTAACAAAGTGGAACACCAATGGAGATTTGAAAAGCATTTTAGTCTTTCCTTGCATCGATGTATTTAAATTAAAATTTCCTTTCATGAAGATCAGATATAATTAAGCGGTATAAGTCGTAAATTAATAACCGGATGGGGAAGTCTGAGCAAAATTGTTGCATTTCGATTCAATTAAAAATTAACCTTTCTTCAACAAGACTAGACTGGTACACGTGGGTGGCGACTTCCTCCAATATCCTAATATTTACGCGAAAATAAGGAATATATCTTAGTCATACAAATCACATAACCAAAAACATTAAAGAAAAGAAAAAAATTTTTTCTTTATTTTTCAGCGGTTTTTGTGTGTAAATCTGTCCAACATTTCCTTTTCAATACCTACAGCACATTTTCTTGATGAAAATTTTCGGACAACAATGGCTGTGATTTATTGGTCAGAGTAAAACTTGATAACAGCCAATATTCTATACAAATTATATTTTGTTGGAATGAGTTATGTAATTGCAACAAGTTTTCAGTAACAACCGGCCCTGGTTTCTCAAATGTGATTTGACAGTCTAAACCAGGGATACACAACTTTTTTTTAATGTTTCAATAACAAAAATAATTTCTATTTACTGGGTCATCAAGCAAGCACACAGCGAGTTCATAAATTGAAAAAGTTATCAATCGTTTTAATTTCTATAAAATAAAGCGGTGAAGTTAGAACACCTTTTTTTTGAGACTTTTTTCAAAAAAGCTCGAATTAAAGAAACTGTTCAGTGGTTGTTTAAATTTAACGTAATCGACGTTGGGCTGCGATTCATTGGGATGATAATGATAACGATGATGATAAAATTTGAAACCTATTATTGACGTTGAAATTTGTAAAAATGCGAAGGATTTAAACTTTATCTTGCTGTTGAAAGCATTATTCCTATGCTTTTACTATGTTTAAACTTTAAACAAAATGAAAAATAAGTTGGCAATATTAGTGCGGAATTCGAAAAATTGCTTTTTATAACTTGATCATTCTTAGTTTGAAGAGTTTTGGCAGTACAACTGAATGTTTTTATGGATTTGTTTTTGATTGTCATGTCAAGCTTGTTTGAAGTAAGCGATAAATATTAGTGATTTTTGATCTATTTTGACGTTGTTGCGACCAAGATTGGCACTGTTGCAATCAAGATTGACAAGTTGCAATCAAGATTGACACTGTTGCAATCAAGATTGACAGCTAATAAAAAAATTTTTTAAATAAAAATTTTTTCCTTGACATCACAGATCAGCCCATTTTTGAAATTTTTAAGCTTATTTTTGATTAGTAATAAAACACTGTTGCAATCAAGAGTGACAGCTAAAGGCCCGTTTCCACTACGAGCGTGGAAAAGAGCATTTTTTGTTTCTTTCATTGATCTTCGATTGAAGCGAGCGGTTAAAATTGAAGCGAGCGCAAAAAAAAGTCAATAAAACAAACAAAGAATGCTTTTTTCCACGCTCGTAGGGGAAACGGGCCTTAATAGAAAAATTTTTAACTCTTTCGTGACGGGAGGGACAAAATGGGTTCATGTCATGTGACTCAAAATGAGCAAAAAAAGAAACACGGCAAATTTTTTTGGCTTAACTTCCTAAAAAACCCTCTGTTACGTCACAATACCCAAGCAAATGCGCACGTCACTTATAAACGGCTGCGCTTTGATCCAAAGTCAGAATTTCTAATCAGCAAAAAAAACGTCGGAAAGCTCTGTTACGCACCGTATAAAGATACTATAAGTTGTTCAATTTAATACAGTAAATTATAATTTACTAATCAGGTCATAATTATAAAAAAAGTTTTTTTTATATGAGACTAAGATTAATAAAGCTTTATGAAGAAAAAGAATATTTACGAACACTATCAATCAAGTAAATTTTAGAAATGATATATGTATTTTTCAAAAACTGGTTTTTGGTTCTATATGTTATTTTAATGGTGAATCAATCAATCAGCCAATCGTGAAACAATAAATACTTAATTTATTCATTTAATATATTTTCTTTCTTTAATGCTTTTTTAATCATTGTTGCTATAACGTCAATCAAGATTGCAAAAGTGTCAATCTTGATTGCAACAGTGTCAATCTTGATTGCAACTTGTCAATCTTGATTGCAACAGTGTCAATCTTGGTCGCAACAACGTCAAAATAGATCGAAAATCACTATAAGTTCTTAATTGCTGGCAGGTCCATTGATCCCATGGTAGGCTTAAGAAGTTTTAATATTTTAGCACATTTAACATTATAAAATGCCTTGGCTTCTTCAAATGTTGACGTGAATAGTTGGATTAAACGAATTAAGCCGAAATGGAGTTCGGAAAATTAAAAGGCTTTTGGAATGCTACCATTCTAGGAGATGACGTCACAAAGGACACGACCTCGCTAACGAAACAAAACCAAAATAGCAACAGCAATAACAACAACCAAGGTAAACTGATTTTTGCTTTAACACTACGTATAAAGTTTTGCTACGTAAAATCTACTGTGATAAATCAGTAAATAAGAACATTATGTTTTACCGAGTAATCAGGCTTTATGTTTCATCCAACACTCAACTTTGTTTGCTGTCTTTAAAAGCTTAGCGTTACAGAAGTTTTGATTTTACGTTTATAATAAGTCGTAAAGTTTTAATCAAATAATAGATTGAGAAAAAACAAAAATTGACACACATGCAAATCAAGAGATAAGCCAAGCTTTTTGAAACATTTAGAATAGAATATTTCAGCTCTATTTCTCTTTGAAATTGACACATTTCAAATTGAAGATAGATGCTTAGTTACGTAACTTTTTAAAAGCTTATAGCTTGCTACTGCTTATTAAAGGTTTTCAAAATCCATTTTGCTGAGGTAGGACTTTTTTAGATTATTGCTATCTTGACACGGCTTTTTGGTTTAATCAATGTCAAAGTGTCAGCATAGATTTTGGGATGAGTACGAAAATTGTTGTGTTGCTGAATTTAATTGTCAGTTTGGAATTTAAATACAGACAGCTGTGCTTTGTGAGTGCAGCGTGCACACTTGTTTTTTGAAATTAATTGCGTTTTTGATTTTGCTCGAGGCCACAGACTTTTTGCTGATACTTTAAATTGATATATTTGTTTTTCTATTTACACCCAATCAATTTTCCCCAATAATTAGTCTTTTCTCTATACATGTGCTACTAAGCTGTGGTAAAAGCAAATTAAATTATTTAAAATCCTTGGTATCAACGTATTTGATTGATAAATTGATTTGATCTTTCAGCTGTCAATATTGTACAAAAATCGAATTTCAATTTTCGTTAATCTGAAAACAGCCCTTACTGTCGCAGGCCTGCAAACCTATAAATGTAGTGCTAATTTTAAAGAATAACAGCACAAAAAAGTGGCTTATTATATATATTGCACGTTTCATTTATACAAATTTTTTTATGTCATTGTTATTAATTTGCTCTACTCTGTACGCTGAGATCACTTTTATTCAAAGCCCTTCGAGGTGGGGGGCAGGGGCAATTTTCCCCTTTAAATTTAAAAAATTTGGGCAAAACCAGAATTTTTGGGCAGCCACGATTTTTTGGGCACCGAGAACGAACTGTTTGGAAAGGATGAAGTTTCACTTTCTAGAAGATCATTGTGCAAATACAAATAAGATCTGATGTGAACATCTTTTTTTTGATCTTTACTCGTATTATCAGACAAATAAAGAGAAATTCGACATAGATCTTAAATAAATACTATTTTTAAATCTTTACTAGTTTTTTTTGGTCAAAAATGTGTAAATTTCATCATCTCCGTAAAATGCTATAGATCAGGCTATAGACCAGGCCACATGTGGTCTGCAGCAGCATTATCTATGACCCGCTAAAGAATTTCAAACCAAATAAAACGATAAATTTTCTTCTAAAAACGTTTCTTCTCCCTCAGTCATAACAACCCTCACTTATTTATTTAAAACCAAATCAATACAAAAAAAGTCTTAATAATCATTTTTCACATTTTAAAATAGTTAGGCTTACCATAAGTCCCGTATACTCCCGTTTAGGCCTTGTCCAGGTGTTCCGCCTGGTTGACCATTACGACCAGGAATTTACAATTTTAAGTGAAAACCTTTTTTTTAGAGATCACTACTTTTTAAGGACGAAAATCAAGAAATCCAAGACATATTCAGAGTGAAGCCTTTTTTTTAGAGATCACTACTTTTAGGAACGAGTTTTTTTTCTTTTAACGAACATCTCGATTCACCACTTCAAAATTACGGTGTGCCTAGAAATAGTTCCCAAGCAGCTACGGCTGAGGAGTTCTACGAAATTTTGAAAAATGGACCGCGGGAGCAACGAGCTTGGGCCACCTTGCTATTGATCTTGATTTGAGAAATCGTCAATAAGATTTGGGCAGAATTATATTGCCCCCAATTTTTTTCGACTGGTATGGCTGTGCGTTTGGTTGTTTATTGAAAATTGAATAAACAAACTAACGTACTTTAAGCGTATATGCCAGATGTACAGTAGAGTGAGTCTAATTCATTTTTTTATGAAAAGGTGCGACATTTACTTAACACAATAAACTAACTGAACATCATTGATATATTTTTAGACCAATAATGCCAGCACATTTTGCGATCAACTACGGCGTAAACAAAAGCTGTTTTCTGTAGACGTACAGATTAGATGGCTGCTGGAGTAGTTGTTTGTTTGTTGCTTCACAATTTTAATGATTTGGGACCCGTTTAAAATCTGTGTTTGCTCATAGAATTGCTTTATATTTACTCACCGATGCTTTTGTTTGCCATTAATTAACTCAGTAGGCCTACTTCTATATATTTCACTGAACAAGTATAAAACGATCGAGTTGTTTAAATGTAAATTTAAAAAAGAATTTAGCTGCAGATACATTATTTTTGTACATGGGTTTTGTACAACAACTTTTTTTTGTTCTTTTTCAGATGATTTATTTACCAATACGACATCTGTTTCGAATTGCTTATTAATTTCAAATATGACCAGATATCAGCATTAAATTCATTTCATTTTTTATTTCAGCTTTGTATTTATCCCTCCTGTCTCGTAGGAAAGCGACGGAGGCGCTATTTTTTTGTTTTGGTTTTTTAGTTTTATAGAGATATGATTGAAAATTGAAACTGCTTGCCAAGACCACTAAGCAGGGGAAAATGCCATAAAGTGTCTTTCCCATAGACACAACAAAACGGCGCGAGTAGGTTTTGAACCGAGACCATGTCGATCACAACCAAGGCGCTCTAGCCACTAAACGCCGATTCTAAAGCCCAAAAGAAATCAATTAACTTAATTTATCAAATGCGACTTGAGCTACGTGAATTAGGACATTTTTACATATTTCCCCTATATGTCGCAAAATTAAACCTTGTCCTGTACATTAACCAATGCAAGATGGGTGTAGATCTTATAGAAAACTAACACTAATACCGCTTTCAAATCTGTAAATGTTTTGTGGTTTGAACAACTCTGGCACATTAATGATCACTTGTCGATTAAGACTACAAATAAAGCAAGTCAAAATATGAAAAAAATCTATATGGTATACTTTGAAAGCATTTTATTACATCTATGGCTCACTCAATATTTTGTTATTGCTTAAACTTTTATTTTTAACCGTTCAATCAAAGCGTTGCCAACGTTGGACTACTAGCTTTTGTTTACATAGATTTTGATAAGTTGAATTCCGTAAAATCCTAACCTTTTAGAGTCGGAAACCAAATGCTTTTCAGGAATTTTAGAGATGGCTACATGACCTTACATTTTCCGCAATATCACCAACCAAGACATATCATCCTGTCACGAACTCATTCTGGTCCAAAGCGTGACCAATGCGAACTTCTTAGCACATCCACCCGCTTAACCGTATATAGATCAAAACCAAAATAGAAAAGCTGCCACCATCAATCAAAGTTTACCACCCGATTCCACATTTCTTGCCGAAGATAATCCGATAATATTCAAATGATATTGTTTTGGTTCGTCTTCTGACTTCGTTTTTTTTCTTTCAAAGGTCGTTTCCATTACGAGCCTGGAAGAAAGCATTCTTGGTTTGTTTTGTCGATTTTTTAATTCTTTCCGCGCTTAAGCGTTAAAAAAGCAAAAAATAAATAAAAGAAACCAAGAATACTCCATTCCACGCTCTTAGCAAAAACGAGCCTTTACTGTAAATATTTTCGAACAACCAAAATTCAATCGGCGCTGGTATTAATGTGAGGCGATTATTCTGTAAGGCCTCCTTGACTTTCAAACGTGTTGCGAGTACATGGGTGAAGCTGCAAGTATATGCCTGGCTGAGGTTGGAGGTATTGTCGCTTAATTTTTTACAAGTTTCTCTGCCTACAACCTGAAATGGACATGTTTATTCTGTGGGGCATACGAGCCAGCATGAATAACTTTAGCATTATCATCCTGTAAGAGCTGCTGATGATTCAACTGCTAAGAGATTTAAAACAAAGTTTTCTTCTTCTTTGCTTCTTACATGCCACAGCCAGAGTTGTAACCAGTCCAACATTTGAAGGAGTCTAGTCAGTACAAGTCCAACAACTTTTCATGTCGAAATCCTTGGAACCCGTGACTCGAGTCCAAATCCGAGTCCCATGTTAAAATGTTTGAGTCAAGTTTGCGTCCAAGTTTAATAAAGCTCGAATCCTCCTGTCTCTGTCTATTGAATCTTGAGTTATTTTGAGTCTGAGTTTATGACCAAAATCATAGCCACGAGTTTTTATATTCAGATAATTTTAGAATTAAAGAACTTTTTCGGTTTTTATTTGATTTTGAACAGCATTTGAAACACTCGGAGTTTACGTTATCACGTTATAGTAATACCTATGCTGAAGAGGTTTTTTGTAACAAGGAGCACCCAATAAACTTTTTAATTTTTTTTTGACTCGAAGTATTTTTATCTGAACTCGAATCAAGTCCAAGTCATTAGTTGATTTGACGATTTGAGTCGAGTTTGAGTTCTAGTTTGAGTAGTACGGACTTGAGTCCAAGTCATCTCCTTCTAGAATTTTTTCAAGTAGATTCGAATCATTTACAACTCTGACTACAGCTATAAACCGAGGCGATGTCGTTGTTATTGACTTCAATAATGTGAGGTAAAACTTTATTTTGTATGGTTTCATAAACAACCTTTTAGCATTGGCATCATTAACCGGTGGAATATTCTCTAGTTGGTATTAAACATTTTTTCTAAGTTGTGTTTGTTTGAGTTATTTGGTTCAACCGCAGACCAATAGATAGATCGTCTTTGAATAAAGTTGACCCTTTAAAACAAGTCGGATTAGATTAGCTAGTCAAAATAAACAAGTATTATAAACAATTCCTTTGTTTGTTTTTTAAAATGACAAACTGTAGGCCTATATATCAACCTTTTCCTTCGTTGCAAATTAGATTGAAGGGTTTAGTTTTACAAAAATACATGTTCAGATGAGAATCTCAAAAAAAAAAATTTATAGCCCAAACTTAGTTTTTTAACAAGTTAATCATTTTTTCCAAAATTTTCAAGGCCCAGTTGTTTTTTAACCAATTTAAGTCATGCGGAACTTCAAAAGTGGTTTGATCTATTGTAATGACAAAAGCTCTTCTGTGATAAAAGAATTCAAGTGCCAAAAAACCCATTGACAGTTTAAACTTGGCACTGCTAACATTACTACTTTTCTCACTTGTCAAATGTCAATAAATAGAGTAAGTGATCAATTTAGGGCTTTATTCTGATCGCGAAGAAAAATACGCAATGACGAGATTCATTCTTAGAATACAGTGAAAGCGATTATCAAAATATAAACATACGTTTCTAAAAAGATGTAATGGTTTTTTTGTTTATAATTGTTTTTTCAATTTTATCAATCTTTGTTTATAATGACTTGAGTATCGCTAATTCAAGTCATATTGAGCAATTAAAAAAATAAATTTTCTTGAAATGATATAGGCTCTATGTCAATTGCAGAAAGCGTTGATGTGCTTGAAGAAATTAAACCTGAAATAACATCTGAAGGTTATGGCTTAAGAACCCCCTATGGAACTCATCTACATTTGGATTTCGTAAAATATTGTGAAGATATAAGTAAGTATGTTTATATGTAGAAAAACTGTTAAATTTATGTCAATTAATTAAAAAAATTGCTATGCTGTAAAAACTTTCAATAGCAATTTAACATGGGGTAATCCTTTCTTTGAAAGAGTAACTTTCAATCACAATTTAAAATTTGCCATAAAAATAAAAACACTGTTATTTAAGGTGACAGCCCTGATTTTTTCAACGCTGTTAGAAGTTGACTGATGGACAGCTGACTCTACTTTGTCTACTTCTGGTGTAGAAAAACAAGAGCAAACAACATCTGGCGATTTGAAAAGAGTCTAATCTTGATTAAGAGGCTTCACTTGTTTGGTCATAAAACTTTGAGCCGTGGTTTGCTCTATTTTTATAAACACTCAGTTTCACAAACACCTAAATATCTGGTGTATTTTCCATTTTTTAAAATAAAAGTTTTGAACCCCTCAGTAGTCATGTATAATTTCTTTGATATTATCTAACATTTGTTTTTGTAACATTTTTTTGAAAAATAATAAACTGTCTTGATTCTATTATATAAATGACTTTGGTAACTCAACATTTTAAAAAATAATTTCTGAGCTTCCCGCTCACGATTTTACCAAAGATTTTCATCTTTCCGAGCGAATATCAAAATAAAATTCCGCTTTTATGCTTTTAAATGATATTTTAGATTTAATGGCTTGTTTCAACTACGAGAGTAGAATGGAGCATTCTTTGTGTCTTTTATTGATTTTTTTGCTTTACTTAGAGCTTAAGCGCGGAAAGAAGTAAAAGAAATTAATAAAAAGACGGAATGATTCATTCCACGCTCGTAGTGAAAATGAGCCTTAGCATCGAACGGTTAACACTTCCTCATATCTGGCTCCTGGGTAAAAGTTGTGGGTTCGTTTTCCGGCACAGCCGACTATGAAAGACGGTTGCTAACAATTTGCTAGCGTTGCATCAGCGCTACAAGAGTGAAGCTGTCGGTAAACATTTGCAAATTCACACATATCAAAAGGTATTCCAACTTTCAAAGTATATATGTAAATTTCTGATCAAATTACAAGCAAGATGAACTAGGTAATTCATTAGTTTTTATTGTAAAGATTTCAAAAGCAACATATTAATCATTATTGCTGTAAAACTTTATCACATAAAAAACTGTTTAGCTAGTGGCCAACACTTGAAACGAAACTTGCCGAAGCCAAGACAACGAACTACGTCATCAACCAGCGCGATCAGACGCCGTTTGGGACAAGCTGGGTGACCGTTTTCTCTCTAACTTTAATATATTCTCTCTAACTTTAACATATTTACGTTTTTGATGATAAATTCTGCGATAATTTTTACGGAGCCATTCGTATTGCTTTGTTTCTCTAGCTGAACCACCTCAGATGCAACAACCCAATAGATAAGCAAATCTTTATGTTTTTTCAGATTTTACTTTTTATTATTAGTCGTCGTCGTTTGGAGAGGTATCCACTCCGGCTCAGACACAAACAGGACGAAGGCCGAGGGTTTATCCTTTTACTATCCCAGGCTACTGTACTACCCGGATCTATATTTTCATTATTAGTAATAAGATGCGAGATCATAAACCAAAATGTTGTTGCTTGGTCTGAGTAAAAATGTTGATGCATTTCAGTTTCATGCAATTACAACTTGGAAGTACATTTCATTCATTGGCCTGTTCTTGTGCTCATTCCTAAGGAAGGATAAAGGGGAAATAACTTTTAATTTTTTAGTTTTTACTTAGTTTACGTTGAAAAAAACTTTTTTGCATTCAGTTTAGAGTGAAAACCGATTGTTTTCGTTTTTTTTGTGATTTGCTACCAAAATTTTTGCCCCTGTTAAATTATTTATTTCATGTACTCTGAGGACATGTTTATCTGATAGGAGAAAAATCCCTCTAATTACGTTGTTTCCTGCTGAGGCATCTTGAGTTAACGATTGATTTTTATCTGTGAGATAAATTTTGCAGACAAACTGAAATAAGGGCAATTTTTCAATTTTCCTGAAAGTAAAAATTTAAGATTTTTTTGACGATTTTGCAAGAGCAACTCCTCCAGATTGCTTTGTATTAAGAAGAGCTGAAAAAGATCTTCTAATCAATCCTGGCTGCCATTATTTTTGCGACTTCACAATTTGAAAATGTGAATTATTTAAAAATTCCTCTTATATCGGTAACCCACACAAATAGCATCAAAAATAAACTTACGCTTCGACCTTTTGTTCGTTTTAAATTACTGCAAACAGTGAATCGATATAAAAGTATTGTTTTATTCTCGGCTTTTGGTTTCGTTCAAGATCATTTAACGTCTGGTTACTTTCCTATGATTATATCACTATTATGTTCTAGACTATCGGGTGGACCTTCAACGGAAAGTCTGGATTTTCTGGGGCCCGATATGGGCCAAGACGATGATAACTCGGACAACGTACTCATGGAAACAAGAAGAAGATTGGAAGCATTCCGGTAAGTTAAAAAACTCCAAGTTACGCCGACGCAGATGTAGACATGAGATTTGTCACGCCCCTATCGTTCCGTTTTCTTTCATCTTGATCTTATTTCGAACTTCTTTTTATCTAAAGGCCCGTTTCCACTACGAGCGTGGATTGGAGCATTCTTTGTTTGTTTTATTTTCTTTTACTTCTTTCCGCGCTTGAGCGCTAAGCAAAGCATAAAAATAAATAAAAGAAACAAAGAATGCTCTATTTCACGCTCTTAATGGAAACGAGCCGAAATGGTTGTTTGCAGAAAGGGCAGTATTTGCCTGCTAAAAAGCGGTATTTGTTCTAAGGCAAACAACGACAATTAGACGCGCACATGGATTTGCGATCCCTGCAACCAATCAAGCTAGATTGCTTATTTATTATCAGCGACGATAGCAATCGCGTTCGTTTCGTTGTCGTAGTTTTTGCGGCGATCGATTAAAACGATCGCAACAAACCCTAGATCAAAAACATCCCGCTTCGTTGGTTTTCAAAGCGATGTTGACGTCATAATAGCTCATGGATGGCGTATTAGAGAAAGATATCGACAACGTGGCGGGAGGTCTTTTGTTTGTTTGTATGGCCTTTAAGATGCGGGTTTAGTTTTTAATTATACGTTGCAAGTACCAGTCAGGGCATTTCCACAACAGTATTGCCAAGAAAATCTTAGTTATGTGTTTATAATGAGTTTTGACGCAATTACGCTTATATTTCTTAAATTTACTTGAAACCGTGGCCTGTTTAACGCACAACATCAGGATGTTTGGTTTTTCTTGTGAAGATGTTGCAAATTATTTCTTCCTACTAAATTTTTTTATGGCCTGTCCTGGTCAAAAAAGTTTTCAAAGACGACTAAATCAGAGTGGTTAGAATTAACCTTTGCGGTCCGATAATTTAATTAATTTCAAACTATTTTCCTTATATTCATAATTTTAATGAAATGTGATTTTATTAAAGTGAGCATTTTACACCCGCACAGTGATAAGTTGAAAATTTCGCGTTTTGATTTTTTTACAAAATTAACCGCATTGCCCGCCAAACCGAAATTGAAATTAATGTACGGGTTAAGAATATTAATAAGAAATCAAATCTGTATAGCATATTTTTCAGAAAGACAAAAGACTAACGTGTGGTTTGGCTTGGTAACGTACTTACTGATAGCTTTGTTTTGCGGTTGCTGTTCTAACGTGGTAATTTAGGTTATTTATTGCTTTAAAAAACACTCACATTAAATGTGATTTGAATCTTTCTCACCTTCCAAAACCACTTGCTACAAAATGAATATGCTGTTAATATCTGCTCTTGACATATTCTACACGACCGCTGCCAATGTCAACGTACTGTAAACGAAACTAAATGAGTTTTTGTTAGCTATCTTTAAATTCTCTGTTATAATTCACTTGTTGAAATACATTTTTAAATCTTTTGTACAACTGGAACCGGTCGGTATCAAACCTAATTCTGCTTTTCAAAACTAGATGCTTTAAAAAGCAATTATTAGCGCTACGCAACCAGCGTTCACCAATTTTAACGTCGTCAATTGCCGCACCTGAAAGCAATAATTATTTATTGTTTCTCGGCCTTTTTTTTTGTTGTCGCCCATTTTCGGTTTTTAAACGAAGATTTTGTTTTGTCAACAAGAAATGCCTCTTTGTAGAATTTATGTAAACGAAGTTTCTGTATATAACCTTCTGGGCTATTGAAGCAGAAGGACCCATATTAAGGTTTTGACAGACCATACCCATTTTGGCTTGCTTCCAAAATTAGATTAGTACAGTTTATGGCAGTGTTTTTTCGGGGACAGAATTGGCCTCCGAATAGAACCGAAGACAATTTTTGGTCTTTGGATTCACTTAAACAGTGTGAAAACATGTGCCCACCAAGCTTTCACAGCCTTTCTCTAAAAAGATGCAATGACTTGGGGACGCTACTGGTTACTAAAAATGACCAAATAAAATGCTTTGTTTTAAATGATTAAAAATTAGTGTCACGTTAAGCGAATTTCATGTGCCAATTTTCTCATGCAATGTCAGGTAAACGATCGGAAAAGTTTGGTAATTATTGATTCACACTAGAAAGTCCATTCACAAAGTTTTATTCAAGTAAATTTAGTTGTGTATAGATGTTGACAGCTCATGTGACAACAGCGGTTCCGTTTAACTGGTAAAATCGTTATTGCGACAGAATATAATTGCTATTATTGGCTGAGTGGTTCAAAGTAATTTGGTAGTGAAATAAGTTATGATCTAGTTATTGTCACTGCTTTTAGATAAGTTGTTAATATCATTTAACAATAAACTTTAAAAATTTGGAATAATTTTCAAAAGATTAGCAATAGTACAGAATTGTTGTTTTCCAAGTGGACTATACCATATATTATAAGAAAATATTAACCTATGACAAGGCACTGTTTTCAAACGCTATTTGTGAATAAATTTACATGAAAATTAAATTTGCTCTAAGTCAAGAAGTCTTTCTTTAAGACAATAGTATTTACTGTTTACCAGCAAATTCAATTAAGCTTTTTTAGGAAAAGCATTATTATTTTGTCTTAAACAATTGTCTTTTACAGCAAACAATGCAAGCTTAGAATGCTGAACACTAAAAATTCTCTAATCCATAAGACAAACCACTTGTACCGCTGATTTGACGTCTGGCGCCTCAAACTATTTTTTCCTAGCTGACAATTATTTTGTCCAGCAGTCATTGGAAATTGTTTTTTTTTTTCAGCTCAAGTTGCAATTTTTCCTGTTAGTACTTTGCAGAATTAGTTTTTTAACGAAAAATAGTTATTGCATATCTGGTGTTTCAAAAAAACAATAAAGTTTTGGTAAAGAAGTTGTCGAAGTAGCCTAGGATAGGTTCAAAAACAGCACAGGTCTATACAATTCAAAACTTTTAAAAAAGTTTAAAATAAAAAGGAAAGTCAATATATTTGATCAAATTGAATTTCTGTTGATGATGAAATGAGTAAACATATTGAAACACTCTAATAAACTATTCTTCTCAGTATATTGGCTTTGCTTTTTATTTGGAAATTTGTTACAATTTAGTTGAGTTCAATTCAGTTCAATATTCTTTTATATTTGCTCCGTCAAATTACAAAATAGAACATGACAGTTATTTAACAAAATTTATACTGTATAATCAATGCGAACCATAAAGCAGCATTGGAATGTTATTTGCACAACAGCAATACAATATGGAAGAAGGCAATTGATGGGAAAAAAATCTAATTTTACCTAAACTTAGCAGTTTTTTGCAATTTTATTGAGAATCGTAATTCAGATATAAGAACCTTTGCCGAATATGGTTCTTAATAGTTATTCTATTTAAATTAAAAATTTTTCTATTTTATTGTTACTTGAAGATATTTTTAACTGCAGGCTCAACAGGTAAAAAAACTTTGATGTCATTGGTTTTCTCAATTCGTAAAAACTAATAACTAAAAACAATCAACGTTTCAAACGTTGTTGCAGCTTTGTAAAGCATTGCTTTACATTGTAATAAAACGTCTGCAACAAATCTCGAAACAAAGTTTGTTTTTTGTGTATAGTTTTTGTGAATCAAAAAAGTTTTTTTAAGCGGTAGAAGCCGATTTTTTGTATGAATTCACTTAGCAACTGTACTAATAAAAATAGTTTTTATATATCATCAATAAGCATTTCAAAAGGTGCAATACATGGTTTTTAGTCGAACACAAATTGTTAGGTTCGAACAGAGTGCACAACTTCGTAGCGGTATAAAGAATTCGTTCAACGGAAGATGCATAAGCAGTATTTTTTTACTTAGCTGCTTAAACTAGTCCAGGGCTCGTCCGAGAGAGACTTGTATGGCCGTTAGCTCGGAGCATTTTTTACATAGCAACTGTAAAATTTATCTTCGCACTAGACGTTTTTCGGTTTATAGATTTAATTCTCTCGTAGTCGTCATCTTCGAAAGCAGGTCGGGGTAATCGCTTAACGGTTGCCCTAATATGGCGTTTCCGACGGTTTCCTGCTAGTCCGGAGAGTTAATATAGATAAAAGCTGCGAAAAGACTACATGAAGTACATTTATTGGAAGCGAGAACATAAAAGTAAAATTATTTTGGATGGTGATAACAAGAAATTGCTTTCAAGCAAGATCTGTTATCGGATTTTAATCGAGCTTCCGTTGAGATTGTCACGTAATAAAAATCTCGAAGCTCTTTTACTGTTTAAGCAGCTTTGTTAATCATGCTAGAAGCAAAAAATTATCAAAACAATTCATAAACTGTTTACTTGTTTTGAAGTACTAAGCTTTAAAGCATACAGAATATTGAAAATTTATTTATGAAAACCAGTTTTATTCTTGACAGCCACAGTAACTATTTGCAAGGTTTAATTGAAAAAATCTTCTGCTTGTTTTGCCACTTTATGAGCAAGTCGACAGTTTAGATGTAACTTGAATGCCTTGCTGGTAAGTTGTTGCTGAGAATGGATCCTTTCGTGTATCAGTTTATCAAATCAAAGAACTTCTTTTGCAGATCTCGAATAACGTGTAATCTGCTTAAAATATAAAATTTCGCTGTAGGCTTCAGACAGATCAACTAAATCTCTTGTTTTTTTTCGTACAATTTTGAGATTGTTTCGTTCGAGTTTTTGCTATTGCATTCAATAGTTATTTTCTAATTTTTTTTATAAATCTGTTTATGCAGTATTGCTAAGTGTATATATGAACGATTACTGTTTTTTCATTCTGACGTTTTAAAAATTTTTTTTCGAAATCTCTTCTGTAAACATTAACTAATGTTTGAAACTTTTTGATACTTTTCCACCGAAAAATATATCTTTTTATCAAATTTAAACGTGTCACTTTTTTTGCGCTCCAGGTCGTTTCGATCGAAGCGCTACAAGACCTCTGGTGAAAGCCCCCTCACTTCTCCCACCTTTGATTTGGGCAGGAATGGATTGGGGCCGCGCCAGATCAGCCGGGAGAAGCAAAATGAAAATGGGGTACGGTTGCCATATGCTTATGATATGCTGATTAGGAGCCATAGAAAACTTTAAATATATTCTGTAATGGGTTTATTTTAGTATCTGCTGTCATTATAATAAGCTATGTAAATTAGATTTGTCATTCCGGATGTATAGAATTTGAAGTCATGTTTTTTTATATTGTGCAATTTTGCTCCAAAAAGACTACTAGGTGTGGTTAAAAAAATGAAAGCTATTGCATTTTAAAAAGCGTTTCTTAATTTCGTTTTAAAGACTTAGGAGGTTAAGAAAAGGACTTTATAGAAACAGATCACTACGTGACGACATTGCATCTTGAGCGTATATACAGTGTGTCCTTAATCTTTTAAAATAAAACGTAAAGCCAAAGTAGTACGCTTCAGCTTTGAAAACATCAAGTTAATGTGGTCTTAAAGAATGTGTTTATTTAATTTTTTATGATATGAGCGAAAGCCGAAACAAAAGTGCTCCGTAAAAGGGATGACAACAGATGGCCCAAACGCATGCCGAACCCGTGAACACGTGATTTCAAGTGTCAAAGCAATTGCTACCATAGCGCGGACTCGTGAAAAAAACAAACAAAAATAAGCGTTTGATCCGCTCTGAAGAAAACGCGAGAACTATCGGGAATGATATGCTTTTTATCGATGCAGCCTTATGCGAGAAACACGAGCCCCTGCAGTTCAACGAGCAGTGCCGGTACGCCAACCAGCCTAGGGGGACTTCCGGTTTCTAATCACGTGACGCCGCAACATCTTCAAATTGTTCGAGAGCAAATGGCCTCCGCCCTCGTGCGCTTGCGTGAACTGGAAGAGCAGGTATTGCTTTGTTTTAAATCCTTTCTAAGTCATTTTTTGTACTTACAAAAGTTCTTTTTTCCTTTAAGAATTTTGTTATTTTAAAATCATGAAGTTTTGTTATCTATTTTTCTTTGATTATGTAAAATATAGTCCTGATGTGCATTAACGCTGGAGCTATTTTTAAAGTGATCGTTCAATTAATTGTAATCTTTGCTATATTTGGAGATTTTGAAAAACAATTTACAATGAAGTTATTTTTTTGATAAATGGTAGGCAATTAAAAACTTTCTGAAGTATCTTGATCTTTTTTCATTCATCACCAGAAAATTTATATGAATAAGTTCATGGTCACTATTGCATTCTTAATGTAACTTGATGGAAGTGAATTATTGGTAAGAATATTTTATTTTCTAAAAATTGGAGGATTCATTTTTTAATGCTTTAATCACAATGCATTTTGTGCTCACTGCTTCATCAAGGTGAACTTGAAAAATAAATAAAGTCTAATTGAATAAGAGTACAAACAACCACAGACTTTTAAAACCAGCTTTTTACTGTAAAAATAATTCAACAGCAATATAGTTTATTTGCACTTCCATCTACTTTATTCATGCTTGTGTACAGGTTAAAACTATCCCCGTTCTAGAAGTTAGGATTTCGGTTTTACAAGAAGAGAAAAAACATCTTTTAGAAGAACTAAAATTAAAAGAACAAAGAGCCGCCAAAAACTTTGGTTAGTATACAATTTGAACACATCTATATTGAAGATAAAACTCTTAATATTCAAAATTAATTATTTAAAGAAAATGAATCGAATTTTGCCAATTCAAGAAAAACTGCCTTTTCCTCAGTGCCCAGTGGAGTTTTATCAAAGTCCTTTCAGTCGTTCGATCAGTCTCCATACAGTCCACAAAACGAACCGTTTTTTCAAACTGAATCACTGGCACGACAAAACCATCCAAAAAATGCAAACGGATATTCAAGCAATGTCGCGCCTCTTCCGCCCAAGCGAAAATACCGTTCCATCGGAATCGGAAACGACATTCCAATACAAGATATAATTTGTTACCGCAAAGGCGAAAGCTCGTTTTTTAATTCATCCGACGACATCGTTCAATCAGAAAGGTCGGAGCGTGATACAAAAGACAAAGCCATTAATTGCAACATCTCCTCCGCAATGTACCGCAAACTTGTTGACGCATCAACGTTCACGGAAGAGAAGCAAATTGCATCCACATCATTCCAAACCGAACATTTTGACTTGCAAAATGCGCTCACTCAGACCGAACAAAAAACCTTTAAAGACACTGGGTGTGATGCTGAAGTAATCAAGGTAATAACCGAACTCGACTGGGAAGTTGGTGTTGATTCAATACTGGATGCATTTATTTTGCCGCAACTTTTTTGTGCGACTCTAAAAGTCTTGTCTACACTAGGCGTAATTTCTCAGCGTAAAAGTGTTTATTTATTATATTTTTACGCCAGGTACGGTGAGAAACTACGCCTAGTGTAGACAAGGCAAAAAGGTGTGTGCTTAGTATTTATGACGCAAACAGACTTACTTCACCTACTTGATAAAGATAAAAATGATATTTAATGATAACATTTTACGTTTATTTGAATCACCAATAGAATGAAAAAACATCCGCAGAGCCCCGGATGTAATTGCCCGGAGAAGATGCAAACAATTTTTGTCGAATATTTCAACTTTTTTTGCTTATCTATTTCAGACGCGCGACAACTACTGCGAACCCATTGTCGTGGCATCGCATGACGCATCGACTATGACATTAACACCAACTAAAAAAACTTGCGATCAGTTTACTTCGTCACGAGACTTAATTCAATCCAATCACAAAGCGGTCTGTACTGAGATTTGTTCCTCCGCCGTCGCGACCAACACCACCCTAATATCCGTCGCCGATCGCGAAACTTCTTGCGAAGGACTCGTTCGATGTCGAGATTCCATCTCGGGTCCGGATCACGTGACCTCTTTCAAAGACACAAGCACCTTTACTGACCCCGTGTCTACTCGACATGCTGCTGTTAGCTGCCATATGGTGACTAGAAAGCCGGTAACTGACCGCTCTACCATGACCGTTTCGAGTGGGCGCTGGGTGTGTTTCTCCGATCAAATTACTGTGGCCTGCGGTCCCGATGAAAAGATTTCCGCTCAATCGATCGCTACAAACACACCGATTGTGATGTGCAAAGACCAAGCGACAGCAACTTTTGTAAGCCTTACCACAGACAAATCTGTGAGTGCCGACATACGACCGACAGTCAGCCACGTTTCTGTCAATACAACCAGGGTCTTGAAGTACAATCAAGCTACAGACTGCTTCGATATTCGTCCCAGCTTGAGGCATAACGCTTCCAATACAGTGCCGATTAAGACGAACAACGTGTCGACCCAGTACATTTTGAACAAATCCTCCCTAATTGATACCGCTACGAACACTGATGTCGTAAACACGTCTGACGTTTCTACGTCGACGTCATCCGCAAACACGCAAACTATTGACGTTTACGTGGACAAGGTAAGAAAGTTTATTAGCATTTTTTAAATTTTTCTTATTTAATAGCAGAAATTCAAACTGATAAAATTAGATCTCTTCTTTGACGAGTAAACATTTTGACCTTTTTGAATTTGGAATTATTTAAAGAAGAATTTTAACAAGTTAAAGAATCTTGCCGTAAGCTCTTCTGTAACTCTGAATTTCAATTACTGTGAAGTTTACCAAAATTGTGTTTGCTTTTGTTTAAAAACAAAACGCAACATATTAGCAAACTATTTTTAAATCCCCAATATAAATTTTTTTATGTCAGCATTTCTGCTTCTCACACAAGTACATGTATTTATTCTAGCTTAAAGTTTCAACTGTTATGATCTCTTAACTTGAAAAAAGAAAACATATGCAAGATTTTCATGCTTTTAGTGTTGTATTTTTTACTGATTTGTCGGACACGAGTATATCGTGAAAGTTTTGCGAAATCGTGCTTTTGCCGAAATAGCTTTCTAACGCGATGATTCGAGTAGGTTTGATTGTTGATTCGGAAAATAAAGTCACAAAATTTTAATGCATCTTTACATAAATGTTGTAAAAATAAAACATTTCGTGCCATCACGAAACGCTCTGCTCTAAAATATTCTCTTGTGTCATTTGTGATTTGTTGCTAAATTCTGTTGAGAGTTCTTTTTAAAAACACTGAATCTTGTGGTAGGTTCAAAGTCTTTTGGAAGAACAGCAATCTCTTTTGGCTGAAAATTACGAAGTTTTTTCCGATGGTTGCATTGAAAAACCAAAAGAGCAATCAAAGTCTGAAAATGTTTCCCGGTTTGTCAATCCGTTTTTTTGTTCCGAAGTAGATGGTAAAGAAGAAATAACGTCACCATCAGATCCCATTTCCGCTTCTTTGTCTCTTTTGAAAGAAAATGAGGATGAGACGGAGAATTCTTCCGGTAGTGAATCCGATATTTCCGACATGTCAGACTATTTCGTCACTCCCACTTTACGTCCTGCCGTTAATGCAGGTTAGTGAGGTTATTCAGTAAAATTTTAATTAACTTTTCTAGGGTTTTTTTAACCAAAAAAAGTTGGTTTGAAATGTTTTATTAAATTCTGAAGTACATAAAAAAAATTCGCTTTAAAATTTGTTTTAAATGCAGTTATGCTTTACAGCATTTAAATCTACTCTGGGAACCAAAAATTATACTATTTTAAGTTAATAGTGATCATCATATAAAGCGATTTCCCCTTATTTCTAATAAATGCTTTAAACTCTAAGCAATTGTCAAGGATTATCCACATTTTGGAAAGTAATCATATTTTAGAGTTTGGTTCAATTTTTTTTTGTTTTCTTAAATGGTACATTTATAATTAAGAGCTGCAAGTTAAGACATCTTTACAGTAAAGTGTCCTTCGAAGAGCACTAAAATGGGTCAAGAGTAAGATTTAAGTTAAGATTATGTAGCCATCAAAAAGCGCTTTTATCTCTCGTACACGTGGCCAACTTTAGTAACAAGAAAAAAATCCAGCAAATGTTGCTGGTGACATATGCGGCACTTAGGAAGAAATTTTATGTTAAACGGCAACTTAAGTAATATCTTTCAATTATTGGCACGGTATAATACTTTGCTTTTGTCAACTTGTTTTTCAAGCATTTTTTTTCAGATTCAACCTTAGAATTAAAATCGATACTGAAAAAACCTGGAGGGTCACCTGGTGCTAAAAAAACTCTCACTTTCGCTGCAGGTGTAAAAAGTGACGATGAGTAAGTGGAAAAAGTAGTTTTTTTTTAAAATTAAACATTGCACAAGCAACCAATTGTCTTGTCAATTTTTGTTTATGCTTTTTGTTGTTGATCAACAGCAATTTTTGATTGTGGCTTATAAAAATTCTTCACGTATTTTCTTGATGCATTTCTTAACGTATTTTCTTTCTCAATGTTGTTTTAACACCACCGGGCTATTCTGGTTCTCTTTTAAATTTCATTCTTAACTCCAATGCACACAAACCCGATGTTGAACTGGCCAAATTTCCTTCGGTCCGCCACTTATGTGATGCTTGGACGTAAGTGGCTGTGAAACGAATGGGTATAACTAAAATGTCTGTTCAATTCTGAAGTACAAAACGCTTTTATTATAATGGTGACTAGAAACTTTGTATCATTAAGATCATACTAAGGTAATTGAAATTCCTTTGGTTTCGGAAGATTAATGCTTTTTGACATCTTTTATTCCTCATTTCCAGCTGTTAAACTTTAAAACAACTTAAATTGACCTAACTTTTAACATGTTGCTGAATGTTGCGTTGGGACCATATCTATCAATTAAACTTTTTGCAAGACCTTTCTATCCTGTTGAAGGAAAGGGGGTATCAAGTTAAAATAAATTTTTATATTTTTAGCTCAAGTGATACGTGCTCCTCGTCTGACGAGTCCGAGAGTGATGAAGAAGAAACGGTAAATGAAGTTGTAAAGGAAGAAAACTATGTTAAAGAATTAAAAGAGAATAAGGAAGAAAAGCAAGAACTGGAAGATGAATTAAATAAAATTGCCCAAAAACTTGAAGATAAACCTGCTCCAGTCATGATTGAAAAAAATGAATTTAATTACAGCAATGAATTTGTTAAAAAATCGACTCCGGATAAAGACATTATTAAGGAAGAAAGTCAAAATCTGGATGGAATCATTTCACCAAAGGTTACTTTCTTGAAAAATAGTCAAATGCATATTTTTGCTTATAAACTTTTTCGAACCTAAACTGTGTAAATCCAAACGAAACATTATATAGTATCTGCGTTTAGGATGAAGAAAATCAAACAAAAGTATTTCCTGAATCCGTAGTTGAGGATCAATCGGAAGAAAAAGGGTTTTGTCAAGAACAACCAGTCAAGTAAAAAAAGTTGATACAACTTTTTGCGATTGGGATAAGCAGTATTTGCTGAAGCTTGCTTTAATAAATTAAAAAAGAAATCGCCAAAATTGATCTGTGTTTTTAGATATATTTTTACAACGCAAGTGCTGGATGCTTGTACCGTTATGGAAAAACATTTCAAAAGCCCGAAGCTTGTAGACAAAGCCACCCTTGTGAGTAAATGAATGAACCGTAGCAATGTATTGTTTAAGGCATCTTTATTGGTCATATTTAAAACTTATTTGAATATACGTATGAATTACTTTGGTGTGTTAAATTTTACCCACGAGCTGTACAAAGTGTCTAAGAAAATATTCTTTATTTTCACTAAAGAAATTCGTGAAGGGATAACTATGTTGTATTCTGCATCAGGTGTTTTCGACGTCGGTTGTTCAAAGTGAATGGTTTCGGATCGCTGCCCAGCCCGATTCATCACGGAATCTTCTCGACGATTTCGTAATCGATTTGGCCGATACGTCGCTGGCGGTTTTGAGAAAAGTGGTCAACATGATAGATAACAGCGTACGACTAGTTATCTTTGTGGTTGGCGCAAAATCTCTTTGTAAAACTAAACTTTTCGCCAGCTCTATTTATCCTCCTTATTCGCAGGACAAAGTAAGAGGTGATGTCCTGCCGTTCAATGTTGGAGAGCAAAGGTCAAGCAATTACCCTGACCTTTTCAGGAAATACCAAGATATTCCTGTCCAGTTTAATTTTTTATTCGTTTTTTTGTTTTTTTGTTTGGATTCTTGCTAAGTTCGCGAATCAAAATCATTTCAATTGCGCTCGCATCCAATATAGCGCTCTTGCTTTTTCATCCACGCTGCCGACATAATACAATTTGAAGCTTATTTACGTGTTGGTGGAAGACAAGAATGGTTTTTCTGATTTGGATATAATTGCTGCTTCAATGTCGTAGAACCTAATTCTAACCGCTAAGAATGTTTTGTTCTTCAACAAATTCAATAGTTTTTTGCTTGGTATATATGCAGTAGAACAATAGACTGCTGTTAGAGAAAAGTTTTGCTTTTGCCAGAAAACAAAGTTTATCTTCCAACTAAAATTCAAACTTTTTGCAGGGAAACACCGTGTTGCATTATGCAATTTCGCATGGCAACATTCCTGTGATTGATAGTTTACTTTCGATTGAGGAACTCGACGTCGACAAAACCAATCAAGCCGGTTACACTTCGGCCATGCTGGCTTCTCTTTGTGACATCACAACTGATTATGAACGTTCTGTATTTAAGAAGCTGTTCGAGGTTACTGCCGGACATTATACTGTATTTGGCCGTATTATACTTGATTAATTGCAAAAACAGGTTTAAAGCAACCAATAGTTGCTTTCAATGCTTATGCTTTAATCTTAATTTTATTGTCAATAGTTTAAGTCAAATTTTTAATTCAAAGTGTAAGCTGAAGTTTGATTGTTAGAAATCTGACGTCAATCTGCACGCGAAAGAAGCGGGCCAAACTGCGTTGATGCTGGCCGTATGTCACGGTCGGCTGCAAACGGCCGAACTTCTATTAAGCTGTGGAGCAGACGTGAACGCCAAAGATGAGGACGGCTCTACTGCCCTCATGTGTGCCGTTGAACACGGACAGCTAGAAGCAGTGAAGATGCTTCTGTCTAGACCCAACTGTGACGCAACAACTGCCGATGCGGTATTTTATGTTTTGCTAATATTTCTTTAGACTGCCATGAAAACTGTCTAATTAAGAGCATTTTTGATTTGCTTATTTTTGTCAAAGCATTAGGTTAAGTGATCAAACATTGCTTTGTAAAAGGTGGATGAAATTACTGTTTTGAAGAAATGATAAAATTAGATTTATGATTTTACATCCCCTTGAAGTTAATTTATAGCTTTGCAAACAAAAAGCTGTCGTTTTTTTTGCTTGCTGTTCAACTGCTACAGCGAGAAGACAAACTGAAAATCTTGTCTTTATGTCAACTATAATTTTTATTAGTTAACATGATTTTGGTGCCTCTCTTTCCTCTTTTTTCGTCTTGTGACGAATTAAATATTAATAGTTTTTTCATTATTTTCGAAAATTTATTTTCAACCCACTCAATAACAGAGCTGAAAAAATTGGGTTTTAACAAAATCTGCAAAAATCTGCAAATCAATCGCACGGTTGATTGTAATTGGTTTAAATTTAAAGAAACTTTAATGAAGCTTAACACTCTTGTACATTGTCTTTATTCAACTACTGACCACACGCAGGATGGCAGCACTGCCTTAACAATAGCAATGGATTCAGAGCAACGGGAAATCGCGATATTATTGTACGCTCAACTCAACTTAAGACCCACTGGAAACGCTGTGAGTACTATATAGGAATTGAATTGCTGCTGGTTAACATGAAGCCGTCCGATGCTGCGTTAATCTGTCATTTTGTATTTTCCCTTAGCATGATTTACGCACTTTTTCCTTTATTGTCAACTTATTAACTCGCAAGAACTACGTGTACGTTTTGCGATGCATGACTAACATGGTGATAAATGCAAGCACTTTCATGTATTTTCGCATTCACAGAAATCACCGCGTCCGCGAATGCCAAGCAAAAGCATGATACCTAGGTAAATATGAGAGAAGTATATTGTAATCCGATGTAAAGAAAAAAGTTTTCGTCATCAAAATATTTAAGTCTTAATTGGTTGGTTAAAATGGTTATGAAAACTTTTTTCTTTTGTAATTGTTATTTTGTTTTCCATCTACTGGTATCTTTATTTATGTCTATAAACATAAGTGTTTGATTTTTCATTGTTTGAAAACTCGAGAGCTTTTGCTAACTTACAGCACCACCTTGCACGCATGTTTTTTCTCATTAACTTTTTAGCTGTAACATCAAAATGCCTCATTGCAAAACCGTTGTAAAACGTCATTTCAAAAAAATCGAGTCGAAAACCGTTCCGTAAATCAAACTCAACCAACACACTGCTTTATACGATATCTGCCATCACATTACAAGCACACCGTCTGCGTCACCACGAGCACATTCAGATTACCGTAGAAATATGAAGGGCACCAACCCACAACCCTATGTGTGAAAAAATGAGCATAACTGCGTAATGAACAGTAACTGCACACCATACTCTGAAATATTTTAATTTTTTCTAGTCACAGTGTTGAAAACTTAGGGGGAACCATGGCCCCAAGTCCCTCTTTTGGCTGCGCCACTGCACAAAATCACCCACCGTCTTGATAGGAGTAAATGTAAGAGCAAAAAAATTGAACAATTATCTTTGGCTTTTTTAGAAGAATACTCTAGAACAGTGTGGTCCAAGGCTAAGAGCATGAAGGGCCGCAAAGATAAAATCTAGGTCAGGGTGGTCCAACTTCTCCACTCTTGTGGGCCACTTTTCAAAATTATTTGAGTTTGCGCGCCTCAACCGGATAAAAACGCTTATTTTCGTCTCAAAATCAGGGTGTTCTCTAAAAAAAAAAAAGGTCTTCAACTGGAATCGATCTCTGAAATTCCTATTTTGGTCCCAAAATCAGGGTGTTCTCTAAAAAAAAAAAAAAAAAGGTCTTCAACTGGAATCAATTTACGAAGTTCCTATTTTTGTCCCAAAATCATAGCGTTCTTCAAAAAAAAAAAGGTTGCCGCTGCTTGTAATCGACAAGACTTGTGCAAAAAGGGCCCGTAGTTGGACCACGCTGCTCTAGAAATCACTATAAAACTCCAATGTAAAAACATAATTTGAAGATTTTTTCGAGAAAATCTGGTCGACAAACGAGACCTTTATATAGACCTGATAGATCTTTGAAAAGCTTTATTTCTAACTTTTAAAGAGTAATAGAATATCATAGAATCATTAGGTAAGCTATTTCTGCTATTTATTCTCCTGACGTGGTATAATGAAGATTGTGCATTTTAAAAATTTCTCCGATATAACAAAAATTAAAACTTTTTTGAGCAATGTTAAATGCGCATACAGTTATATTAAATAAATTTTTTTTTAAGCTAGTGTGCCAATGTAATAGTTGCCTCGAAACACGATTCCAACATAAGTTTGTATAATTGGGAGAATGTTACTCCTGAAAGCTATTTAAGCGCAGGCTTTTCAGGCAATTGCATGTAAGTTGAAACTGAAACGCGGCTGAGTTTCGACTGAATTTACTGTGCAGTGAACATCGGCGGTGTAAAACGGCGTTTGCTTTTATGATCAAGATTGAAAACTAAAATAATATTAATAAAAACAAAGATTTTACAGGCATGTCTATCATTAATAGGCCAGAAATCATTCTGTTTTTTTTTGTCGTAGCTTGGATAGATTTTGTATCTTTTTAATGTTTTGTGAAACTTTCTAAAACAAAACGCACCAATTAATCAGTTCGTGTTTGCAAATCTTTAATGTAATGTTGAACGTAGATTATTAAAACGTGCTAGAAAGTACATATTAATGTTGAAGCTGATATTAATTTCATTGTTCTAATCCCAAGCGGTGGTTTATAGAAGACATAAAATAACAAAACTTTTACAACATATGATTTTATTTTGTTGAGGCAAACACAGACTTTTAAAACTCAACTCTTTATTTAGTTGTTCTTGAATCTCAAAATTAGTGATCACTGTCTCTATGTCTTCCATGGCTTTTTTGATAAACCGCAAGCATAAAAATTTGTTTTTTGTTGACTATAAAATAAAGTCACTGGCCACAAAAAATAAAACACAAAATTTTTCTGATTTTAATTGTTTTAAAAATTTTGTCTTTTAACAACTTGAATTTTTTCTAGTCCGATTCAGAAATCAATGAAGTTATGATGGGGTAAGATGCACTTTTTAAGTTCCGAAAATTTCTCGATTACACGCTTGGTACATTCGTCGCTGCTGGCTACGCTACAAGGATCACAAGTTCGAAAACAGAAGGCAATTACTGTTTTGTTGCAACTTTTTGTGCCGTCATCATCTGGTGCTAAGCTGACCTTTGTATCTGCCCCAAATAAGCCAAAGTAGTTACTGTCCATTTTTTTCTTAACGTGACAACTTCGTAAACATAATTGTTACAAATATCTCATTTTCTTTCTTTATTAGTTTTGCCACAGTAAGAGTAAAAATCATTTCTCATCAAGTACTTTAAGATAAGGTTTCTGTATAAGTTTGTGTTTTGTGTTCTACACTTAAGAAGGAAACCCGTCTTATTTCAATTTTAATTATTCCTTTGCTATTGTTTAAAGCAAAATTAATAATAATTGAAAAAAGGCTTCTCCATTTCCTAGTGTTCAAACGGTACTACTGTACAATTAAATTGCAAGCTCTTACTTTTTATGATGAATAGCTCAATAATGCTTAAGGAATCCCTGTTGTAAAATTGTTAGTTTGAGTAAGAACTAATTTGTAACTTTTTATTCTCTGTAAACTCAGTTTTTCTTTGATTATATTGTTTTTACGAAAAATCTTAACCAATGGAAGGTAATTTTACAACAGCTCACTGAATCTTGTGCGCTTCCACGTATATTCTACCTCTTGCTATATTTCTGCTTTTAGTTACTTTTTTTGATTGTACCTTTGTGACATATTGTGTTGTTATTCATTTGAACGGCGGTGACGTTTACTGCAGCAAAATTTCGACTTGGATATAAACGGCCTTATGAAGAACAATTCCTTTTAAATAACTCTCGAGGTGTGATTGAATATTCTGTATATTTTCAATGTTGATTTTAGAAGTTGCTTTTGAGATGCCAATATTGTATTGAGTTTTTGTATTGGGGTGCGAAGTATTAAAAACGTTTTTGAGATTGTTTATGTCGCTTTTGGTTTAAAAACTGAAAAAAAAATATTAGCATCTAAACCAGGGTTGTCCAAACTTGTTTCATTATGGGCCGAATTCTAAAGTGAGCTAAAGTCGGTGGACCGCAAAAAGTTCTTCACTTTGAATCATACTTTAATTTCGCGATTTTTGCCTCGAAATTGAAATTTTCCCAAAAAAAAAAGTCTTTACTTTGGATCAAACTCTGATTTTTCGATTTTCGTCTCAAATGTATACTAAGCAGACTAACGAAACTCGTTTTAAGAAAACGTTTCAATACAGGTTTGGACATACAGAGGGTCCTCGACTTACGACGTTGATCCGTTCTTAAGACGCGGTGTAACCCGAATTTCAGTGTAAGTCGGAACATCATAAATAAATTACTCTATACGTACTGTACTGTACTATAAAGTATTGTACTATAGCCAGCTATAGTACTATGATATACTATACATATTATACTGTAATGTACTATAGTATAAATACTACAGTAGAGAGAACCGGCGTACACAACCAAAATGACGTATTACTGAAACTGAGTGACGCGACTGAAACTTAGTGACACAATCATGACACAAACACAAAGCATATTCATTCGCTGCGCGCTAGAAACTAGTTCGCAATTGTTTACATCGCTTACGACGCTTAATATTTTTTATATTTTTATGGGTCGCGTTCGTAACCTCGAAACAGCGTAAGTCGGGGACCGTCGTAATCCGAGGACTCCCTGTATATCTAAAAACTTGGAATAGGCAGTGGGCCGCATCAAAACCTTATCTCAAATCGAATAGCATACTTATTTCTTTCTGTATACCAATATTTAAAATGGTTTGACAATGGTTACTGTACTTCATCAAAATTTTTTCAAGTTGCCCCAGAAAGAATTAAAAAATTTGAACCGAATAAAGACGATTACTTACATAAAGTATCTAGATAATTGTGACGCCATAAAGGGCAAGTTTTAGAAAAAATTAAAATAATTATTTTAATTTTAATTATTTCGATTTAACTGAGAGTAAATATTTTCTAGCGTTGATTTTGTACTTTGAATTATTAGATTGATTTTAAATCAAGAAAATTTTACATGTTACCAATTTAAATACTTGTTGATAGTCAAAACAAGCAAAAGAAAGATAATTTTTAAAATTCTGAAATAAGCGTCTAATCAAGAAATTAAAAAATTTTTTTGCTTTGTTCTAAAAATATGGAGTATTTTAAAAAGTACTGCTTGCCATGTTCTATTTTAATGGTCCTACAAAGTTTGCTGTTAAATGGTAAGTTAATATAATTAGTGTTGGCTAATAGTGGTAATCCTAAACTAGCCTTTTAATAGTTTTTCTCGGCAATAAATTAAGAATTTATCAATGGAGCAGTGGCGCTCCGAGGCTTTTTGAAAAGGAAGAGGGGGCACACAACCATAATCAAATATGCTTAGCGGAAAAATTGTTTCAAATAATAAAAAAAGGTCTGTACTTTGAATTTAGCACAATACCTTCTCCCTAAATACGCTACTGCATTGGGTCAATGAAAAATTTCCCTAAAAAGTTATTTATTGTAAACGACGATTATTCAATTATTTGATTTCATTTGTATATTTATCTTTCTAACTTTCAAGAAAGCGACGGAGATGCTTTTCATGGGGCAAGCAATTACCTTGACCTGCTTCCGTAGATGCCAAGATATTGCTATCCTGTTAAAATTTTTTATTATAATTTTTAAGTTTTATAGAGATATGACTGAAACTTTTTAAAACTGCTTGTTAAGATCTCCAAACAGAGGAAAGTGCCGTAAAGTATCTTTCTCAAGAACACAACAGAATGGCCCAAGTAGGTTTTGAACCTAGACCATTTCGATCATAGTCACGGCGCTTTTAACTACTCAACAACACTTCCAACTACGAACGTCGATTACCCATAGGAATTCACATTTTTTTTATAACAGAATGTTGTAAAAAAAAAGTTGCGTGACGTTGAAATATAATAAGAAATAGATTCAATTACCATCTGCTTGAAAAAATTTAAATAATGAAATTAGTTAAATAATGAAAAGTTCCGGTTTGGTTAATAAATTTCTTGCTACGGGAAATTGTGTCTTCGTTGACATAAACATTTCTTTTGAGTCTTGTTCTTTTCCATACCTAAGAATAGTTGAAGTTAGCATTTGTTTGCCTACGCCTTTAGTGTGATCGGGTAATGGGGGTCATCATTCAATGATGAATACAGTCTTGTTTCATATTTTACCCCCTTCAGGCCGTTAGAAAATACCTATTACCTCACATTCTATTGCTTGACCGGCGTGAAAAGCAACTAGAAATTTATGGTCGTATTATTTCTAATATAACATTATTTGTAATGTCATATTTAATTAACATAGGTGGGCGCGAAAGTACTTCGGTACTTTTACTCGGTAATTTTGAATTATCCAATTTAATAGTAATAAAAAAACTATTTTTGAAATTTTTTATTTTATTTTTATTTTTGAATTACACCATTTTTGAATGTCAATTGAAATTCAATGTATGACAGAGTTATAACTATTAAATTGGATTATTCAAAAGTACCGAGTAAAAGTACCGTGCCCACCTATGTTAATTAACATAAAAATTTGAAAATGCTTTTCCAATTTTATGCTAGGTCGCAACTTGAATTAAACGCAGCAAAGTTTCGTATGTATGTAAAAAAGCTATGGTATTTCTAATAAATTGTGATTGGTCATTTCGTGATTACTAATAGCAATTTAAAATATTAATATCTTATTTTGCTCAGTATCAGAAATAATAGCCGTACCAGACCAAAAAGTTTTGGAGGACAATACATTGTCGCCCAAATTTTTTTGACGCTTTTCCAAGTCATGCTTCCGTATTATTTTGCGTAGATGCCCAAATTTCACTCGCATTTAAAGTGAAAACCTTTTTTTGTCTTCACTTGTTTTTTAGTTGTAAATGGAGAAAGAATGATTGGTTTTACCCAGATAAACTTTTTAAACCCGAAAAAAGTCTTCACATTACATTAAATCTTAGTTGTTTTTGCTCACTGATCTATATCGATCTAAAACTAAATTGATTAACTTTGTCCAATCCAAATAGCTTATTGTCGGTGCTCGAAAAAATTTGATTTTGCCCAAATATTTGCCTCTTAGGAGGACAATTGCCCCCTCTCTCCTTGTCTCGTACAACTATATCAGAAATATTTCGACAGATATTTGCGGAGCTTATATTTTTATGCGCATCAAGACAAGGTAAGAAACATCTCAATCAGTTGTTTGTTGTAAATAGTCGGTCATTGAAAATATAAAAGTACATTTTTTTCAACACCAGTAATTGATTGCTGACCTTTTCGGAATTATTGTAATTATTCAAGTTAAGCGTAAGATAGTTGTTAAATTGACCGTTAGTATTATACGGTAAGAGTCTGCAGCCAAATTTAAAATTTAAAAAACTGTCTCACGAGCTCTTGACGTCGACCGCATAAAATAAAAACAAAAAGAACTTCTATTCTACTTTAATTGGACTTTTGGAGCAGAATTCTGTCTCAGTTAAGTTGAAAAGCAATACCTTATTATTTTACTAAGACTAGGCTACTACAACGACTTGAAGGGTAAGAATATACAAAAATTCCTTCGCTAACCTAAACGTTTATATAACAAGAATGAGAATAACTGCCTACTAATTCACGACGTCTAACTATGCTTGGACTTAAACAACAGTGTATTTTTTCTTGCTTGAACAAAAACTTACGAATAAATACCCAAAGCGTTTTTATTCATTCAATTGCAATTATTACAATAAATGAATTGCGAAATTTCGCTTTAAAGTATATAAGTTTGTCAGGACATACCATAATTTACAACTGTATATTATAGAGAATTAAGTTACAATCAACAGTTTGCTCAACAAATTTTATCGCTATTTATCTCGTAAAACATTCTGCTACTTAAATCGAACGATTTGAGAATGCCAAGATACGATTACAATATTCTTGATTAAAAGTTGTTGCAAAATTTGCCGCAATCGCAATTCGCAATTGATCTGCCACCAAGGAGATCTATGACGCAGTGATGGCTTTAATAGGGTGCAAACGGTGCAGCCACACCGAGCCCCTCTTAAAATACATCAAAAAATGGCCCCCCAACATACGAAATTTTAGAAAAAAATTTATTTTCTTTTTTTAGAAATAACTTTATTTTGAGATACTAATAGTTGGCCCCTCCTAATACAATGACTATTTTTTAAGATACCACATTGATTTGAACACTTAACAGTGCCCCCTTAAAATGTAAACTTTTTTTTAGGGATCATTTTGTTTTCTTACACTAAAAATGGCCCCAGTACAATAATGGCCCTCTTTTAATTAGAGTTTGCTGTGCTTTGAAACACCAAATAATGTCCCACCCCTTACTTTTCTTGCACCGGGCCCTCTTTTTTGTAAGGCCATCACTGCTATGATGTCATAATTTAATTATAGATATGGATTAATTATAGTCGGCAGCGTGGTGAAGTGGTTAAGAGCGCCGTGATTGTGATTGGCATAGCCTCGGTTCAAAACGTACTCGTGCCATTCCACTCCTTGGCAATTTAAGCATGCATTTCTAAATTTCATAATACATGTATCTTTATAAAATTTTAAAAAATAAAAAATTTTAACCGGACAGCAATATCTTGTCATCTACGGAAGCAGGTCGGGAAATTTTCTTGCTCTATATATGACGCCTCCGTCGCTTTCTTGCAAGTCGGGAGGATAAAAGTGAAAATGAAATAAAATGAATATGAAAAGATTTAAAGTTGTTTGGAGAATTGTTAATATTGTGACATGCATTTAATTTTTATTATTTTTATTTTGTTTTTAAACTATTGCAAATTGTAAAAGTATTTTCTAATAAATCTAATAGAATAATGTTATGTTGTATTCTAGCAATTAAGACATAACTAAACAAAAAAAAAACTACATTATTTTATTTTATTTTTTTATTTTTTTTATTTTAATCTCTATATTTATCCTCCTGACTCGCAGGAAAGCGACGGAGGCGCTATACATAGGGTAGGCAATTACCCCGACCTGCTTCCGGAGATGCCAAGATATTGCTGTCCGCTTGTAATTTAGTAGAAATATTACTGTAATTTAGAACTGCTTGTCAAGACCACCAAGCAGGGGAAAGTGCCGTAAAGTGTTTTTCCCAAGAACACAACAGAATGGCGCAAGTGGGTTTTGAACCGAGACCATTGTTTTCGATCCGGAGATAGCAAACTTAATTGGGAAGTATATCAATACTTCCCAATTAAGTTTGCTATATCAATACTTCCCAATTAAGTTTGCTATCTCCGGATCGAAAACAATAATGTAGTTTTTCTGTTCTGCTTTGTTTCTTTGAATACATTAACATAGCTGTGCCATCATCACTTTTTTGTTAGCTGTATGCTCACAGCAGTTTGTGAGAACTATCAATTAACTAGTATAAAACTAAAACTACTGTATTAAATTTCATTTTTTTGCTGTTCAAAAAGCTTTTTTGAATTTTAGGAGACACAAGCGTTTCTTCTGAAACACAAGAAGCTTGCAAAACCGGGGCGATTATTAGGAGAAAAGAAGGTCTTATTTTTTCTCCTAACTTTCCTTATTATTACGACGCTAACGTAAAGTGCAATTGGACATTTATAACTCCTTCTCATCACGTAAGAAAACAAATTAGAGTAGTTGTTCCCCACAAGAAAAATTTCCCCTAAAGGGGGGAATTTTATAAGTTTAAGAAAAAGTATTTTTGCTTTAAAATTTTGTCAATTGTTTTATTTTTAAGTTAAGCTTATTCACAAGAAATGTCAATGCTACAATTTTTAACCCTAAAATTACCAAATAAAAATGAAGTTCCTTTTCAAGCATTAGTCGTGCGATTTTTTGTGTCAACAATACAGTGCAATCTGTTCCACTTACACTGCGAGACTCTCTAAAGCAGTGGTTCTTAACCTTTTGTTAGTCACGGACCCCTAAAACATTCTAATGAAAGCTTTGGACCCCTTTAGAAGAAACACATCGCAATTGTCAAAATTAGCTTTTAATCAACTTAGTAGTATAGTCCAGAAATTTGCAGACCAAACAGAAGCAAATTAATAATTCAACGAATAATAATGAATAATAAATCAATTACCATGTCAATTAAGTTATACAACAATTACAAACCATAAAGAATCAAAAAATGCAGTGCAGTAACCAATAAGTAGAACGCACTCAGGCGGTTTGCTTTGAGATGAACCATAAAGAAAAGCACTAGTAAACTAAGTTTAACGCAAATAACTTTTTAAATCAATGCGAAGGTTGCTCCTGCTTATCTTCAACAAGAACACGAAATTGTGGGACGGTTTTTGCCAGGGCCACACGCATGTTATCCTTAGCATCCAACCGATTTCGCTGTTTCGTTTTGATAGCAAGAAGAGCAGAAAACCCTGCCTCACAGAGGTAGGTAGTAGCAAAAGGAATAAGAGCAACCATGGCTCTCTTCACCAGGCGAGGATACGCTTGTGCCAAGGAACATCAGAATTCTGCAAGGTTCTTTGAATTGAATTCGCTCCTTAGCATTTGCATTGTCCTCAACTCAATGAGGTCATCTTTGGCAAGATCGTCATCACCAATAGAATTTAGATCTGCAAGAAATGGGTTGCGAATCCACAATTCAAAATTCGGATCATGTGAGCAATAACTTTCAAAAGATTGCTGCAATCTGTCTAAATTTTCGCACATATTTCCACGTAGAGAGGAAAGCAGGCCTTCAGTATTATCGATTCGGCTTTGAGAGATCACTTCCTCCAGCATTGGGAAGTTGGCAAAGTTGTCTGTCTCAAGTCTTCTTTTCCACAAAGGAAGCTTTGCTTGAAAAGCCTGCAGTCTTTCTGTAACGTCCATAATCGTTACATCTGGTCCTTGAAATGACAGATTTACTTCATTCAAGTGACCGAAAATATCTGCCAAGTAAGCTAAGCCATAAATAAACTCCTTTCTGTCAAATTGCACTGATAGAGGATTTTGTTTTTCTCGTAAGAAGAATGAAACTTCCTTTCTCAGTTCCATCAAACGCTTCAAAACTTGACCTCTTGAAAGCCAGCGAACTTCAGTGTGGTACAAAAGTACTTCATGTTGTGCACCCATTTCTTGGCAAAGTCTTTTGAATATACGATTGTTTAAAGCTCGAGCTCTGACAAAGTTGACGATCTTTACAGAAACAGACAAAATTTCTTTTAAAGCTGGTGATAGAGTTTTTGATGCCAATGCATGTCGATGTAGAAAGCAATGAGTCACAATGATGTGAGGAGCTTCTTTCTTTACCAACGAAGCAAATCCTGAGGTTTTCCCAAGCATTGCGGGCGCTCCGTCGGTACACAAACTACCAATATTTCTCTTCCAATTGAAATCTTGTTTGGCAAAGAAATTGTTCACCATCTCTAATACGTCTGCAGCCTTTGTAGTTTCTGAGAGAGGCTCGCAAAATAGGAATTCTTCTTTAATTGTATCAGCGTGCATATAACGAACATATACAAGAAGCTGGGCACACTGAGAGACATCTGTGCTTTCATCCAGTTGCATGCTAAATGGAAATGGTGATGCTTTAAGTTCCTCCATTACTTGTTTCAGAATATTATTAGAAATGTCAATAATTCTGGAGCTGATGGTATCGTTTGACAAGGAAACGGCTTCAAGTTTCTTTTTTTGTTCTGTGCCACATACCAGCTCAGTCATTTCCAGAGCACACGGTTTTATCAATGTCTCTCCGATAGTGTGAGCTTTCTTTTCCTTGGCAATGCGGTAAGCGACCTTATAAGATGCTTCAAGGCAAGGTTTCTGCGTCTTGATGAATCCGAACTTCGGCAAAGTCCCCGATTTCTCAAATCGAGCCTTCTTAGAACGAAAAGAATCAACACTATCCAGTGCGTTTTTAGGATGAATAGATATGAGGTGCTCTTTCAGTTTCGCTGGCTTCAAACTTGCATTGGCAAGGACTTTACCACATAGAAAACATTGCGGCCTTTGGCTGCCATCACTATCAGTAACAAAGGTAAAACCAAAAGCTACATAATTTTCACTGTACTTTCTCTTCTTCGACATTTTTTTAAATTGGTAAAATTTTTAATTTATTTATCCTTCCAGGTTATAAACCTTTGTAGTAGAAAACACATAAGCAAATTGACAGCTTTCTATAATACTCACTGCAGCATACACGTGCACGGTTTTTTGTTCAATCTATTTATTCTATTACGACATAGACGTTGTGTATGATTACATAGGCCTATTTATCACAAATGCGATGTTGCTTTTTTAGGTTCTGATCGGTATATTCTTATTTGGATTTGCGGACCCCTTAAAGCACCATCATGGACCCCTTAGGGGTTCATGGACCCCAGGTTAAGAACCCCTGCTCTAAAGTTTAAATCAGTCAAAAGTGCTGTCCTAAACAAACCAGTGCCGCTAAAACTTTAAGTATTTTATTGTATTGTTATTTTGTATTTTATCTCTATATTTATCCTCCTGACTCGCAGGAAAGCAAGGGAGGCGCTAATACATAAGGTAGGCAATTACCCCGACCTGCTTCCGGAGATACCAAGATATTGCTGTCCGCTTGTAATTTAATAGAGATATGACTGTAATTTAGAACTGCTTGCCAGGACCACCAAGCAGGGAAAAATGCCATAAAGTGTCATTCCCAAGGACACAACAAAATGGCGCGAGTGGGTTTTGAACCCAAACCAATGGAGAGGGAAGGGAGCATAGATGGCTGATTTAACGGACTTTAAATCAGCCATCTCTGCTCCCTTCCCTCTCCATTTTTTCTTCTCTGAAATCATTTGAAGCATTTATTTCTTGTACCAGCTTTTTTGCCGTTTTCTATCAACTTTTTCACCGCGCCTCTCCAAACGACTCTTCCAGGCAATAATACTGCTAATCACTTTTTTAGTAAAGCTGCACTAATTTTTCCTTCAACAGTTTCCGCCCCTTCATCTATTTCAGCAAGTCGGGTGAAAGTTTTTTTATTACACAATTAAAAACGCTTTGTTTTCTGTCTCTTTTTTCTCTTTTCAACTTTTTTTTCTCTTTATTTCCAAATTTCCTAAAACTCTACTGAGTAACTTATCAGTAATCTTTCTCGATCTACCGCTGCACCCTCTTTAAACGTTGCTATTATGATCACATTCTCTTCCTTTCGACTTATTTTTTAGCATTATCGATCAGATAAATTTTTTCTGCAGAACTTGAGAGAAGCCAGCACAGAATCTCCTTTATTCATGTTTGACTGTCCATATCTTCGCTTCGCCAAGTACCTTCTTCTTCCTTTAAATTTTTGGTTCGGACCTTATGGAGTCTCCCGGTAATTGGGTCTCCTTGGAGTGTCTTTACGCCTCATGTCCAGGCGGGTTGGGGTAAAGCCAACAATAAAACATTTTTCGCCGTTTTAAATCTTTCATAAAATTTATTTATTCTTCAGCTAGTTTTTGTCCATTTGTTTAGAGCAATATTTTTTTGTAATGTATGTGTGGAGGAATTACGGTTTGAAAACGGCTAAAAAAGAAATGTATAAAAAAAGGTTGGCAACCACTGATTGAGAGTGAAAAGAAATAAAAATAACAAAAAAAACGTTCTAGTGTAATGGCTAAATATTGATATCTCAAAGTTCTTTTAAAAATTAAAAGAAAAACAGCAGCAAATTATTATCAAGCAAGGCAGCAACCGCTCAGCAAACTCGAGACAGTTACCGAAATCAGCAGGACAAAAGAAAAAATAGATTATACTTGATTTTCCTTTTACAGTAAATCAGAGCACATTCTTTTATATGTCAATTACATTTAAAAGACATTCATTTGCATTTTAATTTTTTAAGAATCCGATTTCAGATAATTGAAATTTACTTTTTCGTTTTTGAATTGGAAAAATCGAGGAGTTGTTCTTACGATTACTTGAAAATACTTAGCAACAACGTCGCAGTAAGAGACTTGTTTTGTATTATCAGCTGTTTCAAATTAACAAAAATTTTAAAGTTGCAAACTTGCTCTGATTTTAGCTTTAAAGTTGCAAAACTTTTTAAATATTTGGCTTTAAGTTTCCAATTTTTGTTTTCAAAGTTCCAATCTAAGATCGAGAGTTTCCAACATCACTTAGCATGCGCGAGAACCGTGGGGGGGGGTGGCAGGCAAGAACGCTGCAGAGCATCAAAACTTTAAAATAAAATAAATAATTTTTTTTAATATTAATTATTTATATTAAAAATATATTAATTATATTATAGTTATATAAATAACTGTTTTGTTTAACAAATTACAATCACAGTATTTTGTTTTAAATTGAATGAAAAGACAAAAGGCACAGCACGAAATACTTTTGGCCTTAGATTTGAAGAAATTAAGTCTGTTTTTTGTTTTCAATGTACTTTCTAGTGGTCTGAAAAAAATTGTTCTTTTAAGTAAATGTTTTTGAAGAAAACGTAAGCCTTGTGTCAAAAAGCTTGGAAACCGTTCTTCTGAAGTAAATCACAGGTTTTTTTTTGAAGTAAACACTGGTATGAGCAATTTTGTAATGCCGCGAAATAATTTATGGTAGTAGACAGGAATAGAATATTGCGGCAAACTGTCTCCGCCAAATTTTATATCCAGTTCACCGATCCTCTCTTTGATCTTTTACTCCGACAAAAGTAATGCTGCGCAGGGATTCTTGATTGGTTGGTCTTTCAAAGGTTTGGTTTTGAATTTTGTAGTAAATGTAAATTTTAAATTATTGATAGTTCTTTTTTAGTTTCGCGCACAACAATGCTATTGAAAGCAAATTAAATGATGATGAAAGATCGCATTTAAATTTTGTAAATAGCCTACATTGTTTGAATTGATTGTTTGAAACGATTACAGAAAAACGCCGATTATCCGAACGTTTATTATTCGAAATGCCGATTAGCCGAACTACTGGTGGTATAACGCCATAGCATGTTGTGAACGACAGACTGAGTGTCGTTCAACATAGCTCTGCTTCTAAAAAGGGTCAGAAACTTGGCAGCGACGAAAAGAGTAACAACTTAAAACAAAAAAATGAGTGATCACTATACTGCTTTTAATGTACAATAAATGATCATGTGTGTATATGATGCATTTTATTGCAAGATTGTACTTTATTCGATTCCGAAAAAATCATTTATCCGAACCACTCCTGGTCTTAATTAGTTCGGATAATTGGCGTTCTACTGTATTTGATTTGATTGTTTGAATCGATAGTTGGAAACGATTGTTTAAATCAGTGGTTCTCAACCGCCGGTCCACATTAGCTTTTTTGCCGGTCCGCAACAATTTATTTCAATTTTACTCTTTATGGAGGCCCTACGAATTTACAAGTAGAACAATTTAAATTTCAAAAAGAATATTAACAGTTTCAGAATAGAAAGTATAGCGAATATACTTTGAAACATTGTTTTGTTTAGGACGTTTCGGAATTGTAACTCATTCCATTAATTCCGAAATGTCCTAAATAAAACTATGTTTCAAAGTACAGTATATTGGCTATACTTTTTATTCTGAAATTAGTTAAGCGTTCCAAATTTTAAGCTCCAATATTAACAGTAATTATTGATTTTCCTTAATAACTAAATGCAAGATCAAGGCTTAGATTTGGGAAAATGTGCATGACTGTGTACTGACCGAGATGCCAACATGGCTGGTTGTCATTCAAGTGCAACGCCAAAAATAAAAAAAATGCAAAAAAATCTGTTGTCTACACATTGCATATATCGCTGTTAACATACATAGCTGCCCAAAAACTGTCATCTGAGTTAAATGACATTATTATTCGCCCAGTTAAGATTATCAATTACTCGTGACCGAGTATTGCATTTAAGGCTTCTTGAGGCGTTGTGTAAGTATGGCTGCGCAAAATCGCCATTTCATCTTTCATGCAGAAGTGATATGGTTTTCAAGAAGACGCGTTCATGCACGTCTTTTTGAATTGAGGGAAGAAGCAAATCAATCTTTACGTGAATGAATATTTCCCATTAGAAGAAATTTTATCCGATAAAATGTGGATAAGCAAACTTGCATATCTAGCGATTATATTCCGCCACTTAAATGACCTTAATAGCTCTGTTTAAAGTTATTTCATCAATATTTTTACAGTGTGCAACACAACTAATGGTTTCAAAAGAAGTGGTGAAAAAAAAGTATGAAAATAAATTAAGAAATCAGTCTCTAGTTATTGAGAGAAATGATGCCAGACTATCCTTTAACTGAGTTAAGACAGTCATCCGAAAAGACTAAGCAGGAAATGATAAGCATTCCATGAAGTAACTTTTTTGAAAATTGGGAATTGCAACAAAAAATCTACAATTTCAAACTTAAATAGGATTACTAAAGATGGAAAGTACCGGCATTGCAGTAAAAGAAACAATTAGAAATCTTTACTAATCAAGACAAAAAATTTCAAAAGCTTGGTATTGAAGAAATTATATGAAAAAGTACCTTGTACTTTCTTGTAAATTTTCTACCCCACTCACTGTGTCCCCCTGCTTCTGGCGCCCCTGACTTTACCATTCAAAAACTTCAATAAAGCTACGTTTACTATGTATTTTATCAAGAAGACAGCAGCAAATTTCACACTAAATAGAGTTCTTCAGATGCGAAATGCTAACTTTTGTTTTAATAAAAAAAAAATTTATCAATTTATTGCGTTTATTACAATTTTTTCAGACATTAAAAAGATTACCGGTCGGCCAAATTTTTTTGATATATTACCGACCCGCAGGCTTAAAAAGATTGAGAACCACTGGTTTAAATTGATTTTTAAATTGATAGCTTCAATTTGGTACTAGAAAATTGCCAAGTCGGAGAATTTACTTGCTGGAGCGGATCTTGCGTAGAGGAAAGTCGTCAGTGCGATCAAGTGATTGACTGTCCTGACAGCAGCGACGAAATCGAATGTGGTCAGTGCTTCCGCATTCAAATAACAAATATAGAAATTTTTTGTGTTATTGTAATTAGTGATAGACATATCGTTAATTTTAAACGTTTTAAAGAAGACCTTCAATCTCTATTCTCAAATTAATTATACAAAATGCCCTTCTTAAAGCCATATTTTCGTTATCATTATTTAGCATAAAAGCTACTTCATAAACTTAACTTGAACTAAAATCATGGGAAAAATGAGTTAAATAAATTAATTGTTATGGCTTTATGTTTAATGATCAAATGAAAATTGATTCATCTTTTTAACAGCATAAAAAGTTTTCTGCATTTTATTGAAAAATTTGTAATTTCAAAAAAAAATGACGAATGATTCAGAGAAATGAAGCTACCTTACTAGTTGCTCACAAATATATTTAATCTGAGCTATCATGTTTCTACTCAAAACTAAACAAATTGCTATAAACAATCTTTTTTGCAAGAAAGCTTGTACTCGGCCTTAGAATCGAACCCATGATTTTCCTGCATTCTTCGGTTGCTCGTTGCATCAATCTACAATGGCTTGCACTTAATAGGTTCTTGTTTACATCCATTTAAGAATTATCAACAGCTTATTCATGCGGTTGATAGACAAGGGTATTGCCCGTATCATGACGTATGTGTGAGACGGTTTTTAATTTAGTTTTGTTTGGGTTTTATTTTAATTCTTTTCGTTGCTTTAAAAACCAGAATTTACTTTAAGCCAAAGTTTGCAGAACTTTTTTAAAATAATGCAAAAAATACATTTATTTTTTACTTTTTCAAATTTTTTTAAAATAATGGAAAAAATACATTAAAAAAATCAAATTACTCTTACATTATTCCAAAACAAAGCAAGAACAGTTGAACAAAGATATTGAAAACGTTTAAAAATTTTATGACATTTTACAGCAAACATTTTCAAATTTACCCAATTTGGGCTGATTATTCCTGTTTCCCATCCTCTTGTTTAAGCCTACATAATTACCACAAGGTTATATATCAAAGTTTTTCTTTAATTTCAAACTTTATTGCAAACTTTTTAACTTCTGTTGTCAAATTACAGCCCGGGGAAGTCAAGCTAATTTGGAAGAATGTGGTGTCCAAGAACAAACTCCCATTTTTCCTTTGGTTAGTATTAGTGATATTTTACCTTGGCCCCTTTAAATTATTTTGTGAGGTCTATTAACATATTTTGGATAAGATTAATTTATCCTGCACTAAAAATTGCAATAAATTGTTTGAAAATCGGTTTTATTTGAACGAGAGACAGGAAATTTGCAACCACGAGATGTTTATGGCGCTTTGCAACTTTTTGTGTGACCTTTCTTTTTTCATGTTATTTTTTCCGGAATGAAGTTATATAAGATATTAATCTTTACTTGACCAATAAAAACAAAAAAGATCTTTTAAAAAATTCTTGTCAGAATCTGGTATGAAACAAAACCTGGTGCGGCACTTAAGAGACTTTACATTTCTGAAAATATCTTTAGGATTAAAAACTTGCCCGTTTTCTTCATATCAGAACCTAATATTATTACTTAGAAGACGTTTGGCATCAGATTCTGTTATTACAACCATTTTAACTTAATGAGTTTTGTTTGTAAAGAGATGTTTCCAAGTCTAGCATGGCAAAATTTAATAACGCAATCATTATACAGGTATACAGCAGTTATGTAAATGCTCTAACGAAACGAGGAAAATTTGAAATCGAACAAAATGTTTCAAAAACAATCAATATTGCATCTGAAACATTTGCTTGTTTTCGTTTTCAAATATAGCTATTACTATAAAATAATAACAGTTGGAATTGGCGTACAAATTTGACTGACTTCCGTAATGATGCTATGCTTAGATTCAAAATCCAAGGATAGTTTACGGAAGCCGAGCTGTTCCAGGATCCTGGCCTTGGCAGATCCGACTCCTTAGGAGAAAAGGTCGTGCTGGATTGTGTGGGGGCTCTGTTATCAATACAAAACTAATAATAACTGCAGCTCACTGTCTAAGCGGTTTCAACAGGTGAAGTTTTGCTTTTTAACCAATGGTGCAACTCGAACTTAATGTCGAAGAATTATCGGTCTTTTTGCCGAAATCGATAATTAAAAAATCCCGAAATTAAACTCGAAAAAAAATCGAGCAAATTTGACTGCTTTAATATAAAATGGAGATCAAAAAAAGTTCCCTTTGGAATTACACTTCTAAAGCAAATGTATGTTTGAGCAAGAAAGTCACACCTTACCACTAAAATGTAAAGCGAAGGACTTTTTTCTCTATTTTTGCATTATAGATAAAAAAATTATCGAACTCGTTGAATTTAAAATAGTAAACTCGAACTCAAACTCGGACTCGCAAATTTTTTGTGAACTGGAACTCGGTTAAAAATGCATTGAAAATTGCAGTCTCGTTTTTTAGCCATGATTAATAGAATATTGTTGCCAAAAAATTTTTAGTATTATAATTTTTTAAACAGTTTTCGCATGTTGATTCTTTGTCATCATCAAAGCAGGCACTTTGTTTGAAAAAACTGCGGAAACTCGTGTATTCAATATTTTGTTTAATTGTAAAACCATTAGTTTTGACTCCCTGATATAATGGTGATTGAAAAAATACGATTTTCTTAAACATTTTTCATTTTTGAAAACTTATTTTGTTGCGACAACAAAAAGCATCTTCAAACATCTTCTCACGTTTAAAAAAAAGATGTTTGAAAATACGCATTTATCTTTATCCAATTGAACGGTTTACGGAAGCAACCATTACTAATTAGTAGTGCCGTCTTTTTGACTTTATTTTAAACTAACGATTTTGACGGTTATAAAAGATTTTATAGAAAAATTTTGTTAAATATTTGCAAAAACGCCAACGTACATCAGTCTTGAAAAAATTAATGTACTTTTGTCTATATTGATATAAAAAAATCTTGGTTTAATTTGACACATTAGTGATCCACGATACTAAAATAAGTTCTTTTGCTTGGCAATAGTTTACATAAAAACCTCAACATGCATTCATCAGTTTAGTTTAGTTCAATTTTCTTTTATTTGTGCTCCGCAACGTAATAAAAATACAACTACAGTTGACCTCGGTTAATTCGGATTCTGTTAATGCGGAATTTCGCTCAACGCGATGATGAAAGTACAAATTATGTCCTCTATACTGTAATTCTTAATAAAAAGCTTCGGATTATCCGGATCTTCGCCTAATATAGATGATTTTGTCTGTCACATCAAATCCGGATTAAGCGAGGTCTACTGTATAAGTATGTAAAAATAAATATAAATAAGGCTGCAAATTAGAAAAAAGAAACAACAAACGAATTTACGTTGTAGCTTACTAAAATAGTAATGAAGTATTTATAAACGTTGTTTGAGAAAAAACAAGGTTGCTGCACCTCAATATGAATTTATTTATAAAAAAGAAAAGAAAAAGGAAAAGAAAAAAAAAACAAAAAGCACAAAAAAATTAAGTTACAGTATATTGAGGTCATTTAATAAAAACAAAACTCTGCCATGGGGGCGGTACATTGATAGGACTATAACAGAGTTTGACTTATAGAATATGATCAAGCTTCCAATTAGTAAAACCTTGAACATATCCAAAGAGAAAAACAAACCTACCGACAGAAATCCTGTTTGTATATGATCATTTCAAAGAACAAATGCCTCGGTACAACGCACACATACAAAAAAAAGAATCAATCAAAAATCATACAAAAAAAGAATCAATTAAACCGAAAATTGGAACCAATTGCCTGACAACATTAATCATATAAACATGCTGATTTAAAGTCAGAATAAATTTCTTTTAAAATTATTGCAATCTATGACAGTAAGGCAGTTGAATCGTCGAAACACTCTTTTTGTTCAGATATGTAGTTGCTTTTCTGAAACTTAACGGAAGAAAAATCAGCGATGAATTGCATGAAGAAGCAAGTAGTTTAGATGTCAGATAGTTCCTTAAGAAAAAAAATATCTGCTTTTTTAATAATTTATGCACTCGATTATTTACTCTTTTCTATGTTGTCAGGCAATTGGTTCCAAATTTTCGGTCCAATGTATCTTATAGATTGTTTAGATGCTGTATTTCTACATGATATGGGTATAATTTGGGAGTTACTTCTGTTAATCACATTAGATGTTTTTGTTTAAAATGTATTCTTGAATGCTGTAGGCAATTGTTTATTAAAAGACTTATACATGAAAATAGCCATGTTTAACTTATAATGTTGTTGTATGTTTACGTTGTACATGATGTTGGTTATTTTTGTTTTCTTTTAATTTTTAATAGATTTTGAAGATTTTGAAATGAACATCATTTTCATAAACTTATGGCAGATTTTCTGAAACTTATTAAGTAAAAGTTTGTGACCAAAACACTAAGTTATTGTGCAGTATCTTATATAACTTAGAATTAAGGAGTGTAAAAATGTTAGTTGTGATTCTTTGTTCAAAAATGATTTTCTCTGATCACTCAATATAAGGATGATTTAAGTTTGTTAAGTAACATTTCCATATGATTCTTCCATGTTAAATGTTCATTGAATACAACTTTTAAAAACTTGCTTGATGAAACTCTTTCTAAGTTAAACTCCTGTGTATAAGTTATCTAATAAATAAATTTAGTACTCTGTGTCGTTTATATAATCTGAGAAAAAAGCATGCGTCCCATCATTATGGTCCGCCCGGTACTTCAATCGGGCAACCATCCAGCGATAACACTGAACTGCTTTCAGAGATGCCAAGTAATTGCTGTCCTTTGCTACTGCCAGAAACTTGAAATTTTTTATTTATATTTTAGGTTTTGGAAATATGATTGAAATTTAGAGATACTTGCTGAGACCGTCAAACAGAGAAAATGCTGTGAAGTGTCTTTTTGAAAGACACCTCAAAATGACGCGAGTAGGTTTTGAATGCGACCGTGTCGATTACGTTCGCCATCGACACGACGCTTTTACCAACTTGGCCGTGATGTCAACTTTTTATAACAAGCACTCATTTAAAGACGCATTTTTTCACTCAAATAACAACAAAATTTTCTTTTTACCGAAATTTAATTTGGTAAGCATTTTTGCTTGAACATTGCGCATACCGGGGAGTGGGGCACTAAAAGTCTCTAGAAGAGCTTAATTGTTTGTAAGATATTGTGAACATGTAAAACTTGTATGGGTGATTCAGAACTTATAAGAGAAGGAGGGCAAAAATTTCAAGATTGATCCTAATGGTCGCAGCCTGAAAATTTTTAGAATATCTAGTACAAAGTGCAAAAAAAATATCGAAATATTTCATTGCTGTGTAAAAAATTTCAAAAATAAGCAAAAAAAGTTTTAATAAGTAAAATTAATAAGGTAAAATTTTGAAAAATTTTGAATTTATTCGTAATCTCGACTTTATTTTGTGTACAAAATTCAATAAAAAAACTTCTGAGCAACCAAAATAAACGTTGTGTAAGTTTGATTAGGTATCAAATTCCAGAAAAAAATTTGACTTAATTGACTTTAGCGAGCGTTTGCGATTAGTTTTGATTTTTCATCATATTTTTTTAGCTCAAGCCAAGTCTTAGTGATGGTTGAGAGGGGCAACAAAACGATTCACGGCTGGACAACAAGTTATCTTGATGTTCAATACATGATTGTGCATCCGGGATACAGTAAAAAGTAAGTGTAACTTCAACATTAAATTGACCCTAAAGTGCTTTACGTTTAATTTCTTTAAAAAATCATCATTTTAACTCTGAACAACAACAAATTTTTTTTTTTGCTTCAACCTTCAATTGAGGTTTATCAACCAATATGCTGCTTTGCAAATTCGATGGTTTGACTTGCTGCAACGGGTTTAGAATTCAAAAGCCCGGCCACTTTGTAAAGGTTTTCATAGTAATAAAAGTGCACTTGTAATGACCTCATTGATTTAAAGGTTTAATTATTTTTTGAAAAGGTCAATTATTGCAGAGCAAGGCTTCTTAATGTTTAAAAGCAACACTAATTTGCTTATAAAATTTTTATTTGTGCTATTATGACGATATATTTATTATAGTTAAAATCAAATTAAAACTAAACCTTTCCTTGTTATTATATCAACAACATTTTTGTCACACAAAAAACAAAGTTAATTAAAATAGAATAAAAACTATTGGTTACGTTGGTTATGGTAGTATGTAATATCGAATTTATATATATGCTTTAAATTAAAATTTTGCGAATGATTATTTTTTATCCTGTTGTAAATTTTAATGAGGTTTTTTGGAAATTCAACATTTTTGTTTTTGTGAAGCTTTCTGAAAGGTTATAAGGTTAACCGTAGTCCTTTATAATTAAGCTGCATATATCGTGAAGTCTATGCAATAGACAGTACGCAGGTTTTGATTTTTATAAAAAATTGGATTGCCATTCGCTTGCTTGCAATCCTTACTTGGAAAGTGAAAATCGATGTCCTTTTTCTTTTCATGCAGTTTTTTTATCCTTTCAGATATTTCTTCAACGATATTGCACTTCTGGTGTTAAAACAAAACCTTTCTTTTTCAAGCTATGTCAGACCTGTTTGTTTAATAGCTTCACCGGGACAAGATTTTATTTCGCTCAATTCTAAACGCTGTGTTGTGACAGGTTACGGTGATATAGGTAAAGTTAATTATTGGTATTACTGCTTGCTTAAAAATCATTGTTAGTTTTTCAGCAGTCGTCTTTGATACGTTAAAACTCCATTGCAAGTAGTTGGATTGAAGCCTTAAAAAACATAAAAAATGAGCCAGACTTACCAACAAAGCCCTGGTTTTAAAACTAAGTTTAAAATGAAATATTTATGAGATTGCAAATGACTTAGCCTGGAATCAAACTCAAGTTTGTCGTTTTGGAGATAAACGCTCGTAACAAAATCCAGTTTGGTCGGAGTTGAACAAGAAAATCATCAATGCTATTTTGGTTTAAATTCTGCATTGTTTCTAAAATACAAAAGATCAACTTAAAATTAGCATTAGCTCAACGCACCTTACATCAATTCCTCGCGAACCCATTCATGCTCGATTTCAGATCCGTCGGTGGACGGCCGCGTTTTTCCGGGCGAAGTCTTTCAAGCTCAAGTTCCGATTATTGAACAGGAGAGATGTCAATCCGCTTACAGAACAATCCAAATTCCGGTCACGAATCGGCAGGTGTGCGCGGGGGACGGACGCGGCGACGCTTGCCAGGTAGAAGCGCCCGAAGATGAATCGATTTGAATTTCTATTTCAGTTTGAATTTGTTAAAAAAAGGTCTAGGTCTACTTATCAACGAGCAAGACGGGACCGACTGAGGCCAGCTTTCGCAGTAACAAATAAAGTGACTTCAGCTTTTTCCTTTTGGCAACACTTTTGTGCAAAGAAGCCTATCAAGAAAGCGAAAGAAATAAAAGTTTTTTTCTTTCGGTGTTTGAAATAAAATTAGTTAACATCGGGTAACTGTTGCCGAAATTTAAATAAGAATTATACGTTGAGTATATCATATGAATTTTTCTCGTTTTTTTTTAAACATATTAAAAAAACGCTTCGTTTATGTAAAAAACACAAGTGAACTAGATTGAGTGCAAAAAAGCAAAGGGGAAAAAGTTTTAACATTGAAAATTTTGCCTTTTGTTTGCAGGGGGATTCGGGCGGACCTCTGGTGTGTCAAAATCAGCAAAACTATCGCTGGTATCAAGTCGGAGTTGTCTCATACGGCGTGCTGTGCTCTGACGAACGCTTCCCCGGTATCTACACGAGGATTTCGTCCTACAGCAGATGGATTTTTAATGGTACTGTTTACACTGCATTGTTTGTTTGTTGAATTAGGTGAAATACGATTTGCTGAAACAAGGAGCGGCAAAAACTTTTTGACTTGTCTAGGGACAAGTTTTTGAAGAAGGAAACCTTTTTGGTGGAAAAGGCTCAAGCAACAAACGCAAATTTTAATATTAAGAAAACGTTTTCTTAAAAACTTAGCAATGATAAAAAAAAAGATTAAAGGTCTTTGCTTTTAAAATTTGGCTGCTGTGTTTTCTTTCATTTGCTTGGCCGCAAATACTTTTGATAAGGCGAAATGACATTTGGATCAAGAAAATTGAACGCTCCTGATGCGAGTTCGTTAATTTGCCCAAAGAAAACATTTACTTTCAAACTCAATTAAAGACTTTTTTTGTCTTTACTAAGCTTGTAAGTAAAATTATCAGCAATATGCTTGAGTTTGCCTTAGTCGAGATTGCCTTTTTAACATAAAAATGCCTTTTTTCAAATATTGCTAATGGATTGTTGTTTGCTGTTGATAAAAAAAGTTGAATGGTTCTTGTCTAAACCAAAAAATGTTTCTCTCTTGCAAGTTTCGAAGGGCACAATCTGCCTCCTGCTTCCGCTTTCGGCGCACCTTCAAACAACTGCTGAAAACTATTCCGACTTGTATCATAATTCTACGTAATAGCTATATGTTTTTATTTCTTGAAAGATAATTTGAAAATATATTTGCGTTTGCATTCCTAATAAAAAATTTCGATTTTTTTTAATCCAATTACTATGTTTGTCAAGGGCATAAAAACAATCTCAAAGCTTCCATATTTGTCTCTAATCATAAAAAGATCTAATTTACTATAAAGCAACATTTTATAACGTTTAATAGCATGACAAAAATTTCGCTTTAATTTAAAGATAAAACATAAGAACCACTTAGTTGCTATAAAATCACTTATTCGCAGCAACAATAACTTATATGTTGTATATTTTATCATTGCCACACTTTTCGTTCGGCTTTGATATTTGCAATTGCTTTTTATTTCTGTGTCTTAGTAATAAAATGGACCGAGGCATGTGCCAATGGTCATTTTCTGACCGGTACCAACGCAAGTATCTTGTCGGGAACAATAACTTCACCCAACTATCCTTTCGATTATCCGTCCAACCTGAATTGTGTATGGACCATAGTCTCTTCGAGAAACAGAGTGAGTGGTTGTTTTAATTGATTGCGTCATAAATACCAGATTAGGTGCGGATGGTCTTTAAGAACAAAAAATCTTTTCAAAGACTTGTTTAATTGTTGCCAGCCGACTCAATATATAGAACTGATAAAGTAATATTTTCAAGAGTCTTGAAATTTATTATAGCGAGAAAAACTATTCTATGTTCTTAAAAAACAAAACAAAATTGAGTGGTAAAATTTCTGGGCTTGACTTGGCCCATGATGGGTCATCTTATTTTTTTTAAAAAAAACTTTCGTGTTTTAGGTAGTTAAAATATCCTTTCTTCAATTTTTACTATATGGTTTGTGTTACGTGGACAGTGGAGATTCGTTATCAATTTATACTGACGGGTCTTTGGTAAGAAACCTAATGTTTGTAATAATGCTTTCGCGAAAAAACGTACAAAAAATACCTAGGGTTGGAATTAAAGTTTCTTGGCTCATTATCTTGTATCACGTAAAGGAAATAATTATTTCAAAGTTTCTTGAAGTTATTCAATCCAACGTAAAATAAACAATTGATTTGTAGTACAGAATTTGAAGATAGCTAACAAAAAAAAAGCTTAGAGATGATTTTTTTAGCCATGAAATATAATAGCAATGCTGCATTTGGTGGTGATTTAAAGCTTTAAGTTTGATAGTAAGAAGTTTGAATAGTTTGTTGACTGCAAAAAATAAGAACTCAAAGAAAGATCATCTAACTGCGAAACACTAAAGTTTGATCTTAAAGCTCATTATCTATAGATAATAACGACATAAAGTTTCAGTTGATATTCTTTCTTTCTTCATTTCTTTATTTGATTTCAAGTTAATCCGTTCATGCAGCCGGAGAACACCGGAGTTCATCACCACTGAAGCTTTAAACGTCACAATCCATTTTGTTTCCAACGAGGAAGGATTTGATCGCGGATTTTTGATTCATTGGAAAGGTAAAAAATTTCTTTAAACAAATTCTAATTTGAATTTGTCAATAATTTAAAAATTCCAGCTAAAAGCCACTACAAAAAATAAAAGGTAAACTTTAAAACGGAATATAAGTCAACGCCAAATCCAAATCCTATCCAGGATAAATTTTTTGATTTTTTGTTATGTATGTGTGATCTATTAAATTGACAGTTAACTTTTATCAGCAGCATTATCAATCCTATTGATCTTGTTGTACAAAAACTTTGTTTTACAACCTCCCAACCCGTACCGCACAGGTGCACATTTTCGTATTTCGAAAAAGAAATCAACTTTGTAACAATATTTTTTCGAGAAATAATTAATTGTTTTGAAAAAATTTATTTGATGTTTAGAAAATAAACAACTTTTTCTTGCAATTACAAACTGTGCAAGTTGCTATATATATTTAATTTTTTTAGATTTTAAAGGCAAAAAAATTACCCCAATTTTTTTAAAGTTGTTTTTGCAAAAATTCATTATTTTGGTCTTGAAACTTGTTGTATTTCAATTTCTATTGTTCTAAATCAAAACTAAGTCAGTCTTATCAAACTTGTTTTTTAAGTTTTTCGATTGGATGAAATTGAAAATCCCAATGAAGTCTACGGATTCATAAATCACTTTTTTACCGGATATGTCGATCTGGATTTAAATCCTTGATACTTGTATATCAAAATATGGGACGAAAGCACGCTAGGCTAACGCGTTAACAGTAAAACGCCCGGGCACGCTTGTCTTTGAAATACTGTCAATATTGCTCAGAGTGTTAATGCAAAATAAAGATAAACAAAATAAAAAATTTATTTTTAGATTGTAGATTTTATTAAAAATCAAAATTGTGGTTCAGACATAAATCTGTGCGAAAGCCTATTTTATGACGATGCTAGTTTGACACTCGTTTGGAAAAACACTACCGCTTGTACAGGCCTAATCGATATAATTCAGAATATCTTATTACAGTCTTAAAAAGAGCCCACGATATAGGTTAATTTGATATTCTAATATTGATCCCTAACTAATAACTTTTTACTTACAAGCTACATTACCACCTATGTTAGATAATTACACATGTCTTTTGATCTGTACAAAATATACAGCATAACACCACAATACAAATCTGTGGAAGAAATGTTTGCAAGAAGCAAAGATCATTCAAATGGAAATTGAAGTTGACTTTATTAGTGGATAAAAGATTGTCATTTTCAAAATTTACTTTAAAGACGTGGGCAACAAAAACTAGTTCCTACTTAGTGAAAACCTAAATTTGCTTTGGACTATACTTAGATTTAAAAAAGGTTAAAAGTCTGTAAATTCTAAAAAAAGGTTAAAAGTCTGAAAATGATTAAAAAAAGCTCTCATTTTATTTGGGTTGAAAAAGAGTTTTTACCATTTTTGTTTGTAAAAGCCAATTAAATATCACAAATGTCATCACTTTAAATTGATGATCTACTAGACTCCAGAATCATCCGTTTGATGGCAGCAACGAAAATAAAAGCAATTCACAAAGTCTTGTTTGAGCGCTCAAAAATTTTAGATTGGGACCGCAAATAGTTAGTTAAAGAATTCTTGTTTTAACAATCGCTTTTGTAGAAACCGAATAAGCTTGTCAGTTAAATTATAGCGGGTAGGATTAACCAAAGTTTACTGATTTTTTTTTCTCGTTAGATGGCGACTTCAATCTTTCTAGAAACAGTAGACCTCGGTTAATCCGGATTCTGTTAATGCAGAATTTCGCTTAACTCGGATGAAACTGAAAGTACAAATGATTTCCTATATACTGTAATTCTTAATAAAAAGCTTCGAATTATCTGGACTTTACCTAATTTGGATGATTTTGTATGTCAAATCGAATCCGGATTAATCGAGGTCTACTGTATTTCATTAATACTAAAAAAGCTCGAGTTTTCAGAAAAAAATTTTTTTAAATAAACGTTTGAAGTGTATTGCTTAAGCAAATAGACAAAAAATGTTATAATCTTAATACAATAAATCTTTTGGCAAGCTATAATAAAGAAGGAAACACAAGTTTCTGTACAAAAATCACTAAAGCTGTTTTTGTAAATCAAAAAATTTCGCGTTCTAAGATAATTTTGTTCACAGACGATTTTTTTATTGCAAAAAAGCGAAGCATTGGGTCAAAAAAAAAGGTATTATCAGGTAAAGCTAATGAATTTGAAATAAAGAAATTAAAATAACTGTTATTGCACCGCTTTTTTTTGTATCTATAAACAGCAATAAGATTATCAGTTAGAAATCGAGTAGAACTTGATTCCTAGCCAGAAAAAAATCAGGCAATAAAATACCATCTTCCTGTATTATAAAGTTTCACTACCTCCAAATTAGCATAAACCCATTGAACTGTGATTTCAAAATGCCTATTACTCATCATTTCTGAACTCTTTTGGAGACATAGACCCCCAAGCTAATTTTATGAAACTCTATGGAACCCGAGCCTAAGTTTTTCTTTTTATCAATAAAGTAAAGACTTTTCTTGGGGGGGCTCTTTAATGCACTTTTTATTGAAAAAAACTTAGACTTGGTGTCCATTTAATGTTTCTAAGTGAAGACAAAAAAAATCTTTTACCCAGCGGTTAAAAAGAAAAGCTTACCGGAACTTCGGTTTTTCATCTAAAAATATTTCATTTTTACGTAGGCAAAGTCTAATTTTTCCAATAAAAAATCCTATAAAGACAAGATAAAAAAAGAAAATAAACCGAAGTTCCGGTAAGTTTTTTTTCAATAGCCAAGTAAAAATCTTTTTTTTTTATTTTGGTCTTCACTAGTAATATCCGTTTTTTAAACGATCGATTTTGACTTTTAAGGAATGTTTTGGAAAATGTGGTATGTTGATGGCAACTATAGTTATGTAGAAAAAAACTCTGGATTACCTCGATAGGTCATTATGGACCCCTGGGCACATATGGAGCACAGCTTAGAAACCCTATTTTAACTGCTTAATAACTTATTTATCCAACTTGATAAAGGCTTTCGAGATTAGTTTAGGCCATTTTTATCCAAAATAATATTACTGTACTTTCTTTGAGTTTTAGTTTTTAATTATTATTTACCTTTTTACTTTTTTCAATTTATTAGAGTATAAAACCATTTGTTTATGAAAAATTAGATGCTTTGTTTTCTTCTATCAAGTGCCATTAAAATTTCGAATCTCACAAACTTCTATTATTGGTTATACTCGCTAAAAATTATTCTTTTTAAGAGCAAGGTTTATGCAACAATTGTTTTGTATCTTCCTCTAGACTACAAATTTTAGCAGTATGCACACTTTTTGTGTAAAAGCAAATATTTTCTCTCAAATTGTATGGTTTTGAATTTAAAATCGATCAACCAAATAGCTTTTATGAATGGAGGAAATAGATTTTGCTTTTAAGATATGCACATAAAAGTAGCTGTCCTGGCAGTTGAAAACTAGTGCAATGCGGTCGTAAGCAGCGAAGTAGCAATGTGACATTGGTCGAAATCGAACGAGTCTTTGCATTTGTATTTTCCACGGTAATAAGTTAATTGCCTTGATTGTAAAAGGTTAAATTATCCCTGCGTGTGCATTTTTGTCGATCAATTGAATATGTTACAGGCCAGAAGTGATTTTGGTCATATACATTAAAGCAGTGGCAGAGATAGGAGTGATTCCCTACTTATTTTTCTACAGTAAAATTCTTGCTTGCAATAAAACTAACGATAAATATTTTTTTGTTTTGAAATAATAGTTGTTTTTTCAAAAAGATTTCTAAACCAATGCATTACACCAAAATAATCGACTCTCATTTATTTAAAATCAAGCCCAGCAACCAATCACAGACCGCAACAGACTTTGTTTTGAATTGAAATGATCCTTATTTTTTTGACTGAAAAAATTTACCCTGGTTGAGTTTCAATTCAGTGTCATCGTTATGCTTCTCGAATCCGCGTTAAAATAACCCAGTTCATTTCAAATACGACCGCACTTGACCTCTGCGATGGGCCACGTCCACGCTATTGGTTCAAATTTCTTTTAATCCGTTTCAGTTTGGGACCTTGTCCTTTTCTGTTTTTATAGCATTTCAAATTACTGGTTACAGAAATTTTTTTTTTGCCGATTTCTGTTAAGTTTAAAAAAACATTGTCACGCCGAGCTGATCAAGTTCATGCCAATTATTGTTGTTAGTTTTATTGCTACTTTTTTTAAAGCCGAAAGCTTAGCTAAACTTACTGTTTGTTTGCTTAGTAAATGGGTAAACTTGGCAAACCACATTTTTTAAATACAAAATCAAAAGCTTTTGAAATGCAGATGCTATACTTATCAACTACAGTACTACTGAATGACTTAATGCTAAATAACAAATGGAAAGTAAGTTTGGTGACAAAAAGGTTTAAAAGCAATTTAATCTTTTTGGTAATACTGGTTCCTTATTTTAGTGTATGACAAAATGCATGACAATCTTATTATCTAAAGACAAAAACATTTATGATTCTTTGCATCAGCCATTGGATTTCAACTACAGGTTTTCAGGAGGATGCCTAAGATAAAATAAAACTCTGAAATGGGATGAGAAAGGTTGATGAAGGATTGAGGTAAATCCTGCCCCTTTTGGAACAAAACTGGACACCCAGAAACAACAAAAGCAACTTAAGCTTAAAAAAAGCTGAAAGTATTTTTTAAACAATACTTGGGAACACAGGAAGGCAAAAAGAATCAATCTGTCTGTGTGAGATTTCACAACATCGAAGAAAGACAAACATTAGTTTAACTTCACACCTTTTAACAAAAGAGAACAAGTTCTAACAAAGTTCATTTCGTTAGTAGGTGATTGGACAGGATCAAATGTCATGTGATGCCGTTCCCAAGCATTGTTATGTTACAATCATTTTGCACCTTCCAACAAAAGAAATCCAAAATAAAAGGCTTTGTTGAAGTATCACTGCTCTTTCAGTAACACCTGCATAATCTACACAAAAATTATAATCTTTTAACATATTTTAGGGTTGAATTTATCCAAAACAAACATCATTTAAACAATTTCTAATAATTTCTACTTACTTTATTCAGTTAACAGCAAAATTAAAGCCAATGATTAAAAACTAGTATCTTCTACTAAACTCGTAAAATCCCCGCAACTGTCTTTATTTTTACTTTTTTAAAAGCGAGATTGAAATTATCCTTAAGTGGAATGGTTCAAACTTGATTTTCATTAAGTGTGATCCATTCAAGTTTTAAAGGCACAACTTTTATAATAAAGTGCTTTAAACTTTGAGAATATACTAATTTTTCTAGCTTGAAGTGAATACCGTACTAATGGGTCACCCAAACTTTTTTTTAAACCGTAAGGCTGCTCTGTGTTAAAAAAATATTAGCGGTATCAAATTGATATTTCATCTAACACATGGGCCATAAAAAAATTGTGTAATTTTGTTTTGAATTGGCAACTTTATCTTAAAAAATACTTGACAATATATTAAAAATATATTCTGTAAATAAAAAAATCATCAAGCAAAGATGAAGAAATTGAAGGTTGCAGAAAAATTTTTACACGACTTTCATTCGATATTGTGGAAAATGTGAAAGAAAAGTTTTTCATAAACTTTTCAACACATAAGATACGATATCTTCATAGTTTATACATTAGATGTTTCTCTTATTCATAAGTTTAAAATTTAAACTTTTTTTATACATAGTTACAGTAAACGTATGTCTTTGCACTTTCTGCGTAATTACGTATACGTAAATAATTCAGAAAAATAAAAATTTTTAGTAAATATAATAAGATTTATTCACTAAAAATATTTAAAACTTTATTCTTTGTTTTGAACCTAAAACAGTCACGCCTGTGTGAAAATTTTAAAATGACGTTATTCTTAAAGAAGTGTTATTTTAAAAGGTTTAATGATCAGCTGACAATATAGAAATTTTGTTTTGTCTTCTTTTCACATAAAAGCAACGTTTTAACCAACAGGTGCGATTGGTTTTTGTTGTTTTTACACAACAAGAGCCGCAGTTGGCCCGGCAAGCCGTTACTTCGGCCGCAAACTGATCATCTAGCTTAATCAGGTTACTTAAGAAATCGATGTTGTAAAAGAAAGTTTATTTAAGCTAAGAAAACACAGCATTTATACCAGCTTGAATTTTTGTTTGTTAATTCCTTTACAAAAGAGCTGGCTTTTGTGTCAATCGAATAAAAGCCATTAAGTCCAATGACTTTAGTTCAATGATTAGATGTAGGTTTACATAAGCAAAAAAAACCTTAAAGTCTTAACATGAAATGAAGAGAAATCCTTCTTACGAGGCATCTCCACCCATTCAACTGCAAAAATTATAATCCGTTGTTATTTTGACTTTGTTGGTTTTTCCTGTTTTGACGATAAAATTAGATTGATAAAGTGACACAAAGTAAAAAAAGCTCGCTAAAGACTCTTTATTTAATATAATTCGTAGTTATCATTATTAAATTGTTTTAAATTTGCATCCGTCAAAATCTAATCCACAGACTGACTGAAACTTTAAGTAGATGAATTATTTTAAAATTTTAATTCCATAAACAAAAAATGCAACTATTTCAAAAAGTTGAAAAAAAATTTTTTTTCTAAAGAGAAAACAAAAAATCATTATTTAAAGAGATCGGGAACAAGAGGTATTTTTTTTCGGCTAGGGTAAAACGATATTTTTGAGGGTAACGGCGAAATTTGACATCAATTGGAGAATTGCTTAATTTTTGCATAAAATAGATTTTTTGCTACGATCTTATGTAGTGATTATGAATAGCAGTAAAAAAAAGAATATTTTCGAAACTTCGAGTTACCTGTTAGAAATGTTCGTGAAAACGGAGCCAAAAAACTGGATTATTTATCTGTAGCTTCTGATTCGAACTCGGAATCAGATTTTATTTTAATCAATTTCAGATCCGGTTTGGATTCGGATTTGGCTTTAGCACAGCTTAAGTGATAGGTTTGGTAAACTTAAAAATTTAATCACACTCAACTGCTCTAGCAAGCCGTGGCCATATACTGATAATACTAAAGACTTTAATTTTTGGTCTTGTAGTGGCCGTAACTGCTATTATAAGACTAGAACTTTGAGCCTAAATATTGATTTCTTTTTGGCGGATTAGCACAGATTTACGAGAGAAGTGGAAAGGGTTGGAAGATACAAAATTTAAAATTTGAAGCTTGTGCTAAAGCTCCAACTGCATTTGATGAAAAGTTTTACAGGTAATAGGTTTCCCTTTACTGAATTGAAAGCAACCAAAACGTTACTTCCGTTTGTACAACAGAATTCATGAACTAGAATTTTCTGCTCATATCAAATATAAAAACAGTTTCAAATCGTTTGTCCTTATTTGGCAACTTTTTAATAGTTCTCGCTTCATAAACATCATTTATTGATGAAATAATGGAGGCAATAAAAAGTTATCAGTTTTTGCACTAAAGTTTTTATCAGTGCTTTGTTATAAATAGAATTTTTAATATTGTATTTTATAACATCATTTAATAATGAACCAATAAGGTGCACTAAGAAGCAATTGTTTTAAACAAAAGATTATCGATAAAGGACATTTGTTACAGGGTAACAAAGACTTTAGCAAATTGTGTTGGGGTAACTTCACTTGAAGTAGATATCCTTATCACACAGTTGGTTTAATTGGTTGGTAAGTTTAAAGCAGTCGTTTTCAAAGTGGTCAGTATTGACCTCCAGGGGTTGGTTGGAATATCCAAGGCGTTGATTGGGGTTCAATAAATGTCCGAGAGTCGGTAAATGACTAATGGGTTTAACGGCAGCAGTTAAGCAACGTTACGTTATTTGCAAATGTACTAAGCAAAAAAATCTATGGTTCATTTCGTTACTATACGAGTATTTATACTTTTGATTCGCAGGAAAGCGTCGAGGCGCTATTGACCTGCTTCCGGAGATGCCAAGGCATTGCTGTCCACTTGAAGTTTTTATTTAGGTTTTTTAGTTTTATCACGATATGACTGAAATTTGCCATGACGACCGAGCAGAGGAAAGTGCCATAAATATCTTTACCAAGCACAGAGCAGAATGGTACGAGTAGATTTTGAACCAAGACCGTTGCGGTGTTTTTTGCAGCTGTTGGAAAAAACAAAATTGTACAAAAGCAAACACAAAAAATATTTTTACTTTAATGTTAGATTACATTTGGATTAGGTTAGAGGGTCAATTAAAAATTTAGCTTAAATCGGAATCGACGTGCAAAAGCTTTTGGGAACCACTGTGTTAAAACAAATCTTTTTTACATAGTATTATTAAAAAGAGTCTAACTAATACTGTATAACTTTGATAAATAATATTTACGCATCTATATGCAAAATTTTTATCTTCAATAAAAATATAATTTGGTATTTAATAAGTAGAAATTTCATTATAGTTTTGCTTTTGTAAACAATCTCTCATGACGATATTCTACATTTCTCATTGCCATGGATCCCGTGATCGTTTCCAACATAGGTTATATCTTTTTCAGTTGCCGGACAACAGCAGTAACGTTAAACTTACAGTAATTATTAAGTTTTTTCCAAGCTCGATTTTAATTCTTTAGCAAATACTAGAATATCACAGTTTAATTACATTTTTTTTGTTTGTTTTTAATTTTTTAAAAAGTCTTACAACTGTTATTTATAGCTGCTTCTAGAATAGAGAATATATACCTCTAGTGCGTTTTTCAGGGATATAAGAGCATAACGAAAAGGGAATTTAAATTAATATGTTGATTACGGTGGCCCCTATACAATGCTCCAATTATTGGGCCGTGGGTCGACTGTTTCTATTAAAAATGTATTAGCTCCGAAAATAAATTACATCGAAGACTAATTTCCAATCTTTTTGACGGTTTGCTCGAAAAAATTAACTTTTACTATAACCATTATTCTTTCGAATTCAATAAATAAAATACCAAAAGACTTTTAAAAGTAAATTTATAAGCAAGTTTAAGCCGTTTTTTCAACAAAACTTGTCCACAATCACATGCGATAAGTAAACAATTTTATTTGTACGCTCTTGAAATAAATTCGTACATCATTGATTTTCTAACTAGTTTTAACCCTTTGAGACCCAGACTACTTTATTTTTGTTTTTAAAACTTTTTTTTCGACTATGTTGGTAAAAAGACATAATCTAACACATGTATTCAAAAATTTGACCAAAATAATAATTAGCAGCGATTTTCCGGTAGCGATACTTTAAAGTACCAACAGTTTTTAGCGGTCTAAAAAACAATGCCCGAAAAAATGATCGTGCTTTCTGTTTACTCATAAATGGTTGCAATATTCACAAAAACTAAACAAAATATTAAAACAATGCATAAAATGATTAAGAATCATTATGACGCATTTTTAATGATTGCCAATGGCATAAATAAGATGCAGTATTAACTGTGGTGTCACATTATTTACATCACTATAATATTAAATTTCACAATTCATAACATAGAAATTAATAAGCAATTTTTTAGGCTCATATTTGCATATTAATTTCTTACACAACGTATCGGTAGGCTTTTGGTAGCCTGATACGCATTATACGAGTATACAAAATTATAAGACTTTATTTCAATGGTACGCAAATGTAGGGTCTCAAAGGGTTAAGATTATGACGTTACGAATATCGAATTCCACTACTGTAAAGCTTCTGAATAAGATTGAATTTGATTTGTTTACTTAATTACACCCTGTACCTTGGTGTTGCCTGAAAATTTAGAGTCAAGTAAATAAATTTAAGGTTTTTTTTCTCGTTTTTCAAGTCATGTTAAAGATAAACGTAAAACTATTTGCAAGATTCTTGCAACCGTAACAATAATTTTAAAAAGTTTACCCGAAGTTATAAAAGCATTTTCACAAAAATCACGACTATCTTTACAAGGTTTACCAATAAGGAAGCAATTAAGAGTTGAGTTAAAATAATTTACTGAAACTCTTTGCTCAAGTCGATATTGTGCGAAAGCTCTATTGAAACAGGTGTCCCGCACCAGCTAAGATAACGATTACATGTGAGTTTTTGTTTAAAGACAAATTTCAATCTCGTATTGGCTATAAGAGCACAACTATCTCGTGTTAACGATCTATTTAATTTATTATTTGACTGAGGAAACAAAATTTTTATGATAAAAAAGCAAACTAGTTGATAAAAGCCATGTTAAAATTGCTGCTTAAGCTACGATGTTATCTTGCGCAGGCCGTGCGTTTTATTGATGTTGTAAAATATCCTTCTTATACACAGGGTACGGAGATGGATTTCGTTTCGATGAAAGGTCAACATTATGGAGGATCTTGTAAAACAAGTTGTGTTTCCGTGAACCTAGACTATCACAGCGATTTACTTAAATTGTGATTTTTCGTTTGAGAGATTATCAATCTTTTAAACAGAATTATAGGATTTGACACGATCAAAAATTGCAAAAATTGTCGGTTCGATTCTTTTACAACTCGCACGTTTTTTTGTAAAATTTTAAACTTGTTTGGAATACGACTAAAGGCTCATTTCCACTACAAGCGTTAGCGGGAGTATTTTTTGTTTGTTTTATTGATTTTCTGCTTTTCTTTGCGCTCATGCACGGAAAGAAGCAAAAAAACTTGTTAATAAACAAAGAATACTCCCACTAACGCTTTTAGTAAGAACGAGCCCTTATGAAGAAAGTTTAAGTGGTAATTAGAATACTGTTTGTTTGCAAAAACATCCACTTTGATGGGTTTCCAGGTTTGATTTTTTAAGTATACTTTTTCTTGTTTCGCGTACGCTCTCTTTTCACCAAAAAATATTTCAATTTTATTCCACACCACAAAAAATTTAATTTTTTTTATTAATATCCGGATCGCAATTATCAATTTTGTACCAATGGAATCATAATCTACATATTTTCAACCGATCAAAAATCCAAAATTTTTTTCTGCTCATAAAAATTCTCTCACTCAGCTCTTGGAGAAATCAAGGAGCAATCTATATTAGTTGTCATGGCAAAGCTTTTTTGTTAGCGACTTTTTAAGATGATAAACAAACCAATCTGTTTCTTATATTGCGTCTGCAAATGTATCGAAAAATAAATCTGATTGAACTTTAAAAAGTTGAGTGAGAATTTTTTGAGCAGAGAAAAAAATTTGGATTTTTGATAGATTGGAAATATGTAGATTACAATTCCATGGGTACAAAATTGAAAATTGAATCAGGATCACCCAGTCGGTTTCCTGATCAATGATGATTCCTGATATCGGCAGAAAAGAACTAGGGTTGATTTTCGGGACAAAATCAGAAAAGGAGTAAGAACATCGCAAACTTGTAACACCCCTCAGAACGTCAAACGCGTATCGATAAAGACCCGGTTTAGTTTTTACTCAAAAACGTTTATTTGTTTGCTTCTCGATCCTTTTTTTTTTTTTTTTATGACAAATTTGTTTTGAACTATTTGCTGCTTTCTATTTTAAGCGGAGCCACCATGGTAGGTAAATAGCGTGACTACATTGAGGATTTTATCTTGAAGTGCTTTTGCCAAGGAGACAACAGAAATCACTTAGATAGACTGAGCATCAAACTCGCGTCCTTCTCACTAGTCAGGGCGTTAGTCATCCGTGTTATTCCGGTGCTAAATCTAACATTCTTCTCGATACTTTAAAGCGCATAAAATCCGCATTTTTTACGACAGCTTACCTTTTATCGATGACGTAATAATGACTACAGTTGATTTAATTTCGTTTCGTTTTCAAAACAGTGCTGAAAATAATCATCTTGAAAAATCATTTCTCCAAATAATGTTCAAACTTGGGTCAGTATAAGATTTCCATTGTAAATACATTGTCATTAACTGTTGTTTTAAATTCAATTTGTTCCAACCACTTGGTTTGTCAAATGCTAAATAGAATTCGTTTGTGATGCCTTGAGAATAATAATATTGGCAACTGTTTGAACAAATGTGTTTCTACAACTTCACCATAATGCTGCTTTGACAAAACACGCCAGCTAAATCTTTAACACAAGTGTTTCTTATAAAGATCTTGTCTTTGTAATGGATGATCGAGCAAGAATTAGGAATGTTGTTTTAAGGTTTGTTTTCAGAAAGAGCCAAAATTCAACTTTTGATCTTGTAAGATAATTCACAATTTTCTTACTTCAAGAAAAAAACAAAAGAAAACCAGCAAGAATTAAGTTACCAATGGAAATAGCATCTATTTAGCAAAGAAGATTTCTTTTAAATATCAAAAACGAATTGGAAAAATTTTTAAACTTTATAGTTGCGCAGAATAAAATCTTTTTGCTTTCAACTATATGCTATTTAGAACATTATACAGGCACAAATTTTTTTCATTAACTTATCTTAAACGTTACAATTAAAATTAGTGCTTTACAATTACTTTATTATCCAAAACAGATTTGTTACTTGGAAACCAAAATAGTTGCTAAAACCAAAATAATTGTAAAAAAATCTACTTTAAATTAAACAGAAAGATGAATGTTATGCAAATGCAAAGACTTATGTAATTACAATAAACTTCCGTCAATAGATTTTAAGAATTGCTTGTCCAAGGAAGGTTAAACGTCATTATCATCATCATCAACATCATCATCATCACTGTTAATCCTTCTGATATGTAGAACAGCATTTGAGGCGTTAAACTCAGGGTCACCGTCAAGCGAATAACCCAACCTACTTTCGGAGGTGCCAAGATATTCCTGTCCGGTTCAAATTTTTATTTTTTGTTTTGTTTTTATGCTGTGATATAAGTACTTGCGCGGACATTAAAGTAGGGAAAGTGTGGTAAGCTGCCTTTTCCAAGGACACAACAGAATAACGAGAGCAAGATTTGAACCCAAACAGCGTCGATCGCCGTTTCCATCAATACGACCCTTGATCAACTCACCTACGTTGCCGACAAACTTCGTAATAAAGATAACTGAAACAAATATTTATTTTATTTCACGCCTCCAACAATAAGTGCTATTGTTTTATTTCTTTAACCGAAATTCTATTAATACAAGATCCGATTTCATTTCTTAAAAGCAAGAAATTGCTAGTTCAAAATTCAGTAGTTCAAAAAAGTATAAACTTTTGGCCTGCAATAAAGCTGATCAGAATATTTCAAAATTAAAAATTCAAAAAAAGGTGCAAGAGAGACCTCAAACTTTATATTATATTTATTTTACATTTATTACTATCTTGCAAGTCACAACATAAAATCATTTTGTTGCTTCTCCTGGAATTTTGCAGTATTGAATATTATTGCTAAGAGATTTCAATGTTGCATTTAGTTTTGTGGCCAAACAGAAATAAAAGATGATTGAGCTCATTTTAAAAACGCTTAAAAAGTATATTTTGTTACATTTTTTAAGCGTTTTGATTGTTTCGTTATTGTTGCAAACTTATTACAAGCGATTATATTGCTCATTTGATTCAGACGACATAACTTATATTTATAGCAATCCAGCTTTTTATAGAAATTAAAATTGAAAAATTTCCTGTGTGGAAAGAACAACTGGTTAAAGTTTTGATGTTTTATCATTCTTACTACAGAGATTAAATTTGCTGAAGCAAATTTAGTTCCGATGCTTCAGTTTTTTTGAGCTAAAGATGTTGTGTTTTTTTTATCAGTGTAGCTGATAAAAAATTGCAAGCAAAGTGAGTTTAATGCTTAGCCTATCTTACAAATTTTCGTAGTGCCCTTTAGAATGGCAGCTTACAACAAATTCCAAAATGAAATAATGTACTTACCTACACAGGTAACTCTCCTTAAACAAGAAGTGGCGACCAGCTCAAAAGAAAATTTATTATACAGTAAATATAAGTGGTTACATCTGGCCCTGTAAAGAAGTATATTTAGTATTTTTATGCGATTTCTTAAAAATATGCATAAGAAAATTCATTCTATTGTAAAGATTTTTATCATGAAACGAGTATGAGACAAGAAAAAGAAGTTTAATTGCAATCTAGCTTTTACCTGTCGCCTGGAATGTTTTTGATGCTAAGTTGAGGCTACAGTAATGTTTTTTTCATGTGTTTGCAAAAAAAAAAAAAGCAAAAAACAATCAAATAAAAACTTTTTAAAAATTCAACTAAAGTAACAAAGATTCGCTGTCAAATAAAAAGATCTTTTTGTTAAAGAAATTATCACAGAAAGCTTACAAGTATTACAAATAATTTCGAATAATTTTTTTATTATGAAATATAAAAAATTTAGCAGATAAAGTCATTTGATCTGATTTAAAAGCATTTCATGTTATACACTGATGGCAATCTGGTAATCCGTCAGCGTTCAATCAACGTGGGGGGCTCAAAATACGTAATCTTCTTTTTGCTGGTGGGTAATATTTCAAATTATTTTTACTTAAAATCATAACAAATCTAAAACAATAAATTCAATTTTACAAAGATTTTTATTTCATTTGAACTTATACAATATATTGGTTTTAAATTCAGTTTTTATAGAAAAAAGTAGTCTCCGTAACAAACAAAATTAATTAATTAAACATTAACTTTGCACAATTCAAGTTTAAATTTGATTAATTTTTAATATAGGAAACAATGTTTTTATCAGTGAAAAAGTATGTATGCATTCAATAATATAAAATCAAGAAAAAAAAGGAAAACTTTCAAAAAAATCTTTTCCAAATCTATACTGTAAGCGTACTGTACAGTATATAACGTATCTATTAAGATCTTGGACACTTGAACAACGCATTTTATATAGGCCTTTGTAATTATTGCTACTTTCTTGAAATACACAAAAAAGATTGTATTTTTATCAATTAATGATTGTTTAATCAAGAAAAACCTCACAGGGAGTAATAAGATATGATATATGATTTAAGTTCAAAAACATCGAAAACCATGTTGTTGAGACAAATTTACCTCAATCCATAAAGCGAAACTTAATACGAGCATATAGACTAGTGTTTTTCGGATACGACAAAATTGACAGGTAATAATCTTTTTGTAAGGTGGCAAAATTCAAAAACGACTTCGAAATTACTAAAATAACTGTTCTTAATCCTTTCAGAATGAACCGGCGTTTTCTCTCACGCTCATAAAACATCGTTACGTCTCTCACGTGACTGTCAATTGTATAAAATTTCGGTAGGGATAGCTTAGTGCAGTTGTTCTCAACCTGTGTGCGGCGAGAGATTTCCAAGAGTGCCGCAGAACTTTTTAAAAAACATTAGTTTATTGTTTCGCAACCTTAGAAAGGGGCTCTACAGAGAAATGTTGATCCCTAAGAAAAAGAGGGTTTACAACAAATTCTTCAATAGGGCCACGCTGTGTGTCTAAGATGGTGACTCCGCTTATAAGAAAAGCAGAATACAGTGCTTTATGGCCATACAAAACAAATGTTGTATTAAGCAAAAGCACTTTAGTTTTGGCATTACATCATAATACTAAAAAGTTTAAATTTTTGCTTTTAACGATTACTTAATAATCCGGAATCATTTTAATAATCCAATAGTTAATAATCATGTTAAAAATATACTCCCAAAATTACACAACTAAAAAATACGACCCCAAGATCGTATTTTAAAAATGATTCATTAATCTTATATTGTAATTCTTTGAAATAAGGTTCACTTCCTTAAGAAGATACTACAAAAGTAAATAATAATTGTTTTTGTCTTACAAATTAAATGGACAATTTTATTTTTTATCAGATTTTTTTAAAACTTTTCCTTTGAAATAATTTTTTGTTTTTTTATTTCTTCTTTTAACGAATATTTTTAATTCAGTAAAAAAAGGAAGTAGTAAAATCGCTTTTTCAAATTTTAGCGCAAAATATAAATATAAATAAAGCGTGAAAAAAATTTGTTGGAAGTCAATCATTTAACATACTCGTATAATTATGTAATTAAAATTTTACAATTAATTTTTTATTAGAGTTACAGGTATTTCTTATTTTATAGGTGTATCTTCGTTGCAAGGTAGTTTCAATAGCATTCACACAGTAATGAAAAAAAGACAAATTAAAGTTCTAAACTCTTTATACTTGTGCAACAAAGCATATGTACAAGCTGACAACCAAATTTCATCATTTTTGTTTAACTATCCAAAAAAATGCTTCTTCCCACCGCTTGATGGAATAGTTTTAATTCAGTGACATTCGGCAAATATTGAAAACCTGTGTCTTATGAGTGTTGAAGTGGCATTAATTATAACAGTTTGTCAATAAATAGCAGCACATGGGAAGTATCTTTCACCGCTGCATTCATGGGAAAAGAGAAATTATCAATTATTCATTTTCTGTTCTAAAGCATTGCAAAATAATTTTACAAGACGCTCATAACTGCTGATAATCCAGAATTACTAACTTATGTAGGTATACCTAAATGCAAAAAAAAATTTTTTTCCATCAATTTGTTTCAATAAACTCACCAATTTTAATAGAAAAAAAATCTAAACAATCAAATTAATGAATTGAATGTTTAAATCAATGAAAAAGAACAAACCCCAAGCCGTAAACTTACATTCCCTTTTAATTTTTATATAATACTTAGTTCAGTGGCAATTCTAGAACTCAGAAAGTAAAGGGGTCACGTTGGGGCCAAGGTATATTAAGAAGGGGGCGAGTGAAAAAAGAATATGAGAGGAAAAATTGTAAGTATAAAGGGCCTTTGCCATCGGGTTTAAGAAAGTAGGCTATATTCTATATAACATGATACATATTTATTATTGAAGTTAATGCAACATAATGTCCACAACAGCAAATCATGCATTACAAAAAAATATTTAAAAGAAGTAGAATAAACAGTAAATATACGAAACAATAAGCAAAGCAGTGGCGTGCGGTGACTTCTGAGACTGGTCATGCAACTGGCATGCGAAAAACTGGTCATGCAATTAGGCAATTTCTGGGTAGTTAATGGTTGGGACATGCAACATTTTCTGGATAGCAGAAAGAATTCTGTGTGAGATTCTAAAACATAGACCGATTATTTGTCCCTAAACCATGGCGTCCCAACACAAAAAAAAAGGTTAATCCCTTTCAATCCATCTCAGATTTTATATTTTTCGTCTTAAAATTGTGGTGTTCTCTGAAAAAAAAAAGTCATCATTTCAAAACATTGCCGGATTTTGCAACTTTTGTCTAAATTTTGTAGTGATCTCTAAAAAAAAAAAAAGATCTTCATCTCGGATCGGCCTCAAATTTTTCTAATTTCATTCCAAACCAGTACCATTTCTTATTAACTTAAAAAATCTATACCTCATCGCCCAAAAGTTCGTCATGCAATTCCTAAAAATTTGGTCATGCAACGCATGACTTGCATGCCCTGACCGCACGCCACTGAAGCAAAGAGAAAAGCAATGATGTGACACTTACGAATGTTAGTTTTGAGCACTCAACCATTCATTCGGCCAGATGGATTTTAAAACGTATTTTTTGCTGAAACTTTTTGGATTGACATGATTGACAAACACGTGAAGATTACCAACCTAGCTGTTTTATGATTTACTATGTGCATTGTGATCTCGCGCTATGCGTTGTCTTGTATTTTGCGTTTGTCTTGAGCCAGTGGGGTGGCTAGACTAACATACCATAGGCTAAACAGCTCGTTTAAACTGAGAGGCCAACCCCGGGCCAAGCAAAATTATGAGGGGGCCATGGCCCCCTCTCTCCCCTCCATAGAATTGTCCCTCACTTAGTCCCATGGCGCGGCTTTATTATTTCAAAGATGAAAGCGGAACCAGTTATTTTTTAGCCGATTGATAAAAAATTGTCGCTTTTTGTTTTAATAACTCAATTCCTGTACAAACGTTTTTCTTGAAACTATCCCTGATAACTTGTATAACGATGGCGGTAATGAGCAGATGAAAGTCTTTCACTTCGATGAGACAATCTTTTAATAAACAAGAATTGGTCCTAAAGTTAAAATAACTCGAATTGTTGGCCGCAATTGTCAGTGAATTAAAACATAAATCTACAGCGATTAGGAAAATATGTGTATGTTTTATGACGTCATCGAACATTGATCAAAGCACAGATTTAAAAAGAACTAATTTTCTTTAACAGTTGAGGTTGCCAAGTGAAATATTAGTGTCTGAAAAGTACTGGATGACGAGTTATTACGTTTCTAATTTATGAGCTCTTTTCTGGGCAACACTGAGTTTATAACGTAATTTTGTGAATGCATTTAAAATTGTATAAATAGTTTTTGATACTGGTTGAAAGTGTTTGAACTTAATACTTTTTAGTTTGGATTTGATGCAGACAACCTTTTTTTAAATGAAACATTTTATTTTTTTCAACAAAATGCATAAAACAAAAAAATTAAATGATTGAAAACAATTCTGTAGAAACTTTAAAAATCTTAGAAATATCATATATCGAATTGAAGTTTAAAAATATACGTGATTTTTACAAAATGATTGTTGTGCAGTAAAAATTTATTTAAGTTATAGTAATAAACCTTATAATTTCGTGGTGAAACCTCAAATTATAGAATAATTTAGATAATCTTAGCATTTTTTACATTCTTTGCCAGTTTGGGAGGCATAAATGCTCAAAACGTCGTTTTCAGAAAGTTAATACCTGTTTCGTTGCGCTTACCACGAAAAAATAAGTTTTGCTGAACATGAATAAGGTAATCTTGTCATCAGACCAGAGCGTGTTTATTGGTAAAGTGCGAAGCAAAACCATAAGCAATAAGTAAATGGCCAGATCGTACAATGTTACAATTGTACATGTGCCCGACTGCAATTAAAAAAATATACATTCATTGCTAATTGCTATTGTTAATAAATAGTTATTATTAATAATAATCGTTATTGTTAATGAATCGTGTCGACTTACTGCTTCGTTCCTTTTCAGGCTTGTATACCATTTTGTAAATTAGGATTGTAAAAATAAAATAAAATGAAAAAAATGAAAAAGTAAAATGTAAAAAGCATCAACAGGTTTCTTGTAAAATTTAAAAGTGAAACACACGTCACATCTTGCATTTCATGATTTATTTTAAATGTTTAGACTTGGGAACTTTACTATATACATTAATTTAAAAATTACACAATTACCGAATGCAATGTAAGCTGTTTTCTGTAATAGCAACGCTTTAATTAAAAATTCAATAATTAAGAAGTAATAACTACTGAAAAATGGATTTTTTGATAGTGAAATAATTATCTGAATGCGATGATAGATCAAAAACAATTGTTTTTGTTTTTATCGTATTTGATTCTGAAGCAAAAGAAATTAATTTTTCCAATTAAAAAACTTTTTTCCTTCTTCTCACTGGAGTAATAAATACCATAACGCACAGACTAAAAATGATGACATTTGGGTGGGAAAAAATTTTTTTGCAGCTGTTCAAAAACAATATTTTCCGTATCAAAGAAAATCTTCTTTAATGAAAAGTAAATTGACTGATTCATATTCTATTTTTTTACAGTTTTTGTACCGGTCTTAAAGAAATATGACGTTAATATAGGCTTGAATAGTAGTCTTAGCATGGTCACGGCAATTACGTTAAAAAAGATTACGTATATTAATAGGAATTTTTCGATATCAATTAATTATATTTGACATTATCTTAATGCATAATTTTTAAAATTTATAAACATAAAACAGAAAGTTTTGAGTGAATCTTTTTTTCGGGTTTTATCTTTGGATTTAAACCAGCTACAACATTACGTGTAAAAAAGCAGAAACAACTTCACCATCGATTGTTGAAAATTAAAAATCACTTTAAATTTTTATCTGGCGATTTCATACAAACAACGAACTGTTGTGGGTAAAATATAGAAAAATTTTTTTCTTTTATCTTTTATCTTACACTGAAAAATGTTCTTTTAAATAGTAACAAATCTTTTAAATGTCTTCAAAGCCATAACCAACTCCAACTGCTGGCGCCTCAAATGTTTGCGTTGTTATAGTAAAGTTTTTCTTTCAAAGTATCCCAGATACCAGCAATTTTTAACTATTTCTAAAGTAAGATTTGTTTGACAGTGCATATATCACTAAAAATTTCAATTCAGTTTTACCGACAGTAAAACTTTTGATGTTGCCTGCCCTTTTATATTTTTCAAAACAATGCAAATCTTTCATAAGATTTAAATAACAATAATACAAATTAAAGTTCATGCGTCAAAAACAACAAAAACAGCTTAAAAGTTTTTTTAACTGCAGGAAAACTTAATTTAAAAACTATTCACAAACCAGTACTTGATTGATGATCTCGTAGATTTTTTTTTTAAAAAGAAAACACCGTGTTTCAAATTTACCAAAACCTACAAAAAACAACTCAACGTTATTATTGAACACTAGAGGTCTGTGTGGGCACGGGTAAGGTGGTACCCGGTACGAGCCGTAGGCTTAAAACAAAATAAAATAAATGGCGGTATTTGGGTACGGGGGGCTATATAATAATGCTAGCGTGTGCCGCCCACAAAATATTGGCCCATACAGGTCTTAATCTAACACTGACTTTGGTAAAACAGTTTTTATTAGCTTATCAAGAAAACCTGATGCACTGATTCAGACAACAAAAATTAAATTTATAATTTTTTGCTTTAAATTATTTGTTATAAAGAAACAACAATTTTATCATCACGATATTTAAATCGAATTATATCAAACAAAAAAGTCGATTCCACTTTTTTGGCCAATTTTTTTGTTTTGGTGGACTACTATATGACATGATTTAAATATACTTCTTATAAAACAGCAAAATTTAGCACTTCATGTAGGTAGCGCAAAACAGTTTTACGAAGAAGTTAATTAAAAAATTTCTCAAAACCCAGTTTTCGTTTGACTTTGAGACAGTGACAATTTGCGGCTAAAATTGAATGCCAAATAAGACATATAAAGGGTCCCATTTTATCTAATAGTTTAGAATATCACCAAACCAAAAACCAGCCCTGTGCCCGGGCTCCGAACTAGCGATTAAGGAAGCTGGGTTTCAATTATGGAGCAAAAATTCTAAAATATTTATTTAACTACCGGATTTGTTTTTTAAATGAATTCGAAAAAAATTAAACTGCTATGATGACGCTTATAGATAAAAGCAAAAAAAATCTTTTTCTGTTCTATTTGAAAAATACAAACGGTCGTTTTAAAAAATTTAATGAATAAAATAGTGGAAACAAAGCAAAAAGGTCGATGAAAACAATTCTTCGTTATGACATTTATATATTGCGTTTCATACATTGCGATTTATACAATACTGTACTACAGTCAAACACTAGAATGTATGGTTTGCAACCATACATAAAACTTTTTGGTCCGGCGAAAAAGAACTATGATGCAGTGGGAAAGTTTGTCTAATGAATTACTACTTTGCAGTGATTAGTTGTTTTATTTAAGCCGTCCTTGATTCTAAAGCAAATCTCCTACGTCACTTGAATCGTCAAAGCCTGTGCTGTGTGATTGGCTCATGGTTTGTATGCTTCTAATACAATAGCTTCTGTGATGACAGATTCTGTTTAAATATGTGTAAATCAAGTCTTTCGTTCTTCATCAAACGCTTTTATTCCTTGCTGAAAAGAAAATTAGTGGTAGAAAAATCATTTTGATTAATGATTTGGTTTGCGGACGACAAAGGGTATTTCAGTAGTGAGGAAATTTTTTTAACTGCTTGCCCCTTTAGTTTCAAAAATTTGCGCTTGTTTTACAATATTTAAAATGTAAATTTCGAAAAATAACAAACCCTTACGATTTAAAGTTCTAAAAGAAAAAAGATATCTAAAAGATTTTTATTACTTTTTCAAAAAATATAGCCTAATTTCGATAGTCCAAGCATGATTGAAACTTTTATTTTAATTGAAAATTAAGCAAAAATAAAACTAAAATAAAAGAACTGAATTAAAGCCAGAGGCTTAAAAACATTTAGTATTTGATGAATTTTTTAAAATCCGTACGCAGTTGTATTCCAACCTATATATCCGCACAACAAACAACTTTCTTTTGATCTTTTAAATTCCAATCAAAAATAAGCAGATCTTCATAAGGGAACAAAGCTGTTTAATGACGTCATAATCCGCTGCAAATACTCTGATTAAAGTTTATTTCCCTTTTAGGTACAATTAGCATGATCGAAAGAAAATTTATAATCTTTTATTATAAATAGATGTTCCTAGCCCCAAGTGGTTACTGTTATTTCGGTTTGAAAAACAGCGATGAATAGAAATCTTTTTCTAAGCAAATAAAATCGTTTTTAAATTTACGTGCAATCTATGCCTTTTAAATAAAAGTAATTTGTGATTTTTACTGGATTGGAGATACATAGATATACATTTACTAGATTGTATTGCCTATGCATATGTTGTACATAAAAAAGCTACATTAATCATTTGGTTCTTATTTTACAATAACCAGAAATACTTATTTTTACAATAAAAGTGGAATTTAAACTTATAAAATTTGCAATTTATAGACTGTATGGTTTTAATTTCACTTATTCATAAAATGCTGTTATATTGCTTAATCTTGTTGCAGCTTGTCAAAAAGTCAAACTTAAACCTAAACTCAGATGAATTGCACTTAAAAACCCAAAAAACTTTTTTAAATAAGTCATTATTGAAGATGAAATCTTCGGCTAGACATTTGGAGGATCGAATCCTTTCATCGAAATCGGATCTAGTTCATAAGCGGATAGCAATATCTTGGTATCTCCGGAACCAAGTTGGGATAATTGCTTACCCTATGTATTAGCGACTTCATTACTTTCCTGCAAGTCAGGAGGTTAAATATTAAGATAAAATAAAATAAACAAAATTATCCGTAAACTATGCCTTGTTTAAAGAGCACGAGAAATGTTTTTGGTTTTTACGGTAATTTTATTTGTGCTAGTAGAACAAAGTTGAAGTAGGCAATCTCTTGCTGTTCACGGCCCGTTGAAAAAAAATCTTGAATTAAGGAGGTACGCAAGAACAATTTAGAATTTCTCTGAAAAAATCAGGACTCTTTGTTCTATTTAGTAGACTGTCGAAGAAGTTTCGATGTAGCTGCTTTAACTGGAACGAAATAACATAAACGTAATTCCGGACTGAAACGTAGCGATTTCGATATTATGTTTTTACGTGTCAATGTCACGTGACATGCAAAATTTTTAAACAAAGAAAGTATTTTTTGTTTAGGATTTACTTGATCCTATCCGGAATCAAACACATTGTAAATCAAAAGTTCACATCAGCATTTTATTTTCTCTGGGGTTTAAAGAAATTTACGTTTTAACTCGCTGTTTGGTGGCAATTTTAACATTAAAAAATTTTGGTAAGGTATTTAAAGGAAAACCAAGACGAAACCTTTTGGGATAAGAAAAGCAGCCCCTGGATGAATTAAGAAGATACCAGCAGCGGATCATGGGTCTTTTACCCCTTCCACTGTCGGCCCTTCTCAGTGGGAGAATTCTGTTGTGTGAGAAAATTTCTAAAAATATGATAAATTTAAATGTAAAATTCACGTCTTTTTGTTGGAGCTAGGAACCTTATTTTCAAAAATTTTGACGTAATGTTTCACCAAATTAAGTTGCAATTTTCATTGGGTCGCATGACACGATTGATAGGGAAGGTATTTTTTTGAAAACCTTGATGAAAATTTTGGCCTGTAGCATGGTCGAGTGGTTAAGAGCACCGTGGCTGTGATAGGCTCGGTCGCGGTTCAAAACCCATCCTTCTGTCGTTTCCTTGGGAAAAACACTTTATAGCACTTTCCCCTGCTTCTTGGTCTTGCCAAGCAGCTCTAGATATCCGTCATATCTCCTTCTGAATATCAGGATCTCTCATCTAAATATCAGAATCAAAAAACTAAAATAAAGAATTTCAACCAAACAACAATATCTTGACATCTCTGGAAGCAGGTGGGAGTAATTGCTGCTGTGTAGCGCTTCCGTCGCTTTCTGCAAGTCAGGAGGATAAATATATCAAAATGAAAATTAAGAAAAAAAGCCTCAGATTAAATGCTGCCCTTACCATTCCATGACATTACGGAAAAAATTGTTTTACGACAATGATTGTTGCCTGCGACAAAAAGTTCACGTTATTGAGTAAACAAAATTCAAAGACCATGAAGCAGTTTTAAAACGTAAACTTCCGCTGCTTTGATCTTCGATAGCATGAACTTAATTATTTGCAATGTAAGGATAAAAATGAAACAATCTCACCTCTATCGTACAATGAATTTTTCAAAATAGTTTTCTATATTTTTCTCTTTAATCACAGGGCGCCGTCGGTTTTAAACTAGAGGCTTAGCTCTAAAAATCGACGACAATGTCGCACAAACGAAAGAAAAAAGAACCGCGTACAAAGCGAGTAAAGACACAGAGACCAATGCTTCGTCGCAGTCAACACAAGCTCAGATGTCAGCGTTCAAATTCGGCCAACGCATCTAGAACAGCATTCAATTCACTCGGTTTTCGATATCTCGGACTGTAGAGATTTGCTTTCAATTCAAGTTAAAATTTAGGATACTGTGAAGATTTCATACTGCTTTGTGTTGTGATATTTACTGATAGAATGCTTAGCTGGTAATTAACAGAAGCCTAATTAGTACAAGCAGCATCAACTAGACAATATTATTTTACGTTAGTTTTAATAATTGTCGCTACTATGATTTTTCTAGAAATTCCGAAGAACTTCTTAGTCAGTGTGTGACGAAAAACAATGCAATTAAAAAACAAAGTGGCATTTAAGTTTCAATCTTAATTTATGCTATAGAAAGTTTTCAAGATTTGATTGGCTATTGTATATTCTTGAATTGTCGAAAATCAGTTAATTTTTAAATTTGAAAGGCAGATTTTTAAAAGAGAAAGCGAGTTTGACTTTAAAATGCTAAGCTACTTTTTTACCTGTGACATGTACAAATGAGAGACACTAACTGTTTGTTGTTTGTGTAGATAAATAAACAATATTTTTGTAGAGTCAAGTAGCTGAGCAACTGTATCAATTCAGGACATCAACAAATCAGTTCGTTGCCAAGTATCGGGAAGTTTTGTGTCAATTTATGAGAGATTTCAATCCAAAAAAGGCGCCTCGTTTATTCTTATCTTCTTCTTTAGTTGGATTAGAGAAGTTAAATTGAAAACTTGAATCAAAAAAAGCGACATACCATGACCGTTCAAAAATGTGTTGAGCAATTGGATTTGAATAAAGAAGGATCTAAAGGTCATCAGGATAAAACCAAAAGCCATACTCATGTGGACAGATCAATGAATCAAACCAAGGAACAAACTCAGATGTGGAGCGGAATGAAACACATTCGAGAGAAACAAGAGGAAAGAACTTACACACAATATCTTCCGTCTGTTTCAACAGAACCGGGTAAACCCAATTATTTTTCACGGTTAGTTTCAAGACCCGGGCAAGATGAGCCCTTGAACATGACAACCAATCATTCAAAAGATAAAACTGCCACCATAATGTCTGCTACTCAAGAAATTTCCGCCATGGAATTCATGAGAACCGCCGTTCGAAACCTGGAAAAAAAGGTTCAAAAATCTGGCCCCCCATTTTTATTTAAAGAAGTTCATCCAACTCCGGAAAAGCAATTTATTGTAAAAGGTATTTGCAAAATCAAAAACAATATTTGTTTTACGTTAAGTTATAAATTCAAAAAAATAATTTGCGAGAAAAAATTTTTATATTGTTCTAGAAAATTATTTTTTTGCTATTCGTAACTTAACGAAAAACAGGTATTATATTCTATTAATAAAATACTATTATACTGTATATACTATTAGTAAAAATTTATTAATAGCAAGTTAAATTGCAGACCAAGAAAGGTCATTAACTTGTTATGATTAAATGTGACATCGACAGAAACTTCGACCGGAAATTTGGTGAAAAAAAACTTGGCTTGTACTAACTTGTTACAGATTTTCAATGTAATGTATTGACACCGATTTCATTTGATTTTAAAATATCACCGTACATTAACAATGATCCGATGAACTCTTTATCACACTGCATATCAAAATAGTTTTTTCAACAAACATTTTTTATTCATACGTATTTATCTTCGTTCAACTAACGGCAAGTTTTTTCCTAACATATTATTATGCACTAGCAAAGCAGCATTTTGTTTCGAAGATGATAAAACAAATAACAACAAATTATTTTCATTAAAGTTAATGACATAACTACTGAACACTTTTTATAGTTATTTACCTTTACATAGTGTATAAGCACGCATATTATCTTGATTTTAAAAGAAACGGAATAAAAAATTTACTGAACCGATTAATTATACTTTAAAATTTAAGCTAAGTATTTACACCAAGAATTAAAAAATAGAATTCACAAACAAAATCACTTTGACAGTTCAAATTCAATTAGCTTACTTATTATATTTTTTACCAAATTTTGAAATTCCTAAAGACTTTCTAAACGCATATAAAGTCAAACAACTCGTTTCATTTGATTTGTTTACATTAAACAGTTGTTTCTTAAAATAACAAGCGCCGTCATAACATGAATCGTATGACGTCGTGATTACAAGCAGCAGATGGCTCAGCAATAACCGCTTTAAGTTTTCAGCAGTCCCAAGAACATCAAAGCCGGTCTTGCTTCTGTAATTAACACCTACCCTGTGTTGGTCATTTCACACTCGTGAATTAAACTGTGTCGGCGATAACAGAAATTACAATTGTTTGGGATTTAGAAAAAATACTTTTCGAGTTTACTCCTTTGAATATTTTTGATTAATTACAATATTGTTGTATTTTTAAAGCTAAATTTTTTAAATCATGTTAAATTTTTGTTTTCTTATCTATTAACTTAACAGATAAAAAAAAATAGTTTTTTTAACTATCTCTATTCTTTTTGTTGTAAACGGTTAAGAAGAATAATTATAGCAAAACGGCCATATAACGACATCGAGATGAATGTTCAATAAAAATAGCAAAGATAACAAAACTTAATTCAGTTATCCTATTATATTAATTCAGTCGTCCATTTTTGATAAATAGTTTCATTTCTAAAGTACGATCAAGTATAAGCGTAATGCGTAATGTGTAGTCTAACCATTTCGTTTGACTTTGGTATTTCGTTCTTTGAAATTAGCGAAAATACTCTATGCTTATAATTTGATTTTAAAAAACTCTGTACCCTAAAACAGCGTGGTCCAACTACGGACCCGCGGGCCGCATGCGACGACCTTGTATAAGAAGGCATGGCGAGCTGATGGAACAGAGTCCAGGGTTGAGACCGATTCCAAGTGAAGACCTTTTTTTTTTTTACGAAAATAGGTATTTCTAGCCGGCTGAGGCCCGCAAGCTCGAATAAGTTTGAAAAGTGGCCCACAAGAGTGCAGAAGTTGGACCACCTTGTCATAAAAAATTTATTTTATCAGAGGCAACAAAAAATTTTGAAGGCAACAATCTTTTTTAAATTTGCAAAGTTTTGGAATTTTTTTATTCGGCAAAAACCTTTTGATATATTTTTAAAGAATCGCTGCTCAATATAAAAGTTAAAAAATATGTGATAAACTTAATTGCATCAAACAATGCATTTAATTATTTTTGATTCACTAATATTAGTTTAAATAAACCTTGTTTTGCCTCAGGTAACGGGAATTGCGACGATCCAAATTTGACAACTGTTGCCTCTTCGCGAAAAACGAAGTTTTTGAAAGAACATCGGGACGAAATTGATATGCGACCGAAAATTGAGAAAAACTTTCCGGCCAGCAAAGAGTGTGAAAGACCGATGAGTCAATGTTCGCATACGTCTTATCACAACTCAGATGAAGAATTTTCACACAATCACTGCAGCAGTGACTCTTCTGTCACAAATGTCAGTGAAAAAGGCGATTTAAACGACAGCGACTCCGAAAAAGATTCAAAAAAATACGTTAAGCCCCCTTATTCTTACATCGCTTTAATTACAATGTCCATTCTTCAATCACCAGAAAAAAAGCTTACACTTAGCGGAATTTGCGAATTTATCATGAAGCGCTTTCCGTATTACAAAGAGAAATTTCCGGCGTGGCAAAATTCCATTCGTCACAACCTTTCGTTAAATGACTGTTTCATTAAGATTCCCCGAGAACCGGGAAATCCCGGGAAGGGTAACTATTGGACCATGGACCCAGCTGCAGAGGATATGTTTGATAATGGGTCGTTTTTGCGTCGACGAAAACGCTTTAAGCGTGCAACCCGTGATGCCTTTCATGATTCGTTATTTACCCAGTCAATCGAAGGGGTAAACACCCCATACGGAAGACCGTTCGGTATACCAGCTGCCCAGCAGGCTGCTGTAATGGCTGCTTTAAACCCATACGCTTACATAAACCCTGTTTCCCCCCCAATGCCACTTTTAAATTCTGATATTGCCGCTAGACAAGCTCTTCTCAATTTGGGCTCTACTGCTTTTAGGAGCTTTTCTGCGCCAAACCCGTTTCTAAACCCTTTTCAAACGATAAATAACCCAATTCTGACGCCTACCAACCACACAAATTTCGGTTTGCCAAATATTAAGTTTTTACCAAATATTCCGTCTTTGCAACAATCCTTGAATGAAAACAAATCTCCAACAAAAACAAATAGCTTTTCGTCGTTTTCAGTCGATTCTTTAATAAACAAAACCACGGGTAATCAAGAGGAGAGCAACAATGGAATTCTAACCGATGGCAAGACTCTTTTTGGCTCTGAAATGTCTTCTAATTCTTCGTTATCGCCAGATATTCTTTCAAAACCAGTCAAGGACAGTGTAAAAGAAAAAAAGAGCTCCTGTTCATCAAGTTTTTCAAATTGTTCTCCGTCCTTAAAAAGGTTAGAAAGCACTTCGTCAGTTGACCAAACCCCTTCTTCATCTGGAGTACCAAGTAGCTCCACTTCCACACTTCACACCCAGAGCAATGTTTCCGAATTAATATCTCCATCCATGTGTGTTTCGCCACCAGAAAACCAAAATATTACGAATGGATTTAATTTTGTTTCGTCACAAAATGGCGAAGGAGCATTGTCGCTTTCCCGTTACGGCGCCGCCAGCAGCGCTTTTCAAACACCGTTCAATACGCAGGGAATTTTAAACGCGTACTACGCGCGCTCCCCCTATAACGCTTCCAGGATTGCGGGCTCGATCCCTTTTTCCGGCCCAGGTATGTTTCCTTCGCCTTCAGCATGGCCTTGTTTCAATCGTACTACATAAATTTTTCCTTTCTTTCCTTATAAGATATTTTAGCAAAAAAAAATACATATATAAAAAAAACTTATCAAAAATCGAAAATCAAAATTTGTTTGAGATGTTGAGTCTATTCTAGGCTTTTTTTATGTGAGAAGCTGACACTGCCACTTTTTCTCAAACGATAAGAACAGACAAAGTTGTCTGAATTTATGACGTTGTAATTGTACGAATTCCATTTAAGCCATAATAAGGCGAATTAAAAAGATGCTGTTGTACTCCTTCGCTTTTTGCTGCATTATTTTATTGTTGATGGATGGCTGTGTAAAAAATAAGGTTTTTTTGGCGTGATTCTAATTTACTTTATTTTAGGTGTTTAAAGTTACAAGTGTTGCTTAAGTGTTCCATTCAATGTATGCAATATAAAATTTATTACAAGCAGTGATTATCTGTGGGAAACACTAAAAACTTTACAAATGTTTCAAACGCTTCGTCCTTCTGTCGTTGAAATGGTCACTTTTCGGCAAAAAGACAGCCGAAAACTAGTTTTTTTTAAATTCTTATTGCTCTTTTATCAAGTTTTAGATTAAAATTCCGAACAAATATTATTTTGTAATTATTTCTAATCTTTATGACTGACACCAAAAGTAAGTTTTTGTTTTCTGAAGCGTAATTATGCATACATAAATAATTTAATATTGTCTTACGTTTTATCATTGGTATACTGTATTACTATAAACAGTAATATTTTGTTGAAATTATTGATGCTGGTTTTGTTAAGAATCATAAATGTGTGTTTTTGTTTGCTGTATTTATCGTCTTCAACATTTTTGTTCATTGCATGGAATGTCGCTCGCATAAATAGAAAGCGAAGAAAAAAATTATTGGTCGTATGATAAAATGCAGATTAAAAATAAGATCAAGAATTTAATAGCTCTGTTATCTGGACAAATTTTAAGTCCTTTAGATTATACATTAAATTACGTCATCAAAAGAAGGTAAAAACGTAATGAAGTTACGTCAGATTCCAATTATTAATTTACTCATTTTTCTAATATAAAACTAGAACTTTCATAGTGTAGTATTTCTTTCGCAATGCGAAAAGATTAAAGAGCAAAAACAAAAAGTGATTACTATATAAATCAATACAATAATCACGAATTCAAAAAATCTATTGCATAAAACTCAATTTGAAAAAAGTTATTAAGCAAGTTTTAATTATAGGAGCCCCTTTCAAAATTTTCTAACTTGTGGAAGCACGTCTAATCCGTTCTAACTGAAATAGCCATGACGTAACAATTCAATGTTTGTGAACCGCACATTCTTTCGGCAACACAACGTATAACTCTCGGCCAATAAAAAAAGATTTAATCATGTGTGGTTTATCCGCTTGACAAAAATCAAGTAAAAACCAAAAACAATTCTCAGCAATTTTCCTTTAGCGGCGCATGAAGGTTTTTTTGTCTTCACTCGTACTAAACAAACTATTTACCTCCAATGTCAATCGAAAACTTTTTATATTCCATCTGCCCAGAGCCTGTAATTCACACTGAAGCCGCTTGAAATCCTGCTTTGAAAATGACTTCTTTTCTTCCTGTTTGCGGTTGCGCCGATTCAAAACTTTCCATCTCTGGAAAAAAGGACTTGAATAGACGTGTGATGGTACAGAATTTGAAGATCGCGTGAAGTAAAAAATTTTTTCTTCCAAAGCTTTTTATCTGACACTCTTCAAGGGAAATCGTCAGAATAAAGCAGAAATGAAACCGAACTAGATTATAATCGAGCTTGGTTTCATTTCTGCTTTATTCTGACGATTTCCTCTGAAGAGTGTCAGATGAAAAGCTTTGGGAAGAAAAATCTTTTACTTCACGCCATCTTCAAAAGAAGACTTCTAGTTGCAATTGTAAATCCAATGAAACCAATGAAGAACCCAAACAGCTACCAACCATTCTGCTCGGTGTTTCCTAAAAAATTATCAAAGGCTTATTTACGCCAGCGTTTAACCAGTTATTGATCCATTGCTCTCTAGGAGCAGGCTGGGTTTTCAGCGAGACAATAAGCCGTAGATTAAATCGTTCTATTGAAACAAAATATATGAGATTCTTTCGGGGCTAAAAAGAAGACTAGGGCCCGAGAGGCACGCTGTACATGATACTGTCCAGCACTGTAACTTTGCTTGCAGGCAGCTGAGACTTCTGCTTCATAAACACTTGGTCAGGATGACCACAAAACATGTTTGAAACAAAAGTTTCACCTTTATACCGGTGATACCAAGCAAAGCGAGCTCGGCCCTGTAAGAAACAGCGTTTCTCAGGGTTCGGTCTTGGCTCACTTCTTTTTAACATCGAAACATGCGATTTGCCTTCCACAATCTTTGCTTCCAAAAAAAATTTGCCTATCTTGACTATCTGGCATTATTATACTATTATAGAGATGGGCAAGTCAAGGCATGATTAGTCACTTTTCAGCTTATCTTCAGACTTGAAAATTAAAGTTTAGTCACGCTACGACGGTGAAGACAACCTTTCATTTAAACAACTGAGAAGGAACGTGCAAGCTAAAAAGTTACAACGTTGTTAGACTTTTTTTATTCTGTCCAATCCTGGCCCGTCTGTTGTGAAACAGACAGTCCCGCATTATCTAGTGGCATTGCTCAAAAACTATCTGGCTGAACCGATTTGCGAGTTCAGGATAAGGTGCTGTTCAAAACATCGTGTACGGCTGCAATATCCTTGATCAACTCAATAGCTAAGTTGGCCTACTGCCAACTAGTCTGGTGTGGGCATCCTATTCATTCATCTTATAGACAGAGTTTTGAATTTCGCTTTGCGAATTATCACTAGATGCCTGCAGCCCATTTAAATGAGCTTGCTCAGAATAGTTTAGGTCAAGTTTACTTATTTACGGACTGGTATAAGGATTTCCATTCGTTCGTGCATCAACGGGTTTTTGCTTCACATCGAATTGCGAGTGAAGCGCCACTAACCAAACCACAGATCACGTTGTATAAGAGTATTTTAAATAACCAAATAGCAAGAATGATCAGGCTTTGGTGGATTCCTAAATCCCAGTTGAGAAATGAACAGCTTAAATCAAAGGTTGAGCAAAAAAGTTTAACTAGTGAAAATTTTTTATTATTATTTTTAAAATTTTTTTCCACTTTTTTAGAATTAAATGGGTTTTAAAAGTAATTTTTTGTGTTATCATATAAACGTCAAGCTTATTTTTAAATGTGTAAAAAAAACTCATAAGTTCTGTAAGCCAATTAATTAATTCTATAATCTTAATTTCCAAGGTTATATAAAGTGGTTGATAAAAATACTAATACCGAACATAATCAAAAACCTAAAATTGTACTTGGTTTAAATTTAGTTGATAGTGAATTACTATTTGCACTAAGACTTTTAAACCTTGTTTTTAAAAATATTTCTTCCGTTAAAGCAAACAATTTTTTCAAATCGAATAATATCTTCATCTATATGACTCAATATAAACATGATTCAATAAGAACTAAAATAATTTGACGGAGACAATAAACCCAAAGGTTGGGACAGTTTATACAAATAACTGCACAAAAACGTTTTAAAATCTTAAATCTGAAATCCTTGCCATCAAATACCTTTCGTCAGCGTTAAGGCCCGTTTCCACTACGAGCGTGGAAAAGAGCATTCTTTGTCTCTTTTATTAATCTTCGATTGAAGCGAGCGGTTAAAATTGAAGCGAGCGCAAAAAAAAATCAATAAAACAAACAAAGAATGCTTTTTTCCACGTTCGTAGTGGAAACGGGCCTTTATGTTCTAATAAAACTTGTTGACTGAATTGTGAGTTGTACATTACTTGCAAAGTAACATTTTTTCAAAATTACAAAATAATTTTAATTATTTAATAGTTTTACAAAACCAAATACCATGTTAAAAAGCTGAAACAAATTAAAAATTGATATATATGGTACAAAGCTCCATTTTTTAGTTGTTTTTCCAATAGTATTTTTTAGTTGTTTTGTTTAACTTTCTACAAAGTGTTTTACTGTTTCGAAAAAACTAAAGTTAAAATGTTAAACAGTTGATTTAAAAAACATTGAATTATTATTTTTTTAATAACTTTGGTTTTGACTGTAAACATATAGATTTGTATTCAAGTTTGCCTTACATTTATTTAAAAAAAAAAAAAAAAACAGCTTTACATTTTACTTTTAGGGCTTCCTATCGCGTAAATATTATGTTCTGATTAGTCAGAGGAAGTTAAACATCTGTCTTTTAAATTGGTTAAATTTATGTCCTCTGCAAATGTACTTTTATGTCTTGATTGATGGACATTCTTTGGTAAATTGATATAGAATTTGTTTACCGGGTCATTCTTTTATCGTTTGAACAGCAATTAGAGTGTTAGCGATTATACAGACAAAAGATATCAAGTTTTCAGGACGCAGGTGTTAGAGATTGCAAAAAGCACCCGTGAAACGAGTAGGTACTATTGCTTTCTGTTTATCTTCTTTGACAGTTTAACAATCTCTCTGTAACTCAAATAGCAATTCGAATATCATCTGTGATTTCTACTTTTCAAATAGCAACAACTTATTACTTTAAATGACAAGGTCAAAATCAACAGAAATAGTACACCAAAAGAAAATTGTTTGCTAATGCAAAATAAGGTGATGGACATCGTCACGGCTACTTAATACTGGAAACAGCTGCTAAGAATTCAAATAAGCAAACGATTATTTTTAACAGAGTAATTAGTCAAAGTAAACAGTTTTTCTTTTAAGACTTGATGTTGAAACTACACCAAGCAATTTGTTCTCCATGCTATAGTGCCAAAGAACAGGATAATAATATTGCAACGATACAAATAGGGTCCAAGATCAATTTTATGTCTTTCTGACTTGTAGCGAGATGGAATGTGTAGTAAAACTTGTAAAAACACCAACTGATTATTTTAACCTTTTTCAGAAAAGCCAATATAGTATTGTCTAGTTTAATAACTTTATACAGTAATTATTTTTTTGGTAATGTAGGCTTCGCATGGCCGAATAAGCTTGGTTGCTGCTTTTGTATGAAGCCGAATCACCATCGTAGGTAGGCAGCGTGACTTTATTTAAGAATTCGTCATAAAGTGCCTTACTCAAGACTAAAAGAAAATTACTGAGTTAGACTGAACATCGAACTCGCATCTTTTTACTCACAAGTCACGCCCACAAAAAAAAAAAGAAAAAGTAAAATAACCTTGCTTTCGAAGTTTTCAGCTTGGTGTAGCTATTATTGTTTAATTAAATTTCGTTTAGGGACTGCTTTTTTAACAAAAATTAGCACACTACTTTTATCCCTGATAAATATATACACTACGTCTGATTTGAATATGGATTTCTTTTGGTTAAATAAAAGATTTAATCAGATCCAACTACGTCAATATTAGATAGTACTTATTAAAGTCGGCAAATATTCCAAGCCATTCACACTACGTGGTTTATATTCTATCTTTGTCAATTCAGCATACTCCAACCGTTTAATTAATCAAAAAGCAGAGGTTTTATTTGATTTTCTCACCATGTCAACACAGCAGACAAAAAATCTGGATAAATTTTGATAGAAAAATAATGGATCCGATGCAGACATTTTTTCAAAAAGATTTTGGAAGATATCTAATAACAGTACCTGTCCATCACAACTACACAATGCAAAGGGAAACATTAAGGGTTGAATTGGACTTGTTAGATAAATTTTGTTTTTAGAACAAAAATTTGGCAGTGAAATGCTTTGTATAAGCACGACGAAAGAAAAAATATTTACTTAGAAGTTAGCGAAAAGATTTCTTTGAAATATTCATAGTCTTTTACCCGTTTTTGTAAATCAAAAGCATACACGGAAATTAAAGATTAAATATTGGAGGTATGACTAGATTATAAATAAAGTCTCGTTTTAGCAAATTGTGAGTAGACTTTATTTTAGGCTTGAAGAATGAGTTTAGTTAATATATCAAATAATATTACATTCTTTAAATCAATTATACACCGGTACTTCCAGTAATGGCTTTAGTACGGAGCAAACGGAATGGCTGCACCGCCCTCCCTAAAAAGCGTCAAAAAATGACCCCCCATCAACACAGGTCATCACTGACTACTTCAAGTTTAGTGCAAACCTAAATGGCTTTAACAAATCTAAAGCAAATAAATTGAACTAAATTTGACGTGTTTTTAATGTTTTTCATGTCATTAATTTAAACTTTTATTAATTAATTATAGCAACTTATGCGTTTGAAATGAAAAAAGTTTTGATCTTTGGTTAAAGTATATTTGTTAAATATTTAATTGATTTTTTTTTATTTCACCTATGCAAAATCGTCTTGCTGTAACTCTCAAAAAAGGGTCAAGCTTTAAATGGAAAATAAAAAAAATATGTTCATAATGTTTTTTAAGCTGTTTGTCCACGAAAGCTGTTTTTATTAGACAAGGCAATATAATGCAGGTATAAATATTAAGTTTAATATTAAAAATTTTGTTTTCTAAAATTTTGTTTGCTTTGCATTGTAAAATCGTAGCCGTACCAGACCAAAATATTTTGGGAGGAAATACATTTTGACAATCAAATAGTTTTGACGATTTCTTGAATCATGATGCTCGAATGTTATTCAGATTTAAAGTGTGTGATTTTTTTTTTTTTTTGGTTTTTACTTGTTTTTTTTTGTAAATGCAACAAAAGTGGTTGGTTTTACCAAGATATACTTTTAAAGACCCCAAAAAGTCTTTATTTTAGTCTTAATTATTTTTACGCACTGATATGGATTGTTGTGAATTGAGTAACTTATTTTTCCCCAAATACAGGAGTTTATCGTCGGTGCCGAAAAAATTCTAATTTTTCCTAAATTTTTGCGTCTTAGAAAGGCATTATTAGCTCCTCCTCCTCACGGCTCGTACGGTTATGGTTAAAATGTATTTACTAGTTTATTTTTTAAAAATTCATTTTGAAACATTGGTCTTTTTCGTCCCTGACGAGAGTTGAAAACTTAAAGCCATGGTCGGGCAGTAACTTTGGGTTTGGGGTGCGTGATGCATCATGTTGCAGATGGGGGTTTTTAGTTTTGTCCACCCACAACTAGACAAAAAAGGAAATACCTTTCATATAATGATAATAACAATCAAAAAATCTCTACATTTGAATAAATTCTTGGTTACGCAGAACTGTAAAATAACCAATGGAACGGACAGAACCATAACTCTTATGGTTCTGTCCATTTCGAAGGTAATTTCAAAAAATTTATAATTTATTGGTGTGAAATATAACAAATAATGGTATTAAGTATGATGTATTAAAAAAAAGGAATTTTCTAAGTTTTTTGAATGTTAGAAATTGCTGACGTAAGGTTGTTTGCAAGTATTCTAAGGCTTAATCGAAACACAGTATTGGCAACCAAATTTAAAAAAATTGTTACATATTTTCACAAAATTTTGTTTTAAGGCAGGGTTCCCACCCTGTGGTACGCGTACCACTATGGTTCGCAAAGAATTTTCAGGTGGTACGCGATTAACTTTTAAAATATCCATAAATTTAGTTGTGTTCTTTTATTGTTGCATTAATGTATATCATTCTTTTATTGAATAAACTGATAATCGATCAAATTAGTTGTTTGGAAAGAAATGGGACGCGTTGGGACACGGGGTGTCCAAGTGGTACGAGACTGTAAAAAAGTTGAGAACCCCTGCTTTGAGCTGTATTAGTGCAAAGTTTCTCATAAAATTATTATAGCAAAACCAGGGCTTTCAATTTATTTCATAACTGCTACTGCTTGGCCATTTCTTTTTCGTTACAATTAGATTCGTTATCTTGTCACTCGTCTTAGAATTGTCGCATTGTCGCTTTGGAAAAAAATAGAGACTAACATAGAACCAAGCTAAGATCAGCTTTTTAACCCAGGCGGCAGACTCTCAACTTACTAAAAAAATTCACGACAAAAATAACTCATGAACTGAAAAAAATTATAAGGAAACCTTTTAAAGACATCGGGAACCATAAAAGGAATTGAACGGGGGGAAGGTGACATTTTTGCAATGAGCTATTGGTAAAACAAAGTCTTTAGTGCATAATTATGAATTAAGTTTTCTTCTTATACGTACTCTTTTAACTGAACTGAATTAAATTGCTGCTTTCTTTATTAAACGGGTTCATCATTGAAGGCAAGTAATGTGACTCCTTTTTAGAATTTTTTTAAAGTGTTTGTTTTCAAAACACTCAATTACGTTGAGATTCGAACTTGGGTCCGTCTGTTTGCTAGACAAGCCGTTGTTATCTGAGCTATCCCAAGACATCAATCAAGTAAATTAATTAATCAATCCAGGAGTTCAATAAAATAACCGCTTCTATTCAAACTGAACAAATTATATTAAAAAATTTTAATTGAATCTTTTCAGTTAACCTATTAGGACTTTGCAAGTCATATGCGATTGTATTTCATGCAAATATTGAATTTGTGAGCATGTGTATTTGTGTTTATGTTAAAATTAAAGGACTTAAACAGAGTTTTAATTTTAATTTTAATATTTTTTTCTGTTTTTTCTTTAAATTTAGTTTATAGATTTGCCTCTTGAAGATTGTAACAGGGTGAAAAAAACGGTACAAAGTAGTGGTTTTCAAGCTAGGGGTCGCGACCCCCGTGTGGGTCGTTTTGACCTTTTGACTTTGGGGGTTGCGAGAGCTTTTGATAAACATTATAAGAAGTACGTAGAAGGTTTAACAAAAATAAAAAGTTTATAACTATTATTTTAAAGACTTACTTTAAATCATTATTTGATTTTTTATTCATGGCCAAAATAACATGATTACCAAACAAAAATCTTACTTTAAACTTGTTCAGAAAGAAATTATAACTAATTTCTATTAAATATCAACAGTTTGTATATCATTATACAAAAGAAAATAATCTTAGCAGAATTTGCACTGAGCGGTGTTAGCAAACAAATGTTAAAACAGGCAACAAAAGTATTGAGCAGGCAGAAGCAAGAATGAAAAATGAAAAAACTATGCTCTACCACAAAACAGTTCCTGCGCAGCCTTTTGCTATAGCTGGCGAAATACAAGGAGTTTGTAAGCTATTAAAAGTGAACGAGATAGATTAATTTTAAAAGGATTTTTCATATGGGTAAAAATGTTCGTTAAATCAAGCGTGCTAGCGTGGTGCTGCAGATCACCAAAAGGATGCAAAAAAGGTTGAAAAAGCTCTGGCTGCTACCGAATACCTTAAACTGATTCTTTTTGTTAAAATTCATAATCTGGTCCAGTGATGAGTAAAATAATAATCCCAGTTAGAGAACCGTTGGGCTGCTAATAAAGGGGTATAGATACAACTTATAGTTGTAAGATACGACTTGAGCTACCAAATATGAGAGAGGGAGAAGTTTGTGTAAAAATTGTAACGCGTCATTAAGAAAGAGATGACAAAATTGGCTAATATAGCATCATACCAACAATATTTAATTGGCTTCGCTATACTATAAGACAGGTCCGGGCTCGTAGGGTGCTTTTTAGCTTTGCAACTAAGGTTTAGTTAAAATCATAATAATCATCTCCACTTAACCCCCCGATTTGTAATGCCTCCGCCGCCGTCGAGCAATTGTTCCAAACTTCCGATCCAAAAATATTGCTGTATAGTTAAATCTTTTTTCTTTGTTTTTTGTTTTTTTTTGAAATGATAAGCATGTGATTAAACTTTAGTTCAGCGTTTTTTTAACAGGCGAATAAAATTTTAAAAGAGTGAATGCTAGATGGTGGTGAACGAGCGTTGAACCAGCAGAGACAGAGTTACCATCCGAGCTGACAAAAAAAAGCACTGCTAATTAACTACTCAAAAAGAGGAGGTATCAAAGCTTTCAAGCTCAAGGCCCGGCTGTTTTAAATCTTTTTTTTTTGATAACATCAAGTAAAGATTAAAAAAAACAACTTTATTAAAGTTTGTAAAAAAATTGTACCTATTTTTTTATAATCAAGTGAGGAACTTTTTTGGTGGAATGACTCCTGTTAATACCCCAGACTGCTGTACTGTCCGGATCAATAATTAGTAAATAGGAGTGTCGTATTGATAGAGAACGCGATCACACACCTTATCACGTTTAACGTAGAGTTTTTTATACCAAGAGCAGTTAATAGCTTTATAAAATGATTCGACTATGAAAGAAAAGACTTAGTCTGAATATTGCTCCATGATCAGCTGTTGATTTTTCTTAATCTAGTGTTATCCTTTTTCACCGACAGGGCTATGAGAGAATTAGCTTCTCTGCATTGGTAAGAATAAAGAAACAAGGCCAAGATTAAACAAATTGTATGCCAGATCTCTCGTGTTGTTTCATAACACAACACTATGCATAAACAAACTTGTGGCAAAGGTACAGCAATAGTCATTTATTTTACAATAGTTTTTATTTAACGAAATTAGTTATTTTAACAATTTTTTTAAACGTGTTATCACAAATGTTTTAAATAGCTTACATAAGTGATTATGTCTAAATAAAAAAAAACAATTTAAGGGGTTTGTTAAGTTACAATGGGTGGCTAAAAATGGGTCGCCGTATAAAAAAGTTGAAACCACTGGTATAGAGGGTTTTCATTGAAATTATTTAATTCATGTTGACGTTGCTATTGCTGATACTCGTATTATAAAAAATAAATCTGTTCTGACTATATCAATGAGTGCTGTAGCTTTGATATTGGAATTTTCAAACAAGCCATAACTTCTTTAACACACATGCCATCAATAAATTTTTTTTACTCCTGATTTTAATTAAATATAACCAAATTTTTCGAAACAAAAAATCTTTTAATCTTAATACTCTTAATAAAAATTGTATTAATCCGAATGTTTTAAAAAAAATGATTATTGATTTGTATGTTATTACAATAAGCTACAAATCAATTCATATTTTTAGAAGTACTGTATTTATAATCATTTATGATAATGAAGGAAACTTCCATGGATATTTGTTTAAAGAGTAATGCTTTTTACAATAAGTAGGAAAAATTGCATAAAAAATCCTTAAACCAGTGAACGGATAAAAAGACGATTAATAAACAAAGTGTAGAGTGTAAAAACATTCTTGAAGAGAGAACGCCTTGCTTTAACAAACAAAACAAACTTTTAAAAGAAAATTGAATTACACATGGTACCCTACCCAAAATTAGCATACAAGCAATCAGTGTGGCTTAGTCGAGTGATAACATTTGATCAGAGCAACATGAGTTCACTACTCGGAGTGAGCACGTGCTTTTTATCTTTACAAAGAAAAAGGTAAAACCCGTTTAAAAAAAGGGAAATCCAGGAAAGGTTGTAAAGGACGTAGAAGATTCCACTCTAACAACGATTACTCCTAGACTAGCTCAGCTTTAAAAGCATTCTCGTTTTGACGATTTTAAAGCGTAGAAAGAAACCTTTCTAAAAAACGCAATTGATAAGCGATTCGACCGCGTTTTGGACTTGCAATCTTGGTAAGCTAGTTGTGAGAACAGGCAGCTACAAACAAGAGCTCATACAAAATCTGATACGGTTAAGAAAACTGTAATTATTTTTTTAGAACATTTTGTTGAGATTTAAATTCACTGGTGTAAGAGCAACAAAAATAAAAGATCAGTATACTGATTCCTATATTACTGGATCCTAATAGAGCTTTTTGAATTAACTAATTTACATCGGATATAGTGGAGAATGCATGACGCTCGCTGTGGACGAACTTGTAAAACTCGACCTGCCTTGCAAGGGGTACATCTAAAACAGATTTTTGCAGCCAGACAAACTTTCTTGTATTCGCGGCAGTTCATACTTTGTACACTAGCAGTCGACAATTGCTAACTTTATTGGTGTTCTTAGAGACGGCAAACAATGCAGAGATTCACGGCGATTATTCAAGGGCGAGGCAATTAAATGGTTTCTAGAACAAAGAAAACTTCAGCATAATCACAAATCTGTACTTTACAACTTTACCTAATTATTTTCCAATACAAGTTCCAAAGATTATTGTCACACCAGAACAAAGTTAACATGCACAAGTCCAAATCAATCTCCAAAATAAATAAGAAAAAGAACACACTCGTAACACATAAAGCCAACTAATAATTAGTGGTCATTATGGGCTTACGATAAAGGTGTCCAGGAAAGTTTCTAACGCAGCGGCATGCGATAAAATGAAAATGTTCAGAGAGAAATTAAATGAAGAGAGGAAAAACTTAGAAATAATATTTCACAGAGAATGTGTAAAACTAGAACAGGGTGGTCTAAACCGCGGCCCCCGGGCCATATGTGGCCCGGGATGTAATTTTCTGTGGCCCGCTGAATAATTTCACACAATTCAAGTCTTTTCGATTATGAGCAGCGGCAACCTTCTATAACGAGCTTATAACGAGTCTAGAGTTGCTATACCGTCCGGAAATTTTCAAACATCCGAGAACGATTCCAAGTGAAGACTTTTTTTTAAGAGAACACCACGATTTTGGGACGAAAATAGGAAAATCGAAGACCGATTCCAAGTGAAGACCTTTTTTTTCTTTTTTTAGAGAACACTATGATTTGGAACAATTTCTAGCCGGCTCAGGCTTAAACAATTTGAAAAGTGGCACGCAACAGTGAAGAACTTGGACCATCCTGAACTAGAAATATATCATTTAAACTATCCCAAAATAGCGCATAAAATCTATAAAAAACAGTCGTAAAAATTGTAAATCTATCGCGTAGCAAAAATATTTTTATACCTTAACCAAGTTTACTATTTGTTTACAGAATAAAAGCACACGTCTATTATTCTTGCTGGCAAAAGCAAGAAAAATTATTTATTTGAACCAAAAAAACACAAAAAAAGAAATTTTAATATGCAAGGCTTTTGGTAGCAGTACCTTGTTTTACCGCTTTGATCGGAAAATTTTTACAATTTAATAATGTTTTAATGTGTTTGTGAAGACATTGTTTGATCGAAATGATGCCAAATTTACACAATTTTTTATTGAGTGCTTTTTTGTCTCGGCAATAAGATAACCTTTTGCCCCTTGTAAAATCTTCGAGTTTGCAGTACAAAAACCTAATAAGTATAGACGATAAAAGTATTAAAACTATTACCTTGTTTGTTTTTCCAAAAGCAGTTTATGTAAGCTAAAAAGTCTAGTGAAATTTTGTTTGAGATGTTTGCTGATCGTTTTTTGGCATGGTTGGTAGAAAATCATAAAAATAAACGAAAGCCTTTGACGAATTTCTTTGTGATATTTAAACATCTGCCAAACCACAGTTTACATCTTGAGCAGTTTTATAAGACACAAGCAAGTTAAACTTTATATAAATAACCGCAACGATAAGCGCATATTATAAAAACGGTAGGCAAATATTGCTCTTTGTTTAGTCATGGTTTGGTAAAATGTGGTTTGGTCTTTACTTGAATGTAAGAAATACTGCACATCTTATTATCATTATCACCATCATCATCATCATCATCATCATCATCATCATCATCATCATCATCATTAATTCTATTTATTTTGCTGACTTGCAGGACAATGTTGCAAGCATTAGGTTTAAGGCAACCGTCCAGCAAATACAACGACCTGCTTCATAAATGCCAAGATATCGTGATCTTGTTAAAATGTTTAATTTCTAAGTTTTAGAAAATATTACAGTTACAATCTAAACCTAAATTCAAGACCAAAAAACATATGAAAGTGGTGCAAAGTGAATCTCTCAAAAACACAACCGAGTGACGACAGTAGGAGTTGAATTGGTTGCATGTCTGTCGCGGCCGGCACTAATCACTTTTATCAACTAAATCTAGTTCTCAATCAATGGGCCATGGCCGACTGGCAGGCCACAGCAACTGTTTTAAATGGGTCACAAAGAGACAATGAAAAATTGTTGAAATCATATTGTTGTGAAGGAACGATTTGGTAAAATTGGGTCCGGAGTAAAAGTGAAGAACTTTTTTTTTGATCTTCACCTATAATTTGGAAATGATTTGGTGAAATTGGCTGCGAAATGAAAGTGAAGACTAGAAGACATTGGCCGCAACAATTGCGTATCAAGTTTTTTGGGTCACGGTGTTAAAAAGATTAAAAACCTCTGAACTAAACCATGCTACCCACCTTTTCCTATTGTCTATTATTGTCGATTTTTTCAAAAACCAAATTATTAGTATTCTTTATTGCCTATCTTGGTTTTCTTCTTCACATAAAACCATAAAATACAAAAATGTGGATCTTTTCGGTCTCTTGTGCTTAAACCCTTCTATCTTAAGCTTAGCGTTTTAAATTGGTTCTTTTAAACATTGACTGAAGTATGTAGAGTTTGATTGTTTTTTTTAGATCATTTTGTAAAAAAAAACTTACGTATAACTTTAATTTATTTTAAAAAACGTAAACCAAACGTTTGTCGGATGATTTTATTGAGGCGTTAAAATAAAAAAGAGTAAAATGTAATGCAGCTGATACGCGTAAATTTAAAGAATTCCTGATGAAGTGTTAAATGAGTAAAAAAGCTTTATTTGTACTTACTATGGCATAATGATTATATGCTAGACACGTAAATATCACACCTTTGAAACAATACAAGATTATTTATTTTATTTTGAAAATTTAAACTAATCGGCAAAATTCTTCAAACAGTTTAAATAATGAACAAGAATTTAATTAAATTGTTCCGTTTTAAAAATTTGATATCATTAATTTAGCAACAAAAACAACTAAAACAAACAACAGTAACACGTTTTTTCAGATATTCTCAATAAAAGAAATAGATGCAACAAGGTAAAATATAGAAAAACACAACAACGATTACGAAGGAGTGAGAGAGAAGGAAAAACTAATTCATATATATGAATAAATATATTATTTGCAGTTTGAAATTGAGTATATTTTAATTTAGTTTAAAAAATATAGGATAATTTTTTTTATTTCGTGCAAACAAACATATAATCGCCATTGTCCCGTCATTCGGTCACTTTAAATCAAAGTGAGGTCAGAGGATCAGTAATGGTGAAATTCGGTGTTACCACTTAAGAACAGCTAATCAGCACCAAAGTGCAGCCGAAAAGAAAAATTTTGAAAAATTGATTCTTGATTTGCTGTATGCTGATCCGGAATACTCATAAAATTGTTCAAATGTGAAAGAACTCATCAAAATTAACATGAAAAATCAACCAGCTATAACAACGAAAAAATATTCTTGCTGTGGCAGCAAAAAACTTGAGCAAATTTTTACGGCAAACTGCAATTGGAATTCTGTCCATCACGTCGTAACTTGCAGAGGCTTTTTTCAAAATAAACTTTATTTGAAAATCATTCGGTTATTGCTATATTTTAACTACTCGTGTATTTGGAACGCTCTTGTGTTTTAATAAGCTTTAAAATCTATTGTTGTTACTATGCGGTAAATATTGTATTACACCATAATTTCAATAACCTGTGCAGAAGGTTTTTATTATATTTATTCATGGAAACAAAATCATTCTGTATAGTTATGGTTGGGCTACAAAAACCATGAAAGTGTTTTTGGGTTATTAGAATTGCTTGACAATACGACAAGGTAGTTTAAAAGCGTTTAAAGATCGATATAAATTCATGAGCTTTTATCTTTATTTTGACAAGTGTTTTTGTCTTGTTGGAATTTCATGAACGACAACAAAGCGCCACAATTAGTTGCTCCCCTAGAATTTCCGCAAAAACGTAAAATATAAGCATAAAAATAGCAATAAATATTTTTGTCAGATTTTTAACAACATGCGACCTAAAGTTTTTTAAACAAATATAAAAATAACTTTATGGTCAGCAAAGGAACGTGATATTATTCTCTTTGTAATAATATGCTTAATAAATTGATTTATCAACATAAAAATATTGTGACAAATAAATAAATAAAACACTTCGAAATTAAAGGCTGTGTTAAATACGTTTTTCGCATTTATACATTCTTTTTGTGTCATGAACTTAAACAAATATGCCAAATTTCTATTCTTACCGCAAAAAAAAAAAGAAATTAGGCAAAAACTTAGTCTTTTGCGCCAACTAGCGGAATTAAAAGTGTATTATTATTATTATTATTATTAAAAGCAAAAATTAAATTATCAGTTGTACAGTATTAACAGATGTCACGTAAACTATGACTGATAACATCCAACAAAAAAACGTTATACCACTTTACTTTTACAACAGTTTAATTTAAACTTTTTCGAATATATTTTGAGAATTGTAAACAGAGTAAAAGGTTGGTGATTTTTAATTTATTTTCAAAAATTTAAATAAAAATACAATTAAATTTTTTGTAAAAGACAATAAGAAGAAAATGCGTATCAGGAACATTTGCCGAAGGAAAACTCAGCTCAGGAGTTTTTGCCGTAAGAAACTTTGCTGCATAGAATTTTTGCCGTATGAAAATTTCGCCGAATTTTTTAAATATGCAAACTACCTTGTTGTAAAGTATATCTGGCTTACGATTAGAGGTTATGATTAGAATTAAGCAGAATTTCATACATCAAAAATTCCTGAGGCAAGTTTTCGTACGACGAAAATGTTTACAGCGATTGTTCCTAGACCGTGTAAAATGTAACATAATACTTATGATAAAAAAAAAATTTTTTTTCCAGCATTGAAATAAAACATAACAAATTACATGACAACGCTGAGTGCAATCAAAAGCGCCGAGTTTTTCGGTAAAAAAGCCAAAAAGCAAAATCAGCAATTTAAATTGGAAAATAAACTTCAGTTACCTTAAGCTTGTCCCATGTAATAATACTGTCTTGCTTTAAACTTTAAAAAAAAAAGAAAATCTTTTTGTTGCAACCAAATTATTAAAAATATATCTTATTCCACGAATATTTTACAATATAACAGAAAAAAGTGGTTAAGATTTTTTAGGAAATTGAAAACAAAATTCATAGAAACTACAATTTCTCGCAGGAAAAGTGTTTTAAAGATAAATTTTTTGCCTAAATTGACCCAATGTTTGACAAAAAATAACAAGAAAAGTCATTGTCTTTTTCTTTGTAACTTCCAGCGTTCCACTTTAGTTGTTTTTGAGATAATATAAGTTTTCCAAGAAAAAAAGACTTTTTAGGTGGGCTTTTTAGTAGGGTATTTATTTGCATGTACTTGGTCTAATCAATAAAAGTGAAGTGGATAACCGTTTTGCATGTTGTCCCTGATTTCCTTTCTACTTCTTCTTCTTCCATTAAAGCTCTGATGACTCGGTCGATGGTCTTCGTTGAATGGAAAGCTATTAAAACTTTGTTCTTTGTCTAAACAAGGCATGGTTCCGTAGTTTTTTCTTTTAATAGAGTTTCTGAGAGATGATGAATGATTGGCACCATCCAAAACGGAGAAGTTTGGAGACATTTCGTTTCTGCTATGAAGGGAGTTTCTCCGCTTATTCGAATGAAGTTGATTCCTATCGTAAGTGTCAAGTTCGTCATCCTGCAAGGCCGCGCGTAGCCATCCCGGGATGGATTTTGCTTGGGATTCGTTATCATCCGCATAATCAAGATCCCATTCCGCTTTTTCGTGATTGTCTGGCATGTGGGAAAATGAAGTTGTGGAAAGTCGCTGCGGAAATCCGAGGCTACGTTTTCTAGAAAAAAAAGATGACGTTGACAACCGATGGCTGATCTTTATACACTTAAGCAATACTTTTAATTAATGCCAAACCAAAAATCAAATATGTTATTTCATCTTTTTCCCAACCCAAAGCGTGTAATGAGTCCGAGGAGCCCATTTCTGCAATACCACTTATGTGGAATTGTTGCAGCGGTGGCGGGCTGTTGGCCACCTGAGTTACTTTGGCCAGCTGGGAATTAGATCTCCGGCGCCGAACTGATAACACCAATCGCTATTTTCAGCGAAGAAAGTTACGTTTTGTCAACTGACCTTCTATTTCCTTGCATCTGTGATTGGTCATGAAATAACGGGTCATCGTTAAAGCACGAAGGCAGTTTTTGCCTGTTTGACCTCGGAAAATTCATGCTCTCGGCACTGACCGACCGTCGGATCATTGAAGGCCCAAGTTGGTCCTGGTACGAGTTAAACATTCCTTCGCTGAAAGCTGAATCTTTGTCGGAAGCGCTGAATTACAAAAATTATGGCGTCAGCTACTGATCGGTATCAATGTCGATTTTGACAAAAACAAGTTGTTCCGCAAAACCAAAAAAGCGGATAAATATCGCTGCACCAATATCAACCAAAAAATATACAAAATTAAGCGTACGATCGTACCTGAATCGCCTTCTTTGGCCGTAACGGCCGTCATAGTAATTACTTCCTACAGAATGCAATCGAGTTTGCTGCCTCGTGGAATGACGCCGGCTGTAAAATAAATTTCACTAAAACGCTAAATGCTGCTCTTGTTATGATCGGAATAAAATAAACTATTTTTTCGTTATGAACAGGAATGAAATCAAATGTTGAATAATTGAAGTAACTTTTTCAGCAGATCACATCACTATTCTCTATGAATTAAACAAAATGGAATCGAAAGTGAAAAATCACGCCCGGTTGTGTTGCTTCAAAGCAAGCCCTTCAGTATTTTTGTTTATAGAAGAAGTTTGTGATAAGTTCGCCGGGTCTCATTGGAACATTGTGTTGGTTGGTACCTCCAGCCGTGATTCTAGGTAAATTCCACCCCGGTAAATTCCATCCCGGTCACGTACATTGTAAAGTTGAAACGGAAACTGTGGAGCTTCTCTTCGTCAACGAAAACCACGCGCTAACCTTAATGCTGACCTTTTAACTGGGTGGAATTTGCCGGTCACCACTACACTGGCCGTAATATTGGTTTATATGCAGGTAGACCTTTGGAATCAAACATTTGTATGGTCGTATCATCACATTGCAAAAATGAAAACATATTTATAGTCGCAAGGTTTCTAAAAATTCAATATTATTTCATTATTGGCTGAGTAGTAAACCGAGAAGAAATTTTCAATTTGAAACAATACCCTGAATCAGTTATACAAATTCATTTAATAGATTGCTGTTCGAATACCTTCCTGTTTGGGAAAACATGCGACCATCTCTATGGAATGAAAAATCATTTTTATCTTGTAAATCTGGATAAAGGGAAGGATTAGACGGAAAATTATTTCCTATTGATGGTTCTCCATCGTTTTCCATTTCTGCTTCTTTTTTTGCTTTATCTTCTTCGTCTTTTTTAGCTTTCCAAACAATCCAAAAACAACCACCGAACGTACCCAACGAAAGGAAACCAAACGCCTTAAAAAAATTAATTTATTCTTTTTCTCTGACAGAAGTTTTGGCACAAGTTACATCAACTTAACCAAGCAATTGTTTTAAAGAAAATGTTATTTGTTTCATTCTTTTATATAAATATAATTTAGGATCTAACAAGACTATCAATTACATACTATCTACACGAATTTTTAATCAAATCCTCAATCAATTTGAATTAGTGTACTGAACAAAATTAGGAACACACCAAAGCGATTACTTTTTTTTTGATTTTCACTTTGGTTTCAACGTAAAATTTTTAAATTCATCTCCCTGGCAATTAGAATTCGGACATGAAATTTACTAAAGGACCAAAAAAGGTCATCGCTTCAATTCCGAAAACAATTGCAACCAAAACTACCCGTTGGATTGAAGTAAAGTCCTTTTTTTTGTCTACAGTAAATTTGTGGCCTAAATGTAGTTGTCAGGAAGGTGAATTCATAATTATTATGTAAAAATCAAAGTGAAGACAAGAAAAAGTCTTTGTTTTGATTACAAAGCAGATTGCAGCCGCAATAGATTTAACGTCAAAAATTTGGCCCGCGTTAGGCAAAAGATTGAGCACCGATGTTGTAGACATTACAAATGTTTTGATGACTTTTATCTGAAAAAAACTTATCACTGTGCTCGTTGTGGATACTGGAAACCTCAGTAAAATTCGTAAAGCAATTAAAGAATTTGTAACATTGGCGAAAAGTTTTGCTGGACCACAAACGTCGGCAGCGTGGTCGAGTGGTTAAAGCACCAGACTGATGATCAACATGGTCTCGGTTCAAAACCCACTAGCGCCATTCTGTTGTGTCCTTGGGAAAGACACTTTACAGCACTTTCCCCTGCTTGGTGGTCTTGGCAAGCAGTTCTAAATTACAATAATATCTCTACTAAATTACTAGCGGACAGCAATATTGTGGCATCTCCGGAAGCAGGTCGGGGTAATTGCTTACCCTATGTATAGCGCCTCCGTCGCTTTTCTGCGAGTCAGGAGGATAAATATAGAGGTAAAAATAAATAAATAAAAAAAATAAATAACGTCAGCATACATCTTGAGGTGTCATAGAATGTGATAGTTTTCTAAATAACGAGCTGGCTATTTTTAATAATAATTTGTCACTTTCTGCTCTGCATCGTTATGCTTAATTGCTACAAAAAAATTTCGAAGACTTTTATAGCTGCTTTTGCTATATCCAGGCACCATTCGAAGTGATAAAACAATAAGCTCAACCAAAATATATATTTTCGTTCGAAGAAAAAAAAGGGCATCACTTTCAATCAATATCCAAAATCACTACTTTCGTTCAAAAAAATAGTGGTCTCTAAAAAAAAAGTTATCACTTGATCTTTAACCATAAAACGAGCTCTTTTCTTCGGGCATAGAAAGAAAACCTTGTAATAAGTGCGTATTATAAAAATTTTGTTGAAAACTAAACAAAATTAGTAAAAAATAAGCACAGATAAGCGCTTAATTATAAAACGAGCGCGCCTCTTAGAAATAAGCACATCAAAATTTTTTTAGACAATATTTACAAAAACATGCACAAATCTCAGAAATAAACACGAAATTGCAACCATGGCTACAAATTTTTGATATTGCACTCTAGACTTTCGATATTGAACTCTAGAAGGTTATGTTGTTGATTTTGTTAGTCTTAGACGCAGGCATTTTAAAGGCAGAGAATAAGCAATAGTTAATTGAAAATATTGTTCTGTAAAAAAACTTTTATCGCCTTGTTGTTCATAAAAAAATTAGAAGTCTTTTGGCTCTTAATTTTATAACTGCTACATTTTGAAATAAAATATCTAAACCCAAGAAATATACTAAAATTTAAAATGTGAAGAAAAATTACGAAATCAGCAAATTACAAAAACAATTTAAGACAAACCCCGTCAAATCTGTGCCCCAGGCGACTAGCTAAAGAACTACCGGCTCTGACCATGGTTGTATGACCATTTTGACCCTGACCACGGTATTTTGTAGAAGTGATAGTAACACTTTTTGAACCGTGAAGTAATAACTAGGTAAGAAATTGATCGCATGCATTCGGTTACTTTAACAAATCATATGCTTAATATTGATAAACTCGTTTCGTTTTATTATCTATTTTCTATTCTTTACTTGTCGAGCTATTTGCTATTTACTCACGGCGGACGCGGACAGAGCAGGAACGCCATCGGCTTTGTTCGCTGACAAACAGCTTCCGAGAAAAACCAATCCGCCGAACACGGCAAAATAAAGAAGTTCCTAAAATATTTTACTTAAAGAAATAATTTTGATTATTATGAATAGATACGGACAATTTGTGCGAAACGTCTGTTAAAAAATAAAAATTGAATTTACTCCTAGAGTACAACTTTATAAAATAATCATGTTTTGTGTCATGCTATGTTGTAAAATGGTGGCTATTTGTGTATTGCAACTACAATCTACAATATACTCGTATGATGGTAAGATACATTTTTCGTAAATATTTTGCATTTTTTTAACAAAATATGATTTTTTTAAAGCAAAACGTTGACTTAAATTATGCGAGAATATTTCACTATTTATGGTTTTTACCAGACTTTTTTTGACATTATTCACTTAAGGCTCGTTTCCGGTACGAGCGTTGCCTGGAGTATTATTTGTTTATTTTATTGATTTTTTACTTCTTTCCATGCTTAAACGCTAAGAGAAGCAAAAAAATTATTAAAACAAACAAAGAACACTCCCGCCAACGATCGTAGTAGAAACAGGTCCTTGCATGAAAAATGTAAATAAATAAATTATAATAGCTACATGTTGCTGTTGTATAGAATATAGACATACGCTTTGCTTTTTTGAGCGAAAAAAGACTTTTCTACGATTTCTTAAATTAGATTATGTAAATTAAAAGCAACACATTTTACCATGAAAAAAAAAGTTTTTAAACTTACTAAAAAAATCCAAGAATATCCTGAAAACAAAAATCTCTATTAACCAACTATTTAAAAACAAATGTAATTGGTTAAATAACATTAAAAATCTACAAAAGTGAAAAAAGGCTGATTATTTCATCACAAAACAGAAAGCAAAAAGCTTGAAAACTCACCGAAGCACTGTGGAGAACGAGTTTTAGCTAGGAGAGTAAAAAATGTATAAAAACTGACAACCATTGCAACGACTAAAATAATGCACCAGAAAACATAAATGCCGCTGTTGCTTTCCCATTGTTCAGTCGAGCTACCAGTGAGTGCGCAGAAAAAAGCAATAGCTAATGCAATCTATAACAAAAAAATTATTAATCAAACCATATCAAGGCCGAACAGTTAACTTTTTTGGTAGGCTTCCGTAATTGAACTTTTTCTTATCGGTTAAATTCACGGTGCACAGCCTTAATAATCTTTCATGTGGCGCCGCACACATGTCACCCATTTAACTAATTGCAAATTTAACCTAATAAAGTTTTTCCTTTATCACAGCTTTGCTTTGAAAAGGTTTACATCGGAAATAGTTAGCGACGATTGCGCAACATAATATCCAAACAAACAAATACCGGTTCTAATAAACAAGATCAAAGATGATTGCGGATGAATGCCTTTTTTTTGACATTTAACTAGATTCTAATAAAAATAATGTAGCTGGCGGCCTTTAGTTAAAATCAATTCTCTAATGCGACCAACCACAGCAAAAAGATTGTGCACCTCTGATTTAGATATTTAAATGGTATATTTCATTTCGATAAAACATGTATAATTTTTTGTGACAGTTCTCTTCAACCCTTTCTCCGTGATACAGCTTTAAAAATTTTTAAGGCTTTGTGTGCCCCAAACGGTGCCTAAAAAATACAAAAACTAAATAAAGTAGTCGGTCAAGATATAGTAAATGATGGTATTAATGTTTACTGAGCACAGAAAAAATTGAGCAGGCAAAACAAGCTATAAAATTGCATAAAAAAATAAACTTGATTTAGTGGCAGTCTTGTTCTTGCATAGTTTCGGTATTTCGGACATAAAGTAGTTTTTGATCTTCTTAAAATCCTTCTCATCAGGGCCGGCCTTAGGCCGATTTGACCGATTGCTCCAAATCGGGCCCCGCGCTGAGAGGGGCCCCGCAGCCGATCTGGAAATTGCTCTAACAGATATCTCAAAACAGTCAAAAGACATTGATGGTTACATGCTTTCTGAAGAAATGGAGATAATAAAGTCAGTACTCCCTACCCAACAGCAAAAGCCCAGAGAACTGTTACAGTATCTTGCTTGTAACGAGAGGTCTACTGCATTTCCCAATTTGTTCACTGCCCTCAGAATATTGCTGACAATTCCAGTGACTGTTGCTTCCGGGGAAAGAAGCTTTTCTAAGCTCAAGTTAATTAAAACGTACCTTAGGTCAGTAATCCACCAAGAACGTTTGAACAATTTGGCACGTCTGTCTATAGAATCTCCGGTCAGTAGAGACATCAACTTTGACAAAATTCTTAAAAACTTTGTTGAGAAGAAAGCAAGAAAAGTCTGCTTCTAAATGTCTTTGTGTAGCTCTGCCACTATGAGTTGGTGGTAAGTGATTATAAAATAATTCATTTCGATACCATTTAGTTTTTCTATTGTTGCACAGGGATAAACATACCACGTGTAAAGTTATGTTTTGAGCTATCTTTCATTCATGCTGTAGCATAAATTTTGACTTAATGATTTCATTAATAGTTACCATCTAAAGAACCCTACTATGACACACAAAGAAAAGAATTGCAACTTGGTGTTTTGCAAAATATCTCTATTTCTCTATTTTGTATTTCTAAACTTGCCCATTAGCTCCAAGAAAACTATTACCAATTTCTTTTATGTTGAAAATGCAATGAATCTCAAACCATTATCCATGGAAACAGGAAAATCTAAAATCATGATTAAAGGGCTAAACTTTTGCTCAAGTTTGGAGACCTTTCACACCCGCGTAAGACAAAATAGGCTTTAGATTTTTCATGAATGTGGAGCAATGTCAGACATTTTGATGTACAGTTGGATTAAAAAAAATCGCTCCGTTTTTTCCAGAATAGAAAATATATAAAAATAAAATTGGTTAAAAAGACAACTATTTAATAAAAGGGTGTATAGAGTCTTTTTCGTTTTTCAATTTTTATAAAATTTTCCGCCCTGAGAAATTTTTAGGATATAGAAAATTTCTGAAGAATATATAAAAAAATATTAGAAAGGTTGAGAATGGCCACTTTGCACTTGCATTCTTTTCTTCTTTATGCACAATAATAAATAGTATAGAGGGGCCCCGCAAGCATCCAACTAATTGGGCCCCGCAACTTCTAAGGCCGGCCCTGCTTCTCATATTAAATAGCTAATTTAAAAAAAACTGAGTTTTTAAATGATCTCAACAAGATTGGAAAACTATTTTTCACACTAGAAATATCTATGTTTTTATAATAAAACATCAATAAACTTTTTAATAAGAATTTTATATTCTGCAAATTCATCAAGAGAAATCCAAAAGTGTTGAGTAAGGTGCTGATTTGAGTAAGTGTAAATGTACCTGAGATTCTTTGCTAACACAGTATAATTGGCAAAGCATTTAAGCAAAGAAAATGCAACCTTAAAACCAAAGTGAATGGTTATGCTTTAAATTTGAACCTACACCGAAAACTAAGCCTTTTAGTGTCAAATTATCAACTACAAAAAGTATCAACGGCCAAAATATTAACTGACCAATTTATGAACAGACAAAAATATCAACAACCAAATTTAAGTTTTGCGGTCATCAATTGTACTGTTTGTATTGATTGACTGAGAATTTTTCTAAAGAGAAGCAAGCCTACTCATTGGCCGAAGAGTGGCACAGAGGCTTCGAGTTCCAAACAACCTCCCACCATCTCACTATATGGAGGCTCCTGGATTCTCTCAAACAGTATCAAAGGCGTCGACAATGTCCGCATCCAACAGATGCTGGCTGGCCATACATTGCTGGCAAAGAAAAAAAAATCATGTGGAATTACGTAACCGCATAAAAAACCTTGTTTCCCTGTATACAACGTTAATGAGCCAATTTTGGGATACCTTCGCGTTCTTGCGCAAAACGTTTCTTTTTTAATATATTTTCAAATTACTGGCATGCAGACTTTTCAATAAACGGTGGGCTGAATAACATTGTTTTTTTTTAAACTGTTCTTAAAGAGTAAAAAGTAAAAGCTAATGACTTTTTCTTCAATCCTCAAGTTTTAACTCGTTCGTTATTTTCTGTATAATATCGAAAATTGACATTTTGCTCAGTTGATATATTACTGGATGCCAGTCTTTTAACAGAAACCTTTGTTTAAATTTAAACTGAATCTGGATGACTAAGTTGAACTTTTCTTCATTTCATTCATTTCATTTTATCTCTATATTTATTTTCCTGACTTCCAGGAAAGCGACAAAGGCGCTATACATAGTGCAAGCAATTACCCCGACCTGTTTTCAGAGAGGCCATGATAATGCGGTCCAGTTAAATTTTTTATTTTGGGTTTTAAGTTTTTCGTAGAGATATGACTGAAATTTAGAACTGCTTTTTAACACCGCCAAGCAGGGGAAAGTGCCGTAAAGTGTCTTTCCCAAAGACACAACAGAATGGCTCGAGTAGGTCTTGAACCAAAACCACGTTTATTACAAGCACGGCGCTTTAATCACTCGACCACGCTGCCGACCGAAACTTGATTTAAAAGCATTTTATTTTTTTTCATTTTTTTTCATTAGGAAAGCCCAACACTCAATTCTTTTGTCAGTAAAATTTTTAAGGGTAATAAACAATACTGTTACAGATGGCACATGACACTGATCTAAGCTATGTATACCTTTCGTATTCCATTACTCAGTCGTATACCCTCGTTTTGATCCGGTTATACAGTTTACCCCTTTGAATAACACTAGTTTGCATTTATAATGGCAGCTTTTTAGGAAGACTTACTTTAAAACTCTAAAATCAATTGATGAGTCAAATGAAGAAAAGACAACTAGAAGAGACTATTTTGTAGACAATCACTTCCTGGCCGACTAAATCCTGATCATGTCTATTAAATGGGTTTCCAAATGGTTATCAAGAGAGACGAAGATGTAGACACTTGTTTTTGGACTAAGCAGAAACTACTTACAACTACCTAGCCAGCGAAGGCAGCCTTTTATTTAAACAAGCATGAAGCAAAGTTGTACAATACGACTTTATACAACAATAAATTTTTACTACTCGGTCTAGCCGCAACTTATTTTTAGGGCGTGGTTCTCAAGCTTTCATGGTTCGTGACCCCTTTTCAGAGACTCTCAACCCGCGGCTCACTGCTTAGAATTTTGTCCCAAAAGACTAATGAAGACTTCTGCTCGTGGTCCCCGACAAATGCCTTGTGGCCCCTTTGAGAAACCCTCCTTGTTGCCCTTTGAAAAACCCTGTTTTAGGGTAAAACTGAACAAATCGCTCACGCTCAGCCTTCATCTTGTGGCATCCCTCAAAAAACTATTTTAGCCCGTTACACTGCTTAGACGTTTTGCAGATTCAAGATAAGGTGCCGATGACAAAGCATTATAATCAGCTGCTCTGTTTTTTGTCAAATGAGCAGTTAAATTCAGGCATCCGCTTGCGCTTATAGACAGAGTCTTGAGCTCCCAACGTTCCTCAGCTAAGTTTCGCCTACTGGGAGTGACACTATCCTTGGCGAACTATAAAACTTTAGGTCATGGCCAGGGAAGCCGGTAGTGGAAAGGCAGGTGGTGCCCTTGGAAATTCGCCAAACAGAAGCATTGTGTTAAATCTATTTTTACAATTGAAGGCCCTATTTCTAAAAGTACCTAAGTCACATTTTCGAAAAAATGAGATAAGCTGAAAAAATTGTTTGTTTACTCGCCAGAAATATTTTGACAAAAAATCTTTTCAGAATTATATACGGAAATCACTTTTTGAATAGCACAGAGGTTTGAAATCTTAACGTATTTTTCTTCTAGAAGTACCGAAGTCCAACTGATTTATGTTAAAAATTCCTGTACACACTTGATAGCTCATTAAACCTATTGTTTGAAGGCTCGACCTGCAAAGCAGTCTTACTTGAATAAATTTTTTTTACTTTTGTCAATAAAACTTGAAATAGGAGCTTTTGAAAGTTTGTCAAAGGTTAATATAAGAGTAACGCAAGCATTACAACGAAGGAATAACTTTCATTTTTATTATAGGCAAGCTTATTAAATAACTTATTTTTGTATTAGGTTTACCTGTATTATTATTTTAATCATATTTTTAAATTAATTGGAAATCCTAACGATTTATTTGGAGCTTTTGATTCCCGTCTATAACCTAATAATTTAGTTATATAGCATTCTATTGGAGTCACGAAGCATCAACTCACCTATTGACATTTAGAAACATTTTTTAAAAAAATTTGTACTTAATAGTTAATAATTTTAAAAAAATTTGTACTTAATATATTGATTTAGCTTTTAGTTAATAGATCATGAATAATTTTTTTTATGTTTTCTTAGTTTGGGTACGAAAATTTTTGGAAAATTTACTTCTCACTTGGTTTTTTGATTTCCCCAGATCCTAAACTCTTTTCTGATATGTCACTATATAAAAAAATAGAATGCATATTATCATTATTATTACATGTGGTTGACTTTTTCTGCCTAACTACTCTGACAATTTGGTAAAAAAGCGCTTGTAAAACAAAATTTCCAAAAAAAGTACCTAAGTCCAATTTGCAAAACAAGCTTTAATTCCTTATGACGTCATAATAAAATCTAAAAAGTTGTTAAAATAGCGAGAGATACTTAACCAAAGTAATAAAAAACCATTTAGGTTTTTTCCATCATTATTCTAATTCGCCAGGGTTTTTGAAAACTTTAAACCTCATTTTCTCAAAACTGACATTATGTGACTTAGGTACTTTTAGAACTAAGCCCTTCAATTGTATTATCTGGTCCATAATTAAATTTAACAAAGTTCGCAAGATATTAAATTAAACAAGGGGTTAGCGAACTTTTTTCGAAAAGAGAACCCAGCAATCAACAGTATTTTAGCAAGGCGAAAAAATTCAGAAAAAAGGCCGTCTGAATAAACGTAAAGTTTGGTCTATTAGAGAAAATATTTGCTGAAAACCTGTTGAAGACCAAAAAAAGGTCTTCACTTTTTAAGTCAAAGACTTTTTTTGGCTTATTAAAAGTATTTTATGCAGACAAGTAAGTAAAACACTGCAGCTGATTCTTACAACTAAAGTTCTTTATTTTTTTGTATTGTCTTTATTAATTTAATATTGTCTTGATTAATTTCTTTAATACAATTTTCTGAAATACTCTAAAATTAGCATTTGTTGGGAGAGTCTTTTCAAGCAAAAAAGTGCCTTTTTGTAACTTTTCGCTCCTCCCGCTACAATATTTTTCGGTGCCCTTAATGATAATTCATGATGCATAGTAAGTCTATGTTTAGATGGGTTTTCAGATGCCTGCCAAGAGAAATTGAAATCTGGACGCCGTTTGTGCCAGTTGGGCGGAAACCATTAAAATTTTATCAAGCTATGTACCTGCTGTTCAGAGCAACGGTCGCCAACCTGTGGTCCGTGAAAATATTCAGGTGGGCCGCGCGAAAAAATGGATCATTATTTATATATCATAAACATTCAGAATAAAAAAAATACGACTAACAAAACTTAAGATAGATTAAACTTTTTTCAGCTACTTTTATTAGCGAAATTTCTTCTAAATGAGTGACGTTTTACGTAGATCACTGTTTCTCAAAGTGAGCCACTTGGCTCCCTAAGGAGGAATTTGAAATCTCAAGGGAGGAAAAATCACTAGAGGAGGAGTTGGGGAGGAATTTGAATTCTTGGTACAAAGTAAGTTGACCCAGAAAAATTGGTACGTCTTTCATAATCATAGTCGTACCAACCCGGCGGCGACAGAGGGAAATTGAAGATCTTTTTACTTTTTTTTGAAATCACTACTTTTTAGGGACAAAAATTGAGAAATCCAAGACAGATTCAAATTTAAATGTTAAATTTTGTAACTTCCTGGGATAACCACAATTAGGATCACAAATTTGGATGAAGACAAAAAAAACAAAGTCTTTACTTTGATTATTGAGGTATTTTTTGGGGGGCGGAATCATGATACTTGAGTTGTGAAAGAGAGGAATTTGGCAAAAACTTTGAAAACCACTGTTTTAGGTACTTTTGCAGGTGTACTTAATGACATTTGAAAATGATAGTTGGCAACTATGGTTTGCCGCCATGAGTATGACACAGTTGACACTTCAGTTCAGTTTGTTGACATCGCTTTGCAGGTTTGTTCTTTCTTTTCATAAAATTTATTATAAGGCACCTGCAGATAATATGGCCATGCTGGTAATATAGCCCAGTGCTCCGATTTCCGGATCTAAGAGAAGAAATATTTTCTATCTGCATGAACTTGGAGTGGATCATACTTGTATTGATTCGGACTGTTAGGGTTAGATCCGTGCAGTAATGAGTTTGCTACAGCGAAACAAAATTTTGCAATCATGGAATGGAGCGTTTTTATAAAATCTGGGATTTTTCACCTTCCAAAAATGAGGTGTATGGTTGCGAAAACTTCAATTTCTTTTTAGCAGGGCAGGAAAGAATTGTTTCAGTTAATTTAAGCAGTTTTGTTTTGTTAGAAAGATTTAAGCGTTAGCTTAATTGATATGAAATTGTTTGGGGGCTTTTGCTGATAATAAGGCCCAAGCCCTATTTGTAGTGTAGGTGCCAAAAGTAATTACACAGAAAAGCTGTGATTTAACATTTTTAAAAAGAAGACCTTATAGCTATTTTACAATTTTTTGAGGATTTTTTTGTGACTTTAGCATACTCATTTAAGTTACTGGTAATAGCAGGCTACTAAAGTAAGTACCAGTACAGTATCATAGGGCCAGGCTAGTAGGCTAATGATAGCCTACAGCTGTACAGTACATTAAGCCAGTAAGCCTAGTTGTTGAAGTGGGTCTTACTGTGTTAAGAAAAATAGGCTTAGCAAGCGTTCAGGTACAAAATGATACATTTCTTGATTTAAAAAGTAATCTGTATCAGACTACAATATGATGCTGGTACGAGCGTACCAGCATCTTCAAGGCGTCTACTTCACTTTTTGTTCCCACTTTTGGCTAAGGTTCAAGTTCTATCAAAATAACGTTTTTCTGACAAAGGATCAGCTACAAGTTCAGCCACTAGTTCTGGTAAGAAGGGTAACAAAATAGAAAACATCTAATAGAGTAAGAAAACATTGCTGTATCCGTATAATTTTTTAATTGAGCTTACCAAAGATGATGCGATACTGTAGCTCCAAGTTACTAATTCTTCTTCTTCTTTTCCAGATTTAAATAAAATAGGTAATAGAACCCACAATAAGTGAGAAAAATCAAATGAATATTTTGCACTTCTTTAGTAAAACTAAAGATAAAATAACTAACGAAAATAGTAATACTTCAGTTAATAGTGAGCTGATCAATGAATCAGAGCATCCTCAATCCTCGTCAGACCACATTAGAAAGAACGTGCAAACTGGAGGTGAAAAGAAAAAACGCAAAATATCAAGAAAATATGATTCCAGCTACTTGAAATTTGGATTTATTCAAGAACCTGGTACTGAGCTGGACCCACGGCCTCTTTGTATTGTGTGTTGTGCGAGTTTATCTAACGATGCCATAAAACCGTCAAAACTTGAAAGACACTTGCAATCAAAACACCCAGATTTAGCTAAGAAACCAATTGAATATTTTCAAAGAATGCATGAAGGTATGAAAAAACAAAAACGTTTAAAAAATATGGTTGTTGAAGATAAATCCCTATTAAAGGCTTTCAAATTGCTTGATAGCACTTGAAATTGCGAAAAATAAAAAGCCATATACGATTGGAGAAGACTTAATCAAACCTTGCATGTTACAAGCCTTTTGGGAAAACAAGCTGTTCAAAGACTGAAGGTAATTCCTATGTCTGCTAATACAGTTAAGCGCAGAATTAAAAGAATAGCTGATGATATTGAAAATCAAATTATAAAAATAGTAAAAAATTCACCATTTTATTCAATTCAACTTGATGAATCTACGGACGTAAGTAACAAGGCTCTTCTCCTTTGTTTTGTCAGGGTTGAGTGTGAAGGAGAATTACAGGAAGAACTTCTTTGCTCACTCAACTTGCCAGGTAGAACAATTAGCTTTGAGATTTTGAAAGCACTTGATAGTTATTTCCTGGAACACGGAATTGAATGGAAAAAAAGTATTGGCATATATACAGATGGTGCTGCAGGCATGACCGAACATCGTGCAGGAGTTGTTGCAAAGGTAAAAATGTTAGTCACCCAGACATTATGTTTACGCATTGCATTATACATGGTGAGCATCTTGTGGCGAAAAAAATGTCTCCAGAACTACACAAAGTATAATCAGATGTAATTAAAATCATAAATGAGATTCGACACAAAGCGCTCAATTTTCGAATATTTGAAACCCTCTGCGAAGAAATGGGTTCCCAGTATACTCACCTTCTTCTTCACGCTGAGGTATTCATTACTCAACAACATTTACAGTCACTGACAGAATATTTTGATTTTTATTACTCAAGTGAAGAACATCCTAGGCCTAGAAATATGTGGATAATAGATCCATTTGTAGCTAATATCGAAGAGAGCAAATTAAGCATGAATGAAAAAAAAAGCCTCATTGATCTATCTTGTGACGACAGTCTTAAAGTTAAATTCGAGTCATCTTTATTAAGACCTCATTTCTTGCTCTCTGTAAAAAATGAATACCTATCACTGAGTGAGAAAGCAATGAAAATTTTGATCCAATTTTCAACAACATATTTATGGGAGAAGACATTTTCATTTGTGACAATAATTAAAACACGGTACCGCTCTCGCCTTGAAATAGACGCAGCTCTGCGTCTTGCAGCGACGTCATTGGAGCCAAATCTATAGATACTACTGTCAAATAAACAGGAACAACCATCATACTAAAAATGGGTAATATTGAAGTAAACTTACTTTTTTTCTTTTTTTAATATTTACTATAACTAATTTACCGTAAAATTTGTGTATTTCGTATTAAAAAATTAAACTTTTTTGATTATTATTGCAAATATATTTACAGTACCTTTTTTTCTAAATTCATATTACTGGTCCGCCAAATTAAGAATTATAGATTTAGTGGTCCATGAAGTTCTAAAGGTTGGCGATCACTGGCTCAGAGGACGAGTGACCAATAGAATACGGAGTACTATAAAAGTACATCGCAGTTCTTTGCTTTTATTTTCGGGGCTAGTTCTAGGCTCGTTGAAATGGGTTTCTCTTTTCCGATTTTTGGCAGCTCAATCGCCCAAGGACTGGCGCAGATTCGAAGTGCGCTTCCACGGGACAAACTGCAGAGTGCGTTGCATAAGCGTGTCCTGTACATCGGGCACTATATGGAGCATGAGGTCCGAGGGTATTGAATGACGAAACTCAATGGTGGCTCAACACCATCGTTGTCAGCATTTGGTCCCGGCAGTGCAACAGCCTTATGATGTAAAAAGATAAACCATAGGCCTTAGTCTTGTCCGTGTCTAATTCGGAAAGAATGTCGTTTTAAACAAAAAAAGTTATTAATAAAAATAAAAAACTCACAATTTGAAAAATTCTAATTAGTCCCGGCCAACTCTTTGCGTAGATCATGTCCAGTTCAAAAGAGCCTACTTTTATGACATTCAGGTCTTTTTCATTGGGATAATTTCCATTATTCTCCATATTTATAAAACTTGGGTTTACTCCTGTTTATAGCTTATATATATATATATCACCACACAATTTATTTCTTTCAAAAATTCATGATTTATTTCTAAATAAAATATTGAAATAGTTTAATCCAGGTTAATAAATTATCGAGCGGAGAGCTCAAGTAATAAACTCTGACTTGTGGTCAGAAGGACGCGAGTTCGACGCTCAGTCTACTTAAGTGATTTCCGATGTGCCCTTGGGAAATGCACTTAACGGCATCTCCTTAAATGGGGCTTACCCTGGTTATCTACAATGGTGATTCCCCTTAAAGCAGAAAGTAGCAGAAAGATGAATACGGCAATACGAAGAAAACGATCCTATTCATAATCTTTTGAAAGTTTTTTAAAACGTTTTGCTTTTTTTGGGTAAGGTTTCATTGGTTTTATTTGCGAAATTTGCTATTGCATTGATGAAAAAAATAGAAAGCGTCGCTGTGCTGTGATTTTTTTTAAGCTGATTTTATTGAAACAGGGCTCCTGAGTTCAATTTATGTTTGAACAAAACTAAAACTCATAATTTTTCTATGCTCTTCTGGTAAACAGACTTAAACTAAAATCTTCAGTTTATTCAAACTAAAAACTTTAAAAACAGTCAACGTTTCAAGCGCTATTACAGACGCTCTTCGTCAGGACTAACTTGAAATAAAATTGATAAAAGCAATGAACGAAAATATTTTCGTTCATTGCTTTTATCAATTTTTCGTTCATTGCTTTTATCGAAACGAAAATATTTTCGTTCATTGCTTTTATCAATTTTATTTCAAGTTAGTCCTGACGAAGAGCGTCTGTAATAGCGCTTGAAACGTTGACTGTTTTTAAAGTTTTTAGTTTGAATAAACTGAAGATTTTAGTTTAAGTCTGTTTACCAGAAGAGCATAGAAAAATTATGAATAACTTACCTGGTAACAAAACCAATAGAAAACTAAAACTCCTTGTAAAATATCAAAAATGCCTTATTATTACTTCAACTTTTACTTCATATCTCTAAATTATTAGTTCAAAGTGGTTCCACGAAATTTAAAACCTTTTAGCAATGTACTACATCGTCACTAATCATTTTGGTAGTCATTGTTTTCATTTCCCATGGTACAGAGAAAGCTCTGTCGGACCATCGTTTATGAACAGAATAATATTGTCAATAAAAAAAAGTCTGAATGGTTAAGTCAATCAACAAGCAAGTGCCGACAGACCTGTTTCGTCTTTGTTAGGACTTGCTAGGACACTACAGCTTGTTGTTGACCCCAGCTGAAAAAGTTGAAAACTTAAACAGCTGGCACAACTTTCTGTTTTTGGTTTATACACCTCAAACATCCAATTGTGTTCAACAACAAGCTGTAGTGTCCTGACGAGTCCTAACAAGGACAAAACAGGTTTGTCGGCACTTGCTTGTTGATTGACTTGACCATTCAGACTTAATGTTTGCAATGAAACTGCAGGGTTTAGCTTGACTTAACCCGATCCGTGTTAGCTGACTCGATGTGGTTAGCATATCGGAACCACCGTCAGTATGCCCTTGAGGCTTAGCGGTGCTCATCGCAGTTGCGCTGGTAGTGCATTGTTTTCATTGAAAAAAGTCTATTAGTTGACTTAATGCCAATTTTAGTTGTCGTAACTTTTTCTCTCGAACTGTTTTCGTTCACGTAGCAAGTTTTCATAACACTTTCACGTAAAATCTCTTCTATTTTATTTTTGTAGTACTTGCACAGATTTGTCAAATCATTGCTTTAATAAACAATGAAATATCTTTTAGATTTCACTAAAAAAAGGCTGAATTATGACAACAATGCAAAAACCGTTTCTGTACGCACTTTAAAATGATGAAAAGTGTGCATAAACGTCGAAGCAATTTTACAGTGACGGTCCGTTTTATGTAATTCTTTAAATCAGGGGTCTCCAAACATTTCGAGCAAGGGGTCATGTATAGATTTTTTTTGGACCTCTGTGGGCCAAAGCCAAAAACTTAATTTGCAAAAAACAGTTAATAAATAACTATAAACATACTTTTTATTTAAAAAAATTTGTTGGAGTACACAGTTAAAATATAAAGCATACACACAGTGGTGGATATTGAGTAAGGCGAGTGAGGCAGTTGCCTCGGGTCCCCCTTAAAAATACCGCATATAGTTTTATTTTGCTGTATATGTTTTTTAGAGATCATCATAAAGTTGGGACGAAAAGTGGGTAATACGAGATCGATTCGAAGCGAAGACCTTTTTTTTAGAGATCACGATGATTTTGAGGAAAAAAAAAGAGAAATACGAGATCAAAGACCTTGTTTTTAGAGAACAACAATTTTTGGGAATCCTTGCCTTGGGCCCCTAACTTTGAATATCCGTCACTGCATACACATATATATTTTACCAGTTATTTGTTAATCTTGATTAGTATTAGAAACATGAAACTGGGGCATTTCCGACATAATTCTATCCAACTGTTGTTTAAAGTGAGTTTATATTTTTTTTAAAAAAGAGCTCCACTGGGCGGATAAAAAATCTTAACCGGCCGGATTTGGCCAGCGGGCCGTACTTTGGAGGCCCCTACTTTAAACACTAAATTTCTTGTTATTTGATATTTGTTTTCACATCTGCGCCTAACTCTATAAAACCTGTGGACCATAAATTTTCGTAACTCCTTTAAAATACATGTATGAATTTTGTACGATCAATGCTTTTTTGAGGGGTCAACTTATTTATTTGGATCTTGCAGCCCAATATTAAAAGCAAAAGTGACAGGGTCGTAACTGTTTTAGCTTTTTTAACAATTAACTTAGAGCTCGGGGTATTATGTAAAATATAAACACAAAAGATAGCTTCTTAAAAAATTAAAAGATGTAAAACTTTTTCTTTGTTTTCGGATTGTTTCTTTTTTTTTCAAAATTTTTTAGAATCTTTTAGTTTACTCTTTATTTTTTTGGAATCTGAGAAGCTGCATACAAGCATTATGACTACTATCTTTTCGCTTAACCCCCTATAGTCTGTTATAAAATTACTCGGCATAAAATAGCTTCTTTTCTTATTGTTTTCAGCGTGATCGTTTAAAAAACATTTTTTTATCAGCTGAAATTACACTACTTTTTTCACAAAACAACATACTGTACTTACAGAAAGCAAGTGTAAGAAAATACCGTTTTATAACCTAACCTTTCAATTTTGCATTTATAATGGAAATTTCGTTGAAACGTAATTCTGTATGATTGACGATATTGCCCAAAAAAATGATTTCGCTTTTTAAATAAACCAATTTTCATTCGAACCAGTTTGTCTTGTTTATATTTAAACTGCTGTGATATCTTTCGCCTGAGGCTGTTACGCGTACAACGGAGCGAAAAAAGAGCTATTTGAGTGACAACATTTTGATGGCGCTTGATGTGTTTTGTTTATAATTATGCGACGATGATGTGTGGTCAATGATGTGTAATTGTACACTAAATCATTTGCAAGTTTCATTTAAAGAGAAAAAAACGAGTAAAAATTCTATTAAATCCGATAGGGCTCTCTTTTTATTACATTTGGTGAGTAAATGCTTACCGTTGATGAAGCTGAGTCTTACTTCTTTATGTCAAAACAACACTATATTTTATTCTTTAATGGGATTAATTTTGAAAAAACAGGTCTGTTACTTTGTAGAATTAGATCAGCATACTATCTTCAAATGTAATTCTACAAATAGTTTGTCAAAGGCAAAAATAAAATACTCACGAAAAACGTTATGTCAATTCTGAAAGCAATAGACTTAGACAAGACGCCAACACAAACGTAATCGCATCTTGCCACCTTTTTACGCAAAGATGGAAGCAGTGGTGACTCGCTCATAGAAGCTGCAGAGCTGCAGCACCCCAAATACATATCTGTGCTGCAGTTTTAAATATTATCAACAACGCTTAAAAAATTAATAATTTTAATGATTTTTAATTTTTCTCGATTTTCTTTTACTACTGTAAATTTGCGTTAAATTTTGAATGGCAACTTCTTGAGTTGTTTTAAATTTAGCCTGAAAATTTCACGTAAAGTGACGCAAAATGACGCATTCTATTGACGCTTTATATGTAAGATATAATCTGCGTTAGAGCTGCAATAAACGCAGCTCAATCGACCTAATCATAGGCGTAACAAGTATAACGTATCGCTTTCTTCGGCATAAAACTTTTCAGTTGAAATGCTTAGTTAGTAATAAACTTTGATGTCTTTCAAATTAACACATTTTGTGTTCTACAGATAGCAGATTCAGGGACGGCGAAAGTGGTGGAACAGGGAGTAATTGCTTTTGAAATTGGCGAGATAAAAGCATTGTGTTAGATTTGTCTCTACAATTATATAATCTCGATCAAAATCTTATCCAACGAAGTTTGAAAATATCGATTTAGATAAAGGCTCCCCCAATTTTTTTTGAAAAGACCCACCTGATATAACAGTAATTTAGCGAGAGCGGTCAAAAAGTGAAGAATTTATTGATTAATTTTTTAGTCTTCCACTAAGTTTTTATTAAAAATTTTCTCTTTTATATCTACGCTTAAAATTTGCATTTGTTTAGGTGTCTTTTTGACCAAAAAAGTGCCCTTTTTAAAATTCTGCATTGCCCACCAAAATTTTTTCCGGCGCCTCTGATTTAGAGCATCACTTCGTTTTTACTTGCCAGCCGCCACTGCGTGGGAATATTCTATTTTTCAATACAAAGACAATATTCTGAATAATTCACCCGTGAAAGTTCACCATCAAGAAATGCCCTTGTAACGTCACAACAGTCTTTCAAAATTCTGAAGGACGACGTTTATTCACCAAAATAATCTAAAAATGTCGATAACTAAAACAGGTCCAAACTTGCAATCAGTGGTAGGTTTTTTGTAGGAAACATAAACTGGGAAAATTAATTTAAAAAACATTCTTAACAAAAAATCGCAACTGTACAAACCACCCAATTTATAAGCTTTTGTTTATTAAAGTTCTTCAGAAACTTATTCAACAAATAGAATGAGTATCTGAAAAAGTTTTAATGAATAAAATTTATAAAGTGGGCGACATTTAGCTGGGATTTTTGTTAAGGAGGTTTATTTGTCAGGTAATGGGTATAAATTTGTTTCCATTTACCAAAAGCTTTATTTAGAATTAAAAAGAAGCAATGCGTAAAAAAAATATGAAGGTTTATTAGTCAACTCCAACAAGCAAAGCATCCTGTAATTTTTTTGAATTAGATAAAGCAAACTAATTGGGCGATGCTTTGTATTTTTTAGCAAAAAATATTTTTTGTAAATAACACATCAAATTTTTTCACTCTTTTTATGCGCCCAAGCATGTCACAAGCTACAGTATCTATCTCCCTAACATTACAACGTAAAATTAGCTGGTTAAAGAATCAAGTTCAGGCTTTCAGATTCACGAAAATAGCCCCTGGACCGGGTATAGAAAAATTTTTTAAAGAAACCTTGAATTTGGAAAACATGGCGTTTACCAAGCTCGGACAGCAAGTAAACACTTATTCAGTATTTACTAGTTGTAAGCAGGAAACTCTAAAAAGTGATATGTACACAGTGATGGTTATAATAGGTTGCGAACGGTGCGACCGCACCGAGGCCTCCCCTAACATACATCAAAATGTGGCCCCCCCTACACAAAAAATTGCTCTATCTCTTCGTAGTAGCACCAGGACTTCGAATGCGTGTCAAAAAAAAGAAAAAATTTTGAAAAAAAAACGGCTTTCTAGGCTGCTGACCTTTTTTTTGAGATCACAATATCTTGGGGCAGTATAAAATGCTTCTCCACGCTTTGGATCACTAATGGTGGCCCCCCTTAAATTGAAAGCCTTTTTTTTAGAGATCACTTTGCCTTTATATAGTAAAAATGGCTTCAACTACCTTTTTTTAGTACACTAAATAGTGGCCTCCTCTTACGTTTCTTGCACCAGGCCCCATTTTTTTAAGGCCGACATTCTATGTACGCCATTGTTCGTTAGAGCTCGCTTCCACTACGAGTTTGGAATAGAGTATTTTTTGTTTTTTATTGATTTTTTACTTCTTTCCGCGCTTAGTGCGCTGAGCGAAGAAAAAATCAATAAAAGAAACAAAGAATACTCTATTTCTCACTCGCAGTGGAAATGGGCGCTTACGCACGCCAAGCATTATTTTCAATCAACTCATTACATTAAAAAAACTGAATCATATTAACCAAATATGATTCAAATAGAACGCACATAATTATCGTTATTGTAAAAGTAACTCCAAAAAAAAAACTGTTGGTGTATTTTTTACATTCATAAAAAAAGGACGAATTAGTTTCCAAATAGTTAATGCTTTTTTTGTTGTTGTTCTTTCATATTGTGATTAGAGGTAATACTTTTGCAATGCTCGTTTTAATCAAATGAATCAAAACGAATAACTTTGTTGATTAATGAGTTGACAAAATGCAAAGAAGACTTGAATTGTTAGTGGTTTGCAGCTAGTCATGCGATTTAATGTTTAACCTCAAAATTAATAGTTACCTAAAATAATCAACAAAATTTCCTAAAACTGCACCAATCATCGATCAACAACGCAATGAAACAGCGCCGGTTGATTTACCATCTAGTTTTTTTTGGATAAATTCCAAAAACTATTGACTTTTTTATGAAACAGATTTAGATAAGAATTATGGGCCTCTATTTGTGTCTCATCCGAAACCTCTATATTTTTTATGTGAAAAAGTCAAATTACGAAAGGTGACCAAAGCTAAAGTTATGTTGTTATGAAATAAAGAATCTGCACACTGGAAAACAAACATAAATTGATAATTTAATGTTTAATTTATCTGGAAACATGTTTTCAATACCAAAGTTGACATAGTGTGTCATACCATTTCAACAACTTTGTGTAGCTAAGACAAACAAACAGTTTAAAAAAATATCAGCAATCTTATAATTACCTTTAGGAATTAGTTAAAATTTTACAAATGGTTTTTGCATTAGCCATATGTTAGTTTGGTTTCTTTAAAAGCAGTGCTGGTTGATAAATTAATTTTTGAATTCTGTAAAAGACTTGCTGAAGTTATCATATATGTTTTTTAATTTAATTCAATATTTATATATTATTTATAAATATATAATAAATTGGGTATATTAATCTTTTCCTAAGGGGATTAATATTTTTGCTGTAAAGTTAAAATTTATAAACATTTACTTTAGGATTTTTTAATTAGGGGCTGTATTCTTCGAAGAAAACAACCAATAAAAAAACTTTGAGAACCACTGAAAGCAAAAAACAAAGTTGAAGTATTATTCAAGTCATTAATTTTTTTGAAGTAGTGCCTTTAAATAGATATAACAGTAAGGTATTATCGGATATTTACTGCAAACAACAAAAATTATTTTTTTAGTTTAAATTTAAAGCAAATTTTCACAAAGAAAGATGATCTAACTTTAAAAGTACATGGAAAAAAGTTTTTTAAAGCAAAAGGCAAAAAGTTGATTTAGTGTAAAAAGTATGTTAATGAAAAAATAGTGTAACAGTAAAATAAAACTATTTTTTAATTTTTTTTTTAATTTTCAAAGTACATTAATTTAAACCATGAGTTTATATTTGTTTAATAGCATGCATCTGGGCTATAAAGCGTTTTTACTTTTTGCATGGATAGCTTCAATCCAACTTCAATGTACTGCCCAAACTTGTGAGAGAATTGGAACTTGCAAGTAAGCAAGTTTTTTCTTAACTAAATCAAAAAGCAAAATATTTGAACTGATTTTTCAAATCAAACTCTTTAGATTAGACATAAAATCGATTGTTTAAAAAATTTCGTGTCCCAATCAAATTCCCGTATTTTATATTTTGCATTTCGCTATGTATTTTGAATTTGTTACAATTTTTAAATATCTACCGTATATTATAAATATCTATCACACTTCATTCACAACTTAATCTTAATTTCATAAGCCTGTAGGTAATTTTCTTTTTGCTGTAATTTAAAGTTTTGATATGACGTAATTTTTTTCATATCAAGTAATGATTTTGTAGTCAGTAAACCGCCAATTCTTTTTCTTCTTTTAGCCTTTTTCTTTAATCAGGCGTTTGCTACAGCGTACGATGTTCCTCCACAGCGTCCTGTTTTTAATGTCCTTCCCCTAGCACCAACTTCCCCCATATCTTCCTTCACTACATCTAGAAATCTCCTCTTTGGCCTCCCTCTTTTCCTCTTTCCCGGTAACTCCATTTCCATCACCCTTCTTCCTACATACTCCTAGTCTCTCCTCATAAGATGTCCATACCACCTCAGCCTGCCCTCCCTCATCTTTATTCCTAACCGTTCTACCTTAAACGTACCCCTGATGTATTCATTTTTAATCTTATCTTTTCTTGTCACTCCCATAACAAACCTCAACATTTTTATCTCTGCAACTTCCATCTCTTCTACTTGTTTCTTTGTGACCGCCACCGTCTCAAGTCCATACACATTGCTGGTCTCACCACTGAACTGTACACTTTTCCTTTTATTCTAGCTGGTAACCTCCTGTCACAGATTACTCCCAATACTTTTTTCTATCCGTTCCATCCTGCGTGCACCCTTTTTTTTACCTCCCTCTCACAACTACCACTTTCTTGCACCGTTGATCTTAAATACTTAAATTTCTTTACTCTTGGCACTTTTTTTGTCCTCCATCTTCAATGTTTCTTCATCATTTCTTCTATTTACCCACAGATATTTGTTCTTTGACCTGCTTACTTTCATCCTTTTTCTTTCCAACGCATACCCCAGCATTCTAGTCTCTGCTCCACATCTTCCCCGGTCTTTTTGCAAATTACAATATCATCAGCAAACAGCATCATCCACGGTGGTTCTCTCCATACTTCGTCCCTTAGCCTGTCCATTATCACTGCAAACAGGAACGGACTTAACGATGATTCCTGGTGCAGTCCAACCTTGGCCTTGAAAGTTTCTGTGGTTTCTATTGCACACCTCACCACTGTTTCGCTTTCCTCGTACATATCCTGTACAAGTCTCACATACTTTTTCGCCATTCCTGATTTTCTCATACAGTATCACTGCTCTTCTCTCGAAATACTGTCGTAAGCTTTCTCTGGGTCCACGATTACACAATGTAGCTCTCTTTGACCTTCCCTACAGTTTTCCATCAACATTCGTAAGGCAAGCATGGCATGGGTAGTTGCCTTTTCTAGTCAAAAATCCATATTGCTGTTTGCTGATCTCTACTCTATCCCTTAGCCTGGCTTCAATAAATCTTTCTCATATCTTCATGGTATAGCTCATCAGCTTTATTCCTCTGTAGCTTCCACAGCACTGTGCTTTCCCTTTGCTTTATAGATTGGGATAAGTACACTTCTTTTCCGCTCTTCTGGCATCCGTTCACCCATTAATACTTTGTTGTTCAGTCTTGTCAAAAACTTTATCCCCATCTCTCCATGCACTTTCAAACTACTCATCCGTAAATCCCCACTTAATTTAATTTATTTAAATTATTTGAAAATTTTCTCGTGAGGGCCATAATTGATCGTTCTGTTGTTTTGAATTCTAAGCACATGTCAATTATATGAAGAGCATGTAACCGGTAAGCGTGTAGAATTTTCTTTTCTTTCTATAATTATCAAGTTTTGTAAATTTTGTGAATACATTCTTTGTAGTTAAAGACAATCGTTTTGTATCTTTCTGCGGAGAAAAGTTTTGTAAGGAATTAATTTGAGCTTTGCCGGCATTAATTGTATTGAGAACTTTAGTCCGTTGGTAAACTATTTCTTAAGCCGGCATGAATAAAAAAATAGACACAGTTTTACTTAAGCGCAGGTATTCGAATTACCTAGTTCAACTGGTCTTTTTGGATTATTCAGTGTCTGGATATAGTTTGTGACATCTGGGGCTCGTGTGGGATTGATTAGATTTGTTTGAGAGTGCTAAAAAAGAATTTACAGTTTGAAAATGACGATCAGTTTGATTAATGCTGAGTTTGAAAAACTGAAAATCTGCATGAAAAGTATAAAAATGTCGGAATAGCAGAAAACTATATTTTTTCGAAAAGAGTAAAATCGGGTGTGTAAGAAAGAAGAAAAAGAGAATAAATGGCAAACAATGTTTCTAGGGAAAGAGAAAGATCGGCAAGCGACGCTGGAAGCTGAACGAGAGAGATTGGAAGCTAAGAAGGAGAAATGGGACGAGAAGCAAAAAATTTAAATTTAAATCGGAACAAAGAAAAATGGAATTTGAAGAAAAAAGAATGCAGCTGGAACTGGAAAAATTGAGACTCGAGCAGAAGACAAATTGCTCGACTGGAGAAGGAGAAAAAGCAAATCAGGCAGGGAGTGCACATGTAGTTTTCGGAGGAGCAAGGTACCCTGACTTCCCCCTTTTATTAATAATAGAAAAGATGATTTGGATAATTATCTGTTACGGTTTGAGAGATATGATATTGTGGCAAACTGGCCCCAAGCTAATTGGCAATTGAGTTGAATGCTTTATTGGGTGGAAAAGCTTTGGAAGTGTATTCCGCCCTCTTGCAGAAGGAAGTTCTAGATTATGGAAGTTTGAAGGCGGCGGTGCTTTATCCATACAATTATATTATATTTTTTGTTAATATTTTTTGAAACGAACAAGGATACCGCTTGCGTTTTAATGAAGCTGATCCAGAGGGTTTCGAAAACCCAGTTCAGTTTACTGTGAGCCTCAGAAATTATTTTACTCAATGGGTAAAGTTGTTTGATACGTAAAGCAGTTTCGAAGGTGTAGTTGACATGATTGTAAAAAAGTAATTCATGAACTCATGTTCTAAGAAGTTGTCAGTGCATTTAATAGAGAGGAAACCTCAGAGTCTCAGGGAGGTAGCAGCGATTTCGGAACAGCATCTGACCGCCCAGGAGAAGAAGTTGTTGAACCGCGATTTCAGTTCTGAGAAGAGTCCTGATGCTCCCAACCAGAAGTAAAGAATACAAATGTTTTTTCTGCGACGACAAGAAGTATAAAGTGCTTTAACAACCAAAAGTTAGGACGAAGGGCAAGAGAATACTTTTCGCGGATGTATGATAAAAGGAGAAGAAAGTATGCTACCAATGCAAAGGAATTGGTCATACTTATATGCACTGCGAGAAAAGAACCGATTATCGCGTGGTGGCGTTAGAGTACAAAAAAGCTTACAAGGTTGCGTGTGCTTTCCCTATTAAAAAATTTAACATAATCGGAGACGGATACAATTGGAGATAAAGATTAAATAGAGTTTAATTACATGAATAAGTAACTAAACTTCTAAACGAGCATGAAAACTTTTCATAAAGCTCCTCAAAAGGCAACAACGGCAAGTGATTCCAAAGCAGGCTAATTCCGTAATCTAGAGATGGAAGTGCAATATGTAGTTTTAAAAGTAGGTTAGCATTTCATTTACTGCATCAGTACTCTTTACTCCAGATCATAAAATCATTAAAGCAAAAGATCTGTAGAAAATTTTTTCATCGGATGCGCTCCAACGACTCAGCTGGTCAAGAAAAACATTAAGAACACAAAACATAAATTAGTTTGTACAGTGCGTTTTTTTAAAATCTGAAGCAAATGAATTTGAAGGTTTTCCAATATCAAGCAAAAATTTATTACTTGACAAGCTGGAAAAATTTTCATTTTAGATTTATAGAAAAGTTACTAAACTACATGTATAATTCTCAAAATACATATTTCGAGTTGCGTAATTCAAAGTTGTCAACAGTTTGCATATCTCTTGATTCATTTATTTTTCATTGTTTTTCTTTAGTGAATTCAATCTCATGGACTTTGTTCTTTAGGGAATCCTGTTTGTTTTTTGTCGTTTTGCTCGCATCATTGCGCCTTTAAATCTATTTTATCACAAAGGTAAACAAACTTTGGTTAAATAGATTAAAGCACAAAAATATAACCAAAATTAAAAATTATGGAAAACCTTTTTGTACAATATTAAAGGCAATAACGATAAAAACCTGTAGTTAAAATTGTTTACTATATTTTTTGTTCTTTTGTCTCTGTTCTGCTGATGAGGGCTTATGGAACCTAACTTTTACGTTCTGGTTGTTTTTAATTATAGCCTTTTGGAATTATAAAAGGGTTACAAACCATACTCTCTCCCGCAACTATAAACTTCTATTTCATTTTCAACGTTTTTTGGTTTTAGTTTTGATATTGTGAATTTTTTTCGAATTCCATAGAGTTGCCATTTTGTGGGTATTTCGAAGACTTGTGCTAATCTTTGTGAACATGGTTTTAGAGAATTTTAATGAGCTTATTTCAAAAAAGTGCTTCCTTTAAAATTAAGTGCTTATTTGTGCCTATTTTTTTCGAATTTCGTTTTAGTTTTTAACAAAATTTCGCGAAAACGAATTAGTTACAAGGTTTTAATTTTACGTATGTCTCAGGAAAGGAGGTGTTTTTTTGTTAAAAATCAAGTAAGGACTTTTTTTATTCTTAAATTGGACGCATAAATCATTTAAAGTTAAGGCACGAACAAACAACTCTTTTCATCACTACGCAAAAAGGCAAAAAATTTTAATTTTTAGGCTTGTTCTCTTTTGTAAGCCGAGCTTATTTTTTTGTCAATACAGATTGTAATTCTAATATTTAAAAGTCAAATTGGATGAGAAATATATTTCGATCACCCACAAGTATTTTCGCCAATATTTAAAAGATGTATAGATTTAAGATGATAAATATTTGGAAAATTTTTTAACTTTGCAATTCCTCCACATTAGTAACTCATAAACTATCAAAAAAATTTATTCGCTTTGCGGCATTCAAAAAAATTTTTGGTCAAGTGATGCAACTTAGTGAGGATTATTTAATAAGCTGTTATTTCTAAATAAGTTTAAATCATGCCCAAAATAGTCTGCTTAAGTATTGTTAAGTTTTTTATACTAGCCTAAAGTTTACGAAATGCTGTTAAATTTTAATTTTAATCATAGGTAGGCCTATTTGACATGACTTTTGTGTAACACAACTGTTTGTGAATAAAAATTTGATAAAAAATTTTTTAAAGTTAAGGATCTTATAAGGATAGAAATTTAGGAAATACTTTAACCATCAAAAAGGGAAGAAACAAATATTTACAGAAAACGAAAAGAAAGTTAAAAAAACAATAAATACAGTACTAATTTTAGTTTTTCAGATGTCAAATGTCGGATAACAGCGGGATTGTAAACCTTGAGAGTTTAGCGGTCGCAAACCCCTCAAATGGAGACACAGCGTTTATGGTGGATGGTGGAGATGGTTATACATATAAATACAATCCTTGCGTTCCTTTCGTTTCGAATGACTTTTATGACCTCGCAGTAAGTACAGCATTTTGGAAGATCTGCTTTAATATTCAGTTAAAAATCGAATAAAAATTTTAATCATTTTTTTGATGTGTTTTTATATAAAGATGATTTTGAATTGAAAATATTCGAAGTCGAAATGGGACTCTTAAAAATTCAGAATCAAGTCATAACCCGAGGCCTTTCAAATTTGACCCTACGTGCTAAGCACTGCTGGATAAATAAAGCTGTTTGTTCGAAAATTGCACTCTCATCCCTGCGGCTTTAAAGGAATCCTTGACGTTAAAGTTAAGCAAAAAAATCCACTCTGCGGTCGAGTCTGATTCGTAGAAAAACCGATTCCAGTGAGACTTAGTTTTAGGGAGAAAGTAGTTGGTTAGGTTAAAAAGACACTAAGTTCTTCTTGAGCACCTTAACAAATTTGAAAAAATTCAAAAAATTTTGGGCCCGCTTTGAACCTGCAAGAACAATTAGCGCGATATTATTTTCTCTTTTTAACTCTTAGAGCAACTAATTTTGTTTCTTTTTTACACTCACTCCAATCAGTTTTTCTTCGAATTAGACTTGACTCAATCCTGCACTCAAAAGTATAAACCATTAACATTGAAACTTTGTTATTTTTCATTTGTATTTTTTATACGGTTTTTTTGTAAATTCTACCTGATCTCGTACATTTCGAAGTTCAATCGAAAACTGTAGAGTTTCTTTTTGTCGACGTAGACCACGACCCTAATCCTAACCTTTAATCTATGGTGGAATTTACCGGGATGGGATTTACAGAGGTGGAATTTGCCGGTTACCTTTTTATACAGTTATAAAAAAGTTTTATACAGGCCAAAATGAAAGCCAAACTATTGTTGCTGTTGTCGGAGCCTTTATCTTTCATAGTTGTTTACGATATCAGTTGTCAATCTCGCCTTTATGAACAGGAAATATATATTAGTTATAACAAGATCTCCGATTCTTTTTTATGAAATAGTAAAATAAAGAAATTTCAGATCAAAAAATGATTTTTCTAGAAAATCAGCTTTTTTTTCTTATTGAACACTTTCGCTAAAAAATTTTTGTAAAGGACGTTTTTAGCTGTTTTGTCAGTTTTTTTGAAATTTGCTTGAAAAATGATTAAATTAACCTTGCTTAAAGAACTTTTTATTTAAAATTTAGATTTTGCAAAGCCAAATAAATAATCCTACTAACGCTTTTAACTTGGGTTCTCAATCCAGTGAATCCTTTTCCTACTCCCCCACCTCTGGTTTATTTGTGAAATATGAAGACGACCCAAACAATCCATTTAGGTGAGAATTCTTGGACCAAAAACAAAGTTTTATTGAAAAGTATTTATATGAGCAAAATCTATAAAGTTTAATATCATGATAATAGACTTTTTGAACAAAAAAGTTAAATTTGCAAATCTTCAAAAACGTTTTTTCAGCTTCTGCTTAACCTATTTCCTATCTTATGAAAAACTTATGCTTAATTTAGTTTCTAAATAAATTAGTTTAATTGTAACAAAACTTTAAAATTCACCAAGTTTTTCTTTTTTGTTTCACTTTGCAAAAAAACGTTTATCTTCTTTTTTTACTTCTATTGTTGTGACAAATAATTATCATTTCGTTTATTTTATAAGATATGTTCTACAAACACCAGTAAACAAGTAGTTCAATGACTAAATTATAAATTCAATTTTTGGAGAAGAAGAAAGAGATTAAATTCAATTTTTGATAGAAAGGAGTAAATTCAATTTTTTTGTTGATGAAGAAAAGACTCGCGATTCTTGAATTCACTCTTCGTTGAGAGAATGCTGACGTGTCCGACGATTTACGTAATTCAATAGCTATATCGGTCTAGTGCTGAACTTGTTTAAATAAGGTCATCGAAATCCCTCCCAGTTACAAACTACCCTTATTTAATATGCGTAACTCTATGACGCCCGATTCAGAAAAATATAACTGTAACTTGAATATGAAGGAGAGGATTAAATTTATTTTTTATCTGCGGTTTCACGCGCGCAGCTACTGAAAACAATACAGCATAAAACAATGCAATGGTCACCGTTCTCTGAGCGAAATTCTGGTTACTGTTTGATGAGAGCGATCTCTCTCTCTCTTTATAATAAACACGAATCGGGCGACGTGGCTCAGACGACAAAATTAACAATAAAAATCAATTTTATGTCCTTATACAGATCACTGCCAAAACGAGGTCACGTTGAGATTATTTAATTATGACGATGCATTTAGGTCATTTAGAACGGATACAGGTTATTACATTTAATTAAAAAAAGTCTATAAGTTGATTGATCTGTTAAAGGCGTCAAATGTATCACATTTCCTCGCTGTTGGCATCTACGACTCATTGCATTGCGATAGGTCACAAAAAAATAATCCAATTTTTTCCGAAGAAGCGATTTGCATTACGTAACAACAAGAAAAAAGAATGTTGGCAAAACTGGCGTGAATAACATAAAGATAAATAGAATATTGTGTTAATTTTAAGTTTTTATGTTCCAGAAACTCTTCGGTGTTGCTGCTTTGTGAAAGAGAAAGTACCAAACATACATTAATGTTTCTCGGCGAACTTATTACAACTGAATATGTTAGTAATAGGCTTATGTGTTTGTATTTTTGCAGGTTTCTCTGTATCTGAAAAACCATATGGTAAGGCCAAGGAGTGAACTCGTTTTCTTGTGATCAGTCATCAATAGTCATATCGAGCAACATTGACTTGCTTTCGTCGTTTGATTTATTCTTTCGAGAAATGAAAGAGATCTGAGACGTCCTTTGTTAATTAAGAGTTTCGATAATTCCAAGTTCAGTTAACACGTCACAAGAATCACCCATTATAGTTACATTAGACGTCTTATTTTCATCGTAGGATTTACGTGTTGTGTTTACTAGTTGCTTGATTACTTTGAGAATATCGTAAAATTTTCACGACGATTTCTGCAGGAATTCATACTCAGGGGTCCATGCGCTTGTCCGGGAGTTTGCGACGAAAACGGGATCATCGGTTAGTTTTGGGATATTTTGGAAAGTTTTATAAAATTTTACTTTCAATACCAATCGGAAATGTGGTTACATAAATGAACGTAATCAAAATCAACAAAAAAATTGTATTTAAATTTTTTTTCTATTAAATTTGCTTGCCATTGCAGAAACCACTACACCGCCGACAACAACATCCACATCAACACAAACTAAAGGCTCGTTCAACTGGGATCACATGGGAAACACATTTGTTTCATTGATATTTAACGATCTTTTGATTTTAATTTTCATCGCTGCTTTTGCTTTTTCTTTACGATATTTTTGTGACGGTCAATTTTTTCAAAAGAGATCGATGCATGGAATCGCAAACATGTCTGTGGACGTTTAAGATGTATTTGGTTTGAGTTTGTTCGTGACAGTACAACTAAGAGTGACTTTATCAACCTCAAACAATGACGCTGTTTTGGTCTTTAAGACCTTGCTAGTGCCATGTTTAGTTGAATTCATTTATGTTTAAAGAATATCTAAAAAAAAGACCAAAATAATGGCACTGTATGTCGCTAACAAAGTGTTTGTGTTTTAGTCCTTTCCATTAAATTGTTGCTTATTTGGTTTGTGACGTGTTTCATGCAACGCAATAAACCTGGCTGTCATGCAAAAAAACGTTTTTTATTTATAAGTCATTTTCGCTCAAAATTATCATAAAATTATTTGTTCTTTTTTTGGACTCCCAGGTAGGTCGAAGGTTTTAATTTTAAAGCAACCGTCAAGCGATTACCTCAGCCTGTTTTTAAAGATGCAAAGATATTGCTGTTCGGCTGCTTAATTTCAGAGGTTTAATTATTTACAGAGTAATAGAGAGTAATTTAAAACTATTCGTTGAGATGGCCGAGCAGAGAAAAGTAGTCTAAAAGCCTATCAGGAAAAAAACAAGATGATTTGAAGAGTTGAACTTGGATCATGTTGATCACAGCCTCCATTAAACGGCGTTCGCATCTCGAAGCCAGTTGTCGATAAAGATCACTGAGCACACCTCAAATTATACTGTATTTCGTTGCGCTCATTTTTACGATTAAATGTTTGCTTGTAAAATCTAAGGTTTGATTGGATTATCAATCGAGATACTGCGTTGTTTATCGTTTATTCAGGACTCAGTTGGGCCTAATATAAAATGTTTCGTTTCTGCATAAGATTAACCCTTAAGGGAACCACTAAAAATATTCAATACATACGTTGTCGCACTACTGTCCACATTTTTTGGATCACCTATTATTCTCGGCAGTTTTTCCTCTGATTTATCTTTGCATGTGATGTATAAGATTAAAGAACATAAATAAAACAAAAGTTGCATTTGAATGGCTATAATGACAAAAATTATGTCACATAGATAGCCGATATATTGACTCACATAAAACACATTTGCAAGATGTAAAGATATTTCTATGTTGTGGGCAGTGGGCACACTCCTTTCTCACAATTATCACAGTGTCATCTTGTATGTTTCCTGCAAACTCTACATCTTTTTTGACGGCAGGTCGTGGGACCGGAGCGAATGGTGCCAATCCAGCTTTGAGCTCCTGAATTGAAAAGTTGTCGTAACTTTTAGATGTAGATACAGTGCGATGAAATTCCACAACTTTTCTGTTAGTGTTCCTGAAAATGGTTCGCGATATTTCTTCAGTGAATAAACTGCTCAACACTTTCGACTTTACTTTCAGTTCGATGAGAAAGCTTTAGTTGTGTACGAAATGCCACCTTTACTCGGTACGCAGTTAAAAGTACAACTTTTTGTCACTTTGGTAAGAATTTATATCTTGATTACCTGAAATCACCGTCATCATCTGTGTTGTAATTCTTTCTCTCTTTAAGCACTTTGATATTTCCTTCGTCATCTTCATCAAAGTCTTCGTCATCTCACTTTCTTCTTTCGCGATAATTTTTGTATCTTTTTCATTAACAAATCATCATCAACGCCCAGGTCATCTACCAACACAAGCTCGTTACTTGCTTCACGTAAAGTCAGTACACTAGTGTGCCGCAGCAAGTACCCTGGTGTGCCGCGAAGCAAAGCCGTGAGGCAATAATTACATCTAATATTAGTAATTATTAGGTTAAAGTGGGGCAAACGGAAAATAGCCATAATTCCAAAAATTTTACCTATAGTTTTTTGAATTTACTATTTTTAGTGGGTAATTACTAGGGCGAGTAAAAGTCATTAAAATCATATTTTTTTTGGTGGTACAAAAAGCTATGAAACCTATAATAATACAAAAACTACTTTGTTACGGGGTGTATTGAAGAAGTTATAAAGTCATAAAAAGTCATATTTTCTGCATTTGGTCATAAAATATGACCTTTCATTTTTAGTGAAAGTACTATCGTGAAGTGGGCCTAAACGGCGAGTTGCAACAGCTACACAAAAACCAGCCATAATCAGAAACTACTATATTAGAATGAGTCCTGGTAAAGCCGATACGAGAAACGAGCACAGCAGGCGTTTATGACGTCACAAGAATGTAGGTTTTTAACGGAGCAATAACACGTGTAGCCACAATCGGCTATTTTTTGTTTAGTGAAAGTACTATATATTGTGAAGTGAGCATGCCAAAAATAAAAGTTTCTGATGGGAGAAAGGTCCGATCGATTATAAAAGACTTCAAAGAGTTCACAGTCACTCCAAAAGATAAACTTTACTGCCAGCTATGCTGCTGCATAGTTAAGCATGAGAAGCGATTCTTCGTGGAGCAACATGTTGCTACTCTCAAGCACAGAAAAGGCGTTGAAAAGGCAAAGAGTGCTGGAACTTCCGATACACGTCAAACATTTATCAGTTCTGGTGAACACCAAGATTTTGCAACAAAACTTGTTCAAGCTTTTGCATCAGCTGATATACCGATGGCAAAAGTAAATCATCCAGCTATTCGACAGCTTTTTCGAGATTTGGGGCAAAGCGTACCATCTGAAACTCTTTGTCGTCTGAAAGTTAAAGAACTAGATGAAGCATATGATCAGAAGCTGGCAAAAGACTTGAGTGAGAAGCCGTTGTTTTTTGTTATAGATGAAACTGAATTAAGAGGTAAAAACTTTTTGCACATACTTTGTGGTACGCTGGATAAACCGGACTGCTGCTTTTTGGTTAGATGCTCTGTGATTGATGGTTCGGCTAATAGCCAAAAGATAATCCATGAACTGGATGATGTCATAAAGAAATTTAAGGTAAGGAGGGAAGACGTCAATTTGTTGATATCTGATGCTGCATCCTACATGTGCCGTGCAGGCAACGTTTAAAAAGAAATATATCCAAACCTCCTGCATGTTACCTGTCTGGCACACTTAATGCATAACTGTGCTTTGAAGATAAAAAGTTTTTACAAGGAAGTAGACGACTTGATTGCTGCTGTAAAAGCAAGCGTTGTGAAGAATAAAACCAGAGCTGCTGATTTTGCTGTTTGTGGAAGACCTCCGCAGCCAGTTGTTACTCGTTGGGGGAGTTGGTTGGATGCTGCTAACTACTATGCTGAGAAACTACCACAAGTTCGGGAAATTGTTAATTCATGGAATGGTGAAGGGGTGATTGTGCAAAAGGCCAAAAGTAAAGTGAATGAGCAAAAGCTGACCAGTCAGTTGACTGAAATTAGTCAATGCTACAATGGGATCTCAAACCTAATTCTTAAAATGGAAAATTCTACATACACAATACAAAAGGCCTATGAAGATATCAACTCTCTTGGTTTTGGAAGTGACCCTCTGCAGCTGAAAAAGTACATAAAGAAGCGCTTGGAGAAAAATGATGTAAAAATCATTGTGGAGCTAAGTAGGCCAGATATTCCACCAGCATTGTATGCAAAATTGTTGCAATGTCAGCCTACTTCAGCATCTGTGGAGCGGTCGTTTTCCCTTTTGAAATCATTCCTTCGTCCAAACAGAAATTTTGCAGATGCTAACATTGAACACTACATGAAACTATATTTCAATGCTTAGCCTATTGATTAAATGCATAAGACATTTAAACTTGAGTGACACTGAGGAGTTGATGATTTTCAGGTGAAATAGACGTGTTAATACATCATTGATCGACCGTGTTTTTCTTTAAAATATACCCAAAACACTTCATTCGACTTGCTAATTATGAGATTAGCAAAATATGATGCTCTAAAAATAAAGTCATATATTGTCATATGTTTCAAAAAATAAAGTCATATTTTTCGATTTTTTAGGTCATAAAAAAATGGCCCTAGTAATTACAAGTTCAAACATTAGCAGAGTTGTATTTTTTGCTAGTTTGAGTAGTTCGAATACATTGAAAAAAATTGTTCAAAGAAGGACTCCTTATATGAATGTTTTGATTTTTTAATGATTATTGGGTAAAGAATACGCCTTGAATGGCAGTAGTCGCTACAACCCGGTTGGCGGTTGTGTCCCGTGAGGCAAATTCTTAACTTGCACTGTTCAAGCTACTATGTCATTAGTAAGAGAGACTGATGGTTATCATTACGTTTATTAAATCTACTACCTTATCTTAATTATTTTAATAATCACATTATTGTTATTTAGGCTTATGTGCTAATTAAGCTGTATTTACAAATTGCATTCCAATATGGTCAGAAAGTAGAAGAAAATCTAAACGTTTAAAATGGTTTGAAAAAAAAATGAGTGTTCAGTTTTATATTTGTTAACTTTTTAATCCCGTTTCACTCTGTTAAAGTGGTTGTGGCGTCACACAAAAAAAGGCAAAAAGCAAGAGGCTTTTTCTAATTTTGTGCCCCCGCCCGGCGCCCATAGTCAGGTGATAAACAGCATTATTATTAATCAATATGATGGGTGTGCCGCAAAAATTTAAAAAGCTTAATAGTGTGCCGCCATATAAAAAAGATTGGGAGCCACTGCGTTAAATAAATTGCCTCCTCATGGTCAAATTTATTGTATAGTATACAGACGGCAGCGTGGTCGAGTGGTTAAAGCACCATGCTTATGATCGACATGGTCTCGGTTCAAAATCCACTCGCGCCATTCTGTTGTGTCCTTGGAAAAGACACTTTACGGCACTTTTCCCTGCTTGGTGGTCCTGGCAAGCAGTTCTAAATTACAGTAATATCTCTATTAAATTACAAGCGGACAGCAATATCTTGGCATTTCCGGAAGAAGGTCGGGGTAATTGCTTACCCTATGTATTAGCGCCTCCGTCGTTTTCTTGCGAGTCAGGAGGATAAATATAGAGATAAAAAGTAAATAAGTATCTTCAATAAGTAAATCTGATTAAAAGTAGGTAAGCTCATATGCAAAAAACTCTTAACCAATGCTTGTAAAACCCCACAGTCAAATACAAGGTGTGCTTACAAACTTAGTCTTGGCATCATATTTGAAGCGTTTTTCATTAAAATTTTTTAAAAATTATAATTTATAACCGCACTACTTTCGTTTGCATAAATTTGCAAAAAAACTTTTGAGTGATGGCTTAAACAAGTAAGACCGAGTTTACTGTTTTGTTTATGAAACAGGTCGTGCATCAATTGATGCGCTTCGTAATTCCAGGTAGTTGCAAATCCTGATAATTCCAGTGTTAAAAACATTGCATAGGTAAATGAATAAGTTGTAAAATTTGGTTATGAAATATTTTTGGTTCAGTCTATGAATATAAATTTTACATGAATATATAATAAGTTAGATTTATCATTCTTCTCTAAAGAAGATTGGTATTCTTGCAATTTAGTCAAAATGCTATAAACATTTACTTCAGGGTTTCTCAGTCAGGTTCTTTAGCTTTTGAAAAGAAAAGCAAGTCAAAAAACTTAAAAAATCATTAATAGCAAAAAACAAAGTTGAAGAATTATGCAAATCATTAACCAGTTTTTTTATTCTGTTTAGCCAAATCTGTGAGAGTTTCTTGTACATAAATAAGAGGCATACACTTGCCTTGTCTTCTAAAATCCGTTATGACGGATTGCATTGCTGTCCGTCATCCATTCCCCAAGGGTTATGCAAGATTTGCTGAAATTTTGCTAAACACTTGTGTGTATTGCACAAAGTGTAATATCCGGTTACACTAAAGCAGAGATGTTGTGTTCTGGGACATGTACCACGATTCCACAAATAATTGAGTTGCAAATCGGGAATCCTCCGATGTTTCCATATAGGAACATAGTCATATTTTTAAAAAATATATTATTTATGAAAATTTTTTCATTTTTTATCTAATTGACAATAAACAAACTAGTTCTGTAACAATCTAAAAATTTGTAGCTTTGGAACATACAGCGGTAAAATACAGGTTAATATTTCTAAAGTAGTTGGTTTTGTATAGATCGAATATGTTGGGTAACATGTGCATGTTTATTGAAACAGCAAAAATTGATATTTAATTATAAATTTAAAACAATTTTTTTCAAACGAAAAATGAAAAAAAAAGGTCATTTAGATTTAAAAGCACATTAAAAAACAAGCTTATTAAGCCAAAAGGCGCGAAGTTAATTTGTATGAATCGAACGTCAATGTAAGAAATATTCAATAAAAAAATATAGCGTAACAATAAAATAAAATTTTTTTTAATTTCTTTAAAATAATGTTTTCAGGATAAATTAATATAATCTAAGAGTTTTGATTTGCTTAATAACATGCACTTGAGCTATAAAGGGTTTTTAGTTTTCGTATGGCTGACTTCAATCTAAGTCCTATGTTTTGCCCAAACTTGTGACAAAATTGGAACTTGCAAGTATGCTAGTTTTTTCGTAACTTAATCAAAAATTAAAATACCTGATATGATTTTTTGATTCAAACCCTTTAGGTTGGACATGAAATCGCTTGTTTACCAAATGTAGCGTCAAACTGATGGTCCCACTGCTTTAATTATATTCTGCTAAGCCTGTCTGAATCTGCAACGATTTTTAAATATCGACCGTTATTTCGTTGACATCATTGACCTAATTTTTCTCAAGTTTTTTATTTCTTTTGTTTTTTGTTGTTATTGCATAGACGATTGGAGCTTGACGCTAACAGATTCGAAAAAAGAGAATAAATAAAATTTGATTACCGCACATATATAAGTAATTAAACTGTCTTATCAAAGCGCTCGAGCAAGAAAACTTTTCATAAAGCTTCTCAAAAGGCAACAACGGCAAGTGATTCCAAAGCAGGATAATTCCGTAATCTGGAGATGGAAGTGCAATATGTAGTTTTAAAAGTAGGTTAGTATTCCACTACTGCGTCAGTACTTTTTACCCCAGATCATGAAATCATTAAAGCTAAATACCTGCACAAAATTTTGTCATCGGATGCGCTCCAACGACTCAGCTGGGCAAGGAAAACGTTAAGAATAGAAAACATGAATCAGTTTGGACAGTGCGTTTTTTTTTAAATCTGAAGCAAATGAATTTGAAGGTTTTCCATTATCAAGCAAAGATTTATTACTTGATAAGTTGGAAAATTTTTTATTTTAGATTTATAGAAAACGTACTAAACTATAATTCTCAAAATACATATTTCGAGCTGCGCAATTCAAAGTTGTCAAGTGCTTGCATATCTCCTGACTCATTATATTTTTTATTATTTTTCTTGAGGTAATTCAATCTTATAAACTTAGTTCTCCAAAGGATCCTGTTTGTTCTTTATTGATTTACTCGCCCAATCTTATTTAATTTTCTCTTACTTATCACCTCAAGAATAATGAAGGCATTAGTTTAAACGAACTTATTTACAGTATATCTAATTTCGTTTCTTTAATGCTTGCAAAACTTTAGGCTGGCCATCACGAAATTTCTGGTGCCGAATAATTGCTTTTTCATGTTTACTTAAATTTAAGCAATTTGTTAAAAATTACTTATCACTTAAATCAAAAATTTCTTTACTTAAAAACTAGGGTTGCGGAGTCGGAGTTGCCGGATTTGTATGTTTTAGGGAGAAATTAGAGTTGGAGTCCGGAGTTGTTTTTTTGATTTGGCAAAGTCGTAGTCGCTTTTTAAAAGTTAAGGAGTTGGAATTCGAAGTTGTTTTTTAGGTGTTCTGGAGTAGGAGTTGGAGTTGCTATTGTTTTTGAAAGCTCTGTTTTACGCTAAATTAGGCCTCCGAAGTTTCGGAGTCGGAATCGGAGTCGCCGGAGTCGCACATTTAGGGTGAACTTGGAGTTTTTGTTCAGATATGCTGAAGTCGGAGTCGTTTTTTAAGATGTTCTGAAGTCTGAGTTGGAGTTGGAGAAGCCTATTCCACTTCACAACCTTTCTTAAAACTCAGCCCTAATTCTGATATTCAAATATCAAATTGAATGAGAAAATATTTCGATCAATCAGACGTGTTTTCTATACATTAAAACGCATATAGATCTAAGATAATAAATATTTCGAAAATATTTTTTTGTAACGTTTTCATCATAGTAGTTCTTAAAATTTGAAGGAAAACCTTTCTTTGGTTTGCGAGATTCCCAAAAAAAAATTTTTTGGTCTAAGTGCTGCAACTTAGTGGTCATTATGTAATAAATTAGTTTTTCCAATTAAGTTTAATCGTGACCAAACAAGTCTGCTTAAGTATTAGTTGTTACGTTTTTTGAAATAAAGTTTACGAAATGCTGTTTAATATTAATTTTGATCAAAAGTAGGTCTATTTGAAATGAATTTTTTGGAACACAACTGTCTGTGAATAAAAATTTAATAAAGACTTTTAAAAAATCAAAACCAATTTTTTAAATTATTTGCATTAAAGAAAGATGTGAAAATATCGATAATATAGAAAAAGTCTTAAGGATAGAATTTTAAAAAATATTTTCAACATCAAAAAAGATAAAAACAAATGTTTCGAAAAAAAAAGTTAAAAAAACTATAAATGATAATTCTAGTTTTTCAGATTTCGAATGTCGGACAACAACGGGATTGTAAACTTTAAAAGTTTGGCGGTTCCAAACCCCTCAAACAGAAAAACAGCGTTTATGGTGGATGGTGGAGATGGTTATATTTATATATACAGTCCTTGCGTTCCTTTCTTTTCGAACCAGTGGGACAACCTTGCAGTAAGTTTAGCAACTTGGAACGTCTGGTTTAATTTCCTGAAAATAAAGGATAAAAAATTTCGATAATTTTTTAATGTATTGGAAGCACCCGGAGTCGGAATGGGACTCTTAAATAATCCGCAATTAAATCTGAATCCAATGCCTTTCGGCTCTGATCCTACCAGCTAAACATCGGGAGATAAAAATAGTTGCTTGTTTGTCAATCGCACACTCGACAATCCCTAAGCCTTGTTCTCGACGCTATGTTAGGCAAAACAAAATAATCTACCGTTGGAAACCCGCGTGAAAACCAATTTTACACCCCAGCTTCTAAATCATTGCTTCTCAATCTTTTTCCGTTTGCGGCACATTTTTGAAACTCATCAAAAATCGCGGCACCTTTCAGTTCCTACTACCCACGTGATTCCTACACTATTTTTATTAATTTTTGTTCCTAAAATCAGGTGATCTCTTAAAAAAAGGCTTTCACCCAGATTTGGGCTCGGATTTTTAATTTTCGTCCTTAAATTCAATTATTTTCTAAAAATACTGTTGATTTGGCTGCGGCACATAATTGGTATCTTCTGAAATTCGCAGTGGACACGAGCTAGGAATCTTGATTTCCGCCCCAAAAATTATGTGATTTTTAAGAGAAAGGTCTTCACCTATTTTTATGTGACGATTTCCTGCTTTTCATCTCAAAATTCAGGTTTTTCCTAAAAAAAATAAAGAAAGAACGCTTTCGCCACAATTTTCTGCTCTGATTTCCTCATTTTCGCCGCAACAATAAGCTGTTCTCTAAAAAAAAGGTCTTCACCTAAATTCGCGCTCTTTCTTGTCAATTACCTTCCCAAAACCAGTTCTTTCCAAATAAAACCAGTCTTCACTCCGAATCTCACTTATTTTACGTGCGAAAACCTCAACATTCGACGTCCCTAAATAATTTATTTTTGAAATCTTTTGCGGCACACCTGGAAACCTCTCATGGCACACAGGTTGAGAAACACTGGAATAATGTGCAATAGCTTGCACCTTAGCGAAACGCGAATGGCAGCCCGGTGCAAGGACCACTGATCTAAATCATGGACATAGAAACTTTGTTGTTTTTCATTTGTATTTCTTTTACTGCTACAAAATGTTCTATATCTTATGGTTGAGTTATAAGCTAAAATGAAAGCCAAACTATTGTCGCTGTTGTCCGAGTCCTTTATCTTTCATTGTTGTTTACTGTATCATTTATGAATAATTCCTTCATAAACAGGAAATATATAATAGTTATAACGGCATCTCCAATTGTGGTTTCTTTGAATAATAAAATAAAAAAGCTCAGGTCCAAAAATGAATTTTCTAACAAAAATAACTTTTTTTTCTTATTGAAACACTTTCTATAAAAACAATTTTTGTAAAGAAAGTTTTTTTTGCTGTTTCGTCAGTTTTTTTGAAATTTGCTTGAAAAGTAATTAGATTAGTCCTACTTAAGGAAATTTTTATTTAAAATTTAGATTTTGTAAGGCAAAAAAAATAGTCGTTGTACCGTTTTTAACGCGGATTCTCAATCCAGTGAAACCTTTTCCTACTCTCCCACCTCTGGTTTATTTGTGAAATATGAAGACGACCCAAACAATCCATTTAGGTGAGAATTCTTGGACCAAAGACAAAGCTTTATTTGCGCAAAATCTGTAAAGTTTAATATCATAATGATAGACTTTTTGTACAAAAAATTAAATTTGCAAATTTTCAAAAACATTTTTCCAGCTTCTGCTCAGACTATTTTATATCTTATGAAAAACTTATGCTTAATTCAGTTTTTAAATAAATCAGTTTAATTTCAACAAAGCTTTAAAATTTACCAAGTTTTTCTTTTTTTTTTCATTTTGCAAAAAATACTTTTCTCCTTTAAGTAATTATAATTAATTATAATTAATTCATTATAATTAATTAATGTTCGTAGAATATACCTTTTAAAATTCTTATTAATTTAAAATAATTAATAAGAATTTTAAAAGGTATATTCTACGAACACCAATAAATAAGAAAAAAGGATGTTTCTAAAAATTGGAATGCCTAAACGAAGATAAACAAAGAATTGTGTCTATTTCAAGTTTTCATTTTACAAAAATTCTTCGGCGTTGCTGCTTTGTAAAAAAAGAAGTACCGAACATTCATTAACATTTCTCGGCGAACTTACTACTTTTGAATATGTTAGTAACAGGCCTACATGTTTGTATATTTGCAGATTGCTTTGTATCAAAGAAAGCACATGGTGAGCCCAAAGAGTGAAAGCGTTTTCTTGTGGTCAGACATCACTAGTCACATTGAACTTGATTGATTCTTTAAAGAAATGAGAGTAATCTGAGACGTGATTTGTTAATTAAGAGTTACAATAATTCCAAATTGAGTAAACACGCCACAAGAATCTCACATTATAAATGCATTAGATACCTAAATTTTGTCGAAATCCAACGTAGGAATTACATATCGTGTTTGCTAGTTGCTTGATTACTTTATAAAAATTTTTACATTTTTATGACGATTTCTGCAGGATTTCATACTCAAGAGTCAGTGCGCTTGTCAGGGAGTTTGCAACGGAAACGGGATCATCGTTAGTTTTGGAATGTTTCAGAAAGTTTTCATAAAATTTTAATCTTAATACAAATCGGAAATGTGGTCATATAAATAAAATTAATCAGAATAAACGATAAAATTGTACTTATATTTTTTTAATTAAATTTGCTTGCCATTGCAGAAACCACATCAACTAAGGGCTCATTCGACTGGAAACACATAGAAAACACGTTTGTTTCGTTGATATTTAAAGGTCTTTTGATTTTAATTTTCATCGCTGCTTTTGCTTTTTCTTCACGATATTTTTATAACGGTCAATTTTTTCAAAACAAACCGATGAATGGAGCTGCAAACTTGGTTTTCGGCCAGGGGTTGGCAGCCTACGGCCCGCGACCCGGATCCGGCCCGCCAAACCATGCCGCCCCACCCGGGACATATTAGTTCGATATTAACAGAATACAGCCCTCTGTTTCGTTTGCCATCTTATTTTCTGTGGTAGTAAAACTGTCATATATCTAGTTACAGCAGGGATGCAAAAACGCTTCATTTTCAAGTACAAATATTATCTAGGACAAGAAAAGTCTGCATTTTAAGTTTAATGACGTTGCTCTTTTCACATCTAAAAACTAGTGAAGACCAAAAAAAAAGGTCTTCACTTTAAATTTGTGTGACGCTGCTCCGTTTACGGCTAAAATTAATAGTGTAGAATGTAGATCAAAAACTTAAAAAAACCGCCAGTTAGTTTTACGTCGCTGCAAATCATGGCCACGCACTCAAGTTTTTGTTGCGCTTTAGAACCCCTGTGTTCAAGGCTTCCAATTTAGTCTTTTTTTTAAAAACTTTTAGTGCGCTTTATAATTATTCTGATAAAGTATTTTTCAATATGTAATCTTGTAATATTTTATCTTGCGATGAAGTCATTTTTGTGTTTCGTTATCCTCGACCTTTGCAGTCTCGGGATATTGTACAATAACAAGGAAAGAAAGGGCCGAAGGAAAGAACACAACAATCGTGAACAAAATGTTATGAAGCAGGCATAAACAACATTTCGAAATACATCATAGAAATTCTTGAAATTTGAAAATTCAACCTGCCAAGTTGGGCAACTTTTGTGCGAGTGCCGATGCCTATAATGTTAATCCAAAAATGTGCTTTCGATTTTTCGTAAAACTACAGAACAATTGCATTGTTCAACTCCTATTAAAATGGAAAAAATAAGTTAATCATGGCAAGTGCTGCATGAATATTGATTTTCCAAACCACGTTTTAAAGAAAATTGTGCACTTGTGACAGCTATTTTATTGAAAACGAAATGCACGTAAATGGTGATGACGATATTTTTAATGTTTTTGATGAAGAAAATAACATATTTTAATCAGTTATAATAATTGAATTTATACAAACAAAAATTTAACGCTTAATGGTAAGATACATCTATATAGAACATGTTTATATGATTTAGCTCTATTCTTAAAAGTTTAGGTCTTTTTTAAGTCTTTTCTGTTTTTCTCGATTGGGAACACTGCCTGTGTTAAGACAAGCTGAGACGTTCGATAAATCCACGAAAAGTTTTGGTTGTGCGGCCCGAAAAGTGCGGCCCACCATAACATTATAAAGTTGGTTTTTGGCCCGTATCATGCAAAAAATTACCGACCCCTGCTTTTGATGCTTAACATTTATTTGGTTTGAGTTTGTTCATGACCGTATAACTAAGAGTGACTTTATCAACTTCAAACAGTGACGCTATTTTGGTCTTTAAGACCTTGCTAGTGCCATGTTAAATTGAATTCGTTTAAGCTTAAAAAATAAATAAAAAAAGACGAAAACAACGGCACTATACGCCGTTATAGCGTGTTTACTTTATTCATTTTGATTAAGTTGTTGCTTGTTGGTTTGTGACGTGTTTCATGCAACGCTGTGATGCAAAAAAACGGTTCTTATTTATAAGTTATTTTTGCTCAAAATTATTATCATTATCATCATAATTGTCATAAAATTATTTATTCTTTTTTGGACTCCCAGGTAGGTCGGAGGTTTTAATTTTAAAGCAACCGTCAAGCGATTACCTCAACCTGTTTTCAGAGATGCCAAGGTATTGCTGTTCGGCTGCTTAATTTCAGAGGTTTAATTATTTACAGAGTAATAAAGGGTAATTTAAAACTGTTTGTTGAGATGACCGAGCAGAAGAAAGCAGTGTGAAAAGCTTATCAGGAAAAAACAAGATGATTTGAAGTGTTGAACTTGGATCATGTTGATCACAGCCGTCATCAAACGGCATTGGCATCTCGAAGCTAGTTGTCGATAAAGGTCACTGAGCACACCTAAAATTGTATTTCGCTGCGCTCATTTTTATAATTAAATGTTTGCTTGTAAATTGAAGACTTTTGAATATGTCGTGAACCAAAATGCTGGTTTGTTTATTCTCTATTTAGGACTCAGCATATATATATAATGTTTCGTTTCTACATTACATTAAATTGTTTTGAAATCAAAAATTTAATATCTGGCGAAAGTAAATTAACTAGAAATAAAAGAGAAAAAATTCAAGAAAGTCTAATATTATCACTTAAATGCTTTTGCTAGTTTAAATGTAATTTAATAGCATACATGTTAGCAATTGGGTAAGCTAATAGCGCTTTGAACAAAAAGATTTTTATTCAGCAATATTTTACATGATGCTCCCCCGTTTCTTCGTTGGAGTTAGTAATTTTTACTGCTGGTATAACGCGACGTCACGCTGTTAAGTGTTAGAACACTTATTCTAAATTTTGCATCAGCATCAAAAAGGCTTCAGTCAACAAATTCGATTATTTTAACTTCCAACTAAGCCGGGTGCTGCTACTCGCAAATCTCCCACCAAATGGCGGTCTAGTGCTGTCTATGACCCAATCATTTCCCCTGTAATTTGTTTTATTAAATCTGTTTTAAACGTCCAGTTCATTTAGTGCATCATTTAGATCTTTTTTCTATATCAATAATGTAAAGTTTAATTTTGTAAGTTATTAACTCTTTCTAACTTTGCGTCACGCCATTTTAATTTAGACATCAAGAGTAATTAGGGTGAAGCAGAAAAACAAGAAACAGTTTTAGCCAAGTAGTCAAAACAAACGGACCAATTCATAGAATTAGTTTTTGGTTGCACCTGTACATAATATCAAAAAGCAATCTTTTTATCAAAAAGCGCTAGTTTTGTAGATGAGAAGCATTTGAAAATGGAATTAAAAAAAACAAAGATCTTGTTTTCCAATTAGTAACTGCAATAATTCACAATGATAAGCAATTTTTGGCAATACAGTTTTAAAACATTTTTATCGAACATTTTTTGCATATTGTGCCTTGGCAGATGTTGCCGATGATTATTATGCCACGAAATATTGTGGTTTTGCATGTTTTACGTTGTTTTAGGGTGTTGATAGTTTTAGAGAAGTTCTTTGTACAGTCCAATTCTTTGTTGATTTTTAGAAATAGCTAATTTCCACTTTGTTACATTTTGGAAAGATTTAAAAGTTCAAAATACCGTAATCACTCCTTTTATAAAAATGAAGTAAAATTTCTAACGGTCGCTCTAATAATTATTTTAATTGCAAAACCCTTAAAAAGCACACAATTTTTTTTCTTCTTTGAAAAAAATAATTGTTAAAAAGTTTCATTAAAATACTCGTACATTGATGTCTAACAAAAGCACATGCAGTCGAATACTTGAAATGCATCAATTGACGCGCTTGGTCGTTCTGTTGTACAGTTAAAAGCACTAAAAAAAAGAAAATTAGAAGTTTATTTACATGATTAATAGATCACCAAAGATTTTAGAGACTTTACGCTTTTTACTGCGTACTAAGAAAATTGTAGGAGAAAACAATATTGTCAAATAACATTTATGATCATAGCATTATCATATTATTAATTATTTTCCTTTGAGTTTGCAGGAGTGAGTTTGATTGACAGAAAACATTTTGACAATGAAATAACTCTCTGCCACAAACTTTATTTGGGAATTAAAAAAAGCCAGTTGAACTAAGTAGGCCGAATACCGGCGCTCAAGTAAAGCTGTGTTTATTTTTTATTTAATCCGCCTCAAAAAATATTTTGCCACAAAAATGAAGTTTTTAACACTGTGAATTCCGGCTATGTTCTATTTGATTCCTTAGAAATCTTTTCTCTGCAACAGACAGAAACTATAAAGACTATATTTACAAAATTCACTAAACTTGATCAATTCACGAATTCTTTGCTTCCAAGCTTCACCAAAGTTTAAAATGATTCCAGCGCCACAACTGCAAATAATCAATTTAACAACTTTGTACTAGCGAGCTGGGCCGAATCAGCGGCCGACGATCAGCGCCCGACGACAAACAGACTATTAATCTTAATATTTCCTCCGCTACACAAACTTAACAATTCTATTTCTCTGGCGGTCACACAGCCACAAAACACGAACGAATCAACTGCAATTCAACAACTTATCATTGACTAGAATTTCCCGTGGAATTCTCCGAATAGCGATTAAATTAAGATCTCAGTTTACAACAGCCAATCAGAGACGCGCAGCGGTGACGGGATTAAATAATCACGGTGAAGTCTTCGCACAACGGTGAAGTGTTCGTGTTGAATGAAAAAATTTAATTAATGATTCCAGAACACTCGAGAGAGAAAAGAAAATGCCAGAAGCTAATGGTCACGCTCTTAATCTGCTTGACATGTGCTTAAGATTACAATTGATAAAACAAACAATTAAAACAATCATAAAACATTTTGCAAATAAATTCAATAAGTTATATTTAGTCACCAACTATGAAATAATTAGTATTAAATGTGAAAAAGATTACGTCATATTAAAATTTAAAACTATTGAGAAAGACAGAAAATTAGCTATAGCTTTATGCGGTCAAGATTAAGTTGTGAATGAAGTGTGACACCCTCTTTAATGTAAAAACTGTGCACAAAAAAAAAACAATTGTTTATTAACTAGCAGTACAGGTCGGTCTTTAACAGATAATATATAACGTCGTAAGTTTATAACATAAAACTACAAACCTAATTTATTAATGTCATAATCATTTTTAATCCTAATTAATACGTAGTCACTAATATAGGGCTACTTGTTCATGATAAATTAAGTGAAGTGATTTTTAAAAATGTTATATAAACAAAGTATTTTAAAATTTCTAGTTACTGTGCTCCAAAATTACTTGATACTAGGGGTCGGGTTCAAGTAAGTATTTATTTAATTACTTAATTGAAAACCTTTTCTTGTTACTTACTTAAGTAATTTTTCCTTTCTTTGAACTTTTTAAATAAAATGTTTTAAAAACTATAATGTTTGGAAAGCGTTTGTACAATATTTGCACAAAAAAAATGCTTAACAGTTGCGTTTTGTGGAAAGTTTTTTGAGAAATGAATAAACTTTTTTGCATTTTGATATTATTTTATTTTTCATTCAAGCATATAAACTTTGAGTCATGTTTGCACAACTTAAGTCTGGCTGGCCATCACGAATTTCTGCCACCTAAAGATTGCTTTTTATATTTGCTTTAATTACTAAGTTATTTAAGTAATCTGTTAAAAATTACTTATTGCTTAAACAAAAAATTTCATTACATAAAGCCAAGGCTTAATCCTGCTTGAACAATTGTACTTAAAAGTGAAGTGCTAATCTTAATGTAAAGAAAACAAAAACTCTTTTGCAGTACAGTTGAAATAACAATGGTTGTGTTTTTGTTTTAATGGTAATTAAGCATTGATTAAGTACAGGAATTAATGACACTTCACATTATGTCATTGTTACATTAACCATTAGCGAACACGCTGAGTAGGATAGCTAATGCACTATCTGGTGTTTGCATAACAATATTTTTCAAGAGTTTAAAAAAGAGTGCTTGATGGGAATAATGACCCTTTTGACAGACTATTTATTTGGAGGCGTAAAGCTCAGATCTCACTGCATTATTCTACATCAAATATCTTGCATCTCCAGAGCAACTTGTTGATTCATAAAAATGCGTTTCTTGATTTTCATCGCTGTTGTCATTGCTAGCACTCAAGCTTTCTACATTGTTCCCAATCCATGCTTTGGATCAAGTGGTAAATTAACATTTACGATTTCTATTGTTTATTTCAAATATTTTGTTTTTTTAATGTTAAATATTAGACACTAGAAATATAATTTTGATTTATTGTTTGATTTTCCTGTTTATTTAAGGAAAATATTCTGATTGGTAGACGTGTCTCTTGTTCGAACTTATCTGCTAATTGTTCGCAGTATACACTAGACCTCGCTTAATCCGGATTCGGTTAATGCGGAATTTCGCTTAACTCGGGTAAAACTAAAAATACAAATGATTTCCTACATACTGTAATTCGTAATAAAAAGCTTCGTATTATCTAGACTTCGCCCAATTCGGATGATTTTTTCTGTTAATCGATTTCGGATTAACCGAGGTCTACTGTAGCCCAGTTTGATACATTTTAAATTGCTAACAGAAGGACGCAGGTTTAAAGTTTTGTGTATTGTGGCAAATTTTTTCTTGGAGTCACGCTTCTTATCTGCAGTGGTGACTCGTTTGAAACAGGAAGCAGTAGCCATACGACTATATAAAGATAAAGATCTTCTAATTTTGTACTCAACCAGAATCAACAAGTTTAAAATTGGTTGATAGTTTAAAGCAGAACTTTGTTTTTCCCTGCACATACTGGTCTAATAATGCCTAAAAAGTAACCAAATTCAATCTAAATAAATCTTGTTTAACTTTTTTTTTATTTTATTGTCGAGATATTATGTTAAAGTGAAACCGATATAATTTTTCTTGTAATTAACAAAGTTATTAAAAAATTACTGTCGGCAGTTACACAAAAACTTATTTTTAAAAATCTGAATTCCTAAAGAATATTTATATATCTCTTTATCTTCCCTAGAATACCATTCAGTCCACAATTTTTTAATACGTATTTAGTGGGCCTATAAATTTTTCATATCTTAATTTGTTGGTGTAATTATGATTACTATCATGTCCCAATATTTTGTTATTTGACGTAAAATACGTAAAAATATATGCAATATTAAGTGCAAAACCTTAAAAAATTTGATTTACTAATCTTTTTTTATTATTCCAGTTTCCCACTCGGCTCACGTCAGCAAGACCATTCAACCCACCGTCATCAAGAGCTGTGTCGTCCCAGTTGCCCCCGTTTGTGAGTGCAACAACTTTCCTTGAGTTTTTTATCTGGGTTTCTTCAAAAGTTCGTGATTAATGTGATCTAAGGGGCGCAATAACTGATTTTTATTTGAATTCAATTTGATTTGCTTTTTGCATAAAAAAAGCGGAAACAGGCCCGGAATTCGATCCAGATTTGAACCGAACCGGTGCCGCACCGGTCCAAATTCAAAAACGTACCGCTGACAGCAACAAATAAAGACGATGTAATGATTCACGATTGATCATATATTTTTCATTGTAATCTTATTTATATATATATATAATACAAAATTTATTCAATCGCTGTTTAAAAACCACAACAGTCTGTTTCATCCTTAGAATCGTCAGATGGTTATAAAAAAATTAAAAATATAGTTATTAGTAGTAAAAAAATAAATACGTGTCGAATAAATAATATGTAGTTACATTAAGTTAATTGATTCGATTCCTATGACGTCAGACGAGAAAAAAATAACTCAAAATATAGTAAATGCAAGTATAGAGGTGTGTATTCATTTGAAGGTGAAAGAAGGAGAATTGGGTGTGTGGTGAAAGATATAAAAGGAAAGAAAATAATCTACAAAGCAATAAAAAGGTAACGAGAAAAATCGCATAAGTTAGGTGGTTACTTATACAAATAGCTATTTGAATAAGTAACCACCTGACAATTCGATAAGATGAAACAGACTGTTGTGGGTTTAACTAATAAAGTGCAGTGTTTAATAAATAAATATAATATATATATACAGGATATATGCTGTGATATTTGAAAACTTACAACATGCTTCCGAGTGCCCAGAACACAGGCCCGAACCCAGCATGATAGCTGACCCGACTCGAAAAATTTGCGGCCCGGTTTGCAATTTTCAATTGAATGCCTTCAAAAAAATTTTGCCCTACTTTATTCAATGAAAAAATTAATAAAAACTTGTGCATTCTTTAAACTAAAACCATAATTTTTGATTTGATTTGATTTGATGATGTGGTTTGATAAAATGTGGTACAGCACCATTAAACAAAAGAAGACAATTTTTAAATCAAAGAATGGCTGATGCTTTTTTATTTTTAAAGAAATTAAACCGAAAACATCATAAAGTACATATTTTACTTTTAACTTTATTTTAACTTTAGTCTTAAACAAAATAGCTTTTGGGCAAACAATACGTAACTTGATTTTGGTTTAAAATATTTTTATATTGTTTATTTCTACAGGTGCTCCAGTTCATATCCATCACACTCAATCCTCTAAGTCCTCCTCTTGTCATTCCAGCAGTTATCACGGTCATTCTCACTTCTCTCACAGCATCCATAGAACTCCTGTTCCCTGTAAATGTTGTAAAGCTTTGTACGAATTATAAGGGTTAACTTTTGCGTTTACCCCATTTTATTTGGCAGAAATTAAAGTTCTTTACTTAAAAAAAAAACGAACAAATTTATTTTAAAGTTTTCATTGGCTTATCGAAAATTCATTTTGACATTGATCAGAATTAAAAATCAGAAAAAAGAAAAAAATTTAAAGCCTCTGTGACCGAAATAATAGACTTCCGATTGTTTTAGTGGCACTCGACAACTCTCATAAAATATTTACAAAATACTTTTCATAAAAAAATGAGTGGATTTGAGTGTCAATAAAACAAAGACCAGGCTGAAAAAAAGTGTTTTAAATGGTTGTAAACGCGCCTTTAATGTAAAGTTTTTAAACAGTTAATAAATGCTTTTCAAAGGCCAAGAATGACTTCTGGGTTCGATCGTTATTTATGTAGTTTCTCAAAAGCATATATATGAAAACCAAGGCCGTTTAACTAAAAGAATTGAAATTTTTTTTGTTATTCAATTTTAAGGGCAGATGCTATTGTCAAAAATAAGAGAAAAAATTGAGTCACTTACTTTAACTTTTGGATTTGCAAAAATTGGAAAGCCTATTGCCACCTATAAAAAGTTGAATCGTCCCGATAGATTTGGGCACATGATGTGCGATTTACGCACCGAGTCTCACAGTGGTAAGAAAATTCATAAATAATGTTATTTTGATACAGCATGTAGCAGTTCCTTTTTGATTGCAAGAAAGAGAATTTAAGTCATAAAAATAAGACCCAGTTAAATTGCAAAGAAGCAGTTTTCAGCCCTTGATTTGACTTTCGAAAACAGTTTCCAACTAAAACTAATTAAGATAAATTGTACGTTTTTTCACTGTATCCGAACTAAGCAATGAAAGGTATTGTAATGATTTGATTTGGGGTAACCATTGGTAAAACAAAAATAAACTTTTTGGATTTCGGCTTATATTGTAATGTTTAAAAGAGAATTTGATGTAAATGAAAAGAAATTAAGTTGATTTTTTTTTCTCGCTGTTATTGCCTGGAAAAGTAACTTTTTAATAAACAACTTTGAAAAATCTAGAGATGATTTTTTATCCGATTAGTACATCAAGAAATTCGTTAAGCTACTTTTTGAACAAAAATTACAAATAAGAATGAAAAGTGTCAACTTATGATGTGATAGAACGACTTATCTTTAATTTGTCAAATTTACAACAATTCTTTTAGAATCATAAAAGCAAGCGCGTTATCAACATAGCGATTAATATTGTTGGTTTCATCACTGTATAAATAATGGGGGTTTATGATGGAGATAAAAAAAGTAGGTGAGAGCGTGAAAATAACGAGAATGAAAGAACAAAGGGGGAAACCATGATCAATTAAACAGACATTTCGATCTTAGTTCTATAACATAATTTTCAAGTTTTTTCTTCATTTGAACGTTTTCTCCAAATAATTCTTGGATAAAAAGTTTCAAATTTAGTTTGAATTTTTCTGTTTATAACTTTTTTTCATTTCAGGTGTTCCTACTACCCACGTGATTGCTGTTCATCATCCCGTCGTTCAAAAAGTTGTTCACGCCCATGCTTCCTCTGCCTCTGTTCTTTGTTAAATTAAAGTAAGTGAGGCGTGACATTTGAAAAAAGAAAAATTAAATAAAAATATTCTCTTGCAGGCCTATGATTAAATGGTCATCCAAAACTTATCGCTTGGCTTTTAACCTTTAAAGGACAGTAATATATTACTGTCCTTTAGCGATAAGCAGGGCTCCTCAAACTTTTTTGTTCTACGACCCCATTTAAAAAATAAACTTTTGTGTGACCCCAATATGTGTAGACTAATTTTACGTTAATTTTTTCCTATGAAAAACTACGCATGTGCATGAAAAACCATGTACAGTGGAACCCCGCTTACCTGACCACCTATGGGACCATCATCAAGCGGTCGCGTTAGCGGGGTGGTCGTGTTAGCGAATTTTGCTTTGGAGCATCCTGTTTGTAGCAATTGTTTGTTGTAAATGTCACAAGTGGCGTAACCCGCAGTGATATTTGGTAGGCGTGATTTCTAACTCTGCACGACTTCTTCGTCAACACAGCCACTCTCTCCGCAAATAACAGCCTGAGAAATGCTATGTCGTGTCTTAAACCTGTTTAACCAATCGTTTGAGGCTTTAAAGCCATTTTTTTTCAGAGATTTAGCAAAGTTAGAGCTTTTTCTTGAATCAGAGGCCCACTTATCGGTAGGTTTAAAGACCGAGCTCTTTGAAACCATCTGAAAGTTAGTGAATCGATATCTCCTTTAATTGAAAGATTCTAACCCTCTTCCGGTCATTCGATAAGTTGTCGTCATATGCAGCCAAAACGTCTGCCTTTCTTTTAAGTGTGTTCTGTATTTGAGTCTTACTAACGCCGCAAAATCTTAGCAAGTTCCTCTGAGATTTTCCCTCACTTTCTTTTTGTTGTATTACCATAACCTTTTCTTTGATTGAAAGTTCTCTCGGTTTCTTTTTACTAAGTGCCATTATTTTTATCAGATACTGCAGAATGAATTTAAACAACTGTTAGTACTGAAGTTTATCTTATAAGATTCAGTTCTGTTTGCCACACTGGTCATTCATTGCGCAATTTAATTTTTCGATTACAAAAGAAAAGTTAACCTTATTGTTTTGATCACAAAAGAAATTTAACCTTATTGTTTTGGTCACAAAAGCAAATTATTGAGCACGTGTGGTCGCTTTAGCGGAGTTAAATTTGCAGTTTTGGACCAAAATATAGGTCCTGGTCTGGAAACCGGGGTGGTCGCGTTATTGAAACAGAATGCAATGCATTACCATAGTAAATTATTTGGGACCGCACTGAAGTGGTCCTGATAACTGGGTGGTCGTGTTATCGAGGTGGTCGCCAACCGGGGTTCCACTGTAATACGAACGAGAAATGGAAAAAGTAACCTTAAGCGAATTAACAAAATTACAAAAACCAGGTGTTCTCTAAAAAAAAAGAAAAAAGAAAAAAAGAGCTTCACTCTGATTCAGGCTTTATTTTGTCGATTAAATGCCTTAAATGCCTACTGACCTTAAGCAACAATGGTGTAATGACCACTTTACTTTTTCTGGTTTGTAATTGTCAATAAATATTATTGCAAAAAAGCCAATTTCAAAAGCACGAAAAGCTAATTTGTTTCGCGATTTCAAAATTTTTTTACGTGACCCCATTTGGGGTCGCAACCCACAGTTTAAGAAGCCCTGCTTTGAAGTATGTACCACTATTTTGATTGCAATGTAATAAAAGCACTTTTGTGAAGGCGTTATAATTCTAATTTTTAGGTATTTGTGACATCATTATTAAACCATTGTCATTTTATTTCACAATCAACTTCTTGTATCCCTCAAAGGGTCAAAACATTCATTTCTAGTTGTGCCTTGTGTTGTTGAAAAATTTGATGAAATTTTTAACTAAAATTTTACTCAGAATAGTAATGGTGTATTTTTTTAAGAACAAAGCCTCCTCATTTGTTGTAATTAATTTTGATTTCACCACGGAGGACGTGGGTTCGAGTTTTGGGTCGGCCAAGTCTGAAACAGTGTTGCCAATTACTGCCATTGTAAACGTGACGGGTTTTTTAGAAACAATGTCGCAAAGATGAGGATACTAAATAAATTAGATGTCAAAGCTGCTTTGAAGTTTTGTAATATCATTGCTAATTTTGTTCCTTCTTCCAAAGATTAGGTGAAAAATGATAAACTTCCTGGTTTGATTTATCAAGTTCTTTATGCTAATTGCAATCCCATTTATATTGGTCAAACGATACGGTGTTTAAAATCTAGGCTAAAGGAACATAAACGTTGTATTAAATAACAAAGACCGAATCAATGAGCTCTTTGTGAGCACTCGATGGCTATGTATAAGATAAATGGGGAAAACATAATTATTTTAAAAGTTGAAACTGATTATAATAAAAGATTAGAAAGTTGGTTTGTAAATTCAAAATCAAATGTAATAAACAGAAACGACGGCAATTCTTTCCTTTGATCTAAAAAATTATTAGATTGCAGTTGAATAGTTTAGTTTGCGTCTTAAGTTTATAAGGTTAACAGTTGCAATTTTCTTAACTAGTTAATTTGGTTTGAAACTTTGTATTGCAGTTGTACGATTGACTGCTGTGCCTTTAAATTACGTAGAATGTTCTCGAGCTTGTTTATCGCTGTTCGTGAATGCTGCGTACGCTCGAGGTTGTTTGGTTTCTTCAGTGATCGCCATGCTTTTGTTTTTTATTACTCAATTTTGTTGCGGTAGCGATTAGTGAAGTGAACAACCTGCTGTTCGACGTTGGGCGCATTTCCACGGTTTGTGACAACGACTTTTTAGCAGTTGTTACTGTGAACATTTTAATCTCTAAAGATGTCGGTTAATTTCTGACCGATAAAACGTCAGTTTAAATAAAAATACCTTGCTAATTATTGGTTTGGTATTATCAGCGGTAGAACCTTTGAAGTTCTTTAGCAATATCAATGCCTGGTGAGCAAAATCATTACGTTCTTTCACTCTGAACTCGTTACAATCTTTGGTATGGAAAACCCATCGCTAAAAAAATGTAAATTAGAAATTTTTTTTAAGTACAAATATATATAGATAGATTGATAGATATATTTAAATTTAAAAATATTGCTTTTATATTATTTTTGAAGATCATACGATTTTAGACTTCTAAATATTTTTCTTTTTCCAATTGTGTTTTTCTGTCTGCTTTTTATCTGTTATTTTTCTGATTAAAACTTCTATGTAATATTTTGAAACTACACTATTTTTTTAGGTTGTCTTCGTCAAAGGAATCACAATCAAATTAATACCAAAAAGAAAAAAAAAATTGAAAGTTTGTTTGTGATATTTCTTCCAAATCATGATTTTTTTGAACGTTAAACAATTTTTTCTCAAATTCAAAAATAAATAAAACATAAATTTTTTGTCAACCTGCAAACAGTATTTTTGTGTTTGTATTTTGATTCTTTCAAGGAAGGTTTTAACTGCTTTTCGCATTTGCTTTCGCCGAAAACGTAAGATATCAGAATGTGAGAGAACTAGTGTCACAAGAACAACTAGAGCACCGAAAAACTTTAAAAGTTAAAAATTTTGTCCACAATACTTTAATCCATAATAGTACAAGATTGGTAAATAAAACATTGATGAAAAATCTGAAGACTAATTAAACCAACACGTGACGTAGTCATATTGTTGTTAACAGGTATTTTAAATAAAAAAATAGTTTGAACATCAAGCATAAACAGTCAAGGAGCGATTAAAAATCCTTTCTTCTCATGACCTTGCGATGTTGTGGATTCGGTTCTCATTCAGAGAGCATGAAGTTTTTTCCCAAAACAATCTTTATAAAACATTCCTTATTGATGACGTAAGGGCCAATTCTTCGACCAAAACAATTTTTTTACTTTATTTTTGTTAAAATTTAACTTTATTTCGACTAACAATTTTTTTTCAATTTTTGAAATTTTTATGGACAAGTTCTGATGAAATTGTTGCACAAACCGCGGTTTTCGTTCGTTTAGAAAAGCTTTTTTTCGTCAACAGTGAGATAAAGATCTCACGATTACAAGAACTATATCACAAACAGTTCTTCTTTGTAACGAATAATGCGGCTAAAAGCTACAACACGCATTCAAAAAACTATTTTTATGAATCACTAGTTATGAGATTGATGAAATGCTTTTATAACAACACTGATGGAAAGACACGATTTTGTTTCATTTACTTGAGGATGATGCAGTACTTTTATCAAATTTTTAATTGGTTAACATTTTTCAAAAAAATATTGATCAAGAATTCTTAAACTCAAAATTTGCTCCCGCCTCTGGTGAGTGGCGTAAAAACTCTATGAGAGACGTCAACTTAGTAGGATAACGTAGAATAAGTAAAACTTGTGAAGAAAAGGGGAGAAAAAGATTTTAAGAGTGACGCTAAAGAGCGGCAGCCCCAAATGTTTTACAATACTTGGTTTAGATTTGAGAAACAAAATATTTAAAATATTTATACATACTCAAAAAATTTCAAAAATAACCAAGTAATAATTTTATTTTATGTAAACTTTGATGAGATAAAATTTGAACTTTATTCAAAATTTTGACTTTATTTTGAACTCTAAAACTCATCATTAGAAAAACTTTTGAGCAACTGAAACTAAGGTTATGTAAGTTTCATGACATAACAAAATCTTTAAAAAATTCTGACTTTATTGACTTTAACAGGTCCCAGTAATAACACTTTGTGATAAAGCGAAGTCTCACCCATACTTCTAAATAAACCACGGTTAAAAAAGTTTTATAGTGAAAACAATCTTGGGTAATCTTATCTTATCGCCGAAAGAACAGACTTTATTTTTTCTTGTGTAGGCGAACGCAATTCAAAAAAAGTTAAAGAATCCATCATTCTAACGGTGGATCCTGATCTTTTTGATCAAAATAAATTATCTTGGAAGGATTAACTTTGCTTACTATATGCTCAATCAAGACTCCCAAAATAGATTATTAGGTCATAAAACAGATTTTTTCGTTCACTTCACAATAAAAATAAAGCCTTAAAAAATAAAACGACTCCGACTCCCGATTCCCACTCCAGCACACTTAAAAAAAACGACTCCGAATCCTCAAAACCTTGAAAGACAACTCCGATTCCAACTTCTTCTAAAAACATGCGATTTCCGCAGCTCCGACTTAACAAACCTGAAAGTGAAGACCTTTTTTTCGGTCTTTGCTTCGAATTCAGCGTAAAAATTTTTCGAATTAACTTATACAATTTAAGTGAAGACCTTTTTTTGGTTTCAGTTCAAATTCGTCATAAAAGTTAAATAAACTTTCGGAATTAAGATAAAAAATGGTGTTTACACGAAGAACCAGATGAAGAAGCGTGTTCTGTTGAGAAAACTACATTTTTTCCTTTATCAACAAAAAGCTTGGTCCTCCGGCCCGCATATAATTTTTTAATTTCGGGGTGCGGCCCGCGAATGCGATCAAGTTCCTTACCCCTGATATGAAGCAACTGGATAGAAATCTAAAATTATTAAAAAAAATACATTTCGGGTGCATTGTTTTTGTTTGAAAGTTAATTTATTTTTAATCTGAACGTATTTGCCTGCTGCACTCTTTTTATCTTTATGTAAGCAACGGCAAAGCATAAAAAAAACCTGAAAAAGAAAGATTTTGCCCAACTCACTCAAGTAAAGATCAACTGTTAACCCACTGATGTACATAAAGCCAGGTACACTGAAATTTAGTGCTTTATACTTTATAGCGCTCTTTTACGATTGCTGCAAAAAACGCTAAATAAAAATTTATCGCTGCAAAATAGATAAGAGGTTTGGAAGAACGTGGCAAATGGAAGGCCACCTGCTCAAAATGACACTTGAACCAATACTTTCTTTTAAACGAGTCGGAAGCACTCTCAAACAAAGTTTTATTTTTTATTTTAGAGTAAGAATTTTAATGGTATTAAACTGCTAAAAATATTGCAGGAAAATCTATCCCAAAAAAGTTTGACTACGAACGGGCTCACAATGGAAAGAGTCAAAAAGAGGAAAAGAAGTTTTGCATCCCTGATGCAAATATTTTTTATCTTTGATTTCCAAATTCGTCTGATAGAATAAAATTTGATTACTATTGTATACAAAAGAAGCACGAATTTTTTTAATAAGCCAGTATGGTTCAAAATTATTTTGAAAAATATCATATTTCTAATATAAATTTGGAAAAATTAATCGACATGTTTTTGTAGAATATTCGATGTATTGTTGTAATAAATATCACATTTTTTAATAAATATTATACGTATAAATATAAGCCAATTTAACGAAACATAAATATTTAAAAAGGCATTACATTGAAATATTCCCAACAGACTGTTTTGCCTGTGCGGCTCTTCAGGAGACGAAACATTTAAAAAAAGCAATACTAATAATATTAAGCAAAAATAAAATAAAATAAACAAAAATTAATTAAAAATTAAAATTAATGTTACGTCTCAAACCGCAGACCATACTAACAGCGTGCCCTATACTGTACATCGGGCACCAGATGGAGCACGAGGTCTGATGGTTTTGAAGAACGAAACCTGATGCTGGCTTAATAACACCACTGTCAGCATCTGATTCAAGCAGTACAGCAGCCTGGGGTAGTAGGATAAACCCTTGGCCCAAGTCCTGTTTGTGTCTGACCTGGAGTGGATGCCCTTCAAACGATGACGACGACGACGACAAATGTTACGTCTCAGATGTAAACTCACATTTTAGAAAATAATGCTACAAGGGATTTTGCGCTTAAACTATTAATAGAGACAGTGATTGATTTGCAAATAATTACTTTTGTTACGATTTTCAAAGAAAACATGCTTTAAGCAAAGCTGCCGAAAAGATGAAGCGTAGAAATGTTTTGGATCATAAGTTGCAGAGCGTTGTAAAAGAGTTGTGTTTATATAAATATAAATACACTTGCTCTAACCGTTTGTTGTTGAGCACTATACCAGCAAGGTGAAACATTAGTGAATTATATATACTGTATACAGGGGGGTGCGAAAGTAGGTATACAGTGATAAATTACCGGCCATGGTTAAATTTCCAATTTAACGCAAAGAATAAAACAAAATGATTAAAGGTAGATATGTCACATTCACTTTAATCTAATATGTCACTAATTTCACTGATGTGACAGTACCGTATACCTACTTTTGTACCCCCTGTATATATATGTACGTTATATTTATTTGAACATTACACTTTATTAGTTAAAAACACAACAGTCTGTTTCATCTTATCGAATCGTCACGTGGTACTTATTCAAAGAGAAGTTTTTTTTTAACTTTTTTGTTCGGTGTTTATCAGGAAAGTGCTTGATTACGTCAAGTCAGAGCGTTTAAAATTAATTAAATTTCAGACTACAAAATTTACTTTTGACATTAATTTTACTTGCCTAAACAAACTGTTTAAATTTTCGCTCATTTTTTTAATGCAGACTTTTTTAATTTATCCATTATTTTCAAACCATAGCGCAAGCTACGTTAAAAACCTTTTTTTAGCAATAAAACTTATTCATCGATTAATATTACAGCGTATTTCTATACAAACTGTATTTTTGTTTATTTATTTTGTTTTTCAAATTTTTAATCGCCCCTGACGAGCCCAGGCAGGCGAAGCGCTCAGTTGAAGCAAATAAAATTAATGTTAAATTAGATTTTGTGGTTTGAAATTTAATTATTTGTTATTTTATAAATATAGAAAGATAAGTACTTTCAATGCAGCTGCAAAAATGCTCTATGACCGAAATCAAAGCAAAAGATTTATTGAGGTTAAAACACCACACAAAAAAACTGTACATAGACATCTAAATTTTTGAAATTTAAAATTTTTATATTTTATGTGTAGTGCTTTAACCTAATTACTCGTAAATATATAGCTATCGTATATTTTTTTGTAAATTTTAGGTTTTCATTTTAAAACTTGATAATCAAAAAAATATATACGTATTGTATATATGCAAACATTATAACATCGCAAATGGTTATAGTTTCATTGTCAAAAGTTTTTATATTGCACTTTTTCAATAAAAGTTGCTCCTTTTTAAAAAAAAATTTGCACTAATAAACTAAGCATTTAAATTTGGCAGGACTGTTTATATCAAGCTTATTTGCGATCTTATCAAAAACAACTTTGCAGCAAAGCTAACAAAATTTGCTAAATAATTACTTGTCGCGATTGCGATAATATTATATTTTAGGAAAAATTAAGTGAGACCAAATAAAAAAGTATTCACTTTAAAGCGATGACGAAAATTTGTTTTCGAGCCTTGATAACACTGTTGACAACAGTAAGAAGGCTTGCTCGACAGTCATGAAAACTTCAGTCAATGAGTTAGAATTACTATGCATGAGAATTTCCTGGCAATGCGTAGATGTAATGTAAATTTTATTCTACATCCTACGTTTTTTTGCTATGCTTATGGGCACCTTTCTCATGATTCCACGCATTACAAAACGTTTTAAAAATTTATAGAAAACTGTGAAGGCTCGTTCCCACTACGAGCGTGGAAAAGATTATTCTTTGTTTGTTTTATTGATTTTTTTTTTGCTTTGCTTAGCACTCGCTTCAATTTTAAGCGCGGAAAGATCAATAAAAGAAACAAGGAATGCTTTTTTTCCACGCTCGTAGTGGAAACGAGCCTTAAACCTAATGGGCTGTTGCTTGTGACACTAAATTGATAATTGGCTTCCAAGAAATACCATGGTTTTGAACAATCGACACAAGTTAAAAGGTCATAAAATGTGCAAAATAAATTGCGTATTTTTGGCTTTTATTGGCATATTTCAAAACTTTTTTATTTCATTTAATTGTTTGTTTACTAGGCCAATTATTAAGAATAACAAAAGTTGGGCATATTAAAACAAAGAAAGGAAATAAGGTCATATATTTAATGCTCTTATTTATGCTCCGAACGGGTAGGGCAGTGCTCGGGGCGTTAGATTAACAGCAACTTTTAGCAGTTATCGCAATCTGCCTTCCGTTCAAAATTTTTAAAGTAATTTTTTATTTTATTTTTAATTTATCTCTTTATTTATCCTCCTGACTCGTAGGAAAACAACGGAGGCGCTAATACATAGGGGCAAACAATTATTGCGATTTGCTTTCGGAGATGTGAAGATATTGCCGACTGATTAAAATTTTTTATTTTGATTTGTTAGTTTTATAGAGACATGACTGAAATTTAGAACTGCTTGCCGAGACCACCAAGCGGGGAAAGTTTCCTTAAGTGTCTTTCTCAAGGAAACAGCAGAATGCCGCGAGTAGGTTTTGAACTGAGACCAAGTCAATCACAATTATGGAGCTCTAACCACTCGACCACGCTGCCAACTATATGTATATATGCGACCTAATCATTTTTTTTAAGCAAGCAGATGAGAGTGAAATAAAGTTAATTTTTGAAAAAAAAACATTGAGAGAAGGTATTGAACTAACTCATCTTAATCCAACTATCCCGACAAATGTTTGGCCATACTGCCGACTTATAACTAAGATTTTTTGTGATTACAATAAAGATCAAACAATTAACAAGTTATTTGTAAAAAACTTAAACTTAATTTTTTTCGATTTACAATCCAAAAAACATCAACACACAAAAAAGAATTTAGCTTGCAAAAAACACTTGATACTATCAAAATTACAAAAAGTTTTTAAAATTTTTTGAAAGTAATTTTACGTTGGCCTTTTAAAAAGGTGAAGTAGATCGCGTTGAATGCTGGTGACTTGAAAAGCATGCAGCTTTGTACATAAGCGCCATTGAAATTGAAAAAGAATTAAGAGCAATTTTGAACTTAAATTCAATATTGCAAACAAACACTTTTAACAAGTGTCATTCTGAATGGTCGTTAGAAACGCCCACACAACTGCTATTTGACAAAATTAAACAGAAAATAAATCCAATATTTTCACGTGTACCAGCTTCAATAACCAAAAATAACCTTTTCGCAACAGCTGAAATGACGAGTTCAAAAACGGTGACCAGAAAAAGAATCCAGGATATCCGGGTTTCTGGGGCATTTAAGAGGAGCAGCTTTTGCTTCTGAACTTCATTCAGAAACTCTTCTAAGCATATCTTGTATTCCTGAGCAACAGCTGTTGAGTCATCAAAATGCGTTTTATTTTAGTGCTGGCATTCGTCATCGGAACAGCGGTCGCGGTACCGATCCATTGTAAGTATTTCAGAAAAATACTTTTGTCAAAATGTGTTTCCGCAAGAAACTATTTCATCCACGGTTAAATTTTTAAATGACGCAATTTATATCAAATATTGCTTAGTGGCTTGGTGATTTTTTAGATGTTAAATGATTATAATGATAATTTTCATTCCAAGTATGACGTTGCTATTTATACTTTAAAAGGTTCCTTGAAATAATTTATTTTAATTGAGTTTTTCGAACAATTTTACAAAAATAACTTTATAAAGACATTGATTTTATCATCATTGTGAGTTATGATGTCATTATTCCCATTTTTATTAAATAGAACGAGTAAATCATTTGCTGTTTTATTTCAAAAAAAATTTTATACGTCGGCAGTGCAACCAATGGTGAGGATTGACGTTTTACGGCCGATCGCAATCGTTAGGGTCTCGATTAAACTATGACACTCTCCCCAAGCTGTTGCGTCATTGCAAAATGCCCTTTACCTACGAAGTACTATGAACAAGCAGCTCCAAAAATAATCGTATCACTTAATCCAAAATTAGAAATAGTAAATGAAAAATAGCTTCATCGGGGTGACAATACCTTCGCATTTTTGAAAACAAGTTGAAATAATTGCTTGACGGCTGTCCTAACTAAGCTCCTCCAACTTTGACGAAAGCATGAATAGATGATATGATAATAACAATGCGATATGTTTGTCACATGCTTAGACGTCCAATAAAAAAAATGAGGCAGAAATGACAGCATTTCAAATAAAAAAAATCTTACATAAGTATCAAAATTATAAATTACAAATATGTTATAATCCGAAACCTAGATTGACTTTGGTTATTTTTTTAATTAGCATCGGCAAGCGCTTCTTCATCAAGTTCTTCAAGTTTTAGTTCCTCAGCAAGTGCAAGTTCAAGTTCTTCATCATTAGGCTCGGTTACATTGAGTAGTTCCCCTTGCCCCGTTGCCCCAATATCATCAACTTCATCGGCATCGGCTTCGGCATCAGTATCATCTTCAGCTTCCTCCTCGGCCAGTGTAATCTCGCAACCATGCGTGCCGCAAGTCTTGACGCCATGTGAGCCCCAGGTCATCCAGCCATGTGAGCCCCAGATCATCCAGCCATGTGAACCCCAGGTCATCCAGCCTTGTGAACCCCAGGTTGTTCAGCCTTGTGAACCCAAGGTGTGGAAAACCGTTCGAGAGTGTGACCTTGATAAAATTAAAGCTGAAGCAGAGGCTCAAGGCTACAAGATTGTTATCCGAAAGCGAACAGTGCCCTGCCCAACAGTAACAGTACCTTGCCCACCACGGGTGATCATCCGTAAGCCATGCGTTCAACTGGTCAAAACCTTGACCCCATGCGCCCCGCCCCCCTGCATTTTCCGCCCAAAACAACGAGTCATCATCCCATGCACCAAAAAAGTAAAGGCAATCAGCTCCGCTTCGTCCTCGGCATGTGCTACTTCAACATCAAGTGCAACAACTTTGGGTAAGCGTGTTTTTTTGTTATGGTTTTGACAAAAGAGCGGATGCTTTAAACCAGAGATGTTTAACCTAGGGTCATTTGATTTGTTGAAAATATTTGCGGGTTTAAAAAAACATTCTGGTCGAATTAACAAGTGAAGATCTTTTTGGTCGTTATTCCACATAAAATCCCTTTCTACACTCGTTTGTTGCTTCCAAAAATTTTTCTTTAAATCACGAGTACCCCATCAGTTTTACGCCACTGTTTTGAACTTTTGACGATGTTATGTGGAAGGTATTAGAAGTTGCTTCATATATTTCAAAGATAAATACGGAAAAATTTTTCAGAAGCACTGTCTTTGAACTGTTTTAATTTAAAATGAGTGAACGAAAGTAAAACTATAGAAAAAATCTTATCATCCAAAAGTAGTCTAGCTTTTATTAAATGCTAATTTAGACAAAACCCAACGTTTAAAAATTATTTTCAGTAGGTGATTGCGCACCCGTAGCTCCAGTATCATTTTCCTCAAAGACATCCTCTTCAAGCAGCGCCTCTGCATGTGTCCAAGATTCGCCATCAGTTCTAACTGTCACTTCAAGTAAGTGAATCGTTTTGTTTTATTAAAAAAGGTAAATTTTAATTGATATCGCAATACAAAAAACGTTTAAAAATTTGAGCTTTTGCAGCAGTGACTTTTTTGGCTTATGCAATGATTTTAAAGATTGTATGTTACATTTTTTGATGATGCCTTGAAAACTTGTTTCGTTTCTTGGCGTCAGGTAAAAAACAAAGCAATGTTTTTTATCTGATGCCAAGTCGTTTTTAAGTTTTTTATTAAACAAATAAAATACAGCCTATTAGTAAAATAAAAGATTATCATGAATCCTATGTAAAGAAAATAAAAAAGAAAAAAACAAATTTTAAAGCATTTTTACCATATTGCTATCTTCATCATTATTCCTTGTAGGTGAACCATGCGTACCAGCAGTGGTATCCCTATCCCAATCCAGCTCCGGAGCAAGCGCTTGTGCATCCGCTTCTTCATCCGCTTCTGCAACTGTGAGCCAATAAGTAAGTTTTGTTGTTAACTCGCCTGAAAAGAAAACAATTTTATTTTTTGTGTATTTTTTTCAGATGGTTTTAAAAAACAGGCCTCCTGTAGATTAGATGTAGAAGATGAAAAAGGCCTGAAAAAAGAATAAAAAAAATTGACGACAGCGGAAGTCTCTGTACGAACTTTTCCTTCTACGCCTCTCCTGTGATTCAAAACCTTGTTTCTCTTTTTAAGTTTTTCATCTTTTTTAATTGACAATAAAACAATTTTGCTTGTCGCCCATATTGTGTAGATTAAACTGGAGTGATGATGGCCTTTCGTTAATCAGCGTCCCAAGATAAAAGTCTCATTGTTAATAAGCGTAGACGTAGGTTTACTTCTTGTCAGACCAATAAAAAAACAAATATTTTTTTAGTTTGTCAGTCAACAAAAGAGATGGCAAGGTATAAAATCTTAGAAGTTGTCACTTGTTTCCCATCTGCTGGGTTTTGGCAAATCTCCTCTAATTTTCTAGATGGAGAAACAAAACACTCGTTAAAAGCGTTTTAAATCAAGTGAAGACCCAACAAAAAAAAGTCTTTACTACATAATTTTTAGTCGCTTCTGGGCACTGCAGTTAAAAAGACTGAAGGAAACACCGGGACAAGGGGTCAAAGTTGCTACTATTCCGGATAAATTGGGACTTATGGTAAGCCTACCTTTCATGTAATTTTCCAATATAGCCTATTTTGCTTTGTCTTGTAAGCTATCTGCAACTGTCAAAAATGAATTCGATTTATCCTGCTAGGAAGCCTAAAAGTGGCAGCTTTATGATCAAGTGAGATTATTTAAACTAAAGAGTCACCAAAACGCTTATCAATGATTTTGTTAAAGTGGAAGGCTAAATCTAAAAAAAATTCTAAATGCTATTTGCTGTAGCCGACATTTTCTTGGCCTGAACCCAAACAGTTTTTTACTTTTTATTTATTTCACTGCATGAGTTTCAAATTTTTTGAGAAAAGTCAGGTAAGACTAGTCGGATTGATGCTTTGAGAGAAAATGTTTGTTTTTATCTCTATATTTATTCTTCTGGCTCGCAGGAAAGCGTCGGAGGCGCTATACCTAGAGCAACTTTCAAGCAAATGTCCCGATCTGTTTCCAAATGCCAAATAGCGCTGTCCGGTTAAAATTTTTTAATTTGTTTTTTTCAGTTTTATTAAAGATATGACTAAAATTTAGAACTGCTGGTCAAAAACGCCAAACAGGCGGAAGTGCCGTGGAGTTTTTTTCCCACGGACACAACAGAAAGGAGCGATTAGATTTTGAATCGCGATTGTGTCGATCATTGTCACGAAGCTCTTAACCACTCGACGACGAATGCTGTGTTCGAAATATTTGTAAAAAAAGGTGAAAGGAAAAAAACTGTACATTGATGAAAACATGAAGGGCCCAAACTACAAAGTAACCTATAGCAAACACGATTAACAGTTTGTTTTATAATTGCAGTGATGAGAAATCAGCTATTTTTTTTCATTTTGTTTTTCACAATATTAGGCTTATTACCTCTTATTCGTCTTATTTGATATTTTTACCTTATAATTTTTTTAAAATCTAGATGCTTACTAAATTTGGTTCGTTTGAACAAGAATTCTAGAAATTAAAAAAGTTTAAAGAAAAAGTTATGAGTTTATTTTAACATACAAAAGCACCAAAATCTTTCAAAAATTAAGGCTGCTCCTACTAGAAATCTGATATTTTGACAAAAAGGAAAGATTGATAAAGCACGTTGTTGGTTGGAAACTTATAAATAGGCCGACTAGTTTGAGCCTAAACCCGAAAATATAAGCCCGAACACGGCCCAAACCCGAATGTGATTTGAAGCTTTAAACAGGCCCAAAAAAGCCCAAAAGTAAAATTTTGTCTAAAGCACTTTGGGCTGAAAAAAGGTGTTCGTTAATCTGTAGGCTTCGCACTGGACCCGAATTAGGCCAAAATTTTTCTCAAACTAGGCCCGAACCCGAACCCGAACCCAAACCTGACTTGAAAGCCCAACCCGACTTACAACTCTGGTACGAATGGTTGGAAAAAATGGTTTTTGTTATGAAACAATTGACATCGGTCCCGCTGGGTCATCGGAGCCGACGACTTTTAAGCTTACTCTGAATAAAAAGCTTACATTCAAGTTAAAAGTAGGCTATATATAATTGCACTTTGATAAATCTCTTATTATTCTACGATCATTTGCGAATTAGGTAGGCTCTAAAAAATTAAGTTGGACGGAATAACATTTAGGTTAGGCGGTCTAGCAAGAGTTTCGAGACAAAGAAGTTGCAGTTGAAGAAAAATTTTGAGGGAAGTTGAAATTGTTAGTAACGAGACCCGTGAGCCACTGTGATTCGTGGGTTCCGCACAGGAACGCCAGAAGTGGGGGGACAGAAGGGAAATTTTCCCTGTTACTTTTTTGTCTTTCTCAAATTAGCCCTGCCCTTTACAAAAAGGGAGGGTTTAGATTGGCAGATACAAAAGCATTGGGTTAGATTTGCCCACAATCACAGACACTAGACCAGTGGTCCCCAGCGCTTTTTTATATGGCGGGCACACTATTAAGCTTTTTAAATTTTCGCGGCACACCCATTATATTGGTTAATAATAAAAAGGTCTTCACTTAAAATCTGTCTATGATCTCTCAATTTTCGTCCCAAAATCATGGTGATCTCTACAATAAAAAAATGAAATAAAGGTCTTCACTTAAAATCTGTCCATGATCTCTCAATTTTTTTGCCAAAATTATGGTACTTTGCATTTGGAAGCCAAAAAATCAAGCCAAAATAGCCCAAACAAAATTTTTGATGTCTAAAGGACATTGCATCGCAGCAGTTGGGAACCACTGCACTGGACCAAAAAATTAGATCGATTGAAGATGAATGCTTCTATTTTAGTTTCGTCTTTACTTTAAATTTTAGATGAAAATGGAGATTCTGGCCACTGATTGGAAGTGATGACTTTTTTTTAATCTTCACCTTAAATTTGAGACAAAAATCAAAAGGAGTCTTTCCATTTTGTGCCAAATTAGTAAAAATGAAAAGGTTTAAAAAAGGTGCCTTTTTTAAATTTCACCCCCTCCCCGCCAAAAAATTTTTCCAGCGCCCCGGGTCCCACACAGTAATTTAAAAACATAAACTTTCCTGTAGCTTAAAGCCTTTAACATTTTTTTATAAATTAAAATTATTATTACAAAAAAAGGTGCCGGTTTAGTATGTGGCCTACCTTTTCGAAAGTTAACTTGAGGCTCAATTGCGGAAGTTGCAAAAAAGTACATTACGTTTTAAATAATTTAAAAATCACGTTGCGCCACGCTTAATATACAGGCTTTTCAAAAAAATTGACATCATTTTGCAATCTAATAACTTTGGCAGTTCCTGTTTAAAAGCTTTAAATTTATACAGCATGTGTAGAAACAGGCCAAAATTTTGTGTTTAATATTTGATATGTTTATCTTTTCAGCTGTAGAAATTTTTAATTGATAAATTATTCGTACTGCGTTCAAACCTGTGTGTTTAAATGGTATTCACTAGAAGAGAAAAGGCGTTTTGTGTGTTGGAGTATGCTCGAACAAACTCAAACAAGACTGTGCAGCGTGCGTTTGTGAAAAAGTTCTATAAGAAGTCACCAACAGCAAAGCAGATTTGGAGCTGGAAAAAGAAATTCGAAGACGAAGGTTGTCTGTGCAGCGCAAAAGGATCTGGACGACCAGCAACAGCAGAAGGGAAGGTCGAGGGGATTTGTCAAACACTCTTGCGAAGCCCCAAAAAGTCCATAAGAAGAACAAGTATGGAGACCCTGATAACTCCAACGACAGTTTGGCGGGTAGTAGGGAACCGTTTGGTAATGAAACCCTACAAACCGCAGCTTGTTCAAGCCGTAACTGCAGATGACAAGCGAAAGCGTAAACAATTTTGTGTTGATATGTCAGAAAAACTTGAAGAAGACGAGTTCAATAAACGTCTTGTGTTCAATGATGAGGCCACATTTCATACGAATGGCAAAGTCAATAGGCATAATGTTTGCATTTGGGGCGAAAAAATCCCCATACCACTATTGAGCATGAGAGAGCCTCACCAAAAGTGAATGTGTTTTGTGCCATCTAGAAAAACCATGTTCATGGTCCATTTTTTTTTGAGGAAAATGTGACTGGCGATGTTTATCTGCAGATGCTTTAAAACTGTTTAATAGATGAGCTTATTGCAAATAAACATGAAGGTTTCATTTATCAACAGGATGGTGCTCCACTTCACTGGAAGCTCACTGTGCGGGCTTATCTCAATGACAATCTGCCAAGGGGATGGATCGGGCGTGCTGGTGGTGAAGACAATGTGATGTTAAAATGGCCTCCACGTTCACCTGATCTGATCCCCTGCGATTTTTTTCTCTGGGGATATGTGAGGAGCTTGGTTTATGTCCTCCCTCTTCCTGCAAATGTAAACGAGCTCAAACAAAGAATCACTATAGCACTGAAGACAGTTACCCAAGACATGCTGCAACGTGTTTGGGAGGAGCTAGACTACCAACTTGACGTGTGCCGGATAACACGCGGCGCGCAAATTGAACATTTGTGAAATCTTTTATAGTCATTAAACCTTGTTTTAGTCAACATTAAACCTGTTGAATTTCATTTGATTCGACTATATAGTTTCTGTAATATTTCCATGTCAAACGATGTCAAATTTTTTGAAACGTAGTTTTAAAATAGTCTACATCACGCTTTACATGAATTTCAAAATCACATTGCGATTTGGCGCAGCGTTTTACATGATTTTTTAAAAAATTTAATTCTATATTTATCCTCCTGACTCCCACGAAAGCAACGGAGGCGCTAATACATAGAGCAAGCAATTACCTCGACCTACTTCCGGAGATGTCAAGACATTGCAGTCCGGTTAAAAATTTTTTATTTTGGGTTTTTAGTTTTATACAATTATGACTGAAATTTAGAACTCCTTGTTAAGACCATTAAACGGACAAAGTGGCATAAAGTGTCTTTCCCAAGGACACAACAGAATGGCGAGAGTAGGTTTTGAACCGAGACCATGTCGATCACAATCACGGTGCTTAACCCACTCACCTACGCTGACGACAAATTCTATTTGCAAATTTCAAAAGCGCATTGCGCTTTACATGATTTTAAACTCGCATTGCGCGAATTGCGCTGCGCTTTATATGATTTCCAAAATACATTACGCTGCGCTTTACTTGATCTAAAAAACGCACTGCTCAAGTTGCGCTGCGCTTTCCTGAAGTAAGAAAAAATTTCCACCTCTAAATTTAGGTTTAACTTTTTTACCTTCATCCGATTTATCATCCTTTGCTGAATTTTGACTGTTATCCATTTACAAAATCTGTTAGTATATTACAGCAGCTATAACTTATAAAAAAATGCAAATGCTTCAACTAGAAACCGAAGCAGAGTTCTGCAATCTGCTTACCAACGTCTTCTTTGTTTCATCACAGTAATCGTAACGAAACCGAGCAAAACTGATAATATCGCAATTGATTCAAAAAAGCCATAACCGGATGTTTTAAATAAAAAAAAAGCAATTTGAAGCATTCTCTCACATTTAGCTAACTCTTTCTGAGTTAAAAAAAACATTTTTTTATTATATCTCCCTGCTGATTCCCAGGAGTGTCCAAGGCGCTATACATAGGGCAAGCAATTACCCCGACCTGCTTCTGAAGATGCCAAGATATTGTTGTGCGGTTGAAATTTATTATTTTTGGCTTTTTGCTTTATAGAAATATGACTAAAAATTAAGAACTGCTTGCCAAGACCATCAAGTAGGGGAAAGTGCCGTAAAGTGTCTTTCCCAAGAACACCACAGAATACCGCGAGTAGATTTTGAACTGAGACCATTTTGATCACAAACACAGCGCTTTAACCACTCGATCACGCTGCCGACAAAAAAAGTCTTTAGTTTAAGAAAAACTTGCAAAATTTTTAGTTTTCTTTAACATTGGAATTGCAAAATCTATTTGTTTAGAGACAAATCAGCTCTTTAGGTTTTATAAGTCTAAAGTAATTTGATTTTGAGTGAGAGCCTTAGCTTTCACATGCTTGCTAAAGCTTTTATAATCGAATGCAGGGGGAGAAGGGGCCTTAACACTAGAAGTCCCAAGGTTTTTGACTAACTAAAAGGACTGAATGGGTCATTTTTGACCCATTAGTTAAATTTGCTTTTGTTTCGATCTATTTTTTATTGTGTTATATTTAGGTAACATGGACAATTAAAAGCACTTATTTGCTAGAATTTTATTGAAAAAATTAACATTTTATCCATTTCACATACTTAGTTGTTACAAAATTCATATATATACATAGTGACAAAGCCGAATCAATTACAAAAAAATTATAAATTTTTGACACACTTTGAACAGGGTACAATTAATTTTTTTGCTTTTGTATGAAATTCACAGCAAACTTTTTTGCATTCAATGCAATAGTTATTAGATTTATTGGGACAATTATCTATTTAGCAGTGTTTGCGCTTCAGAGATCTTGGTGAATTTGTAGAGTCAGAACATTTTTGGTTTGATGTAGGTTCAGGTTCAGCAGTTTTGCTATATCTGCGTAGTTCTTTTACTAGTTCTAAAAGGAATTGTCTTCTTGAAATTGAACTTTTGGCAACTTCTTTATAGACAATGAAGGCATTTATGCAGGCACAATCAATAATGTTAAAGAAAAATGCAAGTGGCCATCTTCGAGTTGCTGATTTGCATGTATGGTAGCGAGACATTTGATCTAATACATCTACATCAGCTTTAGTTTTGTTATAATATTCTACATTTTTAGGGCGTTTTTTCTTATGATTCTTGCCAATTGAGACATCTTTATGCATTGAACTTAAAACATGAACAATTTTGTTCTTTTTTGCTTTGTATATGGTAAGTGAACAGTCTGAATGAGAAAGAAGTATTTCTGAAGAAAAAATAAGTACTTTTTTCATTGTTGATTCTACATTTGGTATTTTTTTTCTTTGCTTTCTTACAGTGTCTGAAATAGTTGTTTTTTCAAGTTTTAGAGTTTCAGCTAGTTTGATATTAGTAAAACAGTTATCTGTAATAACATTGTACCCTTTTTTTAAATTTGGTTTCAAAAGGGAAAGACACAAATCACTGGGAAGATCATTTTTCTTTTTGCAAGATGGATCCTTTCCTAAATAAGGTCTTCATTGCACAGATATTTTGATTTTGAATCGGCTAATGGCCAAAATTTCATGCCAAACTTATCTGGTTTATTTGGCATGTATTGGATAAATGGACAGCGAGTTTTACAAGGGAAAAGTTGTTCATCTATTGTTAAATTTAGGTTTGGGATATAGCACTTTTGATAATTTTCTATAAAGGCATTCCAGGTTTCTAAAATAGGACATAACTTTTCTGACTTCGTCCTTCTTTCTGTGCGACTAGATACGTCATCAAACCTTAGATGCTTCATTATGCTTTTAAAGCGATTTCTGCTCAGCGTACTCGCAAAAATAGGGTGACCCCATTCTTTACTCCACAATGGTTTCACCGGATTATTTTTTCTCTCTAAAACACCACGAGCAATTTGCAAACCAATAAATTTCTCCAAATCATCTAGAGGGCAATTGAAATTTTTATCATCAAGGTGTGCATGATGAATTGTATACTTTTCTATTAATCTCAACATTGTTTCATCTATGAATAATTGGAAAGCACTTAGGACTTTCTTTTGTCACTTGTCTACAACTGTATGCTGTTGGTCCTGGTTTTGGGTAAACACATTTTTGGAAGGGAATCGTTCTCTGGAACTTTGCCCTTCCTGTAGTCTTCTCCATATAATTCCACTACGAGATTGCACTTCTTCATTACTAAAATGTGAAGATGAACTTACTTGAACATTAGGTAAAATTTCCTGTTCAGGGTGTACTTCTTCATCTTCAACAATAGAGTCATCTTCCTCACTATCTTCAGATGAGGAAGGCTCAATCAGTTGAGTTTCATCAAAGTCACTTTCGTCACAAGATGAGTAAATGTCATCTTTTTGTAAAAGATTGAGAGATTTTTGAAGATTTAATTTTTTCACCATTAGGGTCAAAAGTAATTAATATCTTGGGAAAATGTATCAAATCAAAAATATTTTCTGAAAGATATAAATGAATGTCAATTGAATGAACTTGACTTTTTAACTCTTTGAAAGGACTGGCAAGTCCAAGTTTGGAACAAAACTAATTGTCCTAAAACGTAAATAAGGTTGCCATATGTACAATAATACACTAAATAATTGATTGTAAGTATAAGAAATGCTTGTTCTTTTCTAGGCTTCAATTACAAATATATTAAAGTAACATTAAGATTGTTTATCTAAATGGGTCAAAATTGACCCATGTGGAAATTCTTGGTATATCTCCTTTTTTTTTAAAAAGTTTTTATATTTTATCAATTATGCATATACCATATAAAAGTATATTAAACCGAATTAAGAAAAGTCATTAAGTTTTGTTGAAAAACTTTTCTCAGTGACTGAATAAAATTAATTTATAATCATAAATGGGTCAAAAATGACCTCTTGGGGTTTCTAGTGTTAAATCTTTAAATTTTCAGGCAGATAACCTACTTTTTTGGCACAACCATGACCTCTCTATAGGAGGTCGTCGAAAACTTTTTGATTGTGCGTTTACCCATGACCTCCTAAAGATTCAAAACTTTTAAAGTGTTTCCTAAAAAATTTCTTTCGGTGAAGTAAGAAAACAACATTGTAAGTATAAAAAAATCAAAATTGTGGAGAGAGAACTACAAAGTATTTTTTTGAAATGAAAGACGAGACTTTTAATTTTTATGTACATACACTCAATTGGAAACAACTAATATTTTCAAAGTTGGCAAAAGATGTACATTGTTAAGAATGCGTAATTAAAACTGATCTCACTGAATTTTTTAGCTTCCTTTAAGAGAGGCGTGCCTTTTGTTAAGAATTACTGGCTTAAATTAATTTGAAACTTAGTTCCCGACCGTCGTTTAAAGCAGGGCTTCTCAACTTTTTTTCTGCGACCCCATTTTAAAAAATAAATTTTTGTGCGATCCCAATATGTGTAGGCTAATTTTGCATTAATTTTTTCTTATGGAAAACCACGCGTGTGCATGAAAAATCACGTAATAACAACAAGAAATAGAAATAGTAACCTAAAGCAAATGACCAAAATTACAAAAACAGACTTTATTTAATAAACATTATCAAGCACAATGAATAGGATGGAAAAATTATTTTATATTCTTTCACAGCTACCTCATCAAGACAAATAAATAATTTAATTTTTTTGCATTCGTTTATAAAACTTAATGTTGACTTTAGACTTAGTATGTAATTTTTTTGCTTTTACTTCTTGCTGTTCTCTTGATAATGCCACACCACTCATCTTCTATCACGCCACCTCATTACTTTATGACGCAACAATGGTGTAATGATACTTTACCTTTTCTAGTTTTTGATTGTCAATAAATATTATTGTAAAAAAACAATTTCAAAAGCACAAAAAGCTAATTTGTTTTGCGACCCCAAATTCTTTTTACGCGATTCCATTTGGGTTTGCGACCCACAGTCCGAGAAGCCCTGGTTTAAAGATACAGCCCGACATTCTAGCCCATATTTTCTAGCTAAAAGTTAGAAGGCTTTTTGTCGTTCATAATGGCAATTGTTTCATTAGTTTCAATTAATTATCTTCATAATGGAAGTAAAAAATTTCTCTATCAGATTTTTCAAGATAAGGTTAGGGATACTTTATAAATTAGTGCTAGTTAGAAATGTATGTTATAAACAAAGTTGGATCAATTACAATTGTAATTATAATTGAATGTAATTAATTACACTTTTTTGAGTAATTGTAATTATAATTGAGATTTTTTGTTTTTGCATAATTGTAATTATAATTTTAATTAAAAAAATTAATCATTTAATTGCAATTACTTTTTAACAAGTTTACGAATGTCAAGTTCCAGATTTTCCTTTTATCAAGAATCGTTGCATGTGAACACATGACCAATGTCAACTGGTTGACAGTTATTTCTGTTGTGGCGGCAAGCAGCTCACTGTTTGCTTGATTCAACATCTCAAGACATGGTGACTATGCAGCGTTTGTTTCTGCTGCTTCACAAAGCAGGAAACTCTTGTTAATCTTCTTCTCGTGCCCTATTTACTGTTGCTGTTTCAATATTACGTCACTGGCTTCTATTTGTGCTTTTCGCTGCATTAGTGTTGCTTTGACAAATCTTTTTGTTTGCAAGTACCTCCTACAGCTTTTTGACTGACCGAGTGACCCAGTGCAGCTGCCACTGGAAAAATAGTTTGTTTCTATATTTTGTCATGTGTTTGTGTAGCTGAGCATCCTGTCTGATGCAAACAAATAAATTTAATAATTAATTGTCTAGACACGCAGACACACTTTTATATTTAGCGACCGTGACCGAGTGGTTTCGTGTTGTTAGTGCGGTCACTCAGTCGTTGTTGTCTATGTTGTTAATAGTGAAACACTCAAGAGATTTGCTGCTGACTGCTGAGCCAAAATTTGTAATTCTAAGACGATCGACAATTAGAAATACTTTGATACCAACAATAGTTCAGCAGATGGAAGAAGAAATGAGACACCAACTGGCATGTTTGTCACATGTTATGTAACAATTGATCTTTGGACAAACAGAAACATGTCAAGTTTCTTGGGCTTCACTGTCCATTTCATTGACGCGACATGGAAGCTTTGTAGCTTTGTACTGGCAGCTGAGTCATTTTTAGAAAAGCACACAGCTTGTAATAGTGCCAAGGCTTATGACGATATTATAGAAAAGTTTAAGCTAACTTCAAAAGTAACCAAAATTGTATCAGACAATGCTTTTTCCATGGTAAAGGCATTTCAGATTTCACTACCAGAGTTTATTTTGCATAAACTGTTGATGAAGTTGGTGAGAATGACAATGAATTGTTGCTTGCAGATTCTATTTCTGAACACGATTTTGTAGAGGGTGATGCAGATTTAAATTCTCTTCTTGCCTACTTACCGGAGAGGGTCAGTTGTTTCGCTTACACTCAACAACTTTCCATCAAAGATTGCCTGCAGGATTCAGATTTTTTAAGGTCTTACATCGGAAGGCAGTTTGCAAAAGTAGCTAACATTGTAAACTCTATTTGAAAATCGGTCAATGCAACTACTTACTTGAAAAAAAAAATATAACATTACGAGCAAAAAATGTTACACGGTGGAATTCGCAACTTAATTGTTATGTTGCAAAACGTATCGTTGCAAAACGTATGTTACAAAACGCAGCTCTTGCCTTATTCAATCGCCAAATAGAATTACAAATCAAAACTATTTGAAATTGAATTAACTTGTAAGAGTGCTGCTATCTTTTAAGGAGGCAATGCAGCAAATTGAAGGGGAAAATATTGTAACATCTTTAAGCATATGTCCTGTAGTGGTTGGATTGGTAAGAGCCATGTAACATTGTAACAACTGAAAAACGCAAATCTAAATCACTGCAGAAAATAGGCAACAGCCCTTCACTATTCGGTTTTAAAAAGGTTGTTACCATTGGTTTGATCTAATCTATTTTCTTTCTAATAACTAAGCTACGTTGTCCAGTTGACGAGAACGCTCAATCGAAGTTTGGATTGAAATACGTATATTGAAGCGCTATTTCGTGATTCCAAACAAAAGACACAAAACGTAAAAAACACGACAATGATGAATTTAAAATTACCAACTTACGAGAATTGTTTCCAACGCAGCCCCAAATTAAGATTAGAACAAATAACAACTAACAATTCTGAAACAGCAAGAATAAATTTATCACTAGATTCAACAACCACTATGACTCCAAAGATGCTTTTTTCGTTACTGCCTATCTTAGCGAGTCTATAACAGTAATCAATTTATCTTTGAGTTGTCGATGTAAGAAAATTACACGCTTTTTTTAAATTGAGCTCGTAAAAAAAAGAACAACTTGAGAAGACGCGATTTAGATAGAAACAAGTAAACCAAAAGCGCGTTCGAATCTTTACCAATTTGTTAAATTTGAACCAAATCAACTATTTTTAAATTGTATGGATAACAGACTTGCGTCCCTTCTTGACCCAAGATTTAAACAGAAGTGGATTGAAAATGATGATAAAAAAGAAGCTCGGCGGGTGCTACAAATGCACGTCACAAGTAGGCTTGGTCCTTTTCAAAAAGACTGTAGCAGCAGCAACAGCACAGATGATGATAATGGAAGCCTTGCCAAAAAGCCAAAGTTATTTGACTTCATTGCAGAAGGCTCGAAAAAGAAAAAAACCTAAGAATTCAGGAAAAGAAGTAGAAATTTATTTTGCTGAAGACATCTTGCACTTTGATGAAGATCTACTAATGTTTTGGAAGAAAAAATCAGAAGAACTTACCACACTGGCTGTGTTAGCCAAAGAATTTTTGGGACTAACAGCAACATCTGCACCTGCAGAAAAATTATTTTCAATTGCAGGAAATTTCTACACTCCAAAAAGAAATTTATTGGATACAGATACTTTTCGCAGCTTGATGTTTATCAAGTGTAATTTAACTATATATGAGAAAGTGAAACCGTAAATCAATAAAAATTGTGAAATTAAGTGTATACATTTGATGACTGTTACTAAGGAGGCTGTATTTCTTTTCTTGGTAAATGAGTTAGGTTAGGATTGTATGCACTACGCAGAAAGTACAAGCTTTTAGCGCTAAACAGTGATTTATAAGAAGTTGTTTCTGCATACTACCCTAAAGTAGTAATTTGTTTATTGTGTTGTTCAAGTGTCCTGCTAGAAGCAGATTAGCTGCATTGTTTAAAATCTTTTTCATGCCTTTTTAAGTGTAAGCTCTGCATGACAACAATATGTCTGTTTTTTTTCAGTTGGTCAAATAGTAATTATTATTGAACTTGTTATAAAAGACTTTTGTGTAAATCTTTCTGGAAATATTTGTATGCATTGCATTCATTTAAAAAAAGTAATTGTAATTTGTAACTAATTACACTTTAAAAAGTAATTGTAATTGTAATGTAATTAAAAATCTTTAAAGTGTATTTGTAATTGTATTTGTAATTGATAAGAAATTGTGTAATTGATCTAACTCTGGTTATAAATACAAACATGCTGCCAAAAATTGAGGTTCGAACACAAAATTATAAATACACCAAAATTAAATTGAAAGCTTAATGTTGAAAATTTTCTTAGCTTAGATACAAAATCATTTTTCATTACTAAAATTTAAAATAAATTTATTGCTTTGCATTTGCACTATGCGTGATTCCGCAGGGTTGGCAGATTAAGTTTAAAATAAAGGCCAAACGAACTAGAATTGCCAGATTTAAAATTTGAAAATAAGCCATCTAAGTTTAAAGAAGCCAAAATTAAGCCGAACAAAATTGATTTTGGTCGCTAAAAAAAGGTGTTCTCTAAAAAAAAAAGAGAAGTCTTCTCTTAGAATCCGTTTTTGATTTCTTAATTTTTGTCCCAAAATTATGGTGATCTTTGAAAAAAAAATCTTTACTTAGAATCTGTCTCTGATTTCTCCATTTTCGTTCCAAAATCATGGATAGTTTGCATTGGCAGTTTGATTTTGTGGGCTCAAATTTGCAAACAACACTACTTTTAAGAACTTACGACTGCTTTTTTTTTATTTTTTTTATTTTTTATTTTTATCTCTATATTTATCCTCCTGACTCGCAGGAAAGCGATGGAGGCAGAGGCGTAGCCAGAATATTTTGCGCCCGGGGCAAACTATGAAACTGGCGCTCCGATCTCCACGTTTAATCATATTTTCTATTACATTTAATTGTATATGGAAAAACAATTCAAATTTTAATGGATCATTTTATTTAAAGAAGAAGCAAAGTTATACAAAATATAGCATATGTCCATAATGTCCCACTCAGTTACTGTCAAAGATGATTTACATAGTCTACAATAAATTTATTTTTCTTGATTTCACTGTCGCAAACTGGTCAATCACGTCATCAAAATCTGTTTTTTCTAATGTTTCTCTTTCAACACTTAGAAGTGCAAGATCACTGAGACGATCCTGTCCCATTGATGCACGCGAATAGGACAAAATAAGTTTCAATTCGCTGAAAGACCGTTCACAGCTTGCAATTGAAACTGGTATTGTTAACAAAATTTGTAGAGAAATTCGCAGATTCGGGAAAACGTCGTCTCCAAAAGACACAATAAAACCAAGAAGAGCCAAAGGAGTTTCTGGTTGACCTTCAGTTCTGTTACTGAGCAGCATTCTGCAATCTCCAATTTCGGTGAAAAGTTCGTGGCCATTGATGTCCGTGTCGTAGAAATTTGCAAAATCTGTGCAATCTCGACGAATTGCATCCTCATCCGTGTCGGATAGAAGAGTCTTAACGTCAAGCAGAAATCTAAATTTTGTGTTTAAGTCTTTTAGTCGTGAAAAACGTGTTGACATCTCCTGTTGAAGCCGATCAAATACAGTCTTCATAACGCGCACAATTTCTTCTTCTGGTGAAAGTCCTGCATCTCTTTTCAGTTCTCCAGGCATTCTCTTACGTTGCCTAATTCGTCTATCCACCTGAACCCCCCAGGCTGTGCATTTTGTTTTGGCATTTTCTACAGTAGCTTGGCTCAAATCATCACGAAGCTTAACAAATTCTTGCTCCAAAGATTCAATATCAGTTGCAGCTTTCTTGAAGTTCATTGTAGGATCCTGTAAGCGCTTCTGTACACGATCAATTTTTTCAAGAACGGTATTTCAGAATTGTAATAAAACTATGAAATTAAACTTCAATATGCAGGCCTGTAACTGCTCTGCACCACTTCTAGTTTCAGGTGTCATAGTTGAGTCCTCTGATAATTTTTCTAGGAGTTGTACCAGTTCATCCAGCCCTTCAAAAATAGCTTTAACAGCTTCTAATCGTGCACTCCAGCGTGTTGCAGACTCTCGTTTTACTGTTATAGGAAGAACTCATTTTAACTCTTCCCAACGAATTGTTGAATGAGAGAAAAACGAATATATATTTTCAAGTGTCCTAAAAAATGTGACGACAACTGGATCTTGCTTAGCTGAGTGTACTCCTGCTAAATTTAAGCTGTGGTTGTCACAGTTGACAAACAGTGCTCTGTTATTTCTGTCACATATTCGTTGTTGAAGGCCAGAAATATGCCCTGCCATCACAGCAGCATTGTCATAACATTGTGCTCGACAGTCGGCTAAAGATATGGCGTCAGACTTTAGTCTCTCGATGATGACTTTCTCTAGGCTTGCTGCATCTTTTGAATGTATCTCGATATAACCTAAAAATGATTCTTTGATAGTTACTTGTTTAGTTTGAAAATTAACATCCATAAATCTTATGATCTGAGACAGCTGTTCCCGATGTCCTAAATCAGGAGTTGAATCAAGTAAGATGCCGTAGTATTTGCTTTTCCTTATATCCCGCCACAATTTGCTCTATACAGTTGATGTAAGTATGTGGATAAATTCATTCTGATTTCGGGTGACAAATAGGAAACTGATCCCGGATTTTGTTCAGTATGTTGGACGTGTTTTGCCAGTAGTGGATCAAATTGAGCAATGAGTTTGATCAGCGCGAGAAAGTTTCCAACATTTTTATCATTTCTGGGATTCAAGTTTTCCTCATGACCACGTAGTGCCAAATTTTGTAAAACCAGAAATTTAATACAGGTGAGTATTCTTTGCAATATATCTCGCCAACGTTGTTTTTCCGAACGAATCTGCGCTTGAGCGATTGCGTCAATTCCTGTACCGTCAACTAACCGTCTTTCGGCTTCCTTCCATGTAGTAAAAGCCCTGCGATGGCTAGGATTGTTTTCATGAGATTTTAGTTTTTCTGGCTTTCTCCACTTGTTGAAACCGTTTTTTAACTCAAACGAAGCTCGCGAGTTTGAAGGCGATGATGTAAATAGTAGACAACAGAAACAGTAAGCGGCTTTATTGATTGGTGAATACAACAGCCATGAACGATTTACCTCCTCTCCATTCGCTAATCGACGTTTAAACCATGCCGATGTAATCGAACGTTCTCCATATAATGATGGTAGATTGTCTGTGTGCTGAAAAAGTATGGGCCCGAGAGTAATCAGTTCATCGCGAAGAGATTGTGGTACTTTCGGTAATTTTGTCACTTTGTCAAATTCTAAGTAACCAACATTGTGAAACTTTAGTACATCAGGAACCACATCCGATTGCACATCGTAATGAGTATTATTATTTGCAGCTTCTCTGCCATAAATGTTATCTTCCCCGTTACTTTCAACAGGTTCGTCACTATGTTGGGTCTCTCGGTCTTCAGTGTTTTCGGAGTTTCTTTCTGCACATACAGAAATATCTGTTTGAATAATGTTTTTCTCCGAGACCGCAATGTTTTCGACATTAGCGTCGACATCATGCTCTAAAACAGATGGTTGATAGCCGCCATCTTCTAATTCTGAAGAACTGGTGTTTGCAGCTTCAACTTCTTTCTTGGCTTTCTTTAAAAAAGCAGCAAGTAATACACTTGATTTTTTGAATGCTATTTCGGCTTCCTTTTTTCTTTTGCGATTTTGAGCTCCACTTCTTTTCCTGACATGAGTTACAAAAAATCAAATATAAAATATATTTTATTAGATCTATATGACTGAGTGCACTAAACTGCCACAGCAAAGTCAATTCTCAGTAACACGAAGTATCAGAGTAGTATCTTACACTGCATCATCAGTTTTAGCAAAATATTTTTAATTGGCTGATATACAGTCAATAAGTCTCTTTACAATTAAAAAAAGTGTCCATAAAGTCTTTTAACAATTAAAAAAAATTATTACAACGTGAAATGATGAGATATCGCAATGAGGGTTGTTTTATGTTAATCAGAAGAGTTAAATTTTTGCAAGCCCCATTTTGGCGCCCCTGTACCTTGGCGCCCGGGGGCATATGTACCTCATTGCCCCCCCTAAGCTACGCCTCTGGATGGAGGCGCTATACATAGGGTAAGCAATTACCCCGACCTGCTTCCGGAGATGCCAAGATATTGCTGTCCGCTAGTAATTTAGTAGAGATATTACTGTAATTTAGAACTGCTTGTCAAGACCACCAAGCAGGGGAAAGTGCCGTAAAGTGTCTTTCCCAAGAACACAACAGAATGGCGCAAGTGGGTTTTGAACCGAGACCATGTTGATCATCAGTCCGGTGCTTTAACCAATCGACCACGCTGCCGTCAGTTTTTCAGTTTTTTTCTGCATTTTGCTTAATTTGGAAAATAATTTGACATTATGCTTAAAAAAATTGAAAAAAAATTAAAACTAATTGAAAAAAAGTCAAAAAAAGCCAAAAAGCCAAACAAAATTTTTGACGCCAATCACATAAGAAAAGCAAAATTTTGCTAATTTGTCATCAAAAAAGCCAATCTGGCAACCCTGGTATTCCGACTTACTGAAATACAAACTGATTTATCTTGTTTTAGCAAATGTCGGCAGTAAGAAAAAATTTTTTCTCTACGTGGTCACAATTTACGGCATGCCCCAAATCTCTCTCATTTCAACAACTTTTTTTACCAAAATAGAAAAAAGCGCGATATTGTTTCACTTTCGTTTCTTTTTTTTATCTGAAAGGAGGCAATCTTGAAGCTGCCTCACTTGTGCGTGTTAGCAATTTTGTTGACAAGAACGTTTAACGAATGATTAAAGCTCTAAAAATACAACAATTAAACGGTAACGAATTAGGGTTAAAGAGCAAAACTAATTAAACTACTACAAGTATGGTATAATTTTTACTAATTTCTTCTCAACCAACCTCAAGTTGATTAATTTTGCAAAGAATATGACTTTAATATTTTATTTCTGCTTTATTTGATTTCCACAGGTGAGGCACTGTCCACTTGCCTCTCCTGACGGCACGTTCCTGGTTAGTATACATAGTCTTGTTAAAATTCTGCAATAACTTTATGTCGACGTACCATGCGTTCCGGTTTAGCCGGGACAGTTCCGATTTTTGGGGCCTTGTCTTGGTGTCCTGCTCGTTTAATCAATATGTCCGGGTATTTTCAATTTTAAGTGAAGACCTTTTTTTCTTAGAGAACACTACCTTTTAGCGACGAAAATCAAGAAATCCCAGACATATTTTTTTTAGAGAACACTGTTTTTCAGGAACAGTTTTTTTCTTTTTACGAACGTCCCGGTTTACCACTTCAAAAATATGGTATGGCTAACTTTATGCGAGTTCTATAATCTAAATTTCAGCCAATGCAATGTAAGTTTCACCTTTCTTAGCCTATCCGATTTATAATCTTAAGTTAAATTTTGGATAACTGATTTTACTAAATCTGCAAGTAGCCTACCCTATATTATAAAGCTGCTGTAATTATAAAAAAAGCGTGCAGATATTTCTGGGAGAATTGAACCAGAGGTTTGCGATCCGTCCACCAACGTCTTCTTTGTTGCGTCACAGGAATCGTAAAGAAACCTAGTAAAAATAATAATATTCTGATTGATTCAAAAAAGCCAATACCGGAGCTTTTGATTTTAAAAGATTGGAATCCTACACCGGAGGTGTTGCCAAAATAACCAGTAGCCAGTAGCCACCAGTAGCAGTGGCCACTGCCTATTTTTTTATGCTTATCCATGTTTTATTTAATTTTTCTTTAAACACTATTTTTTAGATTTGAAATACAGTATTTCTTTACAGGGATATTTTTTCGTTAGGTACTTACTCTGAAATCATTTGTGTAATATTTTTTTTGTGGGTTAATTAGTTTATACCAGTGGTTCCCAACCTTTTTTCTGTCGCGGCGCATTTTAGAAAAAAACGAAAATTATTTGGCACACCTTGAATATTTTGAATACAAAATTTATTTAAATTGTCCGTTTTTTACATATCACAACAAAAAATTAAGGCAATAACCGTAATTTAGCCTGTTTCCAGGAAATTCACTGTACTTGCATCTTTATGACAGGATCGCAACAATTCTGTCAGTGAGAAACTTGTGCTTGATGTTTCTTAGCAACCATTTCAATGTCAGGACGTATTTCAGAGAGACAAACCCTCATTTCTTCTTCAATGCAACAAAGCCGCTCTCGTTTTTTGGACTTCATATTGTGGAGAGTTGAAAATCCGAGCTCACATAAATATGATGTCGAAAACTGCATCAGAATGGTCAAAGCCTTTTTAGCTAATGAAGGGTATTCTTCTTTGACAGCAATCCAAAATGTATCTATTGGTACCCCAGCATGTTTGATTTTAAGTCCACGATCACTGGAAACACATGCCAACTCCTCTTCTTCACATAATAAAAGACCAGTGCTAGATGAACTCTCTATAAAAGGATTTCGAACCCAGTCATAGTCATCGGTCTTCAGTGATGGGAAATAAAAGTTAATTTTTTCTTCGAGAGTTGTTAAGTGTTGAAATACAATAGGGCTCATCTTCCTTATGCAGTTTTGTCGTACTAAAGGAAACATCTCAAGGTTACCATCTTTAGCTCTGTTCTTCCAAATTGCAACTTTTTTTTTAAATGCGATCAACTTATCTGATGAAGTCAGAATGTTTTCTTCTCTGCCTTGCATGCTTGTGTTGAGGCCATTGAGATGTGCAAATATCTCTGCCAAATATTCTAGCCTTGAAAGCCAAAATTCACATTCAAGATATCCACAGAAGTGTTCATGTTCTTCTGTTTTGAAAAATGCATAAAGTTCTTTGTGCAGTTCATATACACGCCATAGCACCTTTCCTCTTGAAAGCCATCTCGCTTCAGTGTGCAGAATCAAACGTTTGTGCCGAGAATCCATATCAACACAAATTTTCTCAAAAAAACGAGACTTCTTCGGCCTCATTTTGATGAAATTCACCATTTCAACAACTTGTTTTAAAACTTGACTTAAGTCATCTGGTATTGTTTTTGAAACAAGTACTTCCCTATGGAGGAAGCAGTGGGTTTGTACAACATTAGGATTTTCTTTTTGTACGAGTGATACAAAACCTTTAATACTGCCAACCATACATGGTGCCCCATCAGTACATATTCCAATGCACGAGTTCCAAGATAAATTCCATTTTTCAAAGTAAGCAGATAATATTTCAAAGACGTCTTGGCCTCTTGTAGTGAGTGACATTTCCTTGCAGCACAAAAATTGATTTATTATTTGACTTCCATCAACGAAACGAATAAACGCAAGTAACTGTGGTTTGCCGCTGATGTCGGTTGATTCGTCAACTTGTAAAGCGAATTCAACGGTGCTCTGAAGTTTAGTCTGTACAATTTCCTCGATATTAGCAGACAAATCCACAATACGTCTTTGGATTGTATTATTTGAGAGGGGAGTCTTGCATATTTCTTGTTCGGCTTTGTCACCCAGAATTCTTTTTACTATCTTTCTGCAAGCAGGCAAGATGATCGACTCAGCCAAAGTATGTGATCTTGTTTGCTGTGCGATCATTTCGGCGACATCATACGAAGCAGCTTGTGCCTTTTCAGAAACAGTCAGCCATTTTTTAAAAACGGTTTTTTCTTTGGATTGTTGCTCTAATAGTCTTCGAAAAAAGTTCAGATTTTTATCTTGAAGCTGCGAATGTTTGGTTACAAAATGTCTACTTAACTTGCTGGGTACCATACCTTCGTTTGACATTTTTTCGCCACAAATGACACACAGTGGGAAAGGTTGATCCTCACTACCAGTCCAGTGAAATCCATATTTCAAATAATCATCGCAGTATTGACGTTTTGGTCGAGCTTTTGGTGCTTTATCACAGGGATTTGCTGCCCTGGAACGTTTAATTTCTGATTCATTATCATCAATACTATTTTTCCTCTTGATAAATTTATCCATTTTATTGGGTAACTTAAAGCGCGACAAGATAATATCTTGACCGAACAATTTAATTTAATTTAGTTTTATATCTTACGGTAGTATTTAGGGCACAGTTGAATGGCTTAGATGTGCGTCAGTGTTTGTATACGTCACAATCGCTATTTATTTCATGCTTTATTTTCCACAATGCACCCACACAATGAACCTTATTCAAGCGTAAATAAACTTGAATGATACATTCACCAACCAAAAACAACTCAATTACTATCAACAATATCGTTAGTGTGCCGTACTGACTAACGTTGGCGGCGTGGAATTTTTTAAAGCCTACTTGATTGAATTTAACTTCAATATTTTTTTGCGGCGCACCTGATGCCATCTTGCGGCGCACTGGTGTGCCGCGGCGCATAGGTTGGGAAACACTGGTTTATACCGTTGTTTTGCGAAGTAAAGTAAAGACGATTTTTAGGCAAAGTTATCAGTAATTTTATTTAACTTTTTGAAAATATGTTGAAAAATTGTGTTTGATTTCTTTTACTTGACATTTAAGCTTGAGACAGGGGTTCCCAAACTGGGGTACGTGTACTCCAGTAGGGTAACCTATGATATCACACTCTATGATTGTGCTGTTTGTTTAAACTTGTATTACCCAGCTCTGAATTATTTTGTGTGCTTTTTGTTTTGTTCGTTTAAAATTTAATTTAATTAATGATAATCACATTTTTCCTATTAAACTAAAATTTAGTAACTAAAACTGTAGTGGTTAATTTGATAGCCAAAAATATAATTTTATATTTTTCATGAAATCCAACTATAGTTATTGTATTAGTTATGAAATTTGGTTTCAAACATAGAATTTAACTTTCTTTTGTTCCATTTCTATACATCTTCCATTCTGTGACAAATTACACATCTTGTCATTTCATATTGCTTGATCACTTGATATTATGCTTACTTTCATACAGCAATGTGTCTTTGTTGCAGATCGTAATATAAGGTATAAAGTTACTCACCTGAAAACATCATTAGATAACTTTAAACTTCTGTTTTAATTATGAAAAATGAGTTGTCCAAAATATTGTAGTTGTTTTGTTTTTATTTTTATTTGAAATAGTAAATAGAAATAGAATCAAGCTAGTGGTTAACTTCCTGAGTTTAAACTGCCACAATAAAATGTGAAGATAACACTCTTAATCATTATAAACTAATAATTAAAAAAAATTTTTGAAAGGGTTAAAATGGGTTGTTTATCTAAGTAATGCATTAGAGGAACTTGAGTTTAGCTCTAAAAATGTAACTAAATTTTGGGAGTACATGTAAACTTATAAAGTCTCAAAAGGTACCAATAAACAAAAAGTTAAAGAAACCCTGCTTTAAACAAATCTACTAACAAGCTACTTAAAATTTCTTTTGTTTTAGCTTTTACATTTTGTTTGCAGATTTTGTTTTATATTCTTTAAAATAGTAAAACATTATTGAAAGTTATTTGCTTAAAATAATAAAGTATGATAAAGCAACCAAAATCTGTTTTGTTTGTGTGTTTAGGAAACACATGTAGATCTCCAATGGCAGAAGCTTGTTTTAAAGAATTAATCAAAAGAAAAAATTATCAAGCTAATAACACTGGTCAACAGCAAAATGTTATGCCACAAAAAAACAATCATTTTCCAGTGTTTCAGGTGTGCTGAGCCCAAATCTGCAGTCGGATTTTTTCTATTACATCTAGAAATTGAGATATCTCCAATTTATTTCACTTACTTACATTTTGATCCAGGTCTACTTTAAAATCCAGTCACAATAAAGAGGTCAATTATTGATAAACAATTGAAATTTATGATGTCACTATAATCTCTTTGTGATGCAACAATTGATTTAATGCTTTATAACAAGATGCTTAAATACTCATAGTATTAATGCTAGTAGTCTATGCTGTTTCAATTTTAAAGTAGCTAAGGTTACAGCGACATGACCAAAACCTTAGCAGCAGGCCTGTTTCTGGACTAAGGTTAAATGAGTAGTTAGGGATTAAGTTTTAGGGTTTGTAAATTTTTGGTGCTCATCTTGACCAACTTTTTTGTTTTGTGTTAGGGCTTGATTTTAGGATTAAAGTTAGGGTTAAGGTTAGTTAACTTAAAAGCATAGTTAGGGTTAAAAATCTGATTTAATAATGGCGAAAAAAGTTTCGGTTTTGTAACTTTAGCCACAGTTTTTTAATTTAGCAAGATAGTTTTAGCTACCATACTGGGTTTGAGTTGAATTTCCTGCAGGTAGGAATTTTAAAGAAGTGTTTAATTTTAGTTGTATTTTTTGCTTAGATTTGCTATATAACCATTGAAATTAGCATATTGATTTAAAACAACTTGTTACAATGATGCTTTCAAGCTCCAAACATGGCTGTATCAATCACCCTGACAACTTTTGTTATGTCTGCGGCAAATACACTCCTTCTGCTCACCATGTAAAGCTGAACAGCAGAATAAGATATGAATATAAGCACTATTTTGCATGCCAAGTAGGTGACCAAGATAAAAAATGGGCCCCACATATTTGCTGCAACTGTTGCAGAACAAGTCTTCTGTTTTGGCTGGATGGTAAACGGAAGCAAATGCCTTTTGCTGTTCCCATGGTATGGCTTGAGCAGAGTGATCATGTTACTGATTGTTACTTTTGCATGACGAACATAAAAGGATTTTCTTGAAAAAATAAGTCCAAAATTTCTTACCCTATATGCAGATCAGCCATTAAACTGTTTCCCATGACCCAGATCTGCCTGTACCTCAGCCTCCCACTGAAAAGGAAGATACCTTATCTGTTGATAAAAGTGTGAGTACCAGTACTGAAAGTGAGGAAGATCTTATTGAATCAGATCCATCTTTTCAACATGAGTCTGCCCCACTTCTCATCAATCAGGAACGCCTGAATGACCTGGTGCATGATCTGTATCTATCCAAAGAAAATGCAGAAGTTTTAGGGTCTAGGCTCCAACAATGGAATCTACTGGGACCAGAAACAACAATTTCTTCTTTACGTATCCGGAATCAAAGCCTTGCTCATTATTATGCAAGTGCAGAAAATATATGCTATTGCAAGGATATTGAAGGGTTGATGACTGAACTGGGGTGTGAACATAATCCTGCTCACTGCAGGTTGTTTATCAACTCCAGCAAAACAAGCCTTAAAGCCATGTTGTTGCACAACGGTAACATCAAACCATCAATCCCCGGGGGCTACAGTATTCTCAGAAAGGAGACCTATGATACAATGAAGATTCTACTTGATATCTTGGAATATCCCAAGTATAACTGGAAAATTTGTAGTGATCTGAAAGTTTTTTCTCTCCTCCTTGGGTTGCAGTTAGGGTACACAAAACATATGTGTTTTTTTATGTCTATAGAACAGTTGGGAAGACAGCAGTCACTATGCAGTTAAAGTATGGCCTACTTGACAAAGCCCCCAAATCGGAAGACATAATGTTCACACCAGCTTTTGGTTAGCTCTGCAAATATCTTTTTACCGCCTCTTCATATCAAACTTGGCTTAATGAAAAATTTTGTAAAAGCGATGGACCAGGAAGGCGATGGCTTCAAATTTCTCAAAGATTTCTTTAGAGCTCATAATAGTGATGCAAAGTTAAAAGCTGGAATTTTTTTGGTCCTAAAATTAGAAAACTGATGCTAAATGAAGAGTTTCATTCACGACTCCATCTGGTAGAACTGGCTGCTTGGAATGCTTTAAAATCAGTTGTTGCTAACTTCTTGGGAAATCATTGTCATGAACAATATGCTAATATGGTTGATGACATGCTGAAAGCATATGAGCAATAAGGAGCTCGTATGTCTTTAAAAAAGCACTTTCTGCATTCCCACTTGGATTTTTTTCCCCCTAACCTTGGCAAAGTAAGTGATAAACAAGGAGAGAGATTCCACCAGGATATATCTATCATAGAAGGGCGGTACCAGGGCTGTTTTGATGCCAATATGATAGGAGATTTCTGCTGGTACCTACAACATGAAAGCAAAGGCTCGTCATATAAAAGAAAAGCCAAATGCATTAAATATTTCTAAAGCCATTTTACAAGTTATATTGGGAAATAAACTACATTTGTTGTCTGTTGCAGTCATCTCTTTACTGCGAAATGATAAATTTTGACTATGTGCATTGTGTGGAATCAGAGAAAATTAAGACGTGGTTATCTTAAAAACGTGATGTGATAGAAGAAAACTAATATCATTTTTGAAATCAAGGACCCCAAATTAGTCAAAATCACTATCTTGTTAGTTGTGTAACAGAAAAAAAATTTTTTTTGTTGTCCAGTGCAATTGGTTTGTCGACAGTGCTGGCATTTCTCCCCATGCCAATTCAAAGCCCAACCCTAACTGCCCAGCAATGTATGGAAAACCACAATGTTTATTTTTATGTACAGGATCATTGTTCTCAAAAAGTGACAGAAAATGACTTGAAAAGTTTTGACTATATATTTACCATGGATTTGTATAACATAAATTTTCTCAAAAATTTGGCTCCTGATGAAATTATTAAAAGCAAAATTTCTTTACTTAGTTCATTTCTTAATGATAAACGAAATGGTGGTGTTATAAATGATCCTTATGGTTCCCCTCCTGACATATACGAACTTACTTTTCAACAATGCTGGGAGTCTTGTGAAAATTTTTTAAAAAGTTTTTAATAAAACTACCTGATATATCAATCTTTACTATTCGAGAGAATGGACCCTGAGCTATTTAAACAGTTTTAGGCTACTTGGAGATTATGAGTTTTAACATCTTTAAAAAGTGGCTCTCAGGAGTAAATAATTTGTACTGCACTAGTGTAATGTACCAAAAGAAGTGTTTTGCAATTGCTTCAATTTAACTTTGTTAAAGCAGAAGTCTCACATGAGAATTAGAACCCAGACCATGTTGATTAAGTTTATCATTAATAAAGCTGCTACCTTCTTGGCTATGCAGAATCTCATTATAAAAAGGCATTTGAGTATATGCATTGTAGCTAAATCAGCATTTAAAAATGTAAAGTAGTTATGCATATCTGCAATTTTACATTGCATTTAAAAAAAAGTTTTTAAGTTCTTTGCTAAAATGAAGATAACATAGTGAATACTGGTATTTTGTTGTATTATTTATTATCTTTAGGGTGTAAGATTCTTCTGATATAGCCATATGTATTGCATTGCTTTGTATTAATATATGCACCTGACTGATACTTTCTGTTTTTTAAGCAGAATCATCATGCATGTAACAGCATGATCCCATTTAAAAACTAGTTGTATATGTCTTTTCTGGAGCACAAGGTAATAACTCAAATAGACAAAGCATTTAACTCTGTAATTCTTACAAATCAAAGTGTTATCTCATTGAGATATCCTGCTGACACTGTGATTGATTCATTTCATAAATTTTTATTAACTAAGTAACAAAATTTTAAATATATATTTTTGGTTTTGAAGTTTATTATTTTGCATTTTTCAAAAAACAAGTCAGAAATATTAACTTAGCAATTTTCAAGAAAGAAATTATTGCTGTTTATGTCTTACTACAATTATTTTTGCATAAAACATACTATAGAGAATGTGCTGAAATTTTTCTTGAAAAAAAGGAGTAACAATTGTGTTTCAACTTCACACTTTTTAATTTTTGAGTATGTATATTTGCAGCAAAGATAAAAATTGTGCACTTGATGAGAAAACTTTGCCTTTATCCACAATTAAAGAAAAAAACTTGTTTTGCCATTAATTGAATATAAAAATCAATACTGTAACTGTAACTTTTATATTCTTTTGTAATCCACTGTGTTAGACCTTATGACTTAAAAACTTCTGTTTTCACCAATAAAATCTTAAAAGAATTAATTTAAAGTACAGTGGAACCTCACAGTATGAGTTTAATTCGTTACCAGGCTGAGCTCGTATTGTGATTTACTTGTATTATGAAGCAATTTTTTGGATTAAAATTAATATGAAAATAAGTAATCCGTTCCATCCCCAAAATGTCTGTTTTATGTTTATTTTTTAAACAGAAAAGGTGCAATCAGAAAAAAACCATACTGTACTTGTAATATGCATGCAATAAATAATCATGTTTTATTAATCTATTAAACTTAAAACAGAAACCATCTAAGTGTGTGGAAGACAGTGTAGCTGAGAATAGGTTATTGTCTGTCATGAAAGATCTCTGTCCATTGAAACGTCAGGTACAACAATTTCTGGTGTTTTAATATTTCTGTCATCATCACTTACTTTGGCATTTTTGGCCTCAAAAGCTTAATATGTACTGTATATACTTTAGGTAGGTTTTAAGTTTGTCAACTTTTTAACAGAATTACAAACTTCAAAATTGAATTTTGAGGCCCCTGGATGTTGAGGGCCTATGATTGCTTGTACTATGAATTTTTACTTGTCATATGAGACAAAATTCTTTGCTAATAGCCACTCGCAAAGCAAATTTCTTGTACAACAAGGCACTCATACTGCGAGGTTCCACTGTAATTGTTTATCACAAGACTGGCGAGTCAAATCTTAGAAAAAGCTGGACTTGGAGTTCGTCTTTCTACTTTTTGTGCTGACTTGTGATTCCTAGTATTTTTCTAATTTCTAATATTAAACCAATTCTTGTTATATTTTAAAATATCTGATTAACACTAGAAAACCCAAACATTTTGTATGACTGCAATGCCCAAAGCAGTCATTTCTGACTGCTCAATATCTACACAATAAAATGCATACTTTTTGGAAAAGAAACCATTTAATGCAACTTAAATTAAAGAAACATTTTATGTAGAGTACAACACATTTAACAAACAATTTGTTAAAGTTAAAATGGTGCCAGTTTAGTACGTGCCCTACCTTTCCAATGTGAATAGTATGTGGCCTACTTTTTGAAAAGATAGGCCACATACTAAACTGGCATTGATAAGATAATAGTAAGGCAACATGAATCACAGCCTAATTGCAGCTAATAAAATGCTTTGTCTTTTCAATTTTTTAGATATATTAGTTAATAAAGCTAGTGCATGTCACTAATTGCAACCTTTTTCCCAGTGTGACTTCCACAGCACACTTTTCCACAATTTTTGCAGGTCAAGAATAATTTGTTTTTACATGCAGAAAACTGACACTGTTTGCATTTTCTTGGAGCATCACTGATTTGCTGCTGACTTGCCTTACTGGTCTGCTCAGACAATCCAACTGGGTAAATTTTGGCTTGCACATTTTTTTGATCAAAGCTAGAAAAAAGTCTCTTCTCGAAATTTGTGTCTTTATTACTTTGCAGTACAGGATGTATGCGTTTATGCAAGTGCAATCCAGAATATTGCAAAAGATTGCTATGGGCCATCTCCTTGTCACAGTTTTGGTTGTATGATATCTGGTCATTTGGTCTAAAATGTCTATGCCCACTTTTATTGTAGTAACCCACAGTTTCTGGCAAGTTTTTCTATGTGTCTGATCTACTGCGACACTTTGTTGCACTGAGCTGAGGACATAAACTAATTTCTTCTTTCTTGCCTTGTAAACAGTAAACAAGCATTTAGAAGGAGAGGAGAGTATTTTGGAGGAAAACAGCAGTTCGTTTTTCATCAAAACTTTGGTATTCAGTACCTCTCTTTTCTGCTTTCTTAAAATATCCAAAATTGTTGTCCATTAAACTAAGAGTTTTTATGCAAGATTTGTACTAGTAGAAAAGTTGTCAGTTGTGATGTTATAACCTTTTCTAAAGTATGGTTCCAGAAGAGTGAAGCAAATGTCTGTTGGAAGATTGTTACCCCTTTGGCAAGGGGAGTCTTTTCCGAGATAAGGTTTTCCATTGCACAGGTATTTGGAATCTACCTCGGCAAGAAGCCAAAGTTTCATTCAAATTTATCTGGTTTATTTTGCATGTATTGAATAAAAAGACATCTTGTTTTACATGGAAAGAGTTGTTTGCCAATAGTAAGGTCAACACTTGGCCTGTAGCATTTCTGACAATTATCTATGAACAAATTCCATGTATCAGATATCAAGCAGAATTTTTGCAGGTCAAGCAGAAAGGACAAGATAAGAAACGAATATGTGAGAGGGACTGCAAAAATTGCAAAGCTGGGAGAAAAACTTCGGAATGTGAGGCTACGTTGGTATGGACACGTAAAAAGGAAAGAAGACTACGTGGGGAAAAGGATGATGGAGATGGCAGTGCCAGGCAGAAGGAAAAGAGGAAGGCCAAGGAGAAGGTGGATGGATTTGGTGAGAGAAGACATGGAAAGGGTTGGAGCTAGGGAAGGAGATGAAGTAGACCGAGTGAAATGGAGATTACTGTCGCGCTGTGGCAACCCCGAGTAGGGAGAAGCCAAAAGAAGAAGAAGATATCAAGCAGAATTTGTCATATTGCCTTCTGTAAATGTGACTAGAAACTTTGTCAAATCTAACATGCTCCATAATTGTCTGATATCTGTTTCAGCTCATAATATCATTAAAAATATGGTGTCCCCACTGTGCGCTCCACAGTTGCCTTAGCAATGTATTTTTGCCTACTGAAACTCCACATGCAATCTGAAGACCGATAAAGCTTTCCAGCTCATCAAGATGAATACTAAAACTTTAATCATCAAGTGTTCCATGGCTTGTATATTTTTGAATTGATCGAAGCATAGGTTCATTAACAAATAAGTGAAAGGCACTAATAGGGCTGTCTTTCACCATATACCTGTAAGCATGGGATGTTGGACCTGGTCTTTCAATAAATACATTTGCAGCTGAAACCTTTCCTCTGCCTTGTACTCCTGTGATTGTTTTCCACGTCATTCCATTCCTAGCCTTCAGATAACCATCATTTAGTAGAGCCGTACCAACAGTCACATTATTGAATCCTGCTGGTTTTGTGTCGTACTGGTAGCCACTGTGACTGAAGTCAAATGTTGTTAGTTTTCTGCCTCTAACTCACTATTTGAGGAATCATTTTGGTCACTTTCTTGTAAACAATATTCTGAGTCTTGTAGCTGAAATTATTCCTCTTCATCACAAGAATCGTCAGGGTCTTGGGCCTGAAGATGTTGGAGCACTTCAGCAGCAGTATGTTTTGCTGTACTATATCTTTTGAGTCATTACAATAAGGTATTTTGGTACAGTTTATAACAACCCTAAAAAATAGGAATAGAGAATAACTCCAAACAATGTTATTTTAATTTCTTATGTATAACCAAACCTCTAATTAAAACATAAGCATTCTGCCTACTATACCGACAAGTATCAGTAAAATCAGTAAATTTTTTCCATAGAAAACCTACAGTGCTGCAGTTATATCAAGATCTTTTAAAACCGATTACACTCTTATGCTTTGACTGTGGGAGCGATTGTTGCGTAACAATAAAGAAAAACGATGACTGAAGCCAGAAATTTTACGGTCGCAGTTATGTTAGCACATACACAACAGTTAAGTGTTACAAGATAGCAGCGGTCATTTTTGACCGGTATGAGCTTTATAGGTAGTGCTCTTATTTACACTCGACTGCCACCAGTTACCAAAAAAATTTTATGGCAAAAGAATCTACTTAAAAAGTTAAGAAAACTTGGGAAGTGGTTGGAATCTAGCTGCGAATTTGTTAGAGAAATTAAAAGAAAAAAATTTAAAACAATTAAAAGTAATTGCTTGGGTTTTCTAGTGTTAAAGCAAAAAAAATGTTTTGCTCTGCTCACCAAGCAAGTAAAAGTACAAAGCTCTTCGTCATAAAATAGTAAGCAAAAAATTCTGGTTTATCGCTTGCATTGCAATTTAAAAGTAAAGTTCAACAGTTATTGGGCTGTACTTTTTAAATTGGTGTTGATTCTAATTATAATTAAAATAGTCAATTGAAAAAATTACGTACCATTTCCGTATGAATTGATAAGTACTGTGCAGTTACCAGGTAATCTAGTTATGTATTTTCAACTCTCTTGTAGTTTAATTGCGTTTTTTAATAAGTGAAGTTTATAATGATGTAATAGTTTTGTTTTGAAAGAGATTGCTTAAAATTTTTTTGCATAACTTTAAATGAAATATGTCTTGCTTGTCGGATGCATTTTATAAAGAATCTTTGGAGCATTGCCAATCTTTCAACAGTAGGTTGATGGCTGAAAGAAAAGCCCGGTTGCCATATCTTGATTCTCAAACAAAAGTTGCCCAGAATGGCTGTTCACTTTGGTTTGAAAAAAGACACAGGGGACCAGGGCTGGGGCCGAATCAAATCTACTCGTATCCCAGTAAACGATGGAAAAAACGGCCGCGATTTAACCCGATCTCGGAATCGACTTTCGATTCGATTTACGTTTCGGAAGTCGCTCATCTGATGAACGACAATTCGAACGATGCGTCGAGCGTCAACACGTTTACGAATTCTGCAATTGAAAACGACGCCGATCTTCATGATTCCTCCTCATTAGGAGCTACCGCGTTAGCAGACGATGACGAGTATTATGACGATGATGATTTCGAGATCCCACGAAAAAGAGGAAAGAAAGCTCAAAAATCAGTGAAAACAGCGCGTCGCTCCGATCCGACGGACGACAAAGATAAAACGCACGCGTGCGAGTATTGCGGCAAGAAATACAAGAACAAGCCCGGCTTGAACTATCACCTTCAGCATGTCCATCAGGATGAGATAGATGCTGATGATGAGTACACCCCTAGTGGAAGACACACGCCCTCTTCCATCATGTCCGATGATCATCATTCGACTTCTTCTCGCACGTCGGCGCTTGCCGCTCAAAAGGCAGTCGCTGCCGCCGTCGCCGAAATATCCGACGTGGATGGCATGGAAACGAGAACCAAGCGAAAGCAAGAGCTGCAATCGAGCAAATACTGCGACTTTTGCTTGGGTGACGCAGACGAAAACAAGAAGACTGGACAGGCAGAAGAACTCGTATCTTGCGCCGACTGCGGAAGATCAGGACACCCGTCGTGCCTGCAGTTCACGGATATCATGACCATGAACGTCAAGAAATACAACTGGCAGTGTATTGAATGCAAATCGTGTCATTTGTGCGGCACGTCTGACAACGACGATCAGCTGCTGTTTTGTGACGATTGTGATCGTGGCTACCACATGTACTGCCTTCAACCTCCGATGGAGGAGCCGCCGGAAGGAAGTTGGATTTGTAATCTCTGTGAAGAAGACAGGAAAGAAAGAGAGAAGACTGCTGAACAAGAAGAACAAAGCTCACAGACTATAAGCTTGTAAAGCTTGTGACTGCAACAATAGCATTCGCCAGTTACACAACTCCAGATTTTTTTTATCGGTGTGCCGAAACTTGACCAACAACAATTCGACGCTTAAGCTTTGAAAACATTTTTTAGTCAGTTCCACCACGATATTGGCCATATATGGCCGAAACTCGTGCAAGCCATCAAAATATGAACAAATATTACATAGACCTGAGAAATAATGGAAAGGCGAAGCGCCAATTTTGGCGCCAAATTTTTGCGATTCGATTCGTTCCGCGGAACTCATAGTCTCTAGTTTGTACATATCTCTTGTGCACTAACAAACTCTTTGTTTTCAGTAATTGCTGTGTGTAAATCTGATGCATTAAGGACATGCACGTCTTATCTCCACATTTTTATACGTTTGATGTTGCTCCATCGTTGCCCAATTCAATTGATTTCAATTTTAATCAAATTTAGGTGCAGTTGATTTATTACGTATTTTATCAATCAATCAATCCAATTTTTACTCCGATTTCAATATTCCCAGTTAGTGCAGGTGGCCGGATGCATCCCACTACTTCCGCAATTCTTCCTACACCTTCTCTCCACCTACACCGATCAGCTCCTAATTTTTTTGTTCTGAATTATATCGTAATTTTTTTGTTCTGCCCAACTGGAACAATATGACGCAATGTAACTGCAATGCAAAAACAGACAGCAAGTAGTCTATTTAAAAGTTACCAGAATTTTGAGTAATTAAAATACACAAATAATTTATCATAATTTAGTAGTAACAAACAAAAATTAAATAGTTTGTTAAAATGGAAGCGATATAGTTTTAGGATTGCGAAGATTTTGTTTAAAAAATTTTTTGTAACTGCAGAACGGAATGACTTTAATAATTTAGAATCTTGTCGAAGATTAAATGGAATATTATTCCAAATAAATGGTCCTTTTTATCTCATAGCTTGCTTTGTAATATGCACTCTACAAAACGATGGATAAAGTGAGGATTGTGACCTGGTATTTTATGTAATTTTAAACGCAGTTTTAAAAGAGTGGTCAAATGGCAAAAGTAGTAGTTTATTCATAAATTTATACACAAAAGTGGCTCTCGGTCCCTAATTTGACGTATTGTCAGTAGATTGTTATCTTTTGTGACTATGAGACCGTCTGCCTCTTGCCGACATTAAATATAGAGCGCATCAATTTATTCACTGCACATTGTCAAATTGTCAAATGAAAATATTGTCCATATTTAAAAACGTGCAACATTTTTGAGACTATAAATATTTCAGTCGATTTCGTGAATAGTTTTGATTGGCCACAGCTGAAAGAAATATTATTTGTATCCAAGTGATTTATTATCCAGTTGTTAATATTGTGAAAAAATTGCTTTTTGTTTAACGTTGATTATTTGGAATTTTAATTAATCAAAATAACCAACTTGTTAATCTAAAATTCATTGAAAAGAAGTTTTATGGGAACATTAATAATGCCATAAAAAGAGCAATCAGACCGTTTAAGTTAAAGAATACTTGCTATTCGTTTAAGATTTATTGCAAAATAATATTAAAGTATATTTAAACCTTTCAAAATTCGAACTAATTGCGGAGAGATTTGAAAAGTTTTGCTGATTTTTACTTTGCTAAAAAGTGAGAAAGCCAGCTGGTAGTTTGAAATATTGTTTAAAGGCCAGTTTCCACTACGAGCGTGGCATGAAACATTCCTTGTTTTACCAATCTTTTTACTTTTCGCGCTTAAGCGCTAAGCGAAGCAAAAACTCAATAAAAGAAACAAGAAATACTTCATTACACGCTCGTACTGGAAACGAGCTTACAATGCTCTGAAAGTCGCCATTTTTTTCTACTCGCGTCACTTTTAAAAAACATCCAGAAAAGTAGTAATTCAATTACAAAATGCACTTTATGATTTATTATTTTGAGATATTTGCGCTTGTTTTATGTAAGGCTTAATGTTTGAAATAGCAACGCGAATTTTCAACTTTTTTAGTCAGGGTCTTTTATCCTTTTTGGTCAACAAAAAGAGATGAAAAACTTTTTTTGTACAAATAAATGATGCAAAACCTGAACAGAAATGTAATAAATAATTGCCTCAAAAATTTCTTTATGCTTGTCAAAAATATTTTCTAAACCAGAACAATTCTTGCTTTGACATTTTAAAATTAACCGCAAAAGAATTGCGAACACAATAATCAACCTTTTTTAACGCCAGGTGCCTTCTAAACTCAAAGAACTTTTGTTTGTTTATGACGTTCAAAAACATCATTAATGCACATTAGGACTCTGGTTAAGAGTTTGAATAAACAAATCGCCTAGCGCAGTGGTGCTAAAAGTTTTTGCGCATTCCTCCCTTTAAAGACTCCTGTACCACCATTCCTCTCCCCTGAGAAAGTAGTGTCATTACATTAAATCTGTCTCAGATTTCTTGATTTTTTTCCCTAAAAAATAGTAATCTGTAAAAAAAGTTTTCGCTTTTTCCCTTGTCCCCCAAGCTGGTGCGGTTATGATTACAAAGGGCGTATTGGTTTTAACTTAGTCCAATTCCTTCCCAATTCGTCCCATTTGAAGAATTCTTCCCTGAGATTCCAAAGTTCTCTTTAGCGAACCAAATAGCCCCGTTTGTGAGCCACTGGTCTAGCCGATGTGAAGCGTAAATTTCAAAACCTAAAATTTTCTTGAAAGATTTCCGTAAGATTACAGTTTTCTCGCAACAGACCGGTGATAGAGCAATGTTCAACACAGGGTTTCCCAAACTGTGTGCCGTGAAAGGGATTAAAGTGTGCCGCAAATTTTTCGTGTTTTGACAGAAAGCCAGTCTTGGTCTACAGATGACTTATGTGTTTTATGTAATTATTATTTAGTTTTATGAAATATTAATGTGCTAAAAATCTTAAATATAGGCTGCTTCAGTAAAAATGTAAAAGGAAAGAGGCCCATTTGCATAAAGTTGTTTGTTTTTCGATGTAAACAAACAATTTTATATGGCGCAGTGATTCTCAACCTTTTTGCTAGCAAGTACCATTTAGAAATTTTTCTTTACATTACGTACCACAAAGTTCATCAAAAAATTAATTATTTCGATCTTTTTGTTTTTTTTTTGATTTTCGTCCCAAAAATTGTATGTTCTCTAAAAACAAAAGGTCTTCGCTAAAAATCTGGCATATCTAAAAACACAATTTAATCCGAGTGTTGGATTTTTATAAAATCAAAAAACTATTCATGTACCACCAGTGGTGAATATTCAAAGTTAGGGGCACGAGGCAAAGATTTCCAAAATTGATGTTCTCTAAAAAGAAAAGGGCTTTGATCTCGCATTTCCCTCTTTTCCAAAATCATAGTGATCTCTAAGAAAAAAAAAAGGTCTTCACTTCGATTTGATCTCCCTTTTCGCTTTTTTTCTCCCAAAATCATGGTAATCTCTAAAAAAAAAGTCTTCACTTCGGATCGATCTTCTATTTCCCACTTTTCGTTCCAACTTCATAATAATCTCTAAAAAAACCTTATACAGCGAAATGACACTAAATGCGGTATCTTCGAAGGGGGGCCTAAGGCAACTGCCTCATTCGCCTCACCCAATATCCACCACTGCGTACCACCTAAAAAGGTCTTACGTACCACAGGTTGAGAACCACTAATCTAGCGGCTTGGTATTAAAAATAAGCAAAAAAAGAATATAAGTGTAAGCAATGAGATTGCTATTAAATAGTGCTTTTCAATCTTTTTAACATCTCGTACTAGAAAAGTCGTAAGGCAATAGCTGTGGCTCAACAGTGCATTTTCACTTCACTTTGTTAAAAGAACGTGCAAAGTGCAAACGGTGCAAGATTAAAGTGAAGAAAAAAGTTCTTACTTTACTTACACATCTTTTTGTAGGAAAAAAAAGTGGCTTTCCATTGCAAGTGTCAGTCTTAACTGAAGACAAAAAATTATTTAAAATAAAAGAGCTTCCATTTGCACCTTGAAATAGTTAGTATAAGTGCTTTGTGGCTCACCAGTAGGCCGCGGCGCTATTCATTTTTAGATTTGGTAGCAAAAGAACAATTATTATAAAATTAAACATGAATTGCTACTTGCAACTAAAACACAAAGACATGAACGGCCTTAGTCCCCTGATATTTGTAAACATATTTTACTGTCGTTCACAACGATTTATATAGAGAATATAAATCTGCTTCTTGTTTTCTGAGAAACCTTCGGGATTAGAAAGTGTGAAGCGGAAACTGAGGGGTGTTTGTCAGACATTCTACACAGTATCAAAACAATTTTGTGGCACACCCTTTCATAAGGTGTTGCTGCTATCATATATTAAATATAATTTCTGTATGTAAACTTGAAAAGTGTATTAAGTAGGCTTTCGCCTTTATGAAGAAGTGTGCTGCAGGCAAACTCAGAATTTATTAGTGTACTGTAGTGATAAAAAGTTTGAAAAGCACTGGTTTGCACAGTGGTTCTTAACTTTTAAGAGAGTTCGCACCCCTTGACACAAAACGTGCATTAGGGCACCTTAATTGTTTTTATTATTTTGCAGCCCCCCGCCTATAACTTGAATGCATTAAAATTACCGTTAAGATATGTTCACATTTTTATAATAAATGCAAATTGAATCAGAATTACTACATGAAATTACTGATTTCTTCAACACAAACAATCCCCAATATTTGTCAGTGACTTCTTTGCTGCTGCTTCTGTTCTATAATAATGTCAAATCGAGGTTTCTTGGAGCTGAGGGACACCCGAATATCATGCTGGGCATCCAGTCGATTTCTCTGCGGGGTCTTTATATGGAGGAGGCCAGAGAAGCTACTCTCAAATAGGTAGGTCGTCGCAAATAGGACAAGGACCTACGCTAGCTTAGAAATAATCACGACGCTTTTACACATAAACTCTTAACTCTCCGGTCTACGCGCTTCTAACAATAATTAATAATCGGTGAAGTAACTTGCTTTTATAGTTAGCTGTACACATTCTAGAAAAGCATATTAAAGTTTTTTATCAGAAATCTATTACCTTTCTTCCAGTAAAGTTACATTGACGATTTTATTTAACTAATCAAATTGCGATGCATGAATTTATTAATAAAATCGGTCAACTTTCAATTTATTATAGCAAATAAAAGTTAAAAATTTAAAACCAACTGTATCATTATGAAAAATCGATTTCGACCTATAAAGGTCATCCTCATGCTCATGACCTATATAGGTCGAAATCGATTTTTCATAATGATACAATTGGTTTTAAATTTTTAATTTTTATTTGCTATAATAAATTGAAAGTTGACGGATTTTATTGAAAAAAATCATGCATCGCATTCTAGAAAAGATTAGATTTCCAAAGAATTAGAAGAAATTTCGAGATTACAAGAGAAAGAAAGAAACAAGAAAGATAAAAGCGCAAATTATCATAGAAAGTCTACGAGAACGTTCCAGAGAAAAATGCGTTGCTCTTAAGATAAAAAAGAAACAAGCTTACAGTTTTTCAACCAAAAATTTACATAGTACACAGATTGACACAGCACCATCTAGAAATTATGACGCAATAAATGAAATAACAGTAATAATAATGATTTAAAACAGCCGCGTGACAAGCATTAATATTTTTTAATCCGGATATTTCTTTTACACTTGTAATTGAACTTGACTTAAAATTCTGCAAAGGAGCTCAATGATTTTTTCGTTTTCGAACCCCCAGGGGGTGCGAGCACCTCTGGTTAAGAACCACTGGTCTAACATGAAAGTAAACTTTTTCTTCATTCTAAACGGTTCTATAAATGATAAATAAATAAAAATCCTTCTTGAATAATCTTCAAAACAAAATTGCTAAAACTAGATAGATTTGTAATAATTTCCTTATTAGCTTTCATGAAGTGCGAATCAAATACTTACACCGCAACATTTCAAATAAAACAGTTTCTACTCGTCCTATAATTTTTATAAGAATGACATTAAATTTTTTTATCGCAGTTGTAACGCGTTAATTATTTTTTTTTGAAATATCTTTTAAAAATATGTTTATTTCTCAAAGACTTTTCGTCTGACACTTTTCAGAAAAAATTTTCAGAATCGATACAATCGTGTTGTGTGTTAGTGTCAGGGTTCATTGTGTGCAAATAACCAAACGAAAATTGTAAGTTGTTGGTTCTGAGCTGTGCCTGTTTGTACGCTTGTGATGCGCTAATGTTTGCTCTGATAAACAAAGTTATCAAGTATGGTGTTGGTAACTTGTTATTTTAAAATTTAGAAATTTCTACAGTGTTAATGCGAATGTGTTTGAGATTTTCTTACAGACCTCATAAGTCTATGTGTTATCTAAATTTAAGATAGTGATATTAGTTCAACTATTGTTCCAAAAGGTTGTGGCCTTTATGTTTCTGAATTAGTGTGAATCTGCATTGACTTAATTTAGTGTGCAGTTGTTTGAGTTAAACAGCATAAAGTTTTTCTTACAGGAGGAGCGCCTATCAAAAGGATACTAATTTTGTTGAGTGTTTGTGTCCCTTGTGGAGACAGTGGCACTGCGTGGAGCTGTTTTCAAATTGTTTTCAATTTATTGTAACTATAATGCTACATGCAGCAAGGCTCCACAAATGTATTTGTAGATTCCAAAATGGGACGAATAGTCATAATAAATGTGGAGATCAGCTTTTTTTGAAGTTAGATGAAATTTTGTTTGAATCTTGGTTTAGTGTCCATAAAAAAAAACTTGATCTTTGAGTAGTGCTGTTATTGAATAAGCCTATATGTGGGCATACCATATTTTCGAAGAGGTAAACCGGGACATTTGTTAAAAGAAAAAAATTCTTCCTTAAAAGTAATGTTCTCTAAAAAATGGTCTTCACTTTGAATCTGTCTCGGATTTCATGATTTTCGTCTCTAAAAAGAAGTGTTCTTTAAGAAAAGAAAAGGTGTTCACTTCGAATATGTCTTGGATTTCTGACAAACCGGGCGGGACATTGAGACAAAGCTCTAAAATTCGGGATTGTCCCGCCCAAATCGGGACGTCTGATAAGCCTACTTATATGTCAATCACGAGTTTCGGTTTAGATACTCCCCTGTGCCATCGTTACGATTGTCAAGATCAAAAATAGCTCTTGACATGTGGTAAGAAATACTAGTAAATTTTAACTTAGCTTTCTTAGTAAATTAACCAAGAGTTGGTTGAGTGTTGAGCTTTAAGGCCCGTTTCCACTACGAGCGTGGAAAAGAGCATTCTTTCTCTCTTTTATTGATCTTCGATTGAAGCGAGCGGTTAAAATTGAAGGAAGCGCAAAAAAAAAGCAATAAAACAAACAAAGAATGCTTTTTTCCACGCTCGTAGTGGAAACGGGGCTTTAGTTTAATCCCGGCTCCAGATCTTTTTACAATGGGCACTAACAACAGCTTTTTGACTCAGTGATTTTTTCGTTTCCGAACGCGCCTCCTTGTCTTCGTGAATCACTAAGCTTGCCAATATTAAACTGGTCATATCATATTTTAGCCTCAGCAACACGTTTTTCTTGTTCAGTCAAAAGCTTGGTAACTTGAGAAAAATAAGTAATCAATTTTCTGACGAAGCGGAACAAAAAATGTTAAGAAAAGACCAAAAACAGTTTTATAATTTAATATCAAGCTCATGCCCCAACGCTCTTGAAATTTTTGTATGAAATAAAAATTGAATCAATGCATCAATTCAATTATCAAGATTCATATCAAGGTATGAAATAAACCACCCAAAGAAAAACGTTTTCCCATTTAAGCTGTTTTTAGGTCTTGTATTTTTTTGCGATCTTAAAAGTTTTTTCACCAGTAAACATAGCTATCAAAGTTTGGTAATTATGCCGCTTTTAATTTATCTTTGCTTGAACCAGCAAATAAAAAATCAAAACTTTTAGACAAAAACATTTTATTTGAACACTTTACAAATCAATTACTATACATAAAAATGCGATTATAAAATCTAAAATAAAAAACAATTTGAAGAACATTATTGAACAATTAAATCCGTAAAAATTCTTTTTAAGCTGTGATGCTTCCCTGAAAAACAAAAAAACTTTGTCTTAAAAAGTTTGTTCACTTTTTAACCAAACTACAATAAAAAATGTTTTATATACAACAGACGTAAAAAATGAATTAGAAAGGTGTTAGCCTTGCTTTTATGTTGTACAGTATATAAATGATATAACTAATTATAGGAAAATGCCTTTGTAAAATTACTGCAAACTTGGCTAAATACCAGCAAAATTACTACTCCTTGCGTTTTACGAGCAGCCCAACTCATAAAAAAAATCGCACACTGCGAATGTTTTATATCGTTTTAATTGAAGATCGAAGCGATTAATCTATTTTACTGAAGATGATTACTTTGGTTTACTTGATGCTGCCAAATCTAATATTTTCATCAATATTTTTGTTCTACTATCATTAATCATCATGCGGTAGACCTAAGGCGGTATTTAGGTGCGCAAGATGGCGCAATACTTTACGTCAAACAACAACGGTTTTCGACTGGAGTCTGTTGAATGATTAAAAAGGACCCGAAAGCAAATCTTGCTAATTAAAGAAAAAGGTACTCTTTTGGTTGAAAAGGCACTTTTTTGCTTATTGATTTTTAAAGTAAATTTTTGAAATTCGTCGTTATTTGAAAGAGCGTCCACTCCAAGTCCACAATTTTTGAAATTACCTTATTTGGACGGCAATTTAAGTTGAAGACAAAAAAAAGTCTTCACTTTGATTACCAGAAGTTTTAAAGAAGAGAATGTCTGTCGTTTAATGGAATAGACCTTTTTTAACTCAAATTACCAATCAGTCTCATAAAAGACGGCGCTAAAAGTTTTACGTTAAACCTTAAGAGAAGACTAAAAAAAGGTCATCACGTTAATAAACACTTGAACAGGTATTCTGCCAAATTTTGGGTCAAAGTCAATCGTAAAAACTTAGCGGTCCTTAGCTTGTATAATTTTTGGAAAGGAGTTCGTGATTAAAAAAAGGTTCTTTTAGTAGTCATTAGTTGATGTAGTCGAGACCAAGACCTAGACCGAGATCCGATAATTTTTCCGAAACCAAGACCGAGATCAAGACCGGCAAATTTCGAGACCTGAGGTTCGAGACAGAAACCAAAAACAATCGAGATCAAGACCGAGACCACAAAAATTTTACAAAAATATAGGTCATTTTTAATTTTTCTAAAAACAATAAGTTTTAAAAAAATCTAAGATTACATTTTATATAAGCAAGCATCTCAAACATGTTGATAAGTGCTTTGCTCGGTGTGGTTGCATGATTAAACAAATTGCTTTAAAAAAATTTCGACAAGAGCAAAAAAAACCGAAACACGTAAGGCATGCTGTTTAGCAATGCTGAAAAAAGCAGTTTTTTCTTAAAAAATATCTTTTAAAGCTTCATTCAAATACGGTATTTGGTTAGCTCGGCTATCTGTGTTGGAATATTACAGCTGTTGGATTTGTTAGCTATTTTTGGCTTACATAAAATAAAATTTGTCTAATTGATTGTATCAAATAGATTTAAAATAATGACGAATTATGCAAAGTAAAAAACTATTTAACAATTTGCAGGTTTTTTTTGAGGTATTACCTCTATTTACTTTCCGTGTATCTTTTGGATAAATTATTCGAAGCAGTTTTTAGAATGTTGTCCTTTTTCTATCTCTTGCTATTAACACTTTTTCAGTTTAACTTAAGGCAATTTCGTATTCTGTTTTAAGTAATTAGAGTCATTAAGTGGCGTATACACAAATTTGTTATGGGGGGGAGGCTTGAGAGACAAAAACACGATCGCTATAATCCGTGATGTCTTTTACAGAAGGGAGGCCTGGTGCGACAAAAAGAAAAAAAGCCACATTAAAAAATTCACTTAAAAAAATTATTTATTTTTAATATTATTATTTTGTCTTTATTTTTATCTTCTTGACTCACAGGCAGTTTTTGGAGGCGCTATACATAGAGCAATTGTTAAGCTATTACATTGACCTGCTTCCGAAGAAGCCAAGATATTGCTGCCCGGTTGAAATTTTTATTTTGTTTTTTGCTTATATTTAGAGATATGACTAAAATATAGAACAGCTTGTTAAGACCGGCAAGTAATGGAAAATACGATTAAGTGTTTTTCCAAGGGCATAAGAAAATAGCGAGAGCAAGCTTAGAACCGCGACGGTATCGATCACGTTTGCCATCAACCACTCAAACACGCTGCTGGCAAAGGTAAAATAAAAGAGAAAACTCTTTTTGCCTCTTCACTTTTTTCAAGCTCTACTGTAATTTTCTTTTAACTGAAAAGAACCTTTACGTTATTTTAATGATTTTTAAGCTGTCTTGGTGCTACTATAAACTATTGGCCTTCAATCTTAAATAGGTTTTTAACCCCCAACCCCCTCTTCCACGCATACGCCTATGGGTTCACAGGTCACAACTTTTAACGGAAGGTTAAATGGGTTATCGGAAGCGTGGTCAAGTGTTCAGAGCAAAGATGGGCAATAATTTTCAAACTCAACCCAGATTGGGGCTTTTGAAATAATTCGCGGGTCGCACATAAACAGACATTGGTGAATTTCGATAATTATGTTCCATTATGAAATGTCATTTGTCCCTAAAATGTAGTGATCTTTAAAAAAAAGTTTTTACCTTAAATTTTAGTGTAGTTATCTAGAATTTGGTTGGAGACAAAAAAAATTCTTAATTTTTTAAAGTATTTGCTGGAGAATTTCGAGGGCCCCATAGAAATTCGTCGCGGGCCGCAGTTTGCCCACACCTGGTCTAGAGCGTCATGATTGTAATCAAAACCTGCTTGCGCCATTGTGCTGTGTCCTTTGGTAAAATACTTTACGCCAATTTTCCTTGCTTGGCAGTTTTGGCAAGCAGTTCTAAATTTCAGTTGTATCTTTTTCAAAAATTAAAAAATCAATTTTAAAAGTTTTAACTGGGCAACAATATCTTGGCATCTTTAAAAGCAGGTCGGGATAATTGCTTGTTTTAAGTATAGCGCCTCCGATGCTTTCCTGCAAGGCAGGAAGATGAATATAACAATAAAAAATAAACAAACTGCGAGGGTGACAAAAGGTTGTGGCCAAGAGGATTACCAACTCTACATTTTTATAAAAAACCGCGGGGTATATTTAATGAATATATAGATATGATGTTCAAATTGTTGCTTACATAAATTTCGTCACAATTAGAATTTGATCGTTTATTGAGAGGGAAATAAGTATGATTAAAGCAATTACTTTTTTGAGGGGAAGAGTTTAATTCAAGTTCACATAAAAGATAATTCGAAATAATTATTAAAATCAAAGCCTAAAAAAAGTTTTATTGTTGTAATACTGTACCGACTGCGGGTAAGAGAGTGAGTACCAATATTCAAAGCATTACCAGACTTGCTTGTTGGTAAAATAACATTTAAATAAAGTTTTTCGTAATTGGATTATTTTGTAACAGATGACCCTGATCACAATAAAAATTTTCATGACAATTAACGTAAAAAAGTGGCAAAATTATGGATTAAAGAAGCTTGACTCCAAGCTTTTTTCCACTTTAAATTGCGGCAAAGCTGTCAATTAGCTGCAAATTCATGACAACAAGTAAAAAATAGGAAAAAATGTCCGGTCTCGAGATCAATTTAAAAAATACGATACCAAGACCACAAAAAATTGGTCTCGAAACTTTCATCACCGGTACTCATTTTCAAAAACACGACATTTCTTTAAATCTTATGCACAAATCCAAAAATAAAACGTCATGTGACATTGCGTTTACAAAAGACTTATACGAAGTTTGGTGTTTGGCATCAGGCACTCTGCTTGGGGAACTAGGAAATTAAAACCGTTCTTAAGAAGCATTGTCGCCCCGACAGCTACGTTTGCGAAACTACTACGTAACTGTCTTTAAAATCCCACATTTAAGACATAGACCTAGAAGAATTTATTAATGAAAAAACAAAACTTTCTATTATTAGGTAGGCTACTACAGCAGAATTTTTATCATTGAAATAACACCCCCGATCTTTTATTCAATAGTTTTGGTCAACTAGCTTTTTTATTTGATGAGGTAATGCGGAAAATTTACAAAAAAGTTGTGATGATTATTAAAATACAATTAATTAATTATTCAAAAGAACTTAAAAGTTGTTTGAACTTGCTTCTTTATTCGTGCCATAAAAAAGTAAAACCATTTTTTCCTACCTCAAGGTCGCCGATCGGGTTATCAAAACCTCCACTAGACGGAGATCCCTTTTTCGTGCTAGAAGTACTCCATACATTAACCGATGGAAGGCTTAGGTTTTTGGCTTTGTCCGTTTTTAAGCAGTAAACAGCAACCCCAATAATCGCTACTAGAGCAAGCAAACCAGCGATAATTCCCACAATTACCCCAATACTCAGGCCAGAATGATGGAGGATTGGCTCGTCCGTAATAGGAATTCCGGAAGGCCCAATGCCTGAAAAAAAACACGATCAAACATAAAGAAAATCGTATTTATCGTTCAGATCTGGTGCTTAAAAATTGACATGAAAAAAAATCACAAGGGGATTATTTTCAAATTAATATTTTTAATCATTCTTTATATTGTTTGTAGTGTATGAACGAAAATTGAAATTATTTTTTAAAATTTTAGAATAAAAATAAAGCCGAAATACTGCAAAGCACAGTTTGTTGAGGACGTTTTGAAATTGCATTATCAATTAAACTCATTCTATCCTCAACTACATTCAACTAGTTAATTAATAGTAATTTAAATATTCTAATTTGAATCATTTATGATGTATCAAAGTAAAATATTCCCAAAATAAATACATAAATATATTGCGTAAATATACGTATCAAATAAAACGAAGTAAATTTGTGCGTATAAAAATTTATTTAATTCATCATATTCATATATTTATATTAATAAGTTTGGTTAGTGTTTAATAAACATAATATAATCTATTATTTATATAGATATTAGATTAATCCACTGTATTTGTTTAACACTTTGAGGTATTTTTATTTTACTTTGACAATAGTACAGTGGACGTTAAACTTACTGTTTTATTTTTTCGAATTTCTTAAATCACATTATTTTGTTTACCCCAAAATTGCTGCGGTATGATTTCAAATTTCTTTGTTTTAATTATTCAAGTCATATTATTTTCTTTACGTCCAAACACATTTGGTTTTATTTTACAGGTATATTTTGGCAATATTTTACTCTATTATGTCATAAATTGTCCAAATTTAAACATTCAAATTTTGCAATAAATTAATTAATGTAATGAAGTTGATGATGGAATGAATTAAAATGCTGAAATGACCTCTGATAAACTATATTTCGCAGTGTATTGACTTTATTTTTTATTTTGAAATTATTTAAGCGTTTAAAACTTTATGCTCCAATATTTTGAAAAACGTTTGCTTTTTCTCACCAAAGACTCAGTCCTACTTGGTAATGTCACAGTGAAGCAAGCGTAAAAATTTAAGTCCCAAAACTTAAAAATGATTCTTAAATTAAACGCAATTTTCTAAACGAACAAACGATGCGTAAACGTTTTTTAATTAAAACTTAAGCCTTGCTAAGCTATGTTAAGAACAGGGGTCTTAAGCTTTTAAGGCGTGGCCTCTTTTTTCACGGAAACGAAACTTGCTCTCTCCTTGACAACACAAAAAAACCCTAAGCTCTATCATCATATTCTCTATATTCGTCCAAAATAGTAGGTGAAGACTAAAATAAAAAGGTTTTCACTTTCCATTGCCGTCCAAATTTCCATTTTCGTGGGTAAATAAAAGCAAAGATGAAAAAAATTTAAAAAAAGGTCTTCACTTTCCATTAATGTCCAAAATCTCCAAGTTTTTCCAAAATTCAAACGAAAAAATGGTCACTGCAGCTAGCAATTCAGTTTTTCAGTTAAAGTCTCGCGCCCTCCTGATAAATCTTTCTTGCCCTTTAGTTTCAGAAACCGGGTTTCAAGTGAGAGATTAAAAATTTTATAGGGCAGCCATGTGGGGCAATCCCCCTTTTATGAAATGATCTACATAAACTGACTTTCTCAAGGATAAAACAGCATGGGGTGAGCAACAGTTGAACAAAGGCAATGTGCAATTTCGGTCCTGAAAAAGGGCTCGTGAAACCCCGGCCGCTCTTTTGACGTAAAAAAGTGAGAGTGCAGTTTATAGAAGATTATCTTGTTGCAATACGATGCTTAGATTTAGAATCAACGTGGATCGAGGTGTTAGGATTTAGTCGTTATGTTTTTTTTACCGTAAGGATGATAGCATCCGCTGAAATTGTCGTTTATATAAAGCGGATCCCAACAGCACGACCGACGATAGCAAACTGTTTCCTCTATCCCGATATATCCGCATTCGTAACGTGATTCAGGCTCGATGCTGGAGCAAGAAAATAGCTCTGAAACAAAAGAGAAAAAGAACTGTTTCAAGAACCTGAGGAAAGAAAATTTCTCAATGGCAACTTGACAATTTGTTGAACAAAGCAATTTTAATTTGTCTGGAAGAATTACCGATTTTTTCGCAAAGAGTTAAGGTAAAGTTTAGTTGAAAACAAGGAAAGCACTTTTTAAAATAAAGATTTAAAGATAGATATGCGTATTTTGATTTGTACTTTAGGAAAATGGAGTCAAACTCTTACCAATACTAGATTAGATTTCAAATTCGACATTCTAGAAATGTTTAAAAATCAAAGTGATATTCGGATTTGGGCTAAAATTTCCAACTCCACAAAACTGTTTAAAACTATAGCCTTTAACCGTTTAAGAGATTATGTGTACCATGATTGTAATTGTAACGTAACAAAAGGACTTTTGTGAAGACATTATAATTGTAATTCTTAAACATTTGTGACATGTTATTAAAACATTGTTATTTCATTTTACAGTACAATCAAATCCTTATATCCCTCAAAGCGCTAAAGCAGAGGTGTCCAGCATTTTCCGGCACTATATCTTCTAAAATGACGTAGATAAACAACAGAGCAAGCCTGCCTAATCTTTTACTCCATTGCGGGCCAAATTTTTGTCAGTAAGTTTATCGCGCGCTTCAGTCGCTGCGGTATAAAGCAAAGAGCAAAAAAAGGCCTACACTTCAATTCTACTTTTTTTTTTCTTTAGAAGTATATATTTTATGTATTGATTTTCGGTTAACCTATACGATTGCCTGACTTGGGACCGCAAAGTTAGATAAAGAGAAAAAAATGGTTTTCACCAGTTTAATTTGATCCAGTGTGCTATTTGCTTGGCTTGGCCCACAAACCAAAATGGTTCTCTGCTTTAAAGTACTAAATCTTTAATGAATAGAAATAGTTTCTGATTTAACCTTTTGGTTTTTTACAAACATAACCACGCTTTTCGAGACAGCTGATGTCATTCCATTTTCCATTCCAAGGATACATTTCAACACACTCTTCTCCATTCTGTCCGTTCGGCTCATATGGTTCCTGCCAATAGGTGAAGTCAACTGGAGATCTGTCTTGCCACTGCCATCCAGCTGAAAGTAAGGGAATAAAATTGAATTAAAAAGAAACAAACAATAAAGATCAGATATTTTGAGGTAGTCAAAAAATTTAAGAAACCTTTACAAAACTGCCAAGCACAATTAAAAAGCACTGGTAACCCAAAAATTTTAATTATTTTTTACCAAACGCAGACATTAAATCGTTGAAAAACTTTTTTATTATTTCAATTTAAAATTCACAAACTGAACGTTTGTTCGTCAGCTTTGATCAATGTTGGAAATTTCACAAACCCTCGTTACATTATGAGCAGGGTTGCGAACTCGTTATATTTTTTATTCGAGTTCATAAAAAATTCGCAAGTCCAAATTCGAGTTCTTTATTTTCAATTTTTCGAGTTTAAGTTCTTGTTCGAGTTTTATTCAATGTTGTAAAAATCGAAACCTTGATTAAGCCTCTCTAGACAATAACTTTAAAAAATTGGAAGGCTACCGCAAAGAAATAAACAAAAAAAAATAATGAAACAAGCTATTACATCGGCGTACCAGTCAAAGGAAAGGAATGTTGCAGTGGCAATACAGTTTGGCCCAAATTTTATGACTTTTCTCGAATCGTGATCTTTAGCACTTTACAAAAATGAGAAAAAATTTTTGTCCCAACTTTATAGTGACGACCAAAAAAATGATCTTTACTTGGAATCTTCCTCAAATTTTTCGATTTTTATCCTAAAAAAGTTGTGATCTTTAAACAAAATCTTCACCTTAAACCGTAATCGTTTTTCTGAATTTGGAAACTTTGTCCTGCAACAGAAGTTAATACTTTGTACTCAAAAAGTTTTTATTTACCAAATATTTTCCTGTCGCTGCCCAAAAAATTTTGACTTTGCCAAAATCTATTTTTTATTTTATCTTTATTTATCCTCCTGACTTACAGGAAAGCGACGGAGGCGCTAATACATAGGGTAAAAAATTATCCCGACCTGCTTCCGAAAATGCCAAGATATTGCTGTCCACATGAAATCTAATAGAGATATGACTAAAATTTAGAGCTGCTTGTCAAGACCACCAAGCAGGGGAAAGTGCCGAAAAGTGTTTTTCCCAAAAACACAACAAAATGGCGCTAGTGGGTTTTGAACCGGACCATCATAAGAAGAGCGCTTTAACCGCTAGAACGCGCTGCGATTTGCCGAACAGTTTCTCCAATAGTTACTTCAGCATTTGCGAAGAATCTCATAGCTGTAAGTATCTTTGTGAAAAGTACAAGAATTTAACGAGAATTTTTCATACCAAGCTTTAGATATCTTTCAAAAATGTAAAATCGAATCTCCCCTAAATCAAATATTTCCTAGAAGATTATGGGTCAAAATAAAATTGATCGTTAAACTGGGATCCAATAATTTTCGCTTTGTGTACTGAAACTATGTAGAAAAAGTAAATTTTGAACGCCAGGTTTAGTATTTTAACAAAAATGTTTCAAAACAATATGAAAAAATATTAAAGCTTGCGTCAAACGACTTTGTTGAATGTTAACAAAAGGACAAATTTAACATTTTGTTATGAAGAATTCTCCTCTCACGATTTTTCTGGATGATTCTCAAATCAAAGCAATGCAAAGGTTATTTTAAGAGTTCTTAGTTTGACATTCGTCTCGGCTTTCCAAAAAATTAAAAAATCAAACTTCATGTTTTTTTTTACTTTTACGTTGAAGGTGTAAAAATCAACGTAAAGACAAAAAAATTTAACAAGAGGAAAAACACTTTGGATATACTGTAGTACAATAGAGTAGTTGAGAATGAATACGAATTTGTTATGTAGTAGCGGAGAAATGGCCATCGAAAGGTTTGTACTGTTATCAGTATAACTAGTTTAAACATTGCACAATGAAAATTAATTTAAATGAATAATAATGTTGATATCTGGTAGATTAAAATAGTGCAGTTATAAAGATGAACATCATTGTCATCTCTAGGCCATCTACGCCCGGTTTGACTTAACATAAGCCTTGACCTCAATCACAGGCACCTTATTAAAAAAAAAAGATCAAAACAAGAGCAAACAACTTACTATATCCATTGCTGTAAAGCCCAATAAAAAGATTATGGGACGTGTAACCGATAGCTTTGATAATAGCGGTACATTCCTCCTCGGAATGCAGACTTGCGAGTGTGGCTCCGCGAAGTTCGCAGTAGTAAGCCGCATCGTTCCATGACCGGTATTTCTCTTCCCTATCAGCTACCTAACAAAATAATTTTTTGTTTTGTCATTTTCTTCCTTTATTGATCGAAGGCGCAACGGTTCGAATTAATTCGATCAGGAAAAAAATCAACAATTTTCCGTCACCCAGGCTTGTATATTTATAACAATCGTAAAAGTGTTACTGGTAAAACCATTTCAACAAAATCTAATGAAATTGAGTAAATTGGAATTTGCTAATAGATATTTAACGAGTTGAATTTTACTAAGTAAAATTTGCTATTTAACAATCGACAGAAGTTATTGGATTTAAAGAGTTAAATGGTTTCTATGTATTTGTTGGAGGCACTTTTTCGTTCCAATACAAACGCTCCGCGCAAGAACACTTTTTTAAAGGCTTGACACCATTATTCACATTAACGTTTTTATTTATTAATCATTTTTAGCGCTTAAAATTTTTTAGCACAGATGTAAAAGATGAGATCAATAAAGAAGTACAGACGTAATACTACATTCACCAAGCAGCATAGAACGTGGATATGAGCTTTGAAGGTCGGTTCAAACTGAAAGTGTCTGCGGAAAAAGTAGGCTGAAAGTGGAATTTTTAAAAGCGCAAAAGAAAAATTCCACTTTCCGCTTGCTTTTTCTACAACTGCTTTAGTCTTAACCTACCAAAAAAATTAAAATATATTCTATTAAAATATTTCTATTTTAATTTTTTCTCTTTTTTTATTTAATTTTAATCTTCTTAGTTCTGTTTTAATTTAATTTTAATCTTCTATTTTAATTAATTAAAACATTTCTATTTTAATTTTTTTCTGCAGAGCATAAAAATTTGCGCATCACGCTTCAGTCTTTCCGCGTCCGCTTTTATTCTGAACTTGACCTAAAAATTAGTATAAGAGAGTTCAATTTCTTTCAGCCAAGGGACATTTTAGCTTATTAAAAATATTCGAGGACCAATTAAATAAAACACCGAGGCCGAATTTTACAACTGCCTTATACTAGTCTGAATCTTTTGATACTCAGCGTATACGCTCGGCGTTTGTTTGTTTATTAAATTTTATACGCCGAGAATGAGTAACATGCAATCGAATCGATTTATACGTTAAGCGTAAAGATTATAATTTACAAAAAACGTACGTCGAGTACAGCCTACTCAAGATGTCGTTGGAACTTCAATTTTTTTAATAAACGGTATTATTATTTTTTACAGAGCGTTTGGCTTCCATTTTCGACCATATTGCGTTTTTTGAACAGACATGGAAATAATGGCATTTGAATTTTGTTTTTTTTTTTAATAAAAATTTTATTTATTGTTTCTAGTAGTTTACTTTACTGATTTTAACCAAGTTCGAAAACAAAAATCCGGGAGCAACGCAGCACGTATTGGCTCCCTGTTTTCCAATATTGCGTTTTAATTGCACTGGAGAATTTTTAAAATCGTTTCAAGCGTGTTATGGTCAAAGTCGCCATTTCCCCTTACTTGCTTAACAGCCTCCCTGCTTTTACAAACATTGCCTTAGAAAATATCAATGTGCTTATTTCTGAATACCGTACTTATTTTGAAGTGAGATGAGTTAGTTTTTACAATAATGTTTCAGTTTTTATTAGCATTTGGAAAGTGCTTATTATTTTGTTTCATGATCCTAATTAACCTTTTATTTTTAGGCTTACGAAGGACTGCATTTAATAGTTCAAAAAAATATTTTCGTGATTAATTTTTTATATCATTTCTTATAAAACAATATTTTTAAAGTGAAAGTCAAAAAAAATTATTACATTAAATAGCGCAGTCTATACAGTGAAAGCTTTATCTGATTTAACATTTATCACTAAACGTTATTATTTTTATACGTTCTTACTTTTTGGTTAGTTCACAGTAACACTCTGAGCAGTACAAGTGAAAGTGTAACACAATATTTTTCATCAGTCCCAGTTTTAGCAGTATAGATTGTATAGTAATTATAAAACTGCAAGTTTTTATCTCTGCCATTCAAATATAGAAAAAATAATCTTTTTTTAATTCATTTACCATATATTGTTTGAACATTGAGTTATGCTTTAAAGCTGCTCGAAAATCGGTCATTCAATTGGCTTCATTATCACTAGTTTCTCATATTGTAATTTATCAAAATTTCTTTAATCATTTAGCCTAATATACTGACTCTGTTCTGTGAGTAAGATAAAAAAAAAAGAAGAATTAAGTGAATAAATAAAAGAATTTTTGTTACTAACCTCAACGTAATAACAGTAATCCCCATACATAAAAAATCCTGGATCACAATTCCCTTCCGATTCTGCATCAGGAGTTGGCGGAAGAGGAGTTAAGGATTGTTTGCAAATAAACGGAAGCATTTTTGATTCGCAATAGCTATCTGTTTCGATAATCCAATTTCCTTGACTGAAAAACAAAAAGGATTTTTTTGGGTTAGATCTAGATTTTGTTACACGGATTTATGCTTGTAATTTAATTTGAATTTATTTAAAGTTTATGCTCTAAAAATGTTTTTCGTTTTATCGTTAGTAACGTTGTCTCAAAAATTTTTTAAAAATTGCTATACTATTAAATGGAATGTTATTAAAATGCTATGAAACGGAAAAAATTTAAAGCACTCTTGAGGATTTATTTCATGATTCTTTAAATTAAAATTCAAAAGATTTTTTATACATTCATAGGGTTAGAAAAAAGACCCTACTTAATTAACAATCTTTTTTACAATTTTTTTCGAGATATTAACCCTCCAACGTGGGCTCTAAAAGCCCACCAAAATAAAAATATAAAATCTTACCACAAAATACCGTAAAATTTGAGTTAGCTTTATTTCACTGCAAATTTGAAAATTTTTCTATTATTTTTTTGTGCTTAAGCAAAAGTAAATATAAATGATTAAAAGCAAATCATTTATTTAACTTTTGCTTAAGCAAAAAAAAAACGATACAAATGTTTTCATATTTGCAGTTAAATAACACTAACTCAAAACTTACGGTATTTTGAGGTAAGATCTAAAATAAGAGGCTGTCTCCAAACTTGTAGTGCTATTATGACGAATTACAGTTTAGAAACCAGAAATAAGATAAAAAATTCAGACGTAAAGCACCATGTCGACATACCGTGACCTGACAGTTGATCGAACGACACTTGATCGAACGACAGTTGATCAAAACGACATTTGATCATAAAGACACTTGATCATAAAGACACTTGATCATAAAGACACTTGATCATAAAGACACTTGATCATAAAGACATTTGATCATAAAGACATTTGATCGAAACGACATTTGACCGAATCGACACTTGATCGAAACGACACTTGATGGAATAATGAAAGAGAAATTTTACAACTTTAAATCTGTCCCGATTTTGTCGATTTTTTGTCCCAAAAAGATAGTGACCTCCAAAAAAAGGTCTTCACTTTGAATCTGTTCCGATTTTGTCAACTTTATGTCCCAAAAACATAGTGACCTCTAAAAAAAGGTCTTCACTTTGAATCTGTCCCGATTTTGTCGATTTTTTGTCCCAAAAACATAGCAATCTTTGAAAAAAGTCTTCTCTTTGAATCTGTCTCTGATTTTTTCAAGGGGTCTCTAAGGGTGAGGCCATGGCACAATTCCCCCTATAAATACCCTACTAACTAAAATGTAAAAAGAATGCAAAAAATGGCTGCAATAGACATCTAACGCAACATAACCATGACAAGAGATATACTTGTTGCCCTCCTAAAAATGCTTTGCCCAGAGACCTTGTTAAGAAAACCTGACCTTGACGTTGGCAAAAACTTATAAAAAATAAAAACAAATTGTCTTTTTACTGATGGCCTCTGCTTTTTATGAATCTAATTTACAGTAACAAAGAGATTGTTTAATCGCAGAAACATACAAAAATAAAATCTTTTTTTTATCAACTTTCATTTCGATCAAGTGTCGTTTGGATCAAGTGTCGTTTCGATTAAATGTCGTTCGATCAAATGTCGTTCGATCAACTGTCGTAGCATCTCGACGCATAAGGTGATACTTTTAGAAGTGAATTAAAATTTAAATAATTTAAATAAAACATATGTGCAATTAAACTTTTATTCTTTTGAAATTTAATGCTTTGTAAGGCAAGCAGAAAAATTCCCGTGTTTCGTAAAAAATGTCTATTTTAAGAATTTAACTTTTTTCTCGGGTTATATAAATTTATTTCCAACTGTATCCAGTATTTCAATAGACTAAAAGTCAAAGAAATTTGAAAATTTATATAAAAAACTACATAAAGTAAATATTTAATGTTTTTTTAAGCGATTTAGAAGTTTCGTTAGAAAAACACAGTTACAAAAAAAAAAAAAAAAAAGCATTCAAAAATGTTCGATTGTAAAATAACAAAGCCTACTTGTCCATTCTGACGCATCCCTTTCCAGAAGCAAGAACTTCGTTATCAGGTTGTGAAAGAGCCCAGTTTGTGTATTCAAGTGGTAAGCCGTTATCCCAAGTGTAAACAACTGTTTGGCCACCTTCTATGTTCTAGGAACAAAAACAACAGTTAAAATTAATAATATTTTAGCCTATAGAAGCTTTAAAAATAATCTATTGCTCTTTATCATTATTTGTTCTTTATTAATCTCTTTTTACCCTTCTAATTTGCAGGTCAATGTCGGAGATATTGAACGTAGAGAGACCGTCAAGTAATTACCGTGACTTGCTTATGGAGATGTGAATATATGGTTGTTTTGTTAAAATTTTTTATTTTGTACCACCAAAAGTCTTCTATTTTTTAAAATCGTTCTTTTCTTATTGTTTATAAAGAAAATAAAACGAGAAGAAAAGCAGAAACTACATTAAAAACATATTTAACACAATTTTTAAATTATAAATATAACTTATCGGCTATGTTTTATCAAACAGATAAAAAGTCATACAATATTTTTTTATATCATATTTTATACTGTTTTACTTATAACTATATATTTTGAATAACCAAGAGCTTTTTCAAAAAGCTTGCCAAAAACTGTTTAAAAGAAACAAATGGTTTATTATCAAACTATGAAAATCTTGCGCTTTTTTTCTAGTTATAAGCGATGTAAATATATAAAAGTTTATAAAAGTTATAAAAGTTTATAATAGTTTATAAAACATGTAGGATTGCTCTAAAGTTTACATGCCAAAAAAAAACAAAAAAAAAACAACGATAATCTGAATAAAAAATAGGTTAATCGTTTACACTTTAACGTATCTTTACCAATGCGGTGAAGGTGAGGCCAGTCCACATGCTGTTGGCTGAGGTCAATTCTCTCCAAAACCAGCTCTTGAACAGGCTATTTTCGTAAACATTCGCAATATCCATAAGGAAAATGTCAGAACCTTAAAAGATACTGATTAAATAGGTTTTATTTTTTGTTGTTTATGTAAATTTGACCAATACCAATATATGGCCACCCTAAGATTTTATAAAAACAAATTCACAATTACTTTAATGGAACAAATCACAATGAGGTAATTTTCATTTCTTCTTGCACCGAATATTGTTAAGTTTTGATAATATCACAAATACAATTTCGTGATCGTGTTCATATCAAATAAGCAATGGCACAAATCTATGAGAAAAGTTAGAGTGGAATGATTATGCTGTTCTGTTCAACAAAGGGTGATTTTACAAATTTCTGGGGGAGCCATACAAATTTTCCCCAAGAATTTGCATGCCTGATTATAAATCATTTGGGTGCCTGTATAATATGTGGCTTACTGCTTTGATTCTGGAATAATAAGTGGCATACCAATTTTGTTTTCATGATCAAAAATCGTTATTAAAAAAAAAGCTAATCCTAACCCTAAAGCTAATTCACTTACTATATCGGCATTAAAAAACTACCTTAACCCTAAAACCCACCCATTATACTGGTCACATTATATCATAAATCCTGTTCAATCTGGTGAGACACAATCTGATCACTATACCAGTACCAATATTTGTGTACCTTCGTTTTGACACGCTGTCGCCGCTTCAGATCGTGTCATTGGTGTGTTCATGGCTTTGTAACACGCGTCGCCGTAGCTATAGTAACCGGTCATGCAGTCGGGAGCATCTGGAGGGGTGGCAGGATATAGGCTTGATTTGATGGTGTAACAAGCGTAGTCAAGTGAATCGTAGCAATTATCGTCCTTCCACTTTCCGGCGTTTCTTGACGACGACATTAGGTAAACACAGGCGTCATACTGAAATAATTAAGGCGTTTACAAAACTTGTTACTCGTTAAAAGTCTAGCATAAAGCGAAAAACAACAGGCTCGGGGTATCATACAAGTCCGGCAGGGTAACTCGTGCAAATTGTTAAAAGTAAAATGTTAAAAAATTCAACGGAGTTAATCGTTAATAGTGATAGCATCACAAAAATTCTCTAACTTTTATTATTAGCTGGCTCTAATAGTGTTAATTCCAAATTGATGCTATTAATCTTGTCATTTGTTAAGTAACCGGTTTTATAAGATTGGCTAAAAAATAATTTTTCAAGGTTATAATTTACAAGAAAGTGAAAGTCAGTTGATTTTGACTTTTTAGTTTACAGTAGAATGTATTGTTTTCAAAAATAATTAAACAATACATGGTGAAAGGGCAAAACATATAGATTAAACTTTGCAATAAATTATAACTTACATCTGAATATCCGTTTGGTTCAAATTCATTCCAGTTAGTATAAGAAAGTTCGGATTGATCAAACCAAACATACTCTAAATTCGGTTTTCCATAAAGTCCGACCCATACGTTTCCAGATCCTTTCAACTGACTGGTTACGAATGCCTAAAAATGTTGATAAAATCTTAATGGTAAGCAATAAAACTGCTGATGGTTTATATGAGCAAACTCATTTTTTATACATCTAGTTTTTGTACTTTACATTTTTTTGACACAATATATATTTTCATGAATTTTGTTTGTAACGTATTCATCGGAAAGCAAAGTCTCGTTTACAATTTTATTGATTGCGATATTAAAAATGTTTTTGAATTTTCAGTTTTTTTCCAATATCAAACTAAAATAAAAAAATATAAATACGACTCCACACCTGTTCGTGCGTGTTTTGTATTGTTGCGGGGAAGGCCGAAAGGTCAGCACATCGGTCAGCGATTTCATTCCATGAGATTCTGTCTGCCGCACCACTTGAAAACCAGTAGCACTTGTTGCCAAAAGGTTGAAAATCTAGTTTAAAAATTTTTTTGTTTATTTAGTGACATGCTATCTACCCATAAAATCCGCCATTACGTCTAAAACTTATTAAAATCCAGGTGTTTATTTAAAATGCAAACCAATAGTTTAATTGAAGATTTCAAATAATATCAAAGCCAATAGAATAAAGTGAAAAACAAACATGTAAAGATAGTTTATTCCGCTTATTTTTACTTAATTTGTCAGAAAAGGCTCCTGAAAGCGAAAATGTTAACGCTGTGTTAAAATCATAAGAATAGAACTCGCACTGAAATTGAAAAAGTTAATTAACTGCATAGAAGTCTTTTTTGAAACGTGTTAATTAATTCTATTGTTTGCGTTCACTGCTTTATAGACAGATCACGTGCAGCGATCTTAATGAAATCTGATTGGCTCACTTACACGTGGCGTGCACACTATAAATTGAGATGTTGGTAAATTTAATTCCTCTTTCAGTCGTTGGTGATCAAGTGGTTCGGTGGTTTAGTTTTGTAGAGTGAGTTTGTAGATCGCAAACGAAACTTGGGTAACTTTCGTTTTGCGGATGCATCGTTGGCTGCATCGTTGGGAGCACGTTGGCGGCACGTTGGTTGTATAGTTAACTGCATCGTTTAAGCAGTATTGTCGAGAAAATAATTGTGGTCGTTGGCTTGTGGAAGCCTGTTATACCTTCATATCGAAATCTCAACTTTAATAAATATTATAGAGCTATAAGACGTGTGGGAAAGCCAGCGGTATGATTGGGGAAGGCTCGGATAGCTTCCCTATAGTTTGAAGAATTTGGAGCTAAAGAAGAGAGGAATTCGCTGTGCGGTCTACAGTAAACTTTGAAATTAACACGCTGCATTCATTTAATTTTGCATGTGTTGGTGGTTTTTAGTACAATACTGTTATGGAGGAAGATTAAAGCTCTTTCCCAATATCATATTTACATGAACTGACGTGGCATTTATAATACAATACTTGTTTAATAATACACTTGCAGTGAAGTAGAAGCAAAAATTGCAAGAGTTTAAAACAGATCTGTCCTACTTTTTTTTACACACTTTAAATTTAAATTATGCAAAAAAGATTAAAACAAATTCTAACTTCAAGCATGATAGTACACAATAACAATAAGATTAAAATCTTGTAGATGGCGGGCTGATGCTGCTGCGCACAGCCGCCTTATCCCTGCTGCGCACAGAGTAGACACTCGTCCTATTGACATTATTCTTAATGACGCTTTGCGCCTTGTCACTGGATGCCTTTGTCCGGCACAAACGGACAACCTGCCCATCCTTGCTGGTATCCACCTAGCTGGACTTCGTCCCCTTGGACCCCCTCTTCTCTTGGCCAACCGCAGAATTTTAGACTCTGAGCAACTCTTGCATGATCATCTGGTCAGGCCATTGGATGTGCGGCAAGAAAAATTGAAACATAGACGCGCATTTGTTCCTGCCGCAAGGAAACTATTCGATAATGCATCTGAACTAGTATCCATGTTGGTCAGTGGACAGACTTTACATAGAACATGGAGTAGTTGAACATCCCATCTAAACTTCATGATTTCATCCCAAGAGTTGATTCCAGGCCTCCTGAAATGGAGCTGCCAAGCCTGCTTGGGTACGACTCAACAACTTGCAAACTGGCGTTGGACGTTTTCGATTATCCATGCATAAATGGGGTCTTGATCCCTCTTGTAATTGCAAATGTGGTGCACATAAACAAACTGCAGACAACATTATTTCTGCATACCCTTCACATCGAGCACCAAAAAGATGTCGTGGACTGTTAATTCTACATGACGATACCACATGCTGGCTTAAAAAATCACTGCTATCATCTGAGTAAAACAGCAACAACAACCGGATGATCTCAACGACGACGACGATTAAAATTAATGACTGCACAAATGGATGTATTTAATACATAAATGCAACTATACAATGCAGTTGTATCTTTTGCTGCACAATTAAGTAACAACGCATCTCTACAGCACCAGCTTGCCCTATCAACTAAGTAGGAGGAGGAATCGTTTTAATGCAAAGGCAAAGCTAAATCTTTTCAAAAAATTTTTCCTGCAATTTGTTAGGAAAAAATAACTGCACAATGGCTCTTGAACTGTATTTCTTTTGTCCAATTAAACGTTGATAGACAATTGCACAAGCAAAACCTTTTAAAAATTCAAATCATTATTAATACTTGGCGGACACCCCCCATCGGGGATGGTGGTGGTAGGAATTTCGATGCTGCTGGCGCCGGGATATTTCTCGCAGATGTAGCCGTTAAATGTTCCACAGTTATCGTCGTTCCACAAGCCGCTGGTGGTGTCCATTTCCGCGCAATCTAGATTCAAGCGTTAGATTAAGTGATCGAAAAGTTAAAAGTGTTGGCGAATTAATCGTCGGCAACTTGGGGAAAAGACTGTAGATTGCTAGCTACTAAAAAGACTTAGTTATTTTAAAAAACAATGGAGATGCTAGTAGCGTGTGCTAATATTTTTATTGCAATTATACTGATCAAATGTGGCTATTTACTTTTCTGCATGTACCACTGTCACCAAACCAAGAAAAAGTTACAGCAACGAAATCAGCAAATATACATACAATAATTACAAATCTTGCAAAAAATTTTTCTCTTTATGTCGAGCGGTGCATCTTATGATTTTTTGCTGTTGTTGAATGAATAAAATGTGCATCGCAATAGTACAATTAAAATCAAGCAGTGTTTAAATCAGAATTGGCAAACGCAATTGCACTCGCGGGACGCATCCCCGAATTAAAAAATCAGGTACGGGCCGCATCTACAGTTAAGCACTCATTGTTATTGCCAAATATCGTGAGTGCATTTGCATCGTTTACGAAAAGCCGAGTCAATTAGGATCGTTTTTTTTTTAATCATTAGAAGGGATAGGATCATCAGCTACTCCGGTTTTTAAGCTCGATTTAACTGAATTTATGTTTTTTGAGAAGAGCAATAATAAATTAACTCTTTATTGAATATCTAGTATTGTATTTGTTTGGTTGTCCGCTTACCTTCTTGATCTTGGTGGTTGTTTGGCTCCCCATTTCCCCAGTTAATATAATCGACTGTCGAATTATCGGACCATCTAAAAGCTCGGCCATCAATGCCTCCAACATCCTTTTCATAAAAAACTATTTTACAAATATCAAAAAGCTGATTGCTAGCCAAAAGTGTTAATTTAAAAAAAGGTTATGATTAAAGCTTCTGAGCAATGTTCCCTCTAATTTTTTGCAGTCTGTGTGCGCAGAAATTTCGGTAGGTGCAAACTTTTTTAGAAATGACTAATACAGTATTTGTGCAACAACCCATGAAGAAATTTCAGCAGTCTAACCTGATAAGCAGGCTTATTAAGAAAATTTGGTTATTCAATAAGTTGTTTTATAGTGTGGTATAGTAATGCGGTAGTGTAAGCTATACATGTTATCAATAGATAACAATGAACATGCATGGAAAATAATAGATGGGATTGTTTCTAAAACTTCCAATAAATGTTTTTATTCATCACAATTTCAAATGAAATAAAGGGGTGAAAAAAGAACAAAAAGAAAATACTACTACTATAACTAAAATTACTGAACATTTAACTTTTACAGTTTTTTACCGCTGTCTTTGAAAGACATTTAAATTTTACTTTTTTTACGTCTATTCTTGCTATTGACCCATTCTTCATAAACCTTCACCTTATCTATAACACATCCATCTTGAAGATAAGATTTGACTCTCATTATCACGTCTAAATGCTCTTCTCCCAGCCTGTTTCATAGCTTGGCTTTGATGGAATTCATCAAACTAAATCCGCGTTCACAGTCAACTCTAAATGCAAAGGAAAGTTCCACCGATTACGAGCTTTGCCAAATCTCTAAACCAGCGTTCCTCAAACCATGGGTCGCCAAGACTATGCGGTTGGGTCGCGAAAGCTTGTATCTACAATTACTTTTAGTCAAACGTACAATTAGTTTAGACAATTTGATTGCCATAAATAGAATAACAGCACTTCTCAATTTTGTCAGTAACTTTTAGACGTTTATAGTCAAAAAAACACCTTGTTAGATTATGTTATCCCAGACCAGGGATCGGGAACCTACGGCTCGCGAGCCAGATGTGCCTCTTTTGATAACATCATCTGGCTCTTTTGTTGCCAAGCATAAATTACGGTACATAAAAGAAAAAAGATCTGCGCACATAAGGTTTTAAAAGCGAAGACCCTTTTTTAAGAGATCATTGGGATTTTACGACAAATCTAGAAACCAGAGTCAGATTGAAGGTGAAAACCTTGTTTTTTTTTTTTTAGAGACCGCTCCGTTTTTGGGACAAAAATCAAGAAATCCAAATAAGTCTGCTCACAAACAAATTTCTGTCCACACACATACAGCTAAAAATCAGAGGAATATTTTAGCTCTCATGGAAATACATTAAAAATATGTAGGCTTTATGGCTCTCTTACCCAAATAGGTTCCCGACTCCTGCAATATGTGCACACTCAAATTTATTTCGGTCGCAGAAAAAAAGGTTTGCGAAACGCTGCTCTAAACTGTTCATGTTGAAACAAAAATTTTATTAAATCAGCAAAGGTGCAAATAACTCCAGCTTTAATTTTTTCAGCTATTGCATATTTGAAATCTGTGTATTGTTTAATAATTACATTGCGTTCTGGCAAAACAGACTGATATTTAAACCACAGAGCTTCAATTTGGGTGATGCCAAAAGCATAGGAAGGGGACTTCAATGTAGCACAACCAAATGCTACCCAGTCTTGCACTTTTCCTTCTGGAAATCTTTCTACCATATGATCACATAGTAGCTTTATAAAATTCAACAGTCCTTTAGTGTTAAAAGTGGCAGTTTCTTTATCAGAGATTCTAGCTAACAAATTATCCACTCTTTCACCCCAAAACATTGTGTCACCAAGATACTTCTGCCATATTTTATTTATTTTTTCATATGCTAAATTCTGTGCATCAACAGGTGTCAATCCTTGTCCTTACAAAATTTTGCAAAAAGCAGCTAGTCCTCAAAAACTTCATTTAAAACTTCCAAAGCTATATGAACTTCAACATTTTTTAATTTTTTAAAACAATATTTAAAAATTGGGTAATTAGATTTCATTTCTTCAAAATATGCAATCAAGCTATCATAGTTTTTAATAATGGCCTGCAGAGCAAAGTGATGGGACAACTATCGAACTTCATTAAATGGCCTAAAGGCCCGTTTCCACTACGAGCGTGGAAAAAAGCATTCTTTGTTTGTTTTATTGCTTTTTTTTTGCGCTCGCTTCAATTTTAACCGCTCGCTTCAATCGAAGATCAATAAAAGAGAGAAAGAATGTTCTTTTCCACGCTCGTAGTGGAAACGGGCCTTAAGAGCAATCGCCTCGTTTTTACAAGCTGTAGCAATATCTTGAAATTTACAGTGGTTGGTTGCATGTAGAACGAAAAAACATAGAATAAACAGTTTGCATCAATGTGTCAATATCTTGCAATAGCTTCACTTCTTTCCATATATCAGCTGTGACCAAATTTTCTTGATGTGCAACACAGTGCTGTTGTACTAAATGTGGTATATGTTTTTTAAGTTTCAACGCTACCCCATTTCTTCTACAGATGTAAACATAACCATTTTATGCAGCTCCAGCCTATATTTTTTGTAAAACTTTTCAAATGCAGTGACAATAGATGAGGCTTCACATGATTTTAATTGTATGATTCCCCCAAATCTAGTTTTATATTCAAAAAAGACTTCGTCTAAACTATCTCCGTATTTAAAATTTTCTTACAGATATATCATTAATTGTCATTTCAGTACGTTGAAATTGCTTTGAACTTCGAAATTACATTGAAATTTGCTTTGAACTTGACATTGAAATTGCTTTGAACTTCTGTTTGTACAATACTTATTTTAAATTTCAAGGAAAATTTTATCAACAAATATTTGGTGTTCCAATGGGCTCCCCTATTTCTGTTACTATTGCAAATTTGGTTATGGAGCACATTGAGATAAAAGCAATAAATTCCTTTTTTTCCCCTCCAAAATTATGGTCAAGATTTGTAGATGATACATTTGTAATATTAAAATCAGATATCGTAAAACGTTTTTTCGCTCATATAAATAGCATTGAAGCAAGTATCAAATTTACCATCGAATATGAAAAAGAAGACAAATTACCATTCCTAGATATACTGGTCATGAAGAAAAAAAGTGGAACATTGGCAACCAAAATATATAGAAAAGAAACTCACACTAATCGTTATTTAAATTATGAATCTTGTCATTCACAGCAACAAAAACAAGGTATTATTATTAGTTTATTAAACAGATTAGCTAAACTAATTACAGATTCAAAAGATTTTAATGAAGAAAAAGAAATGCTACGACGTACTTTGGAAGACAACAACTACCCAAATTGGCTTATAAAGAAAACATTTAATCGATTCAGATCCAATAAAATTGAGAAACATGAAATAAGCAAAAACTACAAAGGAACAGTAACCCTACCTTATTTTCAAGATTTAACTGAAATTTTAAGTCGTATAATTAAAAAACAAAATATTAGAGTATATACAAAACCTTTTCAAACAATCAAGCAAATTTTACCCAACTTAAAAGATTCAATTGAACCAAAGCAACAGCCAGGAGTAATTTATGAAATTCCATGTTTAGATTGTGTTGGCATTTATATTGGTGAAACTGGTAGGGCATTTCTTACAAGATGCAAAGAACACATGCGAGATGTGAATTTAAAAAATTTAGCACGATTAGAAAATAATGATATAAACAACAAATCTGCTCTAGTAAAACATGTATATTCGGAAAAGCATCATATGAATTGGAATAATTCAAAAATTTTGGCAAAAGAAGCAGATTATATAAAAAGAAGATTTTTGGAGTCCTTTTTTATTCATTTTAATAATGATGCTTTTAATAATAAAACCAATTGTTTCTATCCAAATGCTTATTATAATTTAAAATTCTGAATCCGTTAGATGTCGTTTTAAATCAATTATGTATTTTAAATATTTTTTCCTTTTTTTCGCGCCACTGTGGTTTTATTTTGGATGATATTTGTGTTTTGCTTAATCTCCTGATGAAGGTTTACTGAAACATAGTACACCGAAACGTTGAGTTTTTGTTATTGTTTTTACTTTTTAATAAAGAATTAACAGCAATTTAACTCAGATTTTACCAGAAGAGCATGAATAAAGATTTTAATAATATACCTGGTATCAAGAAAAGCCAAATCTAGAATCCATTTCTGATTCCGCTATTTTTCCCCGAAACTCAAGGTGTTCTCTAAAAAAAAAAAAAAGGCCTTCACTTCGATTTCATCTCAGATTTCCCTATTTTTCTCCCAAAATCAAGGTGTTCTCTAAAAAAAAAAAAAAAGGTCTTCACTTCAATTTGCTGTTGTATTTTGCTATTTTTCTCCAAAAATTAAAATCTAAAATCCCGCGACCCCCATTGAGCCCTTTCGCGACCCCCAGTTTGAAGAACCCTGATTTATACGACGGTTAACACAAGACCTGATGCGCATGTGTCTGTGCGCAGTAAATTAATAAATGTGCGCAGTCTCTGAAAGCTGTGTAAACGCGTACAGCTTAGAGGAAACATTGCTTCTGAGCACTAAGACTATTTAAAAAATTTGTTATTTAATCATTACTAGCTAATTTTTTGTTGTCCCCACATATATCACAAAAGAAATATGAAAACAAAAACAGCTATAAAAGAAGCAAAAATATGTAGATAGCAAAGCCTATGCAAAACCACAAAACGTGTATTATAAGGAAATCAAGAACTTTGCAATAAGTTGTCAACGCACTTTTAAAAAGCTGATAACAACATTTTTGTCAAATAAGTCTGGTCAACCAGATTTATTAGAGCTGATTAACATAACAACTTAAACAAACATTCAAAAAAAATATTTGCCTTTAGCTGTTTTTAACCCTCTTATACATATAGTAATCACGAAGACAAAATATGGTTTATTCCGAAATGTCAAAAACTTTTGAAATTCAAATATTGTTATCTTTACTCACTTTGAGACCGACCCACATGAATGAAGAATCCGATCTGGATGCCCAAGACAAGATAAAATTATTTTCGGCCTCACTGTGAATTGCAACAAGGTTGCCTCCTTTAGATGAGCAATTTCTGTCAGCAAAGCTCCATCCAACGCTGTAGGAATCCTCAAAAAAGTAGCATTTCTCGATTCCGTAATCCGTTGTAAAGAGAATCTAATATACAATGTTTTTTTTATGCTAAGCAATCAGCTATAAAAAGGCTTTAAATAGTTTTTGCAAAGTAGGTTATTTGTTTTGTTGAATTTCATTTGTTATTTTTGACGAAGAAAAAAAATGTAATAATTATCAATGCATTCGACAACTTTTCTTTGAAACTGCTTTTTTGTATTTAAAATGTAAATAGTTTTAAAAAAAACTATTCTTATCGACTTTTAAAATAACCTGTTGCGTACGTAAATTATTGGGCTATTTTTATTTTGACCTAAAAAAAAGTTATTTTCTATTTGAATTAAAAATTTTTGCTTATTAAGGCCCGTTTCCACTACGAGCGTGGAAAAGAGCATTCTTTCTCCCTTTTATTGATCTTCGATTGAAGCGAGCGGTTAAAATTGAAGCGAGCGCAAAAAAAAAGCAATAAAACAAACAAAGAATGCTTTTTTCCACGCTCGTAGTGGAAATGGGCCTTTAGTTTAAAATTCTGATAAACAATTTTGATTAAAATGTTGCAGATAAAGCAATATATTTTAGTTAAGAGTTGGACTCCTTACATTTTTGGGCTTTTTTAAATTTAATTATATTTTTGAAACAAATATGAAATTAACATATACTCTTACAATCATTCAAAAACAGAAACAATATCCCTAACATGAACAGACGGTCAAATGTATTTAGAAGTTTTAAATGACTGATGACAAGTTTAATCCAAATTTTTACAGTTTGACCCAATTTAGGGTAATTTAAGATCATTTCAAAAGCCTCTCGGTGAATTGATAAGAGAAGCAAGAATTCAAAATTGTTTACCAATGCACTCATTCATCGCAATGAAGATTTAAAAATTAGGTAATAATTTCTAACAACCAATGATACGGACGGTGCCATAACTCTTTCGGTTTTTGGTAGTCTTTAAAAAGGCTGTTTTTTCGAGAATTCTTTCGGTCAACTCTCGTTAGTAGAAAATCGTTGGCAATTGACGAACTACAAGAAAACCGTGGTTCATACAGGATTTCAAAACATCGAAAGACGAGGGTTGCTGATTGGCTAAAGAAAGCAGGAATACGATTGGCTATGCGCTCACTTGCACCGCAAGCGAAAAAGCTTTAATCCATAGACGAACTCTTTATGGCGCCGGAGAGAACGTTTAAGAGACTCTATGTAGGTTGCCTCTAGCGCCGCAAATTGAAAAAACAATTGTCACACAGCTAAAATTGAAAGCTAGTTAATGTCGAATTTTTCCGCGCAAACTTTGTTATCTAGCAAATGTTGACCGATAGCCGAATCCAAAATAAGTGCATTTTGAATAGATTTACAATGAAGTCTAGGAGGATCTTTTTGAGGTTTAACTTGATTTCTAACGAATTTTGGGACTTGTTGTCGAATTTGTTCTTCCAGTCACTGGGACGTTCTACCGACGTACACACTATTGCAGTGGCACAAGTATTTGCATACAATATTGCTTCGCTTATGAGCAGGTAAAACGTCCTTTTGAAAAGAAGGTGGCATCTTTTTTGAAGAGTCTTGAGTTTACAATATTTAGCTTTATTCAGCCACTTCTTCGGCCAATCAGCAACCCTCGTCTTTCGATGTTTTGAAATCCAATATGAACCACGGTTTTCTTGTAGTTCGTCAATTGCCAACAATTTCCACTGACAAGAGTTGACTGAAAGAATTCTCGGAAAAACAGTCTTTTTAAAAACTACCAAAAACCGAAAGAGTTATGGCACCGACCGTATCATTGGTTATTTAGAAATTATGTACAATAAAAGATTTATCAATAACTTCTAACCAAAAAAGGTAAAGTGACACTTTCTTGTTCAATTACTCATTTCTAATGTGGTGATAATCTTTACAGAAGTTTATTAAATGACACTTTAAAAAGCGAATAGATATGAAATTTTAATCATAGCTGTTATAGCTGCTCAGAAAATTATTTCAATAAACTAGCAACAAGTATTTTATTGTTAATAAATTGGCAAGCTTCTTTTAAAAATTTAATTTCAATTTAATTTTACTCTGAGCAAGCAAAAATAATTCTAGTATACGTTTGATGATAAACAAAGACCTAAAAAAATATGACTTTCAGCTCTTCAGCTGACTTTACATGTAACTTATGAAAACAATTTTTTACTTTTTTGTCTTTTTCTATCTCAAACTATTAAATATAATATTGTATAGGAATAATATTGAGTGAAAAAAGGGATTTTGTTTTACTTAAACTGTGAATCCAAAACAAACATAAACTCAAGAAAATGCTGAAATGAAATATTTTTGCGAATTTCTAACCATTGTTAAGCTTTGAAACAAGATCAATTTTTAAGCATTTACCTAATCTTTCCTTTTAAAACTAAACATTTACTATAAATTTTTTCTTAATAAACTTACCCAGGAATCGTCTTCCCCGCATTTGGGTGATGTTGACCCTTGAGGAGGGGCAGTGGTCGGTGGTGGCAGTGGTGTCGTGTTTTTGGCAATTTTGCAAACAAAATTTCTTACGTCACCACAATTTAAATCGTTCCACCTGAGTAAACAGTAAGTGTGGCGCATGAATATAAAAGATTTGGAAAGATGGCTTTGGTCAAGAAATCTACGCTGTGTTTTTCAATTATGTAAATTAGTCAACGATAATTATTAAAAAAACGTTGACCCTATAAATTGCAGGACATTTCAACTAGGTTTTAAAAGTCAGAAATTAGTAAACAATGGCAGAATAAAGTTCAAAAAATAAAATAAAATACCAAATAAGAAAACGTCAATTCAAAATATAAGTTAAAAAGAATTGAAATTGAAATAGAAACAACCGCCGCGGTCCGGTTTAAGGACTCGAAGAATCTGGATTTGCACCAGTCTGCCAGTTGAGCAGTGCTGCTCTTGCAGAAAGTTAAAATTGGATCTCAAGATAAATGAATAATTTAAGAAATAGATTTTTTAAAAAATGTACAAAACCATTTAAAAAAATTTTTTTTCAGGTATATGTTTGATTTGTTTTTCTTAAAGTTAAGCATATACCAACTCAAATTTCTAAAAATAATTTTTCAAGCACTAATAAAAATATAATGTTGTTCATGCCGTCCTTTAAAACTTAAAGCATTACAACTTTTTCTTGATTATTCATTTTTTTTGTCAGTGATCATTTTTTAAAAAAATTTACTGGGTTTTAAAATATTAAAATTTTTTTTATTCTTTTTTGAAGCCGTTTTTTGATATGCCTACCATTGCTTAAAATAATTTTATCACACTGTGATCGAGAGGTAATTTAATTACAATCTTTGGGTTTTTAACTTGTCCAGAAGCAAAACTAAATTTCAATACCTTTGGAGATCTACGTTTTTCAAAGTTTGTATAAAGTTTTAAACGTTTTTTTTTCAAGGTAAATGACTCTTTGACAAAACTTACAAGTGCAACGAGTTATCTTGCTCATTTTGTTTTACAAATCAAGTAATCATTTTTTAATTGGCTTGAGAGATATGTTTAGTTTTTTTATCAATAGCAACATCACGGCGATGTCAACTGTTTTTTGTGAGGTTACAATCTCAACGAATCAAAACGATTTAGCTGGCATTATTTTCTGTAGCCGCCTTTCACGAAAAGACAAATAAATACAGCAAACTAAAAATTTTTCTTACAAAGGGCGGTCAATGATTACGATATTATTACATCATATATTTTTTTCTAAACTTTCAGGACAACGTCCGCGTGGTTCAACGCAGAGCAACTGTCAAGAGATTGTCCAGGCGTACTCTCTTTTTCACTCTTAACAACGCTACTGATTCACTTGACCACCCAAAGCGACGAATTTCATTCGCAAATTGCGTTCCGGTGCGAAAAACCTCCCCACACCATGCATATAAATAATTAATTCTAATACAGTATAACATGTCAAATATTTGCCGAGCGAGATCATTTACATTGTGCCGTAAGTCAAACTAGCTTCCACGCAAAGTTCTTTTCCTTCATGATTGTTCGGTTCTCCGTAATTCCAATTCGTGTAGTCGACAGGCGAGCCTTAGACACATTAAAAAATGACATAAGTAATCCAGTTTCTAAAGATTGAAGTCCGTAATTAAACTGCTTTTGACAAAATGTTTCAAAAGATATTAAACTGGATCAACGAAAGAACAAATTCAAACAGGAATTTGAAAATTTTTAAGAAAAAGTAAAATAGATTTGTAGCCTAACGATAAACAGCAAAACGTTTTTATTTAATAGCTACAAAAGATTAAGTCAGAAACGGAGCAAGATTGACCATTAGGTCAAATTTGGTCCTCAATAAACAGCAGTTATATTATTGTGGAGTAAAAAGTTTTTTCATGTATTGGCTCTATTTTTGTATTACTTTTTGATTTTGCCTTTCACTTTCTATAACAATAGGGGTTTAAGATAAACAGAAGCATTCACATTCTCACCGTCAGTCCAGGCATAACCAGCGTCACCGTCAGTCAGAACTAAACCAACCCAGAAAAACACGTAGGAATATATCCCTTCGGATGCGACAAATGACACCAGTTTCTGTTCTTCTTCATAACTGTGGATGGAGACAAGATCTGCTCCTTGTGTGCGACAATACGCGAGCGCATCGTCCCAGGAAAGCCGTTCACCTCGATCTGCATCTGATTTCTCGTTGATCTGAATACAATTGCTTGTTTCTATACGAATAACTTTACTTTTATATTGGCTTCACTACAATATTTTATATGATAGTCATATACGTGTAGTTGTCTGCTTATTTCTTATTTGTAACATTGTTCTCGTAATGTATTCAAGTTTTTTTTAGAATCATATATCTGGATTTGATCATGATTTTGCATATTTTTTCGTTGCAACCTTCGAATTTTTCTTTGCTTAAGCAATGTAAGTGTCACGCTAGTTCAGTGGCAATCAACCGGTGGCGTGTGGAAAATTTTAGTTTCTGCAGAAAAAATCAAAGTTGAAACAAAGTTCACCAGTTGAAGAACTCGAATCAATCCGATTTCAACAACCTTCGAGTTATATCCATGAGTTTTTTTACTGGAGACAATTCTAAAAGCGAACATTTTTTTTCAGCCCTTCCTTGATTTTCGAACAATTTTTACACCTTGGACATAAAAAAACGGGAATTTTAAAAGTAAAGATTATTTTTTCTTCTCAGCAACTTTTTTTCAAAATTCGTATTAGTAACCCGCCAAACAATAAATTACAGCTTACATTTAGTGGTCCATGAAGTTTAAAAAGTCGGCAACCACTGCTTCAGTTCATAAGTCAAAAACATTTGAGTAAAGAAGCGTATTCAATGGCAGAACAAAATAGCTATAGATAAGTTTCGAATTAAATAGCATCTTTTTATCATTCCTTTTATAAGGAAAACTGTTGAAATGAACAAGCTCTCTAAGGCTTTTTGAGTAAAAGTAAATTGTCTTCTTTTTTCTAATATATCTATTTTAAAGTTTTTTACATTGTAGAAGATATGCTTCGGCCAAAAACTTTAAAAAATGCAAATTTCGTGGTTCTGTAGGCATATAAATGGCACCTAACGCAAATTCATACGATATTTTCTAATTACGAGAGGGTTATTAAGACATGATCAGGACTTTTTTTCATTAGAAATGACATTTAGCATCACGTCTTTTATCGACAAGTCAAATGGATAAAAGCAGGTACAACAGTGAGTTGTGACTATAAGTTACTTTGACAAATTATAGCTACTTTAAAAAAAACTTAGCGGGAAATTTTTAGCCTATCACACTTGCCTGATAGCAGGCTGTTGTTTCACTATCTCCGTACCAGCCGGGCGCACAGGTACCAGCTGTACTTGGCGTTGTCACCTGAGGTTTAGTGTAACCAATTCTGGCTTTTTCGCAAACGTAATGACGCTGATAGGAGCAAAGGTCAATTTGCCAATAACCTAAAAATTTGAAAAAAGCAAAAATTTAAAAAACTACATAAGCTGCATCAAAATACTACATTAGTTAAAAAAGTATGTAATTTGACCCCTGTAATTTTTTTACAATTTTAAAAAAATCCCAGAATTCCAGTTAATGAAGTGTTTCATTGTTTTTGTTAGTGAAACAAATTGTTTGAATTCCATTTCTTTCTGCTCTGAGTGTAAGTATGTAAAATTTCAAAATTATGGTTTTGAACCAGAAAAAATATTTACAAAATTAGGGTTTGAAAATATAGTTGACCAAAAATACCATATAGTTGATAAAGCCTTAAAAGACAAACGAGCATATAAGCGCAACATTTAAATCAACTTAGGTTTCATAGCAATTTTAAGCCTATCAAAGTTTCTTTGGATTATACAAGGCCTAATACAGCCATAAAATACTCGGGCCAGTTTCATAAAAGTAGCTCGCTTATTTTTTTGCTACTTAAAAATTGCACAATATAAATTTTATTGATTTAAAAAAATGGTCATAAGTAGTCCCTTTTTAAGCAGTAGGCACAGGCCAAAAGATTTGTAGGCCTTACTTTCCGGCCCTGGGGTTATATTGCTAAAAAAAGGAAACAGCTTAGATTAAGCATGCTAACTATAGCAGCATTTCACAAAGTTATTCAAGGCAATAAATCTCCAACTATAATCTTGAATAAATTGAATACCGGTTTGGTCGTTCATAAAAGCACAACCGGATTCCCTTCCGGTTCCGCAGTTAATCCAACGTCCGCTGTAGACGGGATCGATACTGCACCAAGGCTGGTCTTTTCGAAGCCCGGGATGGTCAAACGTGGTACATTCATCAAAAGTTTGACCTTTGTACTCAAACGGAAAAGCGCACGAAAATCTTATTTCTTCAAAAAAAAGTAAAATAAATTAAGTTAGTCTCTCAAAACATTTAAAGTCTTTTGTAGTGCAAAAATTGGACAAAAATAGCATTCAACTATTTGCCGACTAAAACACTAAACTTCCGAAAAGAGCGATACTCGTTACAATTGTTCGTTTCGTTTTATTCAAAATTCCTTTGACTTGTACGTACCTGGTTCATTTTGCTCCCAGTGTGTATACGTCACAGGCTCCCCGTTTTCCCATTCATAAACCAGCGCCCCTCCCTCCACAGTGCTTGCTGACATACCCACGTAATTGGTGTAACCAAGACCGGGTGGAATATCGGTTAAAACCTGTATCAATTATATTGTAAAAAGTTACATTAATTTTAATCGTTAGTCTTTATTTACTCTTTCTCTTTTTAATTTGTTTTGGGCTTTTACAAACATTTATATAATATAAGTACAATTTCGCTTTATTCCTATAGCGACATTACGTACTATACTTTTCCAATTAACTTTCCTACTGCCTTAAATGTTTTTATGTCTGTTTATTTGCATCTAATATTAATTTTAGTTGTTCTTTTTTTCTTTTCTTTTTATTAAAATAATTTTTTCAATCACAGCAAATTTTTTGTTTCTCTTTTCTATTTCTTTTCGCTTTTAAAAATATTGTCTATTTTACACTTTTTTCCGCCAATATTACAGCATCTCCATATAATTAAGACAGAATATAGCTGCTTTATTCTGTTTTTGCTTTTGAGATCTTTTTATAAGTCCAGATTTATTTAGCTTCTTGCGGTTTTTGTTTTAAAAAAAGTCACCATTTCAGGAGAGCAGCTTTACCTATAAAAGCAATTGTCGTAAAATATCTTTTCCAAACGAACTATAGAAATCGCGTAATAGATTGATCATTGAACGTGTGTCCTTTCTGCTTGCAGGTCAGATAGTAAGCTTTCTAAGCTATTTTTCTGTCTCTAAGATGTTGCAATAATGTTCTTTTAGTAAAAAATTATATATTGCATGTAAAAAAATTCTATTATTTTTTTGCATACTATTTATTTTGTTTTGTTTGTTTATACTATGACATGTTTCTTTCTATTGTTTGCTCAGCAAAGCTAAATAAATGATACTGACCTTCTCAATAAATAATTTCACTGTATTTTAATAGCGAATGTCTTTGACAAATAATTAAAAATAGAAAAAATAAAATAAAAAATTGCTTTTATAAAAAGCCATTTTTCAACTTACAAGGCAATAAAAAAGCGACAAAAAATTGGCAATACCATAACTTGTAAAAAATACTTAGTGGTAAGCCTAAAATTTCATGCCTAAAATTTCATTACTGCCCAAACTAGTCAAGCAGGGTATTATATAAAATCTGGATAGAACGGAAAAAGCAGATAATAAAAAATTATAGCAAGAAGATGATCACTGTTCTACAAAAGTAAAAATTTTACGAAAATATTTAAATTGTAAAAATTAACTAATTTTTACAGGAGTGGAAAAATCTAATTTCTTACCAGGGAGTGGACAAACGCCTGCTCATATTCGTCGTTAATGGTCACTTGGGTCGCCCCCTTTTCCGCACACAAGATGTTCCCAAAGTCATATATCTCAAGGGTGTCACTGACTTGATAGCAGGATGATCCTACAAAAGTCAAGAATGTGAAACATACTTTTTAATTCAAGTCTGTAAAATTTGTTAATTCAAATAGATTACAGGCGTTACACATTTTTGTGTTCGTCTTGACCAAAAAAAGCAACTCACTTATAAAGCAATTTTATAACAAAATCAAGTTTATATACAATCAAATCTTACAAAGTTACCTGTTTTATCAAAAATTATCTCCTCAGAAAAATTTAAATTGGTTGAGTTTTGGTTTCAAAACAACCTTTTTATTTTATATTGGGTAAATACAAATCTTGTAATATAAATTTTTACACCGTAAATACAATATAAAGAAAAAAATAAATTTAAAATAAAAAATAAATTTTCAAACACCTTACAAGAATAAATAAACTAAAATCAACCTTTAAATGAAGCGAATAAAAATATTCTAAAGACCCCAAGCATGCCCGATATATAAAAATCAAAAATTTTCCAAATAGAAATTTTACCAAACGCTCTCCATCCCTGTTCGCATCCCTCATCAATTGGGTCTTGACTTGTCAAAGGGGGGAGGAGCTCTTTTTCCTTTTTGCAAATGTAAGCCAACGTTTCATCGCAGTCCTTGTCGTTCCAGTAAGATTCGAACCGGTAAATATTGACGCAGCGATGTCTCTATTTGAAAGTATTTCAACGTTTGCTTGTTGTGTTTGTAAAAAGCTTAAACTGTACAGTTTAATCTTAAATCTTCGCAGTTTAGATAACGGCCTCAAAACAGATATAAACAAAAACCAACTGTACTTTATTCATTTCGTTGTTTTTATGTTATGACGTATTTAAACGTTTAAAATGAAACAAACTGAAAAAAGGTTTTGACAATTAAAATCTCACTCCTGATTTAGGCTCGTCCCAAAACCACTTTGTAATCAAAACAGGGCTTCCGTCTGACCATGTATAGTAGTTTTCAAGTTCCAGATCGTTCAAACCAATCCAAACGTCGCCTCCGACGCCTAAAACAATAGTAAAGAACAAAGAAATTTTTAAAGATATGTTGAACATTTTTGTTTTCAACTTCTAAGAAAGTGCAAATCCAATAGCGAACTTACTTGCTTGATAAATAATTCCTTCGACAAAACTGTTTTCTCCGTTAGACAAAATAGAGGCCAAATCTCCTCCCATGCTTATGCAATGAGACCTGGCGTTTTGCCAAGTTCGCAAATCTTTCTTCAAAGACACATAATAGCAGTGGTTTTGCCAGGCAAGCCAACCATCTTGGCATCTTAAAGCTGATACAAAATCAAATATTTTATCACAAGATGGCAATAAAGTTAATGGGCTACTTACTGTTTCCTTGAAATACAAACGATCCGTCAGCATGTTCATAACTGAAACAAACAGTTTATAAAAATTGAATTTGTTTCGATATTTTTATTTTTAGACTTTACTTTTCTACAGCTTTACCCCTTAAAGTCTTTAAAAAATGTTTTAGTAACAAAATCTCGCATGTATCAACAGTTAGATATTTAAACTTACTTCTTTGATTCGATTTTATTCCTATAACTCCCTTCATACGAGGCTAATCCCTCTCGAATTTGAACATTGATTGTTCCTCCTTGGTTGTTCAACAGCGCACCCGCGTGGATAGCAGCCGGGCAAATCGCAGAGTCCTTTCAAGAATTCAAAAAATTGAAGATTTATGGCTATTTTTAGATGAATAAATTTAAAAATAAATTCCGTTCCTTACCGCAGTATAAATGTCGGTCCCGTAAACGGTACCAGCTGATAGATCCTCAACGCATCCTGTAGGACAGGAAACAGAAAAAGTAGAACTTTCGTCACTCCAGGCTTTCGAAGTGTCTGTTTAATAAAATGCCAAATAATCCATGCTTCACAAATACTATAAAACAAGAAAAAAAAAGAAAAAAAAAAACGAATAAAAATTAATAATTCTATTTTTGCTAAAATTTAACAAACCTTTTGTTGCTAACAGCATTTATTTGATTCTTAACACTATAAATATATAAAGTAAAAATAATTGACACGAAAAACCCAATTCTGCTCTTAAAACTACATTATCGCTGTCACTAGTTGTAACGATTTTGTAAAACAAATATCTTTAAAGCCGCAGTTATATTAAGGTTCAAAATTTATTACAGCTTAGAAAACATAGTAGACTTTATAAGCTTTCAAAGTCAATACTACAGTTAATCAAATCACGACCCTAAAATATACTTTTCATAAAATTAAAACTTTACCCCATACCAAATTCTTTGCTAAACAACTGAATGGAACAGTATTATTTAGGAAGATCAATTATTCACCTGCACAGGTCGCTCTACTGTCTGCATAACAGCCGAGAAGCTCAAATTGCATGAATATTTCACCCATCCAGGTTTTCGGTTCAATCCTCACAAACATGGTGGTTATCGATTCCCGCAGTATGTCCGTGAATTCAGTCACGGTTGAATCAACACCAGTAAACAACTGAAAAAAACATGCTGTAAATGTGAAATAGTTCCAAAAAACATCAAGCAAAAACAGCAGAATTAATAGAAGCGTTACCTGGTGAACTTGAGAGCAAAATATCGATTATAAGTTTTTTTAAGTCTATTTTAATCTTCACTAACAGCTTGTTTTAAGAAAACGAATCGCAATTAACACTAGCTAGACGTTTCTTATACTCAACAATTGACTAAAGTTTCATTTATTTTTCAAAGCAGGATAATCACTTCAGTGCAATTCGGATGGATAAATGAGATTTACGATTCCATTAAAACTTTTGACAATTAGAGCATGAGGTAATAGATTCGCTTATTTATTTTTAAAAGTTTAGAAACAAACAATTTTCTTTGAAAAACACAATCCGAAAAATGAGTTGGTTTGACAAGGGACCCACTTACGTAGGGACTTCCGCTGGGGTCTGTGTATTTGATGTAATTCGTGCCATCATCACTAAAAGACAAATAGTAGGAAGTGACGTAAGATGGTGACGAAGCTGGTTTGTAGATGGTGACCCCTGTAACCTGCATGGACAAAGAATTGATGGTAAACATCTGCAATCTTCACACAAGAATATATAGATCTTTAATCTTTTTGCAGTGTGAGAAGCATATACGCTTCTCAATCAACTTGATTTGAATGAGTAAGAAGCATGTGTGCCTCTCAGGAGCAACATATGGCAGAGTAAATCGAAAATTTAAACGCTTAGATATCTAAGGCTTAGTTGTCTCACGCGCTTTAATAAGACCTAAAGATTACACATTTAAAATTATTTGGATTTTTCAGTGTTTTAAGCCTTTAACTTCAGTATTTTGTTACCATAAAATTCTAATTTACACATACAAAACAAAAAATCAAATTTTTTTTCTCACTGCGAAAGGGTTGAAGAACTACACTCACAAAAATGACATAGAATTAAATTGTATCATAAATTCAAAATAAAAAGTTTAAAAAAAGACCAGTAATCTAAAAGACAAACTTTAAAGTAATTGTTGAACTGGATTTGGACATAGCGAGTTCCACTTGTGCTAGGGTCAGGTGACCATCCCTTGGGAGCGTAGCCTAGAAAAGCGTTTAAATAAATTCAAAAAGTTGAGTGTTGTTTAGGCTGAACTTAAAGTGTTTTTTTTTTAAGTATTTAATAAATAATGTTTCTTTTTTGAGGCCACTTGGAAGAAAATTTTTTTAATTTGTTCATCCTAATACTCTCTGAAAAATTTGTTTACAACTTTAAATCCCTCGATCTGCTGCAAACGGAGCAAAAACGCTCTTTGTTACGACTGTAGTTTAGTTTACGTCATTGCTTTGAAGTATATTTTTAAGTAAAAAAACTCAATTGGTGCTTGCAAAATGCGTTAGAATTGAGGTCCGTAAATAGCGGGGAAAATCAGGTCGTGAAATCAATACATCAAAACACACAAGAATCTAAAAGTTGCGCAACTTTTCAATGAAAAAATTTTTCGTCGTACGTTACTTGCTGATACTTGTTTTTTCCTACGAAACTGAGTAAAGATATCTTTTTCTTTGTTTTAATTTAAAGGCAAAATATATCAAATTTCCGTCAAAATAACTCTAAAAGTGCCCATTTGGGTTGCGCCGAAAACTGTTTATAGCTCCATGGGTTAAAAACTTTACTGACTATAAAGAAAAACTTGTGGTTTGGAATAAAGAAATTAAATTATGTTGCAAAAAAAAGTTCTTCTACGATAGTTTTCATAATTTTTAATCTCAGTAGTAACTATAACAACTGTAAAAATATCTTCCACAATAACTTACTTGGGCAAACCGGAATATCACAATCTTCCCAATTCACGTTTTCATCAGTCGTGAAACACCATGGGTGGGGATGATTCGCGTCATTGGGGTCTGGATTTCGGCAGTAGTTTTGCCTTAAATCCGCATTAGGATAATTTTCAGGTTTGCTATTAAAAAAATTTTTTTGTTTGATCATACTGTTAAAAAGCAGTGCATTTTGTTCTTTGAGTTATCATGCTTATTGTTGGCAGTGTGGTTGAGTGGTTAAATGCGCTGTGATTGTGACCGATATGGTCTCGATTCAAAACCGAAACCTACTACTTCTGTTGTGTCCTTGGGAAAGTCGCTTTACGGCACTTTTCCCTGGTTGGCGGTTTTGTCAACCAGTCCTAAAGTTCAGTCATATTTCTATGAAAAGTAAAAAAACAAAAACCAAACCAAAAAAATATTGACCGGAAGGTTATATCTTGGCATCTTTGGAAGCAGGTCGGGGTAATTGCTTGCCCTGTGAATAGCACTTCTATCGCTTTCCTGGGAGTCTGGAGGTGAAATACAAAGATGAAATGAAATGAGAGAATCATGTCTATCATTATTCTTTTTAAAAAATCTTACTAAGAACAAAGAATTTAGAATAAAGCTTTGAATAAAAGGTTGCTTTTGGTATCAAAAAATTGAAAAGAAAGCAGTCATATTGAATTTAGCATCTTTTCAATTTTATTTAATTTATTTATATTATTAAGCACCAATCAAACAAGAAAAAACAAAACTATGCAAGCGTTTTCAGCCAGCTTTAGCCCTAATCAGGCTTCAACGAAAGAAGGTTTGAATTCAAACTAAAGTTAAAAGGTTTATTTTATAAAAACCTGATATAGACTTAAGCAGGCCAAAAACCTCTGTTACTATGTTTTCTCTTGTTGGGTTATTGTGATGGGACTGGCAACACTCTACTGTCAACTAGACAGTCGTGACTGTTCCAGCGATGCTCCCCTAATTGCGTGGTGTCGTTTATAACATCCGATTTGTGATTACGAGCATCTGATGGTGATTTGTAAAGTGTCAGATTTGGCTAGCTGGAGCATCAAATCTACATTTTCCGCGCAAAAGTTTGATGTGATCATTACTATTGGCGAGGTGAAAAAAAAACAAACTTACTAATCATTCTGTGAGGCCCAAGCTTTACAAGTTTTTCCACTCTTACTTTTTGATATCCACCCTCGATAACTGCCCCCTTTATCTGAAGGCGATTGCAAACACTCACCTGAAAAATATAAAAAGTTAGTATAAGTGTAAATAGATCGTAGAGCTCAACACTTTAAAAGTACCAATGAGAAGATAACGAAAATATGTCATTAGTGAAACTGTTAGAGCTTAACACATGTTTTGAAAGTTCACTTCAGTTTAGTTCAGTTTTCTTTTATTTCTGCTCCGCCACATGAACAAAATAACAAAATGTTGAGAAGTTTGTGTGTTGTTAAAGACAGGATTAGAAAAAGGAAAAAGCAACAAAACGAGTTGACGTTGTGACTTGCTAATTAGCGATGAAAAGTGTGACTTGTATCATATAGAAGCAAGTCTTTTTAAAAGTGGGTGAAAAAGATTTACTTTTATCAACGCAATTAAAATTTCAAATCAATATAAGCGTCAACTTTTCGACTAAATTTATTTGCTGGCATATCCGAAGCAAATCCTGCGGCCAGTTAGAGCTTTTCAGATAGATAGATTATCTTAATACAAACTGTATTGCAGTAAAACGTAGGGCTTCTAGGTCTTTTGAAAGTCAAGTAGACTTATTGTTCTACGTCAAAATACCATTATCAATGGGAGCTCGCGCTTGGGTCGGCTCTCTTCCACTTTGCGAAGATGAAGCCGTGATTTGATCATCCGATATCAATCCAGAGCTCATGCCGAGTTTGTGCAAGCAAGCTGAAATGTAATAAAGCATTAAAGTAACCTTTGTTTTTGCCAATAATGAAAGTTTTTTTTTTCGGATTGTAATACTGATTCATGACACGGCGCTTCACTCACATGATCGGCAACCGATATATTCGAGACGCATGCACGGTGCGCTGAACCACGTGACCGGATGGCACCTCATCAATCTGGCCATCACTGGCCGAGGAAACAGATTGGTGACTTGAGTGTTTTGGTCAGAGTTGCCATCAAAAATCTTTAAAAAAATTCCAGGCTTAATTAAAGTTTTGTTAGCCTAGATAACTAGCCTATGTTAAGATATGATAATATTAGGTTCTCTTAGATGAAATGTTGCATTTTGAAAATTTTGATTATTTACTTTACATGAGCTTCATTATTTGCAAGCATATAGTTAAACTTTATCATTTATATTCCAGAGCATATTAATTACCCATTAGTATACCCATTTCTAAACTTATAGCTATGTTGACAGCCGAACAATATAGAGTTATTTTATATAGAGTTATTATTCAAATGCGACATTTCATGTGAGACAACCTAAATAATCGGCTAACCAGTGATTTTCAATCGGTGAAAAACTCCTCCCCCGAGAATTTCATGAGTTCAGGGTAGGAATTCATAATTAAAAGAACTTATTTTGCAGCAGGCTTTTTGAAATGGGGTCCTTGATTTGATCTTGAAATAATTTTTTTTCCAGTGAAGGCATCAAGTAAAGACAAAAAAGTCTTTCCTTAACGTTTGATGGAAAATTTGCTCTTAAACTTCAGTCGATTACCTTTTTCTTTTTTTTTTGTTATTCATTTGACGTAAAGAAAAAATGTTTAATTCAACGTAGATAGTTCCACTCAACACTTGATATTTAATTTATTAAAGAAAGAAATGAAAAATTTCAAAATGAATTAAGGGGGAAATGAAAAAGTGTTAAAATAAACGAAAAGAGGAATGAAAAATTTTAAAATAACCAAAGGTAGAAATACATTAGAAAAAGTTGGAAACCATTGGATTAAACCTTATTATCTTTTTAATTTGATACAGAATCAAATTTAACTTCGGGTCTTTTGAATTAAATTAAACTTTTTCTCTATTCATGCTTTAGTATTAAATACATGGCATCAGAACAAAAAATATAAGAAAAATGTTTCAACAAAAAGTTTAAATTTTTTTGTTCATAACAGACGAGTTACTTACACGCCAAACTGCGATTTACACAAAAAACTAAGCAACGGAAAGATTTAAACATAGTCTAAAAAGTTGCACTGCATCTCACAATTGGCTGTCCATTAGTGTCTGAAATGTATTCCCATTTTTCGCCACTTGAAGATTGGCTGTAAGAAACTTTATATGACGTCACCCACTGCCTCTCGAGCCCTTGCAGAGGAGAATTTCTTCCCTAGATAGTTTTCAAAAATTAGTTAATATTATAACACTTTCAAGAAAAGCAAATGCATTTTACAATATTATTTTAAACCATAAGTATTTAATTAGTTATTCAATACAACCACAAGAATACTTAATAAAATCAAGGCCTTGACCTGCCTTGCTTGGTCCACGATGCGGCGCCATGGAGTGAATTTAGAGACGCACAAACTTTTACTAATTTTTACCTGAGTTATAATTCCCTTGATTTCTGAAGAGTGCATGAAGTCAACTTGTAGCCACGGTTCTGCCTCGCCCAAGTTGGGTGACCACGCGCCATGCCCGTTTCCAATGTAGATTTCATTTTCCACTGAATATGGTTTTTAGTATTTAAAAGCTAATTTGAGAAATTTATGCCGTCAAAAGAAAATGAACGATATCATTCTGTCACTTTGTTTTAATTTTTTGTTTTCATCAACTTTAAAATACTTAAAAAATCATGCTGTTTTAACGTATATTTTCTCAAAAGTAATATTATATATCGCGATCATGCGGTTTGGTTTCAGGTCGGAAAAACCGCTAGACGGTTTGCTTCAAGTTAAAAGTTCAAAAATTTTTACTTTGCGTCGTTAAAAACATGAACCCGTGAGGAACAAAAAGTTTGGTGGAAATTAAATAATGAAGAAATACAGAAATCTATATACATGAAATTTTATTATTATTAAACGTTTAGATTTCATTAACATCGGCCATCATATTTTCTGTTACATTTTGATGACAGTCTGTGCTCTTGTTTACGTCATCTTCACCATACAATGAACAATTAAATGAGCTTACTATCGATAATGATTACATCTGTTGGTGTGTTTAAGCGCCCTCTATCGGCGGTGAACCACTGGTCTCTTTCCGAAGAAGCTGACAGAGCCGAGTCAGGAAGACTGCCCCCGTATTCTGCCCCAATATTCCTGCAACAAAAGTATAAATTAAACATCAATTTTCATCGCTAAGCACAGCTGTAATCAAGAAAGCCAACTTTTTAAGTTCGATTACACTTCACGCGAACTAGAGCTGAAGCCCGGTTGCCCAAGCGTTTTTTCAGAGAGTTTTTAAGTCAAAAATTGGTCTTTTCAAATTTTTCTTTTGAAAAACCAATATTTTGCTTGTTTTGCTTTTTTTTGTGGTGTTGCAATTAATTTTGGTATTTGGTTTTTATGTGGTTTTGAGAAAAGTCTTTCTATTTAAACTTTTGTAAGTAATATCGTTGCAATAAAAACGTGAATTTACCTGGAAATGAGTCACCCTATGTGCGTTTGTATGACACCTATTCGTTTCAAATTTTTTATTGTGATGCATGAATTAAAAATTTTAATAAGAAAATCCAAATTTCATTGGTGCACGCCTTGTGTTTTTGTACTAGATTATGTGTTTTTGCTTTTGGTCTTATGATTTTGTGTTTTTTTCTCCATTCTTGGTTGAAACTCATGATTTTTTATCAAAGCGATGTTTTGTCGATAATTCAGGTAAAATTCTTCAAGTTATTGAAGTCTAAATAAGTCTTCAAATTGGTATAAATTGGAAAAAAACTTAAATTTTGTTAAGCTTGTGCTTTTTAAAAAAAATTTGTGCTTTTTTAAAATTTACGCCAAATTTATTTTTAAATAATTCTTACTTAAAACAGCAAGCCGAGTTACTGTCGCAATTCCCATCAGACGGATCGCCAGCAACATTGCCAACATTTCCTTTCTTTTCGCATATTGAAGCGTAAGTAATGAAGCAGTCAATATCATACCATAAACCATACACGTCTATATTCAAACAATCTTCTGTGTCTTCATTGTTTGGTTCACCTTTCAAAGAGACAAAACGAAAAAATTTTTTCAAAAAGATAAATCCCTTCAAGAAACAGACGACAAAGTATTTGTGTTACGAAAAGCGATATTGCACAAAATATTTGTCCGCTCTATACGGTCTAAATTCTTCATGCTTTTTCTCACACCATATTATTTTTGTTAGTCTGTACTTGAGGAGGTTTATTGTTCCATGCCTTCTTGCACTTAAAAATATTCCTGTGACTACGCCTTCATTGTGATTGGTGTAAATCCATAAACTCTCTAAGATAGAGTTTCGGCAAAAAAGGCTGCTTTTTAGTAAAATTAATAATATTCAAGGTTTTAGGAAAAACTAACCAAAGTTAAAGTTGATACAGTAGACCTCGGTTAATCCGGATTCGATTTGACAGAAAAATTTATTCAAATTAGGCTAAGATTCGGATAATCCGAAGCTTTTTATTGAGAATTACAGTGCATAGGAAATCATTTGTACTTTTAGTTTTATTGGAGTAAAGTGAAATTCTGCATTAACCGAATCCGGATTAATCGAGGTCTATTATATACCTAAATTTCAAAAACTTAATAAGGATTTTAATAATAAAATTTTTTTTACTTTTTAATTGATTTTAAGTGTTTCAATTGAATAAAATGAAAATTGCTAAATCCGGTGGTAGTGCTATTTACTATTGCTCTTTGGTACTGCATAAATGTATTAAAGTTTTCGATTAAAAAAAAGGGATAACACTTTTTGCTGAAAATTTTTTTGTAACTAATTTTCCTGTAGTTAACCCCAATTATGTCGAAAGCAGGAAGTATTTTTTACGTACCACTAGCCCAATTTAGATAATTAAAAGCACTTCCGTCTGTCCACTCCCAGCCATTTTCCAGCAGTTCTATATTTTGATTGTTAAAGTCGTTGGCTCCGAGCCAGAAGTTTAGATGGGAAGGATTGTTTCGTATCAATGCTAAAAACAATTTACTAGAACCGGTTATTTAGATGTTTTTATGCTTAAAACTGACTTTTTATATGTTCGTTTTCTTTTGGCGAATTGATGGCAGCTAAATGTCCTCCAGCTAGCTCGCACTCGTGTTCTGCATCTGGCCAAATTCGACGATTGAGGTTAACCTAAATAACATTAAAAATCCGGTTTATGTTTTTTTTTCTTGTGTGATCCGCCAACTCCTACCTTATAACAACGATCACTTGACGGATCCGATATCCAGCCGTTTCCGCCGCATTTTTCATAGTCTGGAACTGAAAAACAGATGTAAGTTAGTCCCTTTAAAGCAGGGGTCGGAAACCTATGGCTCGCGAGCCAGATGTGGCTCTTTTGATAACAACATCTGGCTCTTTTGTTGCCAAGCATAAATTACCGCACATAAAAGAAAAAGATCTGTGCACACAAGATTTCAAAAGTGAAGACCCTTTCTTAAGAGATCACTACGAATTTAAGACGAAAATCCAGAAATCAGAGTTAGATTAAATGTGAAGTCCTTTTTTTTTTAACACCACTACGTTTTTGAGACGAAAATCGAGTTCTCAGAGTCAGATTAAAGGTGAAGACCTTTTTTTTTAAAGATCGCTACGTTTTTGAGCCGAAAATCAAGAAATCAAAATAAGTTTTCTCACGAACAAATTTCTGCCCACACACATACAGCTAAAAATTAGAAAAACATTGTTGGCTCTCATGGAAATACATTTAAAAATATGTAACCTTTATGGCTCTCTTACCCTAAAAGGTTCCCGATTAATGCTTTAAAGTGTGGAAAAGCAAATACGCATATTTCTACTAACTTACTTTTTGTAACTCATTCTATGCATTTAGCAAAAAGTTCAAATACGAGTATAAAAAATCAAAGTTTCTTTCAGTATTTCAAAAAGTTAATTTTTACTTTATGATCTCATAGAAATCTTACTGTATGTCGGAGGGGCGATCGTTGACGGGTCTGTTGGAACTGTAAAAAAAAAATAGCTCAAAAAAAGTTTGATTAAATTCTTTTCTTGGTTCTAACTCTTGTAATGAGACAGAGTTAGAATTAGGTCTTTAAAAAGCTGTTTGTTGGCACAAAACTTTAAAATAGCTCTTAAAAAGCAAATGTTTCATTTAAAGCTCTTTTGTTAATTGAGCAGCCGTAAAAAAAGCTGGTTTGAAAAACTATAATTAGTTGTAATTAGATGTAAAAATTTTATTAAGTATATCCGTCGGTTCCAATAATATTCTCGGTTTTATTGTGTGATTTTAATTATAAAATCTCTTGTTTTAGGTAATTGTTCTGTTCTGTAATACCAAATTTTCGTTTATTCTTTATGATTTTAACTAAAAAATTATTCTAAAAACTCAAGCAATTAAGCTCAAAATTTTCGGGCTTGGATCGGTAGTTTTTACAAAAAAAAAGATAATATGTAGCAGAAAAACATAAACTTACTTTCATCTTTTTTGCAAATAAAGTAATGCAAATTTGAGCATGACTCATCACTCCATTCTCCTGTTTCAATGAAAGTGACGCAGTTACCGTCACCAGAAGGTTCATTCAGTAACCAGTTCTCAAAATCAACTGGTTGGTTATCAATCCACTCGAAAGAGTCTCCAGTCTTTTTCAAACCAATCCAACTCTTTCCCGCGTGACCTTAAACAAAGCAATCTCCGTCATTTTTAGAGTTCAATCCTTTTTTTTATCGTCGGTATATAAGCAAGTAGCGCCAAAACAAATTTGGGAGCTGATTGATCATTGTGACAGGGAGGTAATCGAAATATATATTTCTAGTTTTGACACTTATTTTTGAACGAGACCAGCAGTTTACTTGATAAATAAAATGGCTGCTTTCAAAAAGCTACTGTATTTGTGTTCGGAAACAATGACCTTTCCAGCACAATTGACAAAAATATACATTTTCCACAAAGTTTGCGTTACAGTTGCCTCGAATAACTTTAAACTCTTCTCAAGTAAATTTTAAAATTTCTGTTCATTCACTTGCTTTTGAAAGTTATAAAAAAAATTGTAAAACCTTGAAAAAAGATTAGAGCAAGGTAATTGTTTTAATGATTCAAAAAATATCTATTTCAAACCAAAAAAATATAAATCGTTCGATTAATGATTTTACTTTTAGAAACAAAAATCAAGTACTGTTCAATTAAAAAAACTGTCACAATTCTAAAAAAGACTAGTTGAACTGGGTGACCCACATAGCCGTACCTGCCGGGGGGCAGGGAGTGGGAAATTGCACCCCAAGTTTCAAAATTTGAAATTTTTCGGGCAGCGATATGAAAAATTTGGGAAAAGTCAGGAGTTTTAGGGCAGTGGCAATGATCAAGTGCAAAAATTAGTTACCAAATTTAGGTGAATAGGTGAAGACCTTTTTTTTTAAGAAAACCCCTTGATTTTGGGACGAAAATTGAAAAATATGAGGTTGAATTCAAATGAAGACTTTTCTTAGAGATCACCATTGACAATTTTTAGAGGCCTTAGAGGCCCGTTTCCACTACGAGCGTGGAAAAAAGCATTCTTTGTCTCTTTTATTGATCTTCGATTGAAGCGAGCGGTTAAAATTGAAGCAAGCGCAAAAAAAAAGCAATAAAACAAACAAAGTATGCTTTTTTCCACGCTCGTAGTGGAAACGGGCCTTAAAACAGTAAAGGATCTTCGATTGAAGCGAGCGGTTAAGGCCCGTTTCCACTACGAGCGTGGAAAAGAGCATTCTTTGTCTCTTTTATTGATCTTCGATTGAAGCGAGCGGTTAAAATTTAAGCGAGCGCAAAAAAAGTCAATAAAACAAACAAAGTATGCTTTTTTTCACGCTTGTAGTGGAAACGGGCCTTTAAAATTGAAGCGAGCGCAAAAAAATCAAAAAACAGACAAAGAATGCTCTTTTTCACGCTCGTAGTGGAAACGGGCCTTAAAGCGACAATTTATAATTGCTTTCAAGAGCAAACTGCAGACAAAATAATTAAAATAGGCAATGGCGTACCAATTACCCAGTGATTACGTGACAATCGCAAAGATAAACGTCATAATTAAAAGCTTAAAAATTACTGAAAAAGACTGAAAATCAATCGTAGGTTTATAAAGTTAAAGATTAGGAATAAGAATGAAGTGTGACAAAAACCCTTTTTTTTAATAAGAAAAGCTACGTCCAAAACATTTTTGCCTATTCTGCATCACATGCGATGTTCTACTGTATTGTTGTATTTACATTATTTATTTAGGGTAAAAAAAAACACAATTATTCAGTGGTTTTCTGAGCAGAAACCTTACCCGATAAAAACGATTCTTCATCTGAATTGAGAACACTTGTTAAATGAGAACTCATACTCTTGCAAAAAGTTTCAGCATTTTCTTGTGTCATCTCTTCCATTCTAAACAAGTAGCAGCTGTCTTTAAAGTGTCTCCATCCGTCTTCGCATTTCCCATCGACTGCAAAAGCAAATTCAAATATTTTTTAAACTTTTAGTCTTCCCAACGCGTGAGACAAGAAAAACAATTTCTTTTTGGGGGCTCGAAAACTTTATGTTGATATAACAAAAATAAGAAAAGGAAATAAAATACAAAGTTTAGCGGTAGTTATGTGTAGGCTGGTGATTAGTACTCTTTCCGCTGTCGGTCAACCTCTCATGAGTATGAAACAGCAGTTTCAGCTTTTTTGGTTCAATTGCACGCTTTTTACAGGCTTATGGTTGCGGTCGCTTTAGTAAAGTCGTTTTAAAAAACTAAAGCCCAAAATCTTTTGGGTCTTTTCAAGAAATCATCATAAGCGATTTTTTTTGGTAAAACTAACCTGGAATCCCCCTTTTAGCACCAAGGTGAAATAAAAAAAGAAACCAAAAGAAAAAGGATCTCCCAAAAAGGAATTGAAACCGCAGGAGCATCTGGGTTAGTTTCACGAACAAAAATTGCGTACGGTGACTTCTTGAAAAGACACAATTTTTTGCTGTAGCACAATGACTACCGAGCAATGAGTCAACTTGAAGTTTTTTGTTCGACTTGAAAAAAATTCAGCAAAATCACTCAGATTACAGCAGGATGTGTATTGGAATAACACAATGACAAGAGCTCTGCTTATTGAGTGGCACAGGAGGTTTAAAGAGCGAAGGGAGGAGTGCAAAGCAATGATGAGCCAGGACAGAAAAAACTTTCACAAGCAGCGCTTCGGAAAACGTCGAGTTTATCTGGCAGAAAGTTCTTTGTGATCATCATTTAACTGTTAAAATAATCTCAAATGAATAATTATTTGTAAAAGGTCAGGTGATAAAAAAGATGTTTAAAAACTGTTTTGAGGTTGCGAATGAGAAGCAGAAAGAGCAGTGTGTGTAGGTGTGTCACGACATTTTGAAACAACTCGAAAACAAATTGAACTTGCCGCCGAGAACAATCTCAGGGATGAATCTTTGAGCATGATCGTGAAACAAAGCGCCAGAGTTTTTGGTCAAAGAGTCCGAGCTCAAGAGGCCAAAAAAGCAAGGATAGTCAAGTCCAATATCAAGTTGATATTTATTGTTTTTTTTTTGTGAAGCACGGAGAATCCTTACCGTAGAACCAGACCATCTACCAGCACATATCAAAAACATCTTGTGATGTTTTATACGATACGAGAGATGAGGCGACAAATGCACAAAAAAATGATGGCTGCTTCACCGTGACAAAAATCTAAGCTCAAGAGAGTCATGAAAGAAAACTGTTTTTATGACGTAAAAGCTATTGAAATGGCCATGACAAAAAAGCTTTGCGCACCCCAGAAAAATGGGTGCTTACGTATTATCGGGAGGACCTTTAAAAAAACGACTCAAAAATTAAAGTAAATAGGGTTACTTATTATTAAAGTAAATTAGGGTTACTAACCCTAACCCTAACCCTAACCCTAACCCTAACCCTAACCCTAACCCTAACCCTTAATACGTACTGTGAAAAAAAGGAAAAAGTAAAAATCAAAGGTCCTCCCGATAATACGTAAGGACCGAAAAATGCCTCTAGGAATATGTGAAAGGCATGGAAGAGGAGGATAATAAAAAACTTCAGATCTCATGAAAAATACTTTGAAGAGGACATATTTTAGTTAACTTTTTGCAATAAATAAAAGATTTCGGTAAAGAGGTTGTTTTTTTCAACCAGACAACAATTGAAAAAAGCAGCCATAATAGATTCAGCATTTATTAAACAAACAATTTTTTAATGTTTGTTTAATAAATGCTAAATCCATTTTGGCTGCTTTTTTCAATTGTTGTCTGGTTGAAATAAAAGATTTATTTGCATAGTCTTGTTACTTTTCAAACCCACCTGTAAAATAGATGATAATATGAGTAGAATAAAAGCGTAAAATATTTTTAATGATGTAGCAACTAATTTCTTATTAGTTACAAGTTTTTGTAACAAGCTTTAAATCTGGTAAAACCTTTTGGTATCTTAATATTAATTTAGTTTAAAAACAAAAGACAATTTAGCAAATAAAGCCATAAAATAATGCAAAATACTATATAAAAAGCATTTAGCCTTAACACTTTTATTAAGCAAACCAATTAATCTTTTATCTGAAATTCAGAAAACCTCCTCATTTAGAAACAATAATAAAGAAAACTCATTTAATTATTTTTAACGTGAGAATCATAATTGCTAAAAAAGGCAAAAATTGATTTAGCTCTGATCATGTTTGTAAATAAATACCTGTTACTATTGGATTGGTAGCCAGAGATTTTCCTTCCGGAATTTCGCAAATGAACGCACGTTGTTCATAACAGGATACACTTTCCCAGTTATTATTTGATTGTCCTGTGTACAATGCCAAACAATCGTCTCTTCCTAAAACGTAAAAGTTTGAAAGAAAATCTATAAAAAATAACTTTTTAAATAATTTTTATTTTTAATTTGTTTAAACAAAAAAAATTTAAGTTTTCAAAAAAATATATATATAAATATAGAAGTTTTTCAAAATTTTATAATTTTCATATAAATTTTCATATAAATATATATATTACTAAATTTTCAATTATGAATACAATTTAAAAATATTTGGAAAACTGCAAAGTCTCAACAACATCACTAAAAATCTTAATTTTTTTCCCCACAATTTTGTTTCATAATTAATTTCTCAACAAAAAATTATAAAAATTTTAAACTTAAAAAAACAAAACACCCAGTTTAATTTTTTTATATATAAACCTTCGACATATTGAGGCATTTGAATGGCCCAAAAAGTTTCTTCTATCGAACTCTGGTCCCACCAAGTGAGCTGGTTGTCGTGGCCAATGTCAGACCCTCCGATATATACTGTAGTTAGTCCATAGATGGAATACATTTCAAGTGCACTTCCAAGGAACACGTTTTCGTCTTCACTGAATACAAACAAGATACTTGACACCAGTTTGGAATGGGAACAATCTGACCCCATTTATATTTTGCGCGTGTTTCTTGGTGTTTCTTTGTTTGATTATAACAGGTTAAAGTTTAGTTTAATTTAGATCAGTGGTGGGCAAACTACGGCCCGCGAGCCAAATCTGGCCCTTCAAGGGTTCAATGTGAACAGTGTAAAAAACGAATTGAAGACTTCTCTTTTTTTAGTTTTCACCTCCAAGAACGGTGTGAAAAATCAGAACGAAGACTTTTTTTGGTCTTTGAGTAAGTGCGAGGTGTGACTTCACGTTGTAAATATTACCGCGAATCTCGATAGAAATCCTTTTCTAAATTTGGCCTTCGACCTAAATAGTTTGCCCTTTCCTGGTTTAGATACTGGCAGAATTTTAATACACAAACAAATGGGCATACGTCAGATATTTTTGACCAGTTCTCTTGATTAAAAAAACTTAATTTTAATTTGTTTTACAAGCATTTTCCCAGTTATATTACAAAAAATTAGTTACAGCACGCAATGGTTTTTCGTGCACCACACCTCCAAAAAAATATCGTACCGGAATTCCGTAGGCTATTTTACTAAAACATTGCTCGTAGAAGTACGGCGCGCAATTTTTTCATACCGCCATACCGTACCTTTCCATACCAATTATCTCGCCGAAATTTTGTTTTTACGTAACAACAATTGTATGCAGAGATTAATCTCAGCAGAAGTAGAGGGGCATACAATTTTATTTGCTCTGCAGAAAACAGGGTAACTCAACCAACCAATAACTAGTTTATTTAATAAAAGACTTCATCTTAAAAAGATCCTTATTGAATTGATCAAGACAATAATGATATTGAAGTTATCAACTTATCATCAGCAAAAAACAAAAAGAGCTATGAACAAAAACATTGTAAAGAAATTTGTTTAATACTACAGCAAAAAAGGTTCAACTGTTGACACGCCGAAACATTTTTAACTCGATCTTGCTTTTTGAAGCTCAAGTGTCAATTTATTTAGATTATAATCTAAATCCAAATATTTCTTCTTAACGCAGGAAGGTGGAACTTTGCGTGACTTATGTTTTCAACAAAGTAAGTTTTCTGGAAACTTTAGATTAGGCCTCTGCAAAGAGTACGATACAGGACGGAACAAATAATACAGCACTTCCGTGCAGTATTGTACTCTTTCCAGAAAATAACATACGTAATTTTGTACTTTACTTTTTCTTCAAAATTTAACCGTACAGCAGCGTACTGTACCCAATCGCCTGAATTACATCATCAAATTTTAAAAAACACAAGAAAAATCTATGAAAAAACAAAAGAAAAATCTGCGCTTAAATAAAGAAATAAAGTTTTTGAAATGATTTGAGTCAGAAATACAAAAATTACTCAAAACTAACGGAGGGAAAAGTAATAAAACACTGAGCATTAGTTTAGGTCATGAATGTTTTAAAAAGTTACCAACTACAGACCTACTATTACTTTTCAGGTACCTCTGGATCTTTAAAAGTCCAGCACCAATCTCAGAGCAAATCCGTTTAGCATTCGTCCATGTATTCATTCGGTTTTCATTGATCACAATCTCGTAACATTTTCCAGCGTCGGCATTGTAGATCCAATTAGTTGGACAATCACCTGAGTATTGATGTTTGAATAAGAGCAAATAAAAATTTTTCTTTTTCAAGAATATAACGTTGTAATTAATTTTAAGCAATCATTTTGACAGGTCTATGAAACTTTTTTCCATAAAAACTTAGTTTCACTTTTTAGAATTCATAAATTTTGTAATCAAGATTTTAAAAATACAACAAAATTTATTAGAAAATTTTCGAGTCGCAAGTAATATGAATAATCAGCTATAACCTTTTAATCCTCTTTCACAAACAAACTGCTTCTCCTCTCCACATCTAGAGGCGAACCAAGCAAATTGCACGCCGGAGTCCAGTTCCACGCAAGTGCTTCCAAAGTAAGGGAGTCTGTTGAATTTTGAAAACCAGCATTGTTCATATTGTCAGCTTACTAGCAGGTAAACATCTTAGTGACTGAAAGTATCGTGTCGTTAATGACTGAAGCTATTTTGTCGGCAGCGTGGTCGAGTAGTTAAGAACGCCGTGGTCATGGATCGATATAACAGTAGTCGTGGTTCAAAACCAACTCGTTCCGTGTTCTTGGTGAAGACACTTTATAGTACTTTCCCCCTGCTTGGTGGTCTGAGCAAGCAGTCTTTAATTTCAATCATATCTCTATAAAACTAAAAAAATAAAAATAAATTTTTTAACCGGTCAGTAATATCTTGGCATCTCCGAAAATAGGTCGGGGTAATTGCTTGCCCTATGTATAGCGCCTCCACAGTTTTCCTCCGAATCAGAAGAAAAAATATAGAAATAAAATCAAAAAAATAAAATTTCAGTGATTTTGGCGACTTAACGTTTCTATTGTCGGCCATAATTTATTTACTAGTATTTAATTGCTTTTTCGTTCTTTTCTTTTCATACTTTTATTTTGGATTTTTTATAAAATTTAGCAATAAATCGATGAACTTCAGTAGTAAACAAATCATCAGTCACTGGGAGAATTTATGAAATGCTTTCAATTTCAAAGCTAGTTAATTACCATGGAACTACCCAAGAAAATTTTAGACAAACAGAAGCAATACAATGGTATCAATGGCTTTTAACAAAATTTACTATGACTTATTAGTGGTGTAGAAATTTCTTTAATTGCAGCCATTGCTGCCGTTGCAGTGACAATTGTTTTACCTTTTTGTTATCCCTAATAATTTCTAAGAGCTTGTAAACGTTTTTGTAGACGACCTGTGAACCATATTCCTCAGTTAATTTTAATTATTATTAATATTAGATACAGGAGTGGGCAGTAATATTAATAATTCAATAGGAGCTTTAACTGTAACTTTGTTACTTTTTGTAGCTAATTTCCGTTTTGACCCTGTCAAAAGTTACTTGTTACAGTTATTTTTTAATTTGTAAGATATCTTTTGTTAACAAAACCAATGCTGGCTGAATTAAAATAATGATTTTTTTTATCTTCAAGTGTATTTGAAAATCTAAGTCTAGTTATCAGGGAGATGCAATGAAAGTAAAGACTAAAAAAGAAAAAATACTCTCAACTAGGAATGGGTTTCTCAAAGGGGCAGCTTGACCCCTAAGGAGACCACAAGCAGAAGCTTTTTTTTAGTCTTCACTAGTCTTTTGGGGCAAAAATAAATGAATCAGGGATAGTTATAACGTTATGACCTCTTTTTATTTTTTACTGGTCTTTTGGGACAATATTCTAAGCAGGGCGCCACGAATATTGAGAGTTTCTGAAATGGGGCAACGAGCCATGAAAGTTTGAGAACCACTGAATTAGGATAATACTGTAACATACGCGTATAACTATAGTTGCTTTTTAGGTCGCGTAACTGTAACTTGTAACTAGATATTTTTATAAAGTGTGTAACTTGCCCACTCCTGGTTATGATATTAATGTTATTATCAATGTTCAAAAATAAGTTTGTTTACAATATTCATAAGTTCATTTTTTTTAAATTTAAAATACACTGATAGAAATTTTGCTATAGAAATCTTTTATTCTTCTTTTAATCCAAAAAATTACGTCTATTTATTTTTAGTTATTAAAGTGTAAAATCGGCCTACGGGGAACCCGGTTGGTTCTCAGCAAAGTTCTCGAAGGAATAACTTGTTCCGTCCACCCAATTCAGCGTCCCCGGAGTCGCCTGTTCAACAAAATAGGATCATGTCTTGCAAAAGTTGATTCCTCTTTTTTTTTATTCGATGCCTCCAAATTAATTTGATTTATAATAAAAAAAAATACTTTATCAACGTATTTAACAAAACTCCAGCTTAAACGTATTGCCTATTTTTTACTTCGATGAAATTAAAAAATTCGAAAAAAGTAAATCAATTGTTTAAACATTACTTCTATTACAAATTCACTTTAGTTTTATAAAATGTAAATTTTTTGGTGATTTTATTTCACGAAAATTTTATATTTAAAAAAAAGTTATTATAACTTTAATAAGTCAAGAAGAAATTTAAAAAATTGTTTTATAATATGTCGATATTTATAATATAAAAGATAGTGCAAGTCAAATTATAAACATTGTAAACTCGAAATATGTTTAGACAAGAAACAAAGTCTTACAGTGTCGGAAAGTCCCAACCAAAAATTCGTACTTTGTGAACCAATCAGCTTTGCAACATTGCTTTGTTCTGTCGATGTACTAATGGACACTAAATTAGCACCAAGAGCTCTACAAGAGTTAAATAAAATTCAGTTCAAGTTTCTCTAATTTTTTGTGATTGAAAATGAATTATAAAAACGAAAAAATGCCGCTTGATAAGTCAGCTAAAAAACATAAACCAACTTATTCCATGTTGTTATTTGTTGTTATAATCGATTTAAATAAGACAATTAATATTGTCGGATCTCGTTCACTGTTTGCTGTTTTAACTTGATTATCTTCTAAATTTTGGAAAATTCCCAAAGTCTGCGAGGTTAGCAACGGCAAACGTGAATGAGACCCTAATGCGTAATGTCAAAATCATTCTTAGCTTAGTTTAACCACCTATACTTTAGTACGTAAATACGCGATTGATTCTTGCGTGATAAAACGACACATTTGAAGTGGGAAATGGCCCAGTCCGGTAAGAGGTCCTTTTCGGTGAGTGTTAGGGTTAGATATAATCAACACATGGCGTTTATCAAGGGCGTGCCGAAACGTCCCTGATCTAGGACGGTCGACCCAAGACCCAGGTGGGGGTTTTGAGTGACCCGCGTCATATTTTCTGAAACGACGTAAACTAAATAGGACAACGTTATTGAAGTATTCCGTTGTACCGTGAATATGACGTTTTGCATTGAATCGCCTTACGCCTCAAAGAAAAGACTTTTTCTGTAGAGATCACTACGTTTTTGAGACAAAAATCGGGTTGTTTTTTGTTTGGTCCGCGAATATTTTTGATGAGCCAAAATGGCCCTCGGCTCAAAAAAAGTGAAGCGCCCCTGTCCATGACTCTTCTAAATGAGATTCATCGTTGCAAGTGATCGTTAAAAATTCTTTATTCAAAAAGTTAAATTAATCGATTCAATGAAAGATTAAAATAAAAATACAAATTATATCACTTGATTTTCGATTGTTGTCACCGAATTCTTTCTTTTTGAATAACTAATTGCCTTCATTACGTCAAAGCAGCGTACCTGCAATTTTTTTCAGCTTCTTGCCATAGGAGTGAGTTAGAGGAGGTCCAGTAGCAACGGTTGTCCATTAGTGTAAATTCGTCCGGACACGAAGCAAAATCACCTTAAATCAAAAGATTCATGGAAAACAATTTTTATAACATAGAATTAAAGATTTCTTTATAAGATTTAGAATTTTTTGGCGTTAAAAAGTAGGGCTTGTATTTATATAAGATTGCATCTAGGAAACGCAGTCACTCAGAGGGTTAAGAGCGCAATGATTGGGGTTTAACATGATTGACACGCTTGCGGTTCAAAACCTATTTGGCCGTTCTGTTGTGCCCTCGAGAAAGATGCTTTATGGCACTTACCCCTGCTTGGTGTTCTTGGCAAACATCTCTAAATTTCAGTCATATCTTTAATAAAAACTAAAAATAGCAAAATAATAAAACCCGACAGCAATATTTTGGCTTCTTCAAAAGCAGATCGGGATAATTGTTTGAGAATTGCCGTATAAATAGCGGCTCCATCGTTTTTCTGCGATTCAGAGGAATAAACATAAAGATAAAAACAAAAAAAGAAAAATCGTTGTACAATCCCATTGTCAATAGGCCGCCATCGACAAGGCCCTGTAAGACCGGTTAAGGAAACAAATCCAGATTTACATTAGGCAGGAATGCATTAGGTAGGAACGCTAGCCGCTACACTAATGTTGGAGCAAAAAAAGGAGATTTGTTTATTGGATTTTTATCATATTTTAACAAAATACTGCCGTGCTTGAGGGGGTTGAATTGCAATGATTCTGTCTTACAGTAGTATAGCTAGTTTATTTTATTTTATTTTGTCTCTATATTTATCCTCCTGACTTGCAGGAAAGCGACGGAGGCGCTAATACATAGAGCAGGCAATTAACCCGACCTGCTTCCGGAGATGCCAAGATATTGCTGTCCGCTTGTAATTTAATAGAGATATGACATTAATTTAGAACTGCTTGCCAGGACCACCAAGCAGGGGAATGCGCCGTAAAGTGTCTTTCCCAAGGACACCACAGAATGGTGCGAGTAGGTTTTTGAATAGTTATTAAAACAGTGTAGCTATTGAAACAAAAAAGTTGCAAAGCGTGTCTGGTTGTTGGTTTAACGAAACTAATATTGGAATAAACTCTGTATAATTTTTTTGTATGTATAATTCTACAATTCTGTTTCCCTACTTTCTTGCATAATACTAAAAAACTTTTAACAAAAAAAAACTAAGTCTAGTTAATAAAGACCGGTAAATATTTTTGTATTTTGTTGGTGTTTGGAATTAAAAAAATGAGAGATCTGAAAAACAGCCCGTATCATTCTGTTGTATATCTAGAAAAGATACTTCAGGGCGGTTTTCTCTGTTTAAAGATTTCAACGAGCAGGTCTAAACTTCTGTTATTTCATTCATTAAAAAATTATTAAATAAATAAATAACGCTTTTAACCGGACAGCAACATCTGGGCGCAGTAGCGTATTTAGGGGGCGGAGGGAATTGTGTCATGGCCCCCTCCTTGGAGATAACCTATACGTAGGTTTACCATATGTTAGACAGTAATTTTGATGCCATAGCCCCCCTTTGAAGATCCATTTCCCCCCTTGGAGATCTTTTTGGCAAAAAAGAAAAACAGATTTGATGTGCATACCCCTTTTTTTGCTTTCCTAGAAATCAGAAGTCTTCAGAGAATAAAGGCATGAAATCTGGGATTGATTCAAAGTAAAGACCTTTTTTTTATAGAGCACTTCTATTTTGGAGACGAAAATCATAAAATCTGGGACTGATTTAAAGTAAAAACTTTTTTTCTTTTTCTTGAATGTATTTTTTCACTAAGCATATTTGGTTGTGGTCGTATGGCACCTCCTACCAAAAATTCTTGATACGTCACTGTCTGGGTATATCTGGAAGTAGATCGGGGTAATCGTTTGACAGTTGCCTTAAGTATACGACTTCAACCTTTTCTTACGAGTCAGAAGGATAAATAGAGATGATAATGATAAAAAATATTTGGCCAAATTAGATCACTTATAAAGCGGTTTGAAGATTATAAAAAATCAATTAAATCAATTTATATAAATTTAATTAGACTAGAACCAATTAAAAAAGGTACAAGTTATCTCATTATTTATCGTATCTAAATTACAACCGGTACTATAATCAACTGATAAAAGTCTCGGGACCCATTTTAGTGTTTTCGGTCTAGTCTCGGCCCCGGACTGGAGCGGTTGTTCTCGGTCTTAGTCTCATGTTTTTAAATGGATCTTGAAACCGGAAATTTTTGATATTTTTTTTACTTGGTGTTATTGTGATGAATTTTTCAATTTGCTTAAGAAAAACACTTAATTGACCAGCTGTGCCGAAATTTAGAAACGCTAAGGGTTAAACTTCAATTAATTATCTTTATTTTTTCAGCTTTCTTACGTTTATTCCCTTAAAAATTTTTATTGGTTTCAGGACCATCTGTTACAAGCTAATCCGATTACGAAAAAGCTTTATATATATAATAGTATGTAGGAATTTTTCAAAATTTTTGGTCGGTGTTTATCAGGAACGTGCTCAATGACGTCGAGTCCGAGCGGTTAGATATTTAGATAATTAATTTACAGACTACAAAATTTTTTAATTTAACATTAATTTTATTTGCCCCAACAGACTGTTTCGCCTGCCTGGGCTCGTCAGGGGGCGGTTAAAAATCTTATTCAAATAGAATCTAGAATCTAGAATCAAATAGAATCTTATTAAAAATCTTATTCAAATACGATGACAAAAACGATGAAACAGTGAAGATGGAGGATACGAAAGTGCCAAGAGTAAAGGAATTTAAGTATTTGGGATCAACGGTGCAAGAAAGTGGTGGTTGTGAGAGGGAGGTAAAGAAGAGAGTACAGGCAGGATGGAATGGATGGAGAAGAGTATCAGGAGTAATCTGCGAAAAGAGGTTACCAGCTAGAGTAAAAGGAAAAGTGTACAGTTGATTGGTAAGACCAGCAATGGTGTATGGACTTGAGACAGTAACAGTCACAAAGAAACAAGTGGAAGAGATGGAAGTTGCAGAAATGAAAATGCTGAGGTTTAATATGGGAGTGACGAGAAAAGACAAGATTAGAAACGAGTACATCAGGAGTACTGTTAAGGTAGAACGGTTAGGAATGAAGATGAGGGAGGGCAGGCTGAGGTGGTATGGACATGTCATGAGGAGAGACCAAGAGTATGTAGGAAGAAAGATGATGGAAATGGAGTTACCAGGAAAGAGGAGAAGAGGGAGACCAAAGAGAAGATTTTTAGATGTGTTAAAAGAAGATATGAAGGAAGTTGGTGTGAAGGAGATGGACATTGAAGACAGAAAGATGTGGAGAATGATGATACGCTGTGGCCACCCCTGACTAATGGGAAAGGCCTAAAGGAGAAGAATAAGAAGAAGCTTAAAAATACAAAATCTTGACTCCTAAAAAATCGGCAAAAAAACTAGTAGTTAGCGCTTAAAAACGCATTTAATTTACCCGTCTTTGCACAATGAAGGTCTCAAAACGTGAAATATCAAGGCAGACAAAGGTTAGCAATACTGCTGTAAAACCATCGAAAATTAAAAAAAAAGTATAATTAAGGGCAGCAAAAAAACAGGTTATACAAAGATATCTGGAAGTGAAAATAAACGTTTTGTTTGAAAGATAATGCGTCAACTTTCTAAAACCTCTGCTGAAAAAATAAGGCTAAAAATTGGCATAAAAAAGATTCAAAATTAATAAAATTGTTTTTTGAGACCTTCATTTTTTGCCAATTTTTTAGGTGTCAAAATTTTATATTTTTTTAGCTGAACGTTTAAGATATTAAACGAAAGTAAAAACTGAAAATTGATTTGTGGTAAAGGCTATTTCCAAAACCTAAATATGCGTTCTGACGCAAGAGTACTTAGTATTATGTGATTAAGAAGCTTTTCTCTAAATAAGCGTTTTTCCAAGGTGGTTTCAAACTTTTGTCCCAGGCTGTAATTATGGCCCGCGATTATTACTAAAAGTGAAGAAATAGTGGCTTTCTATGTCACAACGTTTGCCCACTCTTATAATTTTTTATTTTTTTATATATATATTTATCTTTCTGTCTCGCGGAAAAGCGTTGGAAGCGGTATGGTTAGGACAAGAAATTATATCGGCCCACATCCGGGAATGCCAAGATATTGCTATCCGGTTGAATTTTAGTTTTTTAGTTTTTTTAAAGAAATATGACTGCAATTTAAAACTGCTTGCCAAGACTGCCAAGCAAGGGAAAGTGAGTAAAATATCTTTCCCAAGGACACAACAGAATGGTGCGAAAAGATTTTGAACTACGGTCGTTTCGACCATCGATCACCATCTTCTAAACACTCAACCACGCTGCCCAAAACCCGTTCGAGAACCGTTGAAAAGTTGTAATCTATGAATCAATAGGCGTATGCGCGAAAGGGAGGAGGTTTGGGGGTTAAAAAGCCTCCATGAAAAACAATGGTTAAAGGTGCATAGCACTGAGACAGCTTAAAAACTGCTAAAATAAAGTAAAGACTTTTTTAATTAAAAGAGAATTAGAGCTAAAAAAGCTAAAGAGCAAAAAAACATCTTCACCTTATTTTACATAGTCGGCAGCGTGTTTGAGTGGTTAAGAGGATTGTGATTGACGGCGAACGTAAGTGAAACCGTCGCGGTTCAAAGCCTATCGTGCCCTTTCTGTTATCTCTTCGATAAAAACAGTTTAAGGCACTTTCTCTTGCCTAGCGGTCTTGGCAAGTTGTCCTTTTCGTTTTCGTTCATATTTCATTTATACTTTTAAATATCAACCAAAAAAAATTTAACCGGGCAGCAATATCTTTGAAAGCAGGTCAATGCAATAATAATGTAATAGCTTAACAGTTGCTCTATGTATAGCGGTTCCGACAATTTTCTGTATATCAAGGAGTAAACAGAATAAAAATAAAGCTATAGTAATAATATTAAATATAAATGAATAATTTTAATTGTTTTTTAAGCGAATCTTTAAATGTGGCTCTTTTTTTTGCTGCATCAGGCCTCCTTTTTTTAAAAGACATTGCGGATTATGTGAGTATATTTTCGGCTTTCAACCGCCTCCCATAACCAATTTTCATAAACATCATTGTATGAATCTATTGCTTAAAACAAAAGATGAAATTGTTAACATGAAGAGGTAGAAACGTACAACATTGCAAAAACTATCTCAAATAACCTGCTCAAAGATAGACAATAAATATTCAATGGTAATACGGAAAGAAAAACCAGAGAGTCGTTAAACAGTTTTTACTCATTTGCATAATTCATCATTATTTGTAATCTTTTTAAGTTGATTAGTTAGACAAATTCTATTGCATGTAAGACAAAAATAGCCAACAAATCTAACAAATGCAACACGCCAACACAGTTAACCGAATTAATCAAATATTTTGATGAAGTTTCAACATTTCCGTGATGACCGTGCTTTCAGCATTTTTTAGTTTTGTAAAATATTTTTTAATAAATATTCAATAAATAATTTTTGGATTGCTTTTTTTAAGATTATTAACCAGCATGCCTTGTGTGTTTCGGCTTTCTTCTGCTCTAGTTGAGCAGGCTTTTTAAAGCAGGCCTGTCGAGTAGTAAGAATGCCGTGATTGTCATCAACATAGTTTCGGTTTAAAACCTACTCGCTCCATTCTGTTATGTCAGGGAGAAAGACGTTTTACGGCACTTTCCCTTGCTTTGCGGTCTTAGCAAGCAGTTTTATATTTCAGTCTCATCTCTATAGAATCAAAAAATAAAAATAAATCAATAAAAAATTTCAACCGGTCAGCAATATCTTTGCATCTCCGCAAATAGGTCGGGATAATTGCTTGCCCTATGAATAGCGCCTCCGTCGTTTTCCTGCGAGTCAAGAGCATAAGTATAGGTGTGAAATGAAATTAGGTGGTTAATGGTGAAACCACACAGAGTGAAGTTTTTTCCAACATTTTAAAGGTGCTTGTTCATTTAAAATCGAATATTAGATCAGGGGTGAGCGAACGTTCCGGCTTGAAGGCCGCATTTACAAGTTAATTTTGTTTGAGTGTCGCACTGCTGTGATTTCTAAAAAAAGATCTTTACTTTGAACCTGTCTCGGATTTTTCGATTTTCGTACCTAAAAATTAGTGATCGCTAACAAAAAAGAAATTGATAATTTTTTAGATTCTTTGTTAGAGGCTTTTGCGGGCTGCATAGAAGATCGTTGAGGGTCATAGTTCACCCACCGTCTTAAACTGTTTGAAAAAAACAATTTAATGTTTTTGGAATAATTAAAAATGCACTACAGTAATCTCCCGTTTAAGTTCGCATCCCGATTAAGTTCGCAAAAATTTTTTAAAAAATCAAGATTCAACTTTTACAAACATTTATTGATATTTACAGCAAATCAGACAAGTCGTAAAAATGTTCACGATTTAAACAAGTCATGAATCGTCAGCTCAAGCATATTTCGTTTTCTTTTGTGTTTTTGTTGTTTCTGCCTTAATTATTGCTGGAAAAGCTCAAAAAAATTTCTCAGCTCATTATAGTGATTTGTTGCTTGAGCTTGCGCATCGAGACACAACAACTGATTTTCAACGTCAAGAACTTTGATTGTATATGTGTTCAAACCCACAAAAAGTGACATGTTCCCTGTTGGTGCTGGACTATGTGCGCAAGATTCGACCACAGTGTGTACGTTTTCATCTTCATTATCATTTTTTGCTTGTATACTTTCCAGCACCTCATTGACGTCATCCAAAATCTCATGTAAAAACTCTTTACTGTCTTCGTCATAAACATGCACAAACTCATTTAGAGTGCTTTCATCTATTGGAATATTTAGTGCTTTGAAGCTGCACAATAGATCAGCCATCATATCAACTTCTTCATGAGCTCCACCTCTTAAAGTTGGTGTCTTTCTCCTTTGGACGTTTTAAAGCTATCTTTGAGATATAAATATTTTATATTTTCATATTTTGAGAACATATTTTGCAATTGTGGCACATAACTTATCCAAAGCTGCAACAAGATCAGAATTTTCTCGGTCTACCTCTGCTCCTTCACCGTGAAGAAGAAGTTGTTGTATTCCACGGCGTTCTCTAAATCGCCATGATGCTTAAAAGTCATCCTGCAATATTAATAGTTCTTCAGCAATTTTTCTTGCTTTTAAAATGGCGAAAGAAGGTGGAACAGGCAGGTTTACTCGACGCATGCTATCAATCCACAGGTATAACTTATCTTCTACCTCTGTAGACCTACCCACAGACGCTCTGAATGTTTTCTTTTTTGCCTCTTCAGACATCAGAGCAGAACGCTTACGAATATTTTCACGCTTCGACCAAAATTTTCTAGTAGTAGTCTCACTCATTCCTTACTGTCGTGCGATACTTTGTTTACTAGAAGAATTTGGCTGATTCAACTTGGAGATTACTTCCAATCTTTCTGACTCATTCAATCGCTTAATTTTGTCTGACAATATTACGTAAATAATACTGACTTTGCCTGCTAAAAATTAATTTTTATATTAAGTTAATGCAGCAATTAGTCTCAAAAACTAGCTTAAATGACGAGAGTTTTCACTTTAACTGATAATTTTACATGTTCTATGTTACGTAATAATCGCTTAGGTATAAATGTTAAGTTCGCACTCGCGGTTCAGATTCAAGTTGCGAACTTAAGCGGGAGATTACTGTATATTAATGTTTATAAAATTTTTTGGTCTCGGTCTTGGTCTCAAAGGGTAGTTTCGAAATTTGCTTGTCTTGATTTCGATCTTGGTCTCGGAAAAATTATCGGGTCGCGATCTCGGTCTCGACGTTTATGGTCTCGACTACATCACTATTACAACCAAAAATTATTTAAAAAAAAATATTAAAAACCGATCGACTGGTTTAAAGAAACCAGGGTAAAAAGAGTATGTTCTAAAAGTTCAACACCGTCATAAATTTAAAGCATCAAAACATCTTTTAACAATCTGTTTGAAAAATTTCGAAAGTAAATTGAGATTGTAAGAAAATCAACTAAGTAACATGAGTTAAGTTAATTGAACCAATGGACTTAAGCCAGGTAGGCCTTATAACTATATGTTTTATGCTTATACTCTTTAAAAAATAAATATATTGAAGTTTACTGGACGAACTTTTAAAGCATTGTTAAAATAAAAATCTATTTGAAAATAAAGAGTGTTTAAAGTTTAAAAGACATTTTTATAAGATAAAATAACTTTTACGTTCTGAACTTGTTTTGAAGATATATTCCCCGGGTACTAATTAAAATCAAAGTCTTCTAACCTGGATCTCTTTTGCAAACGAAGGTATTCGCCGCTTCGCATGTACGGTCATTCCACTGCTTATTATTCAGGCTGCGGTCTTCAATCCAGATTTCAACACAGTTTTCAAGATATTGGTTGTTTGGTTCTAAAGGCTTCCAATTGCTACGAATACGTTAATAAATTTCAACGTAATGAATTTATAACACATATTTTATAATTAAAGGTAACTTATGCAACCAGGAAAAGTAACAAACAATTTTTAGGTCTAAACAGTAAAACGTTATATAAGTATAATGGCAAGAAAACGGTCTTCTTTGCAATAACTTTGTCATCACATCATTGAATCTGATATCTCACAACCTTTTTCTTAAATGAGAAAATCTTTGTTTTCTTTTCAATTTTTTTGTGATTTCTAAAATACATATGCAAAAAATATTTCTAATTTCTTTTGAGCTAGAAATTAAAGAAAAAAGCAAAAACTTTAACAATATACTTTTTTTAAGTCATCTCTCCATAAGCGGAAGAAACATGGCAATAGTCTACTTTCAGGACAAAAAAAAATGCTGTCTTTCGGATAACATAAAAGTCTACTAATTAGTTGAAGAAAACCTGCATTTAAATGTACACATACTACTTCCACCATGCAATCAAATGCACACGCACTATCTACACACCCACACACATGTTTTTCTACACACATACGCGACACTCTCGTCGAATGGTGTCCCATCGCTCCATTCAAATACTGTTTCTTCACGGTTGTCATTTAATCCTATCCACCAGTGAAGATCACTCCATTGCTCCAGATTCTTATCGACAACCCAATCCTAAAAAAGCAATTTTACTTTTAACTTTTAAAAGACATTAAGATTTTATTAAATTGACGTTAGAAGTGTTTAATTAAGATGTCACAAATTTTTAACAATTTCAATTATTATGCTCTCACAATATGGCCTTTGTGACATAACAACAATAAGGGCAATAATCTAGAAGAATGAAATTTAAACGCATACTCAATGAGTCTGTACACGACTTTTAGTACTACTAAAAGGAATGTAGGAACTTTTTAAAAAACATAAAGTTTTGTCAAAAATTTATATAGCGGTTTACGTACTCTTTCTTCGACAGTGGCAAAACTCGCCAAATGACCATTGTTTTGTTGACACCACGATTCGGCAGCGTACCAGCTCAACTTCGGATGAGAGTGCGAGAAAAACCAGCACTTGTTGTTGAAACCTGACCAACCACTCGGGCAATCTTGACCAAGAGCTAAAGTTTAATTATATTGGTTAAAAGCTTTTTTTTGAATATGGAGTATATTTGGTGTAGTTCTTTTGGTTAAGCAGGTTTATTTGAAAAAATAAGCAACAAGGATTGGGTTAAAATGTTTAAAAACAGAGTTATTAAAGATCTTTTTCCGGATAGTACTTGGAAAAGTAGAACCTCATCATAAATGCTATCATTGAATTGCATTACACGCGGCTTTTGTTCAAATCCAAGATCAGTGGAACACCACGACAACATACGGGATTTTTCCAGCTGTGAAATTGCTTGCAATGAACAAATGCGTTAGCTGAGTCGTTTACTAAGTCGGAAGCGTGGCCGATTGGTTAAAGCGCCGTGCTGGCAATCAATATGTTTACGTTTCAAAATCTACTCGCGTCATTCTGTTGTGTTCTTTGGAAATACACTTTACGGCACTTTTTCCTTGTTGCCGGTCTTGGCAGGCAGTTCTAAATTTCAGTCATATCTCTATAAAACTAAAAAAACAAATAAAAAAATTTCTAGCGGACAGCAATATCATGGCGGAAGCAGGTCAGGATAATTGTCTACTCTATGTATTAGCGCCTTCGTCGCTTTCCTACGAGTCAGGAGGATAAATATAGAGATGAAATAAAATAATAAACTCGTTTTGTGTACTTTTGCTATCACCTCTTTGCGTTCATTTTCAGTCAATATATTAACTTTGCTAATTAGTCATTATCTTTTAGTTACTTATTATCTTCGCGTTCATTTATCATTTTATTTAAGTTTAGATTTGAAGATTCTTGGTTAGATTTCCAAATTACTACAAGAGTTAGTTAGAGAAACTCTAATCTTTCTTAATTGCTTGTCAACTGTAAATTCAGTCGAAGAAGTATTTGGCAATCTTTCTGTGAATAATTTGCGGTTGATTTCTTGAAATTTTTTCATTATCATTTCTCGGTACGAATCTATTTATCACTGCATTTCAGCTGTTTGCTCCTCTCTCTTTGGGTATCAAATTGTCTACAAATAGAAATTTCATTCTTTCTTTATTTGAATTGTTCCTTATTATCAACTTTTAGCATTCTCTTACTTATCATTTTGACACTTTTTTACTTGTACATTTTTCGCAAGATCAAACTGTTACTGACGAGACTTCAATTGTAAAAACAGCTGTTTGACAGAGAATTTTGCTTTGCCGTGTAGTTATTTTTTCATCTATAACTATATTTCCAATTTTTTTAACTGAACGCTTAATTTTCAAAACTTCCTTTAAATGTTTTTGATTTCTATATATTGTTTTGGTTAGTTCAAAATTTATTTTTATTTTTAATTTTATCTTTATGTTTATTCTCTTGCCTCGCATGAAAACGACGGAGGCGCTATACATTGGGCAAGCTATTACCCCAACCTGCTTCCGGAGATACCAAGATATTGCTGTCCGCTTAAAATTTTTTAATTTGTTTTTTAGTTTTATAGAGATATGACTTTAATTTAGAACTGCTTGCCAAGACCACCAAGCAGGGGAAAGTGCCGTAAAGTGTATTTCCCAAGAACACAACAGAATGGCGCAACCACAAGGGTGTCAACCACTTTCGCCATCAATTACGACCTTCTTATACCTCTAAACCACTCGTTGCCGAGAAATGTAAAATAAGGTGAAGACTATTTTATGCTCTTTACTTTTTTCTAGCCTTAATTTTCTTTTAATTAAAAAAAAAGTTTTTACTTTATTTTAGCAGATTATAAGATCCCTTGGTGCTATTACGAACATTTAACCATTATTCTCCATGAAAGTTTTTTAACCCCCGAACCTCCCCCCTTCCGCGCATACGCCTATTAATTTAGAGATCGAAACTTTCTAACCGATTATATTAGACGGGTTTTGGGTAATATATAGTTGAGTGTTTAGAGCATGTTAGTTGTGATTGAAACGACCGCAGCTCAAAATCTTTTTGAACCCTTCTGTTGTGTCCTTGGAAAAGATGTTTTAGACACTTTCCCTTGCTTGGCAGTCTTGACACATTATTTTTGAAGTTTGCTGCTTTTATTTAAGTTCGGTCTTGAAGATTCTTGATTAGAATTCTAAATTTGCAAAAGAGTTAATGTAAGGAATTTTCATTTTTCCTGCCAAGCCTTTCCCAATGGCTGCCTAAGTTAGTCGAATGATTATTTGCACTATTTCCATGAATAGTTGGCAGCTGATTTCTTAAAACTTTTTTATTATCTGAACACGAATAAAATAATACTTTTTTAAAAAAAAGATAATTCAAAAATATATTCAAGTTTTTTTTCGACATTTTTTTTTAGTACAAAAATTTAAGAACACATATCAGACTACTTATGTTAGTTTTAAACTTTAAATCTTATAAATATTTTTGGCAAGGGTAAAGTACATTAAACCATCGAGAAAGTAAGTTATTTGTTATTTCTTGCAAATACCATGCTCACCTAAATCAAGATTAAACATAAAAACGGTTAAAAGAAGAATCCTAAAGCTTTTCGACATCTTGAGCAGGCTCTTCATAAAACCAATAACATTTCAAAGCGCTAAAAAACAAAGACAAAACCAATATTTTTATAAAAATTTATAATCAGAGCATAAAGCAGTGTTTTTAATAAAATGATTTTTATTTTTTTAATAAAAGCTTGGAACACATAATATTTATTTTTTATTAAATAAACAAAATGTAAGTTTAAAAAGTTTATACAGTCTATAACACCATATTTTCTTTATAAAGTTAAAAATAAAAACTTGTAAAAAGTTTATTATTTTATTGAATTTTTGGCCTCATTATTTTTTCTGAGCACAAATCTATATGAAGCAATACCAAAAGTGCTATGGTTTAGCCGTTGGCAACGTAAAACTTGCAACGACAAATTATATTTACTTAGTTTTTGTTCTGCAGATTTTTTTTGTTTGTTGTTAATAATTACAAGAATGCTTTATTAATCAAAAATCGGTGACAGGTATTTGTCTGTGTTGCTTTGCAGCTTATGCATTAACAATTGCAACAAAACGTTTTGTTACTTAACAACCAGGTTAGCCTGGGATGGGATTTGTTTTTTTTTTACTGTGACACAGCAAAGTTTAATCAATGTATCATAACAAGAAAAGCCTTTTATGACGCAACAGTAATAAACCGCAAATGTCAGTTTCTTGTAAATCAAAACAACGGTGTCACAACAAACGTAAATCTTCAAAACCAACCACCAAGTGTATTTCATACTAAATAGAACTTTAAATATAGTTTCGTTACCACGTAAGGCACTTAGTCCTTTCGATCAGGGGAAGCACCGGCTTTATAAAAACTCGAGCCAACGGCTGGGGATCACGCAACCGCACTTGTTTAAAGACGGTTTTATCTTTAAAATTTCTAGTCAAAAAGAATCTTCACTTGCTTTTCAAAATGTTTTTTCGGTCTTTACTTAACCTTTAAGGTCAAAAAATATATTTTTTAACTTGCATTCAGACACATTTAAACAAATAGTAGCTTGCAAGTTGTTATAATTTTGAAACGTGGCCGGCAGAAATAAAAAAAATGTAAATCTTATTTGCCCCATAAAACCACCCTGATGTAGTTCTTATTTGTCCCACAAATCTTTGCACATTTACAATTTACTGTTGCAACAACGGGAGAGCGTTGTCTCAACTAAAATGACTCAAAAAAATGCTTTAACTCTGACCTGTGGTCGGAATTTTAAATAGTTCTGGCCGGAACAAAACTCTGTTACATTTTTATTTCAACTTACAAAAATTCAAATTATGCACAAACTGGATAATCTCTAGCTTTTTCGGTACGACACATTAAGAAAAAAAGGTAACACGAATGCCTCTTTAATAGCAAGCAAATAATTTACTAGGATATTGCGCTATCAGGGTTAAGTAAGCACAAATATCGAAAGATAATTTATAGACTGCAATTAAGATCATTTGGTAAACATAACCTTGCATTTTTTTGGCATAACCAAGTTTAGTGAATTCAATTTTTATTTTTTTTGCTTTAAACCATTAATATCCAGTTTCGGAACACATTGAAAACATTTGTCAAAGTAGAACAGAAAAAATTACTCATTTATAGAACAATTACATAACAGGAAAAGCCAATGTACTTCACAATTATCATTACGCAGACTAATCCAAAGCTATGTATGCTTGGTGGAGCACTGTCACACTATTACTGTATGAAGACTTAAACAAATATTACAAAACATTTATTGCAAGGTAAGTCAGCAGTATTTTACCACTCAAAAATTTGATCGAAATTTTTCGGTGTTTTGAGTACAATAAACTTTTCTATTTCTCAAAATAAATTCTTTGAAGTCTAAACTGACTTCTCCGTTTTTGGCTGGTGTTAGAAAGACTTCTATCAGAGAAATGGTAGTTTTACAAGTTTTTAAATGGCCAGATATGTTAACCTAGAGGCTACTTTCTGCTTTCAGTTGCTATTGTAGATAAGCAGCACATCCCCAATAAGGAATTTATAGCGAAGTACTTTTTTCCGGGCATTACTTATATCAATTAGAAGTACCAACTTCTCTGCCGTTCTGCGGTGGGCCTCCTTTTGTATGATGAAGAAAGCCTCATGTTTGTAGAGTCCAAGATGACAAAAAACTATATCTTGCTTTCCTGTTTATTTGAAAACGGTAAGGCTTTTGGACTTTCTGACAATGTACCTTAACAGGGGCCGTTTATTTAGAGGTTGCCACGTCCTGAATTGGTCTAAAATTAATCGGATAAATTAGGAATCGAACTCACGTTCTTTTGCCTGGCAGTGAGAGTGTCGATAATCTGAGAAATTTGGCTGACGGCAAAACAATATCTTGCTAACATAGTTTTAAAAAGAATAACGTTTAAACAAGAGTGAAAAGTTTGAATTAACATATTCGATTTTTTACAGCATTCACTTACGATAGTAACGTTTTTTTCAAATATCTAAATTATGAAAGAATGTCTTGCGTTATAATTCTGACGGGCTTATACCAACAATATATATTTTTAAATGATTGACATCAGTTGTCAACTTTGCTGATTGGAATTAAGCGCTGTCACAATTCATTGGTAGAAGTCAAAACGTGGATTAATATTGAATCAAGTTTCCTATGGTAAACTATGCTAAACTATGTAATTGCACTTCATTATCAAAAATCGACTGAAAGTAAATTTGATTAAATCGGATGTTTGAGGGAATTTCTTCATAAATTCCAGTGCCGCCTACGTCTAGGATTTTGCGTCACCTTTAATTAATTATTATACGAGTAAAATTCTTTCGTAAACGTGCTTTATTGTTTAAACTTTTTTTGTTTTTTGTTTTCTTTGTTTTTGTTTTGTTTTATAGCACAATGGAAAACAATTTAAGCTTTAAACTTGTCATAACTTTTTACTTAACGAACGAAAAGCTCCTTTATTAATTTGAATGAAGTTAAATGCTAAGACTCTACTGTTGGGTTATTATTCAACAATAAATTCTACCAAGAGAAAAGCAGCTTTGAATAAAAACCTAAAGACCATAAGATCCTGGAAATCAAACTGGTACAAAATAATATAAAAAAATTCTTGGTGTTAGAGTATGAATTAAAAGAAGGAAAAGCTTTTTAAAAAGTGTAAAGTCTCTCATACTGTAAGTTAGTGCTTTTCAACCTTTTTTTTCTCGGCGACCCAAATCTCAAGCAAAAATAGGTAGCAAAGCTTTGGCAACTCAATTTTTTTTACAGACTTTATTGCAAACATAAAATCTCGATTTACGTCCCAAGCACGTAGTGATTTCTAAAAAAAAGTCTTCACTTTGAATCTGTCTCTGATTTCTCGATTTTTGTCTGAAAAACGTAGTGATCTCTATAAAAAAGTATGTTCGAGTGGTTAGAGCGCCTTGGTTGTAATCAACATGGTCTTGGTTGAAAACCTACTGGCGTCATTCTATTTTGTTTTTGGGAAAAACTCTTCATGGCAATTTCCCCTGCTTTCTAAATTTCAGTCATATCTCTATAAAACTAAAAAACCGAAATAACAAATTTCAACCGGACAGAAATATCTTGGCATCACCGAAAGCAGGTCTGGGTAATTGCTTGCCCTCTGCATTAGCGCCTCCGTCGCTTTCTTTCAATGCAGAAGGATAATTATAGCAACAAAATAAAAATGAAAAAAAGGTCTTTGCTTTGTATCTGTCTTGGATTTCTTGATTTTCTTCATTAAAAAGTAGTGATTTTACTTTTGCACAATTACAGTCGTCGGCGACCCACTTTTGGGTCGCAACCCAGAGGTGCTATAAGTATTCTCAATTAGCAAAAACTATGCGATTTGTTAAAATTTTTACGTAAAAAGTTCCCACTGAATTTATATTCTCCTTCGAACGAACCAGTTTAACATATTTTTTTAAAAATACTTGTTATAAAAAGACTGGTTAGAAAAGTTGACTTTTTCCATAAAAGCATCATTCCCAGAATTAAACAAGGATGAATTTAAGAATACTTATGCATTTAAGAATTTTTTAAAATACATTTATTTCTCTTTGCACAACTCGTGCGAGTAACTTAGAGAAATATTTGATAACATTAAATTTTTTTGGCGTGTGTCTGTCTTTTCATTTTTTTTCGGCGTTTGAAAGTCATAATTTGTTTTACAATCCTTTTTTAAATAATGTTCTATGGAGAGGAAAAAGAAGCCTAGGCATCTTTTTCTCAAAATGTTGCATTTGAAGATTTCAAATTAAAAGCATTTTGAGAACAGAATCTTTAGCAAATACAAATTTTATAATTTTGTATTAAAAAGAAAGGCTTTTTGAGAGAAAAATATTATCGTTATTGCACTGTGATGTAACAAAAATATGCTCACATTGATCTTAAGAGGAAAATGTAACGTACAAGAACGTGGGCACCTTTGACGATTTCACCACCTACCACTATCGTCGGTACGATCAAAATTATTTCCTTTTTTGAGAGCTTAATAATTTCATACAGTAGTATTAAATCTTTTAATTGAAAAATTGAAAGTAATCATTCCAGATAATTACTTTATCTTTCTGAGACAGGTATAAAGACTTATATGGAACAATATTTGTCTTTTAAATGCTGGAATGTTTATCGTAATTGCTTTTTAAAGTGAAAAAAGCTTTCTTTTTAAGTTCTTGGTTATTTATTTAAACCCTGAGAAACAAAATTAAAAATCACTTTTCTATAACTATTGTTAGAAGAATTTAAAAATTAGCGATTTAACTTGGTTGTCTCTGCAAACATGTTTAATAAAGTGATAAATTTAAAAGCTTAATCAAGAAAAGCAATATCATTAACAACAAAAGCATTTGCTAAACAGAAACGTGCATTTTTTGCTATGTAAGATACATTTAATATGTTTTCTAAGTCAGTTTCTATCTTTTTAAAAAACTGTAAACAATTTTAGAAAGTCAAATTGCATCACTGTTTTTGCAGATCTTTATGTCAACCTGCAATTGTTTTTCACCTGTTTTCTGTGTTTTTTACAGCGATATCACATTAGTATGAGCTTAGATGTACAGCTTTGCTTTCTACCATTGTTATTTAAAGCTGCTAGAAAAATGCATTTTGTCTCTTTAATTTTCGACAGTTAGCTCTTAAAAAATATTTCTAAAAATATCTCAAAAAACTTTATGAGTTGGTTTAACATGCTGAAAAAAATTAATTAAAACAGTAAGAAAATTTTTATTGTTTTGGTAAATTATAATGCAAAGAAAAAAACTCGTTAAATTTGCAAGTTGATTGATTGAAGGCTAAGATTTCTTTGTTGTGATTTTATTTGAAATTCTTTTGGAAATTAAAATATTTTTTGTATGGGGGGAAAAAGTTATAAAGCCGTTTCGAAAGAAAACCCAAAAAAAATTCTTAACTGTTCATAAATTTTAATGATTAAAAAAATTAGCATTTTACAATAAACAGGCGATTTATATTGAAAGCGTAAAATCCAGGAAGTGGGCTTCTATTGAAGTCGTTTCAATAACACTTACTGAACTTTTTTGAAAAAATTAGTAATGATTTTAACCTTTAAGAAGCAAAATTTAGATTATATTTCTGTCTAGCAAGAGTCTTGCCGAAAGATTGCAATTAAGGTTAACAAACAAAAGAACGTAGGTCGAGTAAATACGCCGGCCAACGCTAGGTTAGACCAGATCTTCGAATGTAAGGGTTTTTCTTTTAGAAATCAAATCAGCTAATTGCAATGCCAGTTAGAAACTATGACGAAGTAATAGCCGTTTTAGGGTTATTCAAAGAACAGGCGAGTGGTTTTAATGAGCACCTAAATGCTTCAGGTCATAAAACACAACACAACAATCTTTTAACGATTGAAAACGGTCTGAGTGTCTTCGCGCGACAGTTCTGTTAAATTGTTGTCGTGTTTACTACGTATTTTGATTGAAAAGCAGCTTGAAACTTTTAAAAAGATTTTAAAACGTTAAAAAGTGAACTGCAATTACCAAGTGCTTGAGGATTTTAAATCAGAAAAAACTTTCAATAATCTTCATAGTAATAAATATGCACTAAAATTAAAACAGTAACAAAATTTGTTCTATATTTATTTCAGAAGTTGATTTTTTTGTAGTTTTAGAGATTTGTACAAAACTAAAAGATTTTTTTATATTTATATTTGCATAATAAACAAAATGAAATCTTTCAGAAGAGTTTGTCTTTGCGGAGTAAATCTTGAAAAGTAAGTTGGTTTTTTCTTGCTTTAAAAGGTTGTGTTCTAAGTTTTAATTTCTTTTGAGCCTATTCACTTTCTTACTATTCCATTTTTTAGGAATTAATCGTAAAACGTATGATTTTGGTGATAGTTTTTAGAAGAATAAAGTTAAGCGTTCTAAATTTCGCCATGGAGTATCACTTTGTTTGAAAAACGTCGTTAAAAATAGAAAAGTACTCAATAACATCTTTATCAGCAATAGTATTTCTGGATCAAAAAGCAGAAAGTGAAAATCACATTTACCGGCTTAAAACAAATTTTTGAGCAAATTGCATTGAGATTTTGAAGAAAAAATTATTTGTAATCAAATTTGTTTTTTAGAAATTTTTTCTTCATCTTTTTGGTTCTTTGTTTCTTCTTTGTTTCTTCAATTAAAGCTCTGGCAATCCTTCAGAAGTTTGATCCAGAAGAAGATGGGAGTGGGCTAGAAGATAATTACGAAGGTGATGTTAACAACGTAATAAATTTTCAGTTGCAGTACCGAAATAGAATGGTGATCATCATCATCATCATCTTTATTTATTCTCCTAAATTACCTGGCAACGTTAGAGACTTTAAACTTAGGAAAAGATTGAGACAATTATTCAGACCTGTTTTTGTAGACTTCGCGATTGAAGGTTTTTTTTACATTTTTTAGTTTTTAGTTTTTAATTACAGATGTGACTGTTTAATAGCAATGTCACTTTTTTAACTTACAATTGTGGCTCCGATTAAAACAGAATTCAGCCTCCAAACCAAAAACGACCGCGCGGCGACCAACTGACAGAATGACGCGGGCAGAGTTTGAACCGACACTACCTTGATCGCATCCAAGGACCTAGTTTTCTAGAAAATTTTGGGGAGGACAATTTTGTGTGACTACGACACTATTTTTCTCCCAAAATCATGGTGGTCTCTAAAAAAAAAAAAAAAGTCTTCGCTTCAATTCGTCTCCGATTTCATCATTTTTCTCTCAAAATCATGGTGATCTCTAAAAAAAAAGGTCTTCGCTTCAATTCGTCTTCGATTTTCATCATTTTTCTCTCAAAATCATGATGATCTCTAAAAAACAAGGTATTCACCTTGAATCGATCTTCTATTTACCACTTTTCGTCCCAACTGCATGATAATCTCTGAAAAAACATCTGCAGCAAACTCAAACAATAAGGACAATGTCCTTGAGTTTGCCATAAATTTGGGGGGGACAAAAGATATTTTATCCCCCTTTCTAGATATTGGGGGGAACATGTCCCCCCCCTCAAAAATAGGTCCCTGATTGCATCCCTCATCAATACAGCGCCACCAAGCAGGCGACTACATTTGATTGGAAAATTAATATTTTTTTTTTTAAGAAAAGATTAGATTAATCTGTTAAAAGGCGGCGGCAATTGCAACTTTCCACGTATTTTTACACATCTTTTCAAAGTCATGTTGATCAATATTGTGTTAATACTAGCATCGCTAGAAGTAACAATTTTCAGGACACTTTTTCTAAAATTAGGATTAAACACTGAAGAAACTTTAGTTGATAAACAGAAAAATACTTGCAAGAAAGACAGAAGCTGAGAACTTATTTTGATTTTGCTCTGTTATAGTCTTAAAAAAACCTTTAAATTTTGGTGAGTTTGGGACTTATGTTGTCTAGTTGTTTACCTGCTTTGACAAAAATAAACAACAGATTTAACCAGTCGAGGTTGACAAGTAAAAACGGAAGAAGTAATGCAATCATGGGCGCCGAAAATTTTTTTGACCCGAGGTCCAAATTTTAAAAAAGGAAACTTTTTTGGTCCAAAAGGCACTTTCAACAAACGCAAACTTTAGCATGTTAGAGAAAATTTTTACTAAAAAACTCAGTGAAGCTCAAAAAGTAAATAAACAAAGGTCTTCGTTTTTTAACCGCGGTGTTTTACTTACTTGGCTCACAAACATTTCTGATTAACTTAAAAAAAACAGAACGTGCCCGCTGCAAACGAAAATTGTAAATTTCTCGCAATTTCTTGCTGATAATATTTAAAGCTGCTGCATAGATATTTGGGGTTGCTGCATTTTTGCAGCTCCTATGGTCCAGCCACCACTGAATTTAACCAGGTGATTACCTTAGAATAGTGCTCCTCAATTTGTGCGTGTGCCGCTAAAAAAAGTAAATACATTTTTTGATATAGAAAATAAATGTTTATTTTAAGTAGCGACAGAAAAGTTAAAGGTTTCGAACGCTTTTTTTTAGCATAAAGCTTTATTTAGCGGAAAAAAACAGCAAAAAATTGCAATATTAACCTATACAAATAAACTAAAAATCTTTTTTTGGATGACCTGTTGTCTCCTTGGTTTGTTTTGTTCAGGGTATGCGAAACTTTATGACTTCACGTTAAAACAAATTTCTAGTGAAGACCAAAAAAAGACAAGGTCTTCATTTTATTTGTGAAGGTTTATTCAGAAACGTATCGGATTTTATCTCCGGTTAATAAAGTTTCAGGTGAAAGAAAGCGTTCGAAAGTTGATGAAGAACAAAAAAAGGAGTTCTTTACTCTTCATCTTGGTGCAAGTGTGACGTAAATTTAGAAATATCCTGAAGTTCGCCGCAGCTGATTAAAGGTTTCAAAGCACTGCTTTATAATCATAGTAAATATTTATTTTTCCGATTTTTGCTCAGGGTTGCCGGGACGAAATACGATCGTAATAACTTCCGACTCCGAGACCCTGCTTGAAGAAACTAACCTAAAAATCAATATACACTGTAAATTTGAAAACAACCCTAGGGGGAGAATTTGCTTACATTTGGGATGTTCCATTTGAGGATGGGATTTTCCTTGTTACGATGGAAATAGACAATCCTAGGGATGGAAATTTTGAAGGTGTTTTTTTCCATTCGTAATAATTTTTACCTTTCCATCCGATTGTAACACGGTATATACCATCTCTAAATTCAACAAACTTGAAATAGTCAAAAATATACTTATTTACATAGCAACATTAAACTAACATTAAACATCATTTAGAAAACACTACAAGAAACAAAATTTTAACGGCCATTCTTAAAGCAAAGCCTTAATCATTTTTTGAAGACTCATCTTTGTGATTTTTTTAGAAATATTTAAAAGATAACTCAAAAACTGAAGAGAACATGTAAGTGCTTTTTGAAATTTGATATCTAAAATTTAGTTTGAGGTTATTATTATAAATGAAGCATCTTTAAAGGTTGTGGAATTGCACAACCAACACCTTTGAACATAAATTGATATGGCAAACTCCCGCTAAGATAGAAAGGGTTGATTGAAAAGATCAACAAAGCGGCTCTAGTTTCCTCTCAGTGTGTGCACTTTAAACGATAGTAAAGAAATATATGGGTTTAAGGCTCAATTACAATTATAAGACAGAAAAATTTGTTCATATTAATTTTAGCATTCTGCACTGTAGACTAACCACGAAACTCCAAGTCCCCGTCTCCAATAACTCTTTAAAAAATTTACTGAACTCTTTAAGTAAAAACTAATTAAATTCTCCAAACACTGACTAAATTAGTAAATGCTGTACCGGTTATTTTTCTCCAAAAGCTTCCTGAAAAAGTCATTTATTGAACTAAAACGAAGTAGTCTAGCCGCTGCCTAACATTATCACTTTTAGTAGTGATTTAGTGAAAATGACTGAAGTGAAATTGTAACAATTGACTTTTACAAAAGTCGTTTGTAATGATTTCAAAAGTTAATTGTGACAATTTCCGTTTAATTTTGCCGTAACCTAGCAGACTAATGGCACACTGGGATTTATAACGTTGAACACTGCTTTGGAAGTTAAGTTTTTAAATATTTTTTCCTTTTGTTCCTGAGCGTACTTAGCTTTGTTTACACTATCGTAGAAGCAGATTTTGAGAGACCGTTTCGGTTCCTCAAGACGCCTTAAAAAAACACTGTTCGGTGATATCAAGTAACATTAAGAACGTCGAGATGAAATTTATAATATGTTCAAGGCGGACAGCTCAATTATGGTAATCTTTAACGTTAAATTTGTTGCAGAATGAGCGGTAGTTATTTCATCGAATAGAAAATTTATTTTTTTGTTTGTCCTCCGTATTGCATTCTGCAAAATTTACACTTTGCCACGTAAATACCATAATTTTTGCAAGTAAAATGTTGTTTTAAATTAAATTAAAATTACTTGCAAAAATTTTAATTTAATTTAAAACAACATCTTTAAATTTAATTTTAAATTTAAAACGTATACCGAAAAGTCGATGACAATAAGATGCTAATTGGTTGAATCTGCCTACGATAAAAAGTCTAGAAATAGACAAGTGAACTTTGAAAAAAAATTAAGTATGTTAATTTCCACCCTCGAGGGTGTTTGCTTGTTCGATGCCAACACAAATGATGGAAACAACCATCTTAAGTATATAATCACATCCCCGCTGCATGGAAATAATCGTCTTTTTCTAAAAAATAATAGGCAAAAGGTGGTAAAAACCATGCTTTTTAAAATTTCCATTCATAAGGTTGTTAATTCCCATCCTTAAAAATACCCAAAATTTACAGTGTATAATCGCACTTATTAGGGAATTTTTACATCATTCTATTAAGGCAAAGGATTTAAGGTTTCACGCTTTAATTGATGACATTAAAAATTTATATGCAAAGCGTTTTTAAGGAAGAGAACGCATTGTACTCGTATGTAGCTTTATGCTTTAAAATTTTTAAGAACTTTTATTTATTTTTTGTTGCAGATTGTCTTGATTCGTTTGTTGGTTTCGAAGACACATTTTTAAGGGGTGTAAAAGAAGAAAATTTTATTACGTATGACACTGGGACGTTCGATGAGTGTTTAAAGCATTGCTGTTTGGAAAAAATGTAATTTTTTTATATAAAACGTAGTTGAATAGGAATCAATGAAGAAAATTGTATAATCTAGCGAGTTTTAACTATATCGCTGTCTAAATAATTTCTTTCTGTTTAATTTCTTGTATATATTCGTTTTTGTACTCAGTCATGAATTTACAAATTATTATAATGGTCTTTAGGCACCAACATGCAATCGTATATGCTGTGTACATACTGTATTTCAAGATTTTTGTATAATAAGCCATGAATAAGTGCTCTCATTATCATATCAAACATTTGCTTTGCTGGGAAAGACAATGTCCAAACTTTTATATGTACAGTATCAGCAAAAAAATTTGCTCTGATCAGCTTTCGGAGATATCAACACATTGCTGTCTGTTAAAATTTCTAAATCTTAAATTCGCTGGCAAACTATTTTTCTAACAAATGTGGTTGTTGATGTTGAGTATAATTGAAAAGTTTTTTTTTATTTATTTGGCTGTTTGCAAATTTTAGACACCTTTTTGTTTTCTTGAAATAATGGCAAAATCTATTCGTTTTTAAGCAAAAAAATTCAGAAAATGTAGGACTGAACTTAAACAAATAAAATGTCAGCCAGGAATTGCCACCAAACTCGGAAATATTCAACTATTTCAATATTGATAAGTCGTCAAATTTGTAGCAAAAAAAATCAATCAGCATTATTAAAACAACAGGGTTTTACAAGAACTCCTGGAAAATTGAGTTGATGGTCTTCGTATCCCAGTTTGAAAGCCATGAGTTTAAAGCAGGTCTTAGATCTTTTATGATCAAGCTGTAGCCTAGTATTTCTATTAAATAATGCATGTAACTATTTTTTATAAATCTGAAGATAAAATGATTAGGGGAATAAAAGGTAATTACGAATTACATAAACATTTCGGACAAAACTCGTGTATAACCGGTAATTTTCTGTCTTTGTAGGTTTAACTGCACATCATTCAGTTACCTGGCTTCTCTTAGTGTGTGTTACGTGATGAATTTAACCAAGTACGACGAACGGGTTCAATTGCAAAGGTTTTCTGGTTGGATGCATTATCATAAAAAATATCTTATTGGTAAGAAACAAGCTTGTAGCTTGAAATTAATCTGTTGCGATGAAATCTTATTTGGTAGCGGTGGCGGCGTCAATTATACCAGTTCGGACAAAGACCGGCCAAAAGTTCTAGAAACTTCTTTTTGTTTGACAGTGAATTGTAAAATAAAAAAAAATCTTTACTGCAAATTGAATGTCAAAAAAGACCATCTTGTTTTCGAAATTCAAATGAAATACAAAAAAATTTGGAAAAATTAAAAACTTTGTCCTCGGAAGGTATTTGACTATCAAGCAATTATATCGTTTACATTTTTAAACCTTGATCTTACGCCGTCACTATTCAACTTGCTTTATTTTGAACAACATTTTCTTCTTGCTTATTTTTAAATATCTTGTAGAATTACGTCTAGTTAAAGCAAAAAGCGCTGCATGTACAACTAGTCAGTTCCAATACTAATAGGCTGCTTTCATTATGATTTCCTGTTAGCTCCTTTCTTTAATTAATGCTTAATATTCTGAGATAATACACTTTTCTGTTGTTAGTTAAAAAAGGTAGAAATATAAAGTATCTTACAGGTATTTAGCCCCCCCCCCGATTCAGCTATTTGCATGACTTATTAGCTTTGCTTTATGCCTGCTTGCTTCAAAAGCTTCTTTATTGCTTTTGATGCATACTTTCCTTTTTATCGAAACTGTCAAACCTTTTTACTTTCAATCATTCAAAATCGTACCTTTGTGAATCACAACAGAAGAAACAACAATGTTTCCGGAAGCTACATCAATGTTTACGGATGACATGAACGAGAACTCGACTGATATGGATATATGGGACAAGGATTCTTTCTATTCTCTTTCTAATGGAACAATAGATCCTATGTTGTCATCAATCAAGAAAAACAAAAGTCCTGATTCCAAAAATAGCAACAAAAATTCCGAGTCATCTTCCTCCGAAAAAGATGCTTCCATGATCTCCAAAAATAGTTCTAATCTTCCCAAAAGCTCTGAATCTGACGATCTTGAAAGTTTAGGCAATGGCATTCTGAAAATACACAACTATTTAACAGAAAATAAACAAAAACAAAATTTATCCACCGACACGAGCATATTTTCAAATAATAATAATAATGATAATAAAAATCAAGAATCTTTTGACGAACTTCAATTGTCAGATGTCACAACGCCGCAAAATTTTCTAACTGAAGGAAAAACAGCATCGACGTACAGCAACAAAAAAGAAGAAAATATAAATCCCGAAAGGTTAAAACTGGCAACCAATGTGAAATGTAAGTAGCTTCTTTTATAAAAGGTGATAGTGGTAAATTAATGTTAAAAGCAAGTAGTTTCCATCCTGTTTGAATGCATTCTCCCTTTGCACATTTTAAAAGTTTTCATTCCTTCCTTCGATAGATTAAATATCACATTTCGGTAAAACTGTCAACTTAGTTCATGGTTTTTAAACTGAAGGCCTTGATTTGATGTTGAAACACATTTTTTTCAAAAAATCAAGTTAAAACCAAAAAAAAGATATTCGATTGGAAGTTGAATAAAAGTTTTTTGTTAAGCGTAAAGATAAATTTTTTGTCTTACTTGACTTTCTTAAAAACAAAATTATTTCAATGTCAAGTTAAGACCTCCTGTTTTGAAGCTCTGTTGTAGAGTAAATTTCTTCTGATGTAAATTCCCCCGTGAACTTGTAAAATTCTTCTTTTGAGGAGGAATTTCTCCTACCCGGTTGGGAACCACTATTGAAAACAAAACTTAAATGTGGCATGATAATTTGTCAAGTATTTGCATTTGTCAGAACCCGATTTGTCATGTATCGAACACGCTCTTAAGGTCCTATGCAATACATGACAAATGAGGTCTCTTCAAAAAGTGACCGTACGCAATTTTGTTTTAACGCAAAATCCCCCTTGTGTTTATTATCTTTTATAAAGAAATCCTTTTTTTCTTGGGTTCTTTTTTATTCCCTCTTAATGCTGTAGGGAAATTACCGGTCAGTTTCACCCACAAAAAACAGCTATGATCCTTTTTTGAAGAAAACTGATTCATCATGTATCAAACACGACCTTTAGGAAGTATTCGATGCATGATCGAACTAGTTTATTGGTTAACGGAATAAAACTCAATAATATTTCATTTTTTAAAAAATTTCACTATCATTGAAGCTGTTTTGAAATTTTTCATATTCTATTTGAAGGCTCAACTTTTTCCACCTTTCCACTAGAAAGTTTTTTTTCTTGCACACTTGTCCAGAAAATAGCCTTTTCAGATTGTAGTCGGAAACGTTTTATGACTTTGTTCAATAAGACGACTGCAATTGTTGTAACAAACTCGTTTCCACTACATGCGTTGAATGGAGTATTCTTTATTTCTTTTATTAATTTTTTTCGCTTAGCGTTTAAGCGCCGAAAAAAGGGAAAAAATTAATAAAATAAACAAAGAATGCTCCATTCCACGCTTGCAGTAGAAACGGGCCATAAATGGGTTTAAAGTAACTCTCCGCCGAAGAAGTACAATTTTCAAAGAAACCTACAAGTTTTTCGACTGTTTCAGTCGGATGCTCTGGAATGTGTAAAAACGGAGGAAAATGCAAGTATCCGGAAACACGAATAAGCAACCAGACTTCTTATTCTGATACCAATTTATGTAATTGCAAATTGGGATTCACCGGAAAGTTTTGTGAAGTTGCTGGCAAGAGCACGGAGGAAGCGGGTAAACTTTTATTTCTATGTCTCCTCTAAAAAACTATTATTAGAACTTATTCAATCCAGTTCTCCAATAAACTTCAACCCTAAAACCTCAAATATTAAAATCATTTTCTGGCAAGGTTTTATGTGGTATTATAGTTGATTTTTAGCTCAACTTTGCTTTTTACAATAACTACCGCTACCGGTAATTAAATTCAAACCGTCACAACTTAGAAATTTAAAATTTTTGACTGTGATCTAATTAATCCTTACGATAGTAAATCTACCAGTTTTGCAGTTTTGTTGAATTTGGTAAAACAATCTTTATTGTAAGGAGATTTCAGCAAGCATTGTTTCAGCAGTTTGTTGTTCCAGTCTACGCAAATCGAAGTATTCCGCGTTGCTTCGCCTTTGGTAGCAAACCAATTTTTCTCTTTTCTAAAAAGCTAAACTAGTAATTAAAACCGAATGATAATTAATACAGCTGTGTTTACGAGAGATCAAATCATAAAATGTTCCAAAAAAATTTTAACGCTTTCAATTTTGCTTTTAATGACCAAAAATTTGACCTAAAGAGAAAAAAAAATGCTATATCAATTGTTGAAATTTGTTCTAAGCTTGAGTCTTTAAAAATAAAAATGAAAAAGACCTTACTATATTTTTGAGTTTGTAAATACGATGTTTTAAAATCAGGTCTTCCACCTCACATAGTGGCAGTGGCAGTCATTGGATCTATTATTTTTCTGCTCTTGGCAACGGTACTTATAGTGTGTGTTGTGTACCGGCACAAGACAGGAAAGTACCGGGTCAAGTTTAGCCGCGATAAATGGAGAAAGAAAAAAAGCAAAGTAAGAAAATGTTAAATTCTTTTGCTTATTTGAATTGAAGCATTTTTATTTTGATGAAAACCAAATCAAAACAATTCCACGACAATAAATAGCAGATAAAATACCATTATGCGTAATCAAACAAGTCTAGTGACGTCATAATGTTTTGTAATTGCAATTACGCGGAGTGATTATTCTCGTTAAGTAGTTGTGGGTCTTTACGATTTTCAACAAAAAATAATCTCATGCAATTAAAATTAATTGAAATTCGTTTACGTTAAACAAGCAGCATTTAAATAGCCGTATTTAAATTTCATTTTTCAAAATTTTTTTCAGCAAAATCAACCAAAACGCTCTGAGAGTTTTATCTCAGATATGAGACAATCGCCCAACCACGAGGAGGAGTCCGAGAGCCATGAAACTCTCGATTCAAACTCGACTGAAGCTGCTGCCTGATGAGGAAATTACTGGAAGCTCGTTAATTTTTTACATGACGCAACTTCTTTTTTGAGCTTTAAGTTAAAGCTAATATACCACAAACAAATGTTTTAAAGCTATCCTCTAAAAATTATGATACTTGGTTTTTAAAACTTGCCAAATACGGAAACATTTGTTACTGTTAAACTACTTTTTGTTTATATTTTTCGTCAAAAACCATTCGGTTTGCTCATTACAAAGATTTCAAGTAGCAGCTGTATATACTTTCATATTTACGCAATTTTTTGGTTTTAAGTGTCTTTTTTAAAGATTTATCAATATTGTCTAGTATTGTTTATTTGTTGTATTATTATTTAGTGATTTTAAAAACGTTAAAAAAAACTAACAAATACGGCGGTCGTTTGCTTTTTTACGTTTTAATAAAATTAACTGCACCAAAAAAACTAATTTGTATTTAACATTATGCTGCTAGTAATCAACACATGCCCACTTACACGGAAGACACTTGTATTCATCCACTTAATTTATAAATTCGAAACTCGTTCAAGACCGGATTGTTGCAATTTTCACAATATTTTTTCTTTGTTTTTAACTTTTTTGCAAGCTGCCATTGGTACATTGCAAACCGTTTTAATTTATAATCAGAAACGGAACAGAACTTTAAATGTAAGCGATAAATTTTAGTTGCGATTTTCCTATATTTTGGCATTTCCTGTACAGTACAACGTCAGTTGATTAAACATTTGGTGGTACGGAATTTGAAGATTGCGTGAAGTAAAAGATTTTTCTTCCCAAAGCTTTTCATCTGACACTCTTCAGGGGAAATCGTCAGAATGAAGCAGAAATGAAACCAAACTAAGTCATAAAGGTTATAAACCAAACTAAGAATTCGTCTACTCTTTGAAAATTTCTTAATCTTTTCTCTCATTGGCTAATTGCTTTCAGCCAATGAGAACTCTACTTTCCCCCTTTATAACTTAGTTTGGTTTCAATTCTGCTTCATTCTGACGATTTCCCCTGAAGAGTGTCAGATGAAAAGCTTTGGGAAGAAAAATCTTTTACTTCACGCAATCGTCAGTTGATTATAGTTTGTTTTATTTTAATGCTTACCACCTTTGGTTTGCGGTTATGAATATAGATAAAAGCGTGCAAGAAAAATATTAATTAATTGGGGTGCCTGGTAATCAGTTTTTTTTTATTGAATGCTAAACGAATGAACAATACCTTATCATTATTCAAAAACCGTGCATACCAGTGTCTGCTGTTAATAAGCTTCGTCAACTAACAGATAAAGTTAACCGGAAATCTTCAACAGTTTGCTTAAGAAAACAACAAAAGCAATTAAAGCTTCCCCGTTTGAAACAAAATTAACAAAACGCGCATGCGACAGCATATTGAGTTCGATACCTTGAGTGGTCGATCGTTTCATTTAATTTACGGTACTAAAGGAATTCTATTTAACCTGCTTCTTTAATTGTTTTATTGAGCTGTAAGAAAAAGTAATCAGTACTTAACTGCTATCTTTGTATATTTTTTATTTGTTTTTAATCGTACTGTTTTTTTTCTTTTCTAACAATCTGTGGCGGAATTGTTAAAGTTTGTCGCTGACACAAAATTAATTTTAAGTCAATTACTGATAAAAATTTAAAAATCAAACTTGTGTAAAGTTTTTGTTGTTGTCAATAAGTCTGTTTGTAAATGTTACGTATGAGTTGAAGTAAATACTTTTTTCGCTTTTTCATTGCAAAGTCTTTTGATAGTATTTTAAATTTGCGAAATTGAGATACGGCTTGTTGACATAAGCGTACCATTTAACCTTGACATGTACCAAGTTTAGGTACCACAAAATTTAATTTTGTTTAGATTATTCACATATTTCTAAACAAGTATTGGTTTTTTATTTTGTAAGTACAATCTAATATGCTTTAATATTTTGGTTTAATAATTCAACAATTCAAATGTTGCGTCCAAAATTTTAATGGTGAAATATTCCAAATAATCCTAAACAAGTGTTGGTTTTTTATTTTGTAAGTACAATTTAATGTGCCTTGATATTTGGTTTAATATTACAATAATTTAAATGTTGCGTCAAAAAAGTTATAATTGTTCTTTTACCTTTTTTGCAAATGCCAAAATTGCAGATGCAGGAAATGATAAGAAATTATAATTAGACAACTCTAAAAATTAACGGTGTCATCAACCTAAAAATAAAATAAAACTCATTTAATATCTGAATCATGCAATACTTAAAAACGGCAAAGGGATTGGTAATTTTCAATATTTTTTAACAGATTTTTTATTTAAAAAGTAAAAAACATAGTTTACTTGCTAAATTTTACTCCCTTTTTTATTAGTTTGATAAAGAAAATAATTCAATTTAACGTATTTTCTGAACTGTTTATGTAATACAAAAATATTTTCATGTTTTTATTGTATATATTTTCGCACATAATAACTATAGAAATGTAAATCTAAAAATTGCCTTTTTTACTTCATTAAAAGTATGTTTTAAAGAAAGTTTTATTATCAAGAAGTACATCAATGGCATTATTCATTCATTTAATATAAATAAGCTATTGAAAGGGGTGAACCAAAATCATCAATTATTCTATCTTTTGTGCTTACATTTATAAATGAATCCTAAAACTAAGAAAATCAATTAATGCCTTTGGTTCTTTCCGGTTTTTCTTTATAGACTCTAAAACTGTGCCAAGTGTACGCTTTAAACACTTTTTCTGGTCTTTTTTAGCACTAGAGCAATTTTTAACCTTTCCTGCCGTGAAGCATTTTTCCACCCAAGGTAACTTAACGACCCACTTCGGTCAACAAAATTTAATTCCAGTCCCAAAATCATAGTGTTCTTTAAGAAAAAAAGGTCTTCACTTAGAATCACTCTCAAATTTTCCTATTTTTGTCCCAAAATCATTGTTTTCTCTAAAAAAAAGTCTTCACATGGTTGGCCGAACAGGACGCCGGGGAAATGCCTAAAAAAGGGGACGGATGGCAATTATACATATTGCTTTCATTTTGATTTATGCTCTGTGGCCCACTGAAAAAACTACTGTTGCCCACCAGTTGGAAACCCCCGCAATATTTAAGCTTGCAAATTATTTTTTTCAGGTAAATTATAGTTTCAAAAACGGTGTTTCAGAGTCTACAACATCCAAGTCAACAACATTTAAGTGATGTATTTTGGAATAAAAATAATTTTTTAAGGTTATGTTTTTGACAATATTAGTCACCTGCATTTTGGTCCAATCAATATTGGTTTAGCAATCAAGCTGAAATAAACTAGATAGATGTTGCTCAAATGTCCATGACCAGAGAATTTGAAAACGTGTTTTTTTTTGGCAACAACATTATTTATTAGAGGTTTCAAAGCTTTTTGAAAACCTTCGATGAAAAATACCAGCTGACCAATGGACATTAATTGAATGAATGTTTTAGCGATTTTAACCAAACATTTGGCAAAGCTGAGCGGGGACGCAAACCGTGTACCATCTGTCTTTGTTAATAAAAATAAAAGGTTTCGATTGTATGCTACTCAAGTCAAAAAGAGATGATTCTTTGTAATTATTTACGGCATCATTGAATCTTATTCGAATATAGAATAAATTCTATTTGCAAAAGTAAGTATGTAAATAAATTGAATTTGTTGCTAAGTATTGAAATGGAACAATATTGAATCTCATGTTTTTTCTCAAACATTTAAAGAAAATTATTGAAAGATGCTTTTAAGTTTTTGTGAAAGATTTTTACAGCTTTGCTTCAAATGCTTTTCCTTTATTCATGTTTAAATAGTTTAATTAAAAAGAAAAATTATTGATCTTTTCTTTAAACGCGTTAATCAGACAATTTTCAAACAAATGTTTTTTTTTAACTAAATAGGCCTATAAATGAAAAATAGTGACAAAAGATTTTTAGGTTAAAAAATTTGTTTAAAATCTTAAGGCTCGTTTCCACTATGAGCGTGGACTGAAGTATTCTTTATTTCTTATATTGACTTTTTGCTTCGTTTAGCGCTTTAGTGAGAAAAAAGTAAACATATCAATACAACAAATGCCCTATTACACACTCGTAGCGAAACGAACACTCACTTTATCGAATTCATTGTCTGACGCTCTTTCTCCATGTCAATAAAATAAAATAAAATAGTTCAAATACTTTTAAAGAATCGATTAAAATGTTTGAAGCAGTTGAAAATGTTTTTTTAGTTGATTACCGGTATTAAAAAATACGCGCAAAATTTCAATTAATCAATTTAGACTTAAATACATGTATTTTTTTTTGATAATTGTTTGATGCATTAACTAAATGAAATACATTAATTGAAAGAAAAACTCGATATTCATTTGAAAATGAGTCTGTTCTTCAAAATTTTATTTAAGCTCATCTCAGAACGTGAAATGTAATGGACACATCGAGGAAAACTGAATTTAATCTCTTAAAACAAGATAAAGGTAAAAAGAGAGCTTCACACCTCTTTTTCATATTTAGGTGTAACATTTTTTCTTTTATTAATAAGCCAAGACCTTTTTTGTCTTCCCTTGGTTTTCTGGCTGCAAACCTAGCTGTTCTCAGGACCTCTCAGTTATGCTCACGCTGGTAGAATAAATTAAAATAATTTACTTATATTCCAGAAAAAATCTGAAAAAATTGAGGTGATACAAAACATTTGGGGGCAATACCTCCTATTTCATCCCTCTGGGGACAAAATGGATTTCATCAGGCTACACTTTTTTAGTTAAACGTTTGCAATTTAATCTTGTCATAAAAAGAAATTTTGATTGAAAATTTTTTTTCCGTAAAAATCAAAAAGCGCAGTCGATACGAAAAAAATGAAACAGTATTTAATCAATATAGGAAACATAACAAAATATGCTTTGGCTCTGGTTCAAAAATGAGGCAAAGTTTTATTAGATAAGATCATTTATTTCAATGATATTTACTTGCCAATGTTGAATGAAGAGACAAAAAATAATTAAAATTTTTTTCATTGTTTTTATCTATCCCCCCAAGAAATGCAAGCTTGCAAATCATATACATTTCTTCATAATTTCTTTGTTTTTGAAAGAGACAAAAAAAAAATCTCGAAAACGTTTAGATAAAGTATATTCGTAATTGTTAGTATCGAGCTACGTTGAAGCCATAGCCACTATTACGTCTTTTCTAAGACCCTTTCTGGCAGGCGCGCCGGAAAATTTTTTGGCGTGAAGCGTAAAATTTAAAACAAAAGCACTTCTTTTGTTGGATGAAAAATTGTACTTAAGGTTTCAAAACTAAATGGAAAGCTAAGAAGTGTCCGAAATATACGTTCATCATTATGATTTAAACACATAAATTTTTGCTTGAAGACCTAATAAACATGTTTAAATCAGAGTTTTGATGTTTTTCATTGTAAAGTATTCAATTACCGTAAAACCTCTAATTGAGCGCCACCCTTATTTTTCAAAACTCGCCGTAAGCGATTTACTGACCCGGATTCCCCTGCGGTTACTATTGCTTCCTCAGAGATCTATTTTCTCTTGTTTTTTTTTTTATTCCATGCTAATGCTTCTGCTGAAAGAGGGATTTCGGGTTAGTTTCACCGCAAAAAGAAATCGCTTACGGCGACTTCCCTAAAAGACAGGGTGGCGCTAAATTAGAGGTTTTACGGTATTTTTTGTTGTCATAATTTTCAATATCTGTGCGAACTATAGCTGAAAACCAAAAAAAGTCCACAATCTGATTCGAAGACCTTAATGTTTGTATGTAGATCTAGTATAAATGTTCAAATCAGAGAATGAAATTTTTTTGGTCTTCAACTATATTTCGAATAGGCATCGAAAATAATGATGGAAAAATAATTGAAGACTAAAAAAGTGGTCAACACTCTGATATAAACATCTGTACTAAGTCTTCAAGTAAAATTTATGAGTTCAAATCAGAGTAATGACCTATTTTGGCCTTCAATCATATTTCGAACAAGTAGGGAAAATCTTGACTAGCAAAAATAATTGAAGACTAAAAAAACAAAAGTCATCTCTATTCATGATAGTTCATTCACCTAACGGACTTTCAGTTTTCTTGTGTACCTGCAGAAAGATTTTTATATTCATTTATTTTAGTTACCTTATATTAAACAAAAAAGTGTTTCTTTTTTTCAATTTTGCGCCCTTGCTTACTTCTTGTTCTTTGTTGTTGTTAAATCACTATTTTATAAACTTTGTTAGATTTATTTTGGTCGAGTTTATATGATTGTAGAAACAAATATAACCCAATGTTTCTGTAGGCACTATCTGCTCTCTTAAACCCCTTATTTTAAAAATATTGCAAGTTAGGCGAGATATTTCTCCTTGCTCTTCCGCTTCCGGTGCCTTTCATATTGGCGCAGATTTTCGAGCTTGTTTAAAATCTCTTGAAAATAAAACCTTGACTTTATGATTTGTGTCAGCCTTTGTGATGTAACAATAAGCAAACGCTCCTAACTTTGATTTTTGTCCTTCTTGGAACTTAAAAAAAAAACAATATCTTATTGTTTATAAATTGCAGAAATAACGCCGTTAATATCATCAGTGATGGCCTCACAAAAAGGCGGGGTGAGTATAAGAAAAATAAGGGGGCCACCTTTCAGTCAGCCAAGTTTTTTCCCCAAAATATAGTAATCTATCTAAAAAAAGTTATCACTTTTAATTTATGTCCAATATCATCATTTTCGTCTGAAAACCGTACTGCTCTCTAAAAAAAAGATCGTCACTTTCAATCGAGTGCAGTATCCCTACTTTCGTCCTAAAGTCAAAGTACAGACAAGGGGGGAAACCGTCAGGGTGGTACTATAAACAAATAAAGCAATATTTTGCTTAATGGGAGTTACTTTTTGACGTTTTTCAGGGGGGCCAGTGCGATCGCTCCGTTTGATCCTTACTAAAGCCATCACTGAATGCCATAATGGAGAAGCAGTTTGGAATATTAAAACAAAAAATTAAAAAAAATATTCATCTGAGGAAAACATCTTTGTGAGGTGATCATCACAATGGTGAAGCACTTTGAACAAATCAGACCTGAAAAACAATTAGTCCAGCTTCAATAATTTCTTTGTTTCTCGTCGTATGTTCCTGGATCCGAGATTGTACACGACAGGATTCAAGCATTCACTTATCCTCAGGCAAAGATAGGATACAACTCCGAACCAATAGTCAAATGATGGATCTGGCTTGCTTGTAAGTGTTGTGGTCCAAACCAAGTAAATGGTTGCTGGTAGATAGCCAAACATGAACGCGACAACGATTAAACTAAGTTGAGTGAAAATATTTCTTTCCTTCAAGGCCTGGTTTCCTTGGCAAACATTTACTCCCTTCGTTGTTGTTTGAGGATCAGGGATCTGGCAATTGCGCGCCGCTTTTGAAGATGACATTGACGCGTCGATGACGTCAGGAGTTTGCGAATCAAGCACGACGTCTGGAACGCTGTTGATTGGTTGATCACGACGCATTGATCGGCCGCCAACAGAGTAAACATTGACGGTTTTGCTTCTCCATCTAAACAAAGAGTAGTGATTCGATGTAAGGTGTACGCGTTACCAAACCGATATCACGTGTTCAATTTAAACAACTTCATAAACTCACTTTGAATTTCATTACAATTTGCGAGGTTCTTTCCTGCTTTCTAATTAATACATGAAAGTTGTTTAAGCAATCTATTTTGGAAAGGTTTTTGCGACACGCTGGAAGAACTTTTATGAACTCTCAAAGGTGATTTTAACCTCCAGATCAAAAACATTTTTTTAGTAAAATATCTTGATAAGTTTTTATTATTTTTTGCAAAATTACACTTACCCAAATTTCGACTTATTTAATTATTTTCATAATAAAAATCTTTTAATATTTTATGAAAATTGATGTCCAAGAAAGGTAAGTCAATACTTAATCAGCATAAACCTTGACTTCGGACCTACTTGCTTAGTTTAAGAAATCTCGCTTTGATTTAGCAAAGTTTCATGATTGGATCGCTGAGTCAAAAAACTGATTCTTAACTTGCAGTAAGCACTTTGTTAAGTGGCGCATTGATAAGTTAAAAAAGGAAAAACTAGTTACGAAATTTATAACTTCCTTTTTGAGGTAAATCAACGTGACCTGTCACGTTGATTTACGTCACAAAGGAAACGCAATTACGAAAGTTTACAAGACAACCTTTGTGACGTAAGTCAACGTGACCTGCCACATGATGTTATGTAGCACGCGGAATAATTTCAGCAATCTTAGCTTCATCTATTGTTTCGTTTATCACAGACTTATCTCTGGGCTGGAGAAAAAATGTTTAAACGTGCTTTACGAAAATCAAATTCAAGTAATTTTTTTTTAGTGTTTTGTTGTCCGAATCGAGCGAAAAAAAACTTTTCAAAAATCGATATTTTTATATTATTTTAATCACCTCTGACGTAAACGAACATTTCATACCACATGCGGTCAATGAGTTTTTCATCTTAATAATGGACCGAAGAAACAGAAAAACTTGACCATTCTTACTGAGATAATGATAATTAACAATGATTTATTATTTTTCGAAAAGTTAACAAATAGTTTTCAGGTTAAACACGTTAAATTCTTTAAAAAAGAATTCTTAAATTTTCAAAAAATCGCTTTTAGACAACTAAATAATCAGTGGTGGGCACGGTACTTCTTAAAAGTACCGCGGTACCGGTACTCGGTACCTTTCCAAAATAGTACCGCAGTACCGGTATGGTGCCAAAAAAGTACCGCAGTACCGGTACTCGGTACTTTTGAATAATACGAATTAATGGTAATGACTAAAACTCTGTCATACATTGGATTTCATTTGACATTTAAAAATTGTATTTAACAAAACAAAAATAGTATCGTACGTATCCAACTGTTCACTTTCGGAAATTGATTATGCTTTGGATGTAAAAAACATTCAGTGAATATGTTTTATCTTGATTTTTCAAATAAATTATGCCTTGGATATAGGAAAGGCCTAGTGACTACGTTGTCTTCTGCTTTGTTTTTTATGTTAAAAAAAGTTTGTCAGGAATCGTACTAATTTCCATATAACCTATTACAGTGGTTTAGTCAGAGTTATTCAGAAACTTTTTGGACCACCGACCTCTATTTACAAATCTTTTTTATTATAGACCCCAATCTTATATCACATCAATTTTCTGCCCAACCAACGAAAAAAGATAAAACAAACACAAAAATAAATAACACAAAATCGACTAAAAAATAAAAGCTTATAAACAGGCATACCATATTTCCGTAGGGGCAAACCGGGACGCTCGTTTATAGACAAAATTCGTCTGTAAAAAGAAGTGTTCTCTTAAAAAAAAGGTCTTCACTTCGAATCTACCTCTGGTTTTATGGTATGGATTACTTTACCCGGTATATATGTTGACAAATTTTGCCATATCGTTGCGGACATCTTGTGCGCTCATCACGGACCTTATTTTGGAAAACTCTGGTTTAAACTCTATGGTGATGTAGTAAAATTACGCAACTTCGCTGGTCATTAAATTTTATTGTAATTTTTTATATTTTTGCTTGCAAAGCAACGAAATCAAAATTTCATCAAGTCCCTTTTGAACTGGTAAGAATATGAAATCTGGTGTTTTGTGGATTTTTGATTTTATGCAAAATATTTCCATTTTTATAATGAAACAACTAGAATGTCATTGCAAATGCAATACCTTCAGAAAATATTTATTACCCTAATAAAGTCTTGTAATTTTTGATATACCGTATTTAACGCCGAAAGCGCTAAAGATTTGACATAATGGCATGCAAAAATGCTACTTTTTCCAAAGCTTCAATGTCTTTTTTGCACAATAATTACTATACACACATTAAACGCGATAATCACTCTTTTTTTCCACAACTGGTGCGGTGACCATGCACAATGTTTTTTGTACATGTTATAAGATATATAGTTTAGTTGCCATCTCCCTATTTGCAACCTTAGCTCTATTTTGTTTTCAATTATAATCAATTGTTCTTTTGAATGCAAATAAAAACGAACTGCTACTACTACTACTACTACTACTACTACTACTACTACTACTACTACTACTACTATTTAATAGCCTACAACGACTAGGCCTTTCTATAAAGCAGTTTCTTGTTTTATTGAAAAAGCTGTGAATAGTAGACTGGCGTTTTTGTGCCCTTATCTTAGTTTTTAACTTACAATTAACGTCGACTTGAACACTAAAGGCACTTGCTGTGTGTTTAAGTAAAAATTTCAAGTTTTATTTATTGTACCACAATGATCTTAACATATCTTATTTTCTTAATATATTTGATCATCTTAAAGGAATAGCTAAACTTAAGCTAAACTTACTTTTGTTTTTGCTACGTTCTAGATATGCAGACTTATCTCGGAATACAGAATTGGGAGAAATTTCTTGCTATAGATTTTTATATCTCAGTAACACAATGCAAAAGAAAATATACTGCTTTTGCTCGTAAGCTATTGCAAACCCAAACGAAATCAATAATTTTTACTAACTGTAACTTGCAACAGACAGCACTATATTATAGATTATGGCTGTTTGATTGGTGTTACAAAATACGCTTTTAGCAGCTTTCCGAGATAGCCGCCAAAAAATACGAAATACGCAATTTTATGACAGGAAGGGTTAGCGCAGTGGTTTTCAACCTTTTTCATACCGTGGCCCACTTTTCTACCCAAGGTAACTTAACGACCCACTTCGGTTGACAAAATTTAATTCCCGTCGCAAAAATCTGGTAATCTCTAAAAAAAAAAAAAGGTCTTTACTTTGAATTTGTCTGCAATTTCTTAATTTTCATCCCAAAAACATAAAAAAAAGGTCCTCGCTGGGAATTTGTTTCCGATTTTTCGACCATAATGACTTCATTATACATATTGCTTTTATTTTTATTTATGCTCTGTGGCTCACCACTGGGCCATGGCTTACAGGTTGAAAACCCCTGGATTAGCTTATAAAAATGCTCTAGTCATAAAATGCTCCCGCAGTGAGCGTTAACTCTATTCAGACTGGGCTTTTTAGAAAGCTTGTACGACTAAAAAGGGAGACGAGGCGGAAAATGCCAGCGCGCTTTGCTTGCTTATACGAGGGTCAGTTAAAAAATAATGAGCCCAAGTCTCTCCTGGCCATATTTGTTGCAATAAAATCAAAAGTCATACATCAAAAGAAAGCCCAGGGATAGGAGATCTCAGTTCTACTTTTCAATGTAATCTCCGCACTTTTCAATTCCAACTGTCCATCGATGAACAAGGGACACTATGCCAGCCTTGTAAAAGTCAGCAGGCTGCATTTTTAACCAGTTTCTTACAGCGTGCTTGACTTCTTGATCACTGGTGAAGTGCTGCCCCCTAACTCCTTCTTTCAATGGTCCAAAAAGATGATAGTCAGATGGTGCCAGGTCGGGTGAGTATGGGGGATGGGTTACCGTCGTCCATCCAAAAGAAGCAATCACTTCACGAGTTTTGAGACTGGTATGGGGCTTGGCGTTATCGTGTTGCAGCAAGACCTTAGACATGTCCAGGTGAGGTCGTACTCTTCTCAGTTTCGCTTTCAGTTTGCGTAAAGTGTCAATGTAAGCATCTGAGTTGATGGTAGTACCTTTAGGCATAAAATCTACCAATATCACTCCTTCAATGTCCCAAAACACAGTCGCCATAATTTTTCCAGCTGAACGTTGACTTTTGAATTTCTTGGCTCTTGGGGACGTGGGGTGACGCCATTCCATGGATGATCTTTTCGACAGAGGTTCATAGTGATGAACCCAGGTTTCATCTCCTGTCACTATACGGCTGAGAAAAGTTTTGTCACTTCTGTGACACTCAATAAGCTCCGAACAAGCTTCAAAAAGGGCTTGCTTGTGAAAATCCAAAAGTTGCCTCGGAACCCATCTGGCGCAAACCTTTGCAAAGCCTAGCTCATTAACAATATTCACAGCACTTCCATGGCTAACTCCAACACGTTCAGCAATGTCATCAATAGTGATTCTGCGATCATCTCTAATCAATTTCTCAACCTTATCATTGTTTCCAGGATTGACTGCAGAAGATGGTCTTCCACTTCTTGGTCTGTCCTGGAGGCTACTCAAACTTGGATCATCTTCTTCGTGTTTAATCCTGGATACCCACTTTTTCACAGTGCTGTAGGCTAATGAAGCATCTCCATAAACATTTACCAATCTTTCGAAAATTTGTTTTGGTGGCTCCCCTTCCGAAACAAGAAATTCAATCACAGCTCTCTGCTTCTGACGGACATCCAGTGATGACGTCATTTCCAAAACACAATACCAAAAGTGGACACGTTGAAACAATTTTTTTTTACAATTTATCTTTAAAGCAGTAAATTTACTAAACACCCTTAAAATTTCTAGAAAAAATATGAAGGTTAAAGCGGTTAAAGTTAACAGGGCTCATTACTTTTTGACTGACCCTCGTATTTCGACAATTGGTAGCGCTAAAAGTGTCGTTCAAGGTTTTATAGAAAAGAATTTCATACTCTTTCGATAGAGATACTTAAATGTTGTAATAAAATATTATTTTGGATTGAAAAAGCGAGTTTTTGAAAGGTAGTCAACTTTCGTGAATTGGCCGAAAATCAGAGATTGATTTCAGAAAGTTAACGACTTCGACGGTTTGATTGATCGTATGATTAAAAGTAGAATTCTTTCACAGTTGGAATTCCCTTAGGGAGGTTATAGCAGTTCACAGAAGAAGAAACTCTATTTCAGCAAAATCTGATTTTATTATTAAAATGCTTCGATCTTAGCAACAACGGATGTTTTCAAAATTTACTGGACTTTTTGAACAGTTTTAAAAATGAACTTTTTATACAATAAAAGGAACTACAATTCATTCCAAGAAAAAATTGAAATTTTAAGTGTCACATCGTAGTTTTTTATAATTATTTAAAAATGTTATAATAAACCTAATTAAAAAAATTTAGTTAGGATTGATTACTTGATGAAATTAATTTTTTTGGGATTTTTGTAAGTTTTTTCTTTTTTAGTAGGTTAGTCTAGCCTACATAGTAGACTATTTTATAGTCGAACTTGACTGATGCTCTGGCGCATATTTTTTGATTTTAAATTTACCGTTCATTGAATTTTTTACATTTCGTGAGAGCAGGGCTGCCCAACCCGGACCCGCAAAGTCTATTGTTAAAGCCCGCCAAAGAATTTGTAATTACATAATCGATCAAATTGTTGTAATGCTTTGAATCAATCTAATGAGGCGCAAAAAACTCGGAAGACGTAGGCTAATTTTTGTCTTAGTAGAGATTTTTTGCTTTATATAAGAATAAAACACGTATATATATCAAACTGGTGACCTTTTTTGTTTGGTCTTTAACTAAATTTGTGGTCCGAATTCCTGTTATCAAGAAGGTTCATTAAAAAATAATACATTAAAATTAAGTATCAAATTAAGATTTCTGCACCGATTGCGACCCGCAATAAACTTTTTGACAAAAGTCGGACCGTAATGGTTAAAAGATCGACCATCCCTGCGTCAAAGTATAAAACAACCTAACATTTTCCGAAACAGTCATTATCATCGAAATAAATTTCTACCGAGAGTAATTTTGGATTTTAATATTGATTTGATCATAACTTACGACACCGACACTTTTTCTTTCAGAATTATTCAATTTATAATACGAATTTTGACATTAGAATAAAAAATAAAACATCGGTACAACCAATTAATGATATTGCACTCAAGCATAGCACAATATATTCTATTCAAATGTTTTTTGACTTGTGTACGTAAATGTTCGATACAATCCCCAGCATAATTCAAAAGTAAGACGGAAGTTCTTTGATAATTTTCTATTACCTCAACCAAACTGCAACAAATATTTCTTAAAATTTCACTTTTTAAATGAATCTATATAGTTCGATTTTTTGTTCATTTTCATTACACGCTCAGTGCAAAAAAAAAAGTAGGCTATTCTATTTGAAATTATTTCAAACATAAACTTACAAGGAGGAAAAACAAATGCACACCTATCTAGATATTGTACTGTACAGAGAGTAACATATAGAAATGAAATAATTATTCAGGCCAAGTCATTTATGCTAAATTTTAATACCGGTGCGTAGTGTTGTAAAATAATTTTAAGTGCTTGTTCTTGTTGCAAGCAAAAATATAAGAAAAACGCTGGAGCAGGAATATTTTAACTCTGCTACATTTGATGTGTCATCTGCTTGAATAAAAACAAGTCAAATAACCTCTGTTGGTGCGTTTTCCTTTAAGTTCAATATTAACACTTAAAAATGATTGTGTTATTTTTTGTGGTAATTAGAATTTTATTGGTTGATTTCACTTCAGAAACCTCTTTTTATTCTGTTAAAATTGTTTAAAAATTGGAGTTCGAATAAAGTTTCAAGAAAAGCACAGATATTGGATATGTACAGTATGTAAAGGTCAAATGACATAGACTGACGCTGGCGTATAAAAAAATGATACAATTAATTATATCATGTAAAACTTCAAGCGCATAAGTAATTAACAATCTTTCTTCAAATTAATCAAAACAAAACTTGATATTTAAACTGATAAGTTAAAACAATATTTTTTTAACCAATTTTAATTTTGTTTCTTTTTCTATGTACATTTAAACATGATTAAGATTGATGGAAAAAAATAAGATAAAATAAGCTTCATAAACAAACCCATCATTCGTTTTCAAGATTTAAAATTTTTATCAATTTTTATCGCATTTCAACTCTATTTATCCTCCAGACTCGTACAAAAACTTTGAAGGCGTTATACCAAGGGCAACTTTTAAGCGATATCATACTTGCTTGTTTTATGTTGTATATGCGGGTCCGCAAGCAACCGGAAGATCTGGCAGATAATTGCTTTCAGAGATGCCAAGATATTGCAGTGGGTTGGAATTTTTAATTTACTTTTTTAGATTTTATTTAAAACGTAAGTAAAATGCTAGTCTACCCAGACTACTCTACTAGCCTGAGTAAGCTAAGCCTAAACAAAAAGTCGCAAAAGGCTACTGGCTATGAAGTGCGTAAAACGTTCCTAAACCTGACCTTACTTAAAATTAACTAGTAACTACTACCGGAAGGATGGGGAAAGTACTGGTAAACACTTAACTATGACAAATGTCAATTTGTGATAATACTACTGTAAATCAAGAAACTCCTTTGAAGCTGCAATTGATACGAAGAACAAAAACATGTCGCAATGCTGCTTGCAAGAAAACTTTTAATCACCCTAGAATTAGACGCAGTACCGCGGTACTTTATAAAAAAAAGTACCGCGGTACCGGTAATGATACTAAAAAAGTACCGCGGTACTGCCCACCACTGCAAATAATAATCCAAAAAACTTTGAAGTATTCTCTAATCTTTATTTAAAATAATCAAAAATAACTGTGATTTTTTTAGAAATAAATCAAATAATTTTATGGAAAATTATAAAACCTTCTACGAATCGTATATTTTATTTCCTTATTACATTTAGTTCTCTAAGAGTAAGAATTTCAATAAACAACTCTTGCTATGCAATTAAAAAAATAATAATTCACAAACTTTTGTCTGAGCCTCAAAGCTCGGGCGATCAAGATGGAGAAAAGAATGATAAAAAACTCTGGGAAGTAGAAGAAGATTGCGCTGACAACAAGCATGTACTTATTGTAATAATTGATGCAACAATCGCCTTGATGCTGTAATGATGGGTTTTCATCGTTGAAAATAGAGCATGATGGCCAGTAACTTCCTTGCGTTTGACATTCTAAATGTTTACAGTTTGTAAAGTCTGCAGTAAAAGCTTTTTTGTTTTTCTTATTATTATTGAAAAAATAAAAATCCGTAAACGAAAATATTTTACGTTTACAATAAGAGCATTAAAAAATATGAGACTACACCAAACCAAAAATGAAACAACAAAATTTTGGAAGCAATTAAGTAAATAATATAAATAAAAGTAAAGTTTATTGCAACTAATCTTTTATTACTTGTAGTAAGTTGCTTTAATAATAGAGACTTATATACATCAGGTGTATTTAAAATTCTTTTTAAAAATTATTGCTTTTAAGTAAAAGCATTTTTTTGAATTGAAAAATCGAACAAATTGGGTTCATTAAACTAAATTTTGTCCATAAAAGCACTATTAGATGTAATAGACATTGCCTTAAGTTTATTTTTTATTTATTTTGTTACTAAATATTGGCTGTTGATACCACCATTAAGTTATTAAAAAAAAGTTAATCGTTGGGATTTAAACATTAGAATGCCTCATCAACAAAAAACATTGCTGTAATGTCAAATAAATTGCAATAATTTTTGTTGCGCTATGTTTTGCAAAAGACTACAGAGCTAGTTTTATGAAGAACAATTAGACAAATTTGTACCTTTTTATATTGATTTATTATTCTAAAGCGCTTTATATTTGAAATGTGTTCTTTCTGATCGTTAAAATAGTTTACTCAGCTTGGGAATTTTGCGCGCAACAAGAAAAAATTATGCAAAGTTTGAAGTTGTTATTACCTAAATAAATTAATTATGAATGGTACCAAATCATAATTGTTTCTGATATTTAAATGAGGGAAAATTTTTATTTGTTTCTGATATTTAAATGAGGGAAAGTTTTAAAAAGACTTTTCTATACGATCTTTTTTAGTCAAAACTGGTCAGAAGAAAAAGTCTGCCGCAAAGCGATTAAATAATTGAATGTTATTTGTAAAGCTTGTGAAACAAGAAGAACCAACGGCCCTGATTGGTCAGAAATAAAAGAGCGTTGATTGGCTGAAAATAAAATTTGCTTAATTACATCAAAACGCAGCAATTTCGAAGTGTGAACAGACTCTTTTTACGACAAGTCAAAGTTAAGAACTTTGATATATTTCATCAAAGAAAATGCAGAAATTAAATCAGACACAAAAATAAGAAAACAGTTACTTATACGTACCATTTGATAGTAACAGCTGTTGTTATTATCTTTCCACCAGAGATGCATAAAAAAATTAATAAAATTCATGCCAGGTGAGCGCTTTCATTATTTTTTAATCAGATATGTTGTTTATGTTCCTAATTTTTGCTTGTACCAGATGAAGATCGGAAATGTGCAGTTAAAATTCGTGCTTAAAAGTTATTTACTTATCCCTAGTTGATTAAACATATATTTTCCGCTTTACATTAAAACATGTCGATAATTTATTTATCTCGCCAATATGTTGATTCGGAGCATTTTTGATCTCTTATTTTTTTGGACAAAGAAATTTATAGCAATCTATTTTTAACACTAAGTAAGAATGGTCAAGTCAATCAACAAGCAATTGCCGACAGACCTGTTTCGTCCTTGTTAGAACTCGTCAGGACAATATAGCTTTTTATTCATTGTTTTCATTGAATCTATTTTTAGTAGCTTTTATCTTTTGCTGTTTATACGATATCCGAATCTTGATTGTAAAGTGAATATAATAAACAGGATGGCATGATTGGAAAACAAATATTTGATTATTTTCACGCTATTTTATTGATTTTAAATTATTTGATGTAAAAAGCCTATCAAAAATGAATCGCGATTATTTTGTTCCAAATCAAAATAAACTGAAACGGAACAGCATTATTTTTGTCCCATGTTCGATTGCATCCGGAACTGGTGTTTCTTTTTGTGATTTTAATTTTTAAATTATTTTTATTTAAAGCATAGTCTGAAAATTTTTAACTAGTTTGATATTACGAAGCATCTAAGATAATAAACAGACCAAATTGATGTAGATTTTAGAATTTTCTAAAGCAGGGGCCCCAACCTTTTCCTTTTTACGATAAATTTTTTCCAGTTTAGTTTTATTTCCCTGAGTTTATAGATTTAATTTAACACCATATTGAGAGAATAAAAATCTTGCATACACAATAGACGTCGGTTAATCCGGATTCGATTTGACAAAATCATCTAAATTTGGCGAAAATCCGGACAATCCGAGGCTTATTATTAAGAATTACAGTATATAGGAAATCATTTGTACTTTTAGTTTTATCGGAGGTAAGCGAAATTTCGCATTAACCAAATCCGGATTAACCGAGGTCTACTGTATTAATGCAATGTATTTCTTTCTAACAAAATTTATAAAAAATTAAGTGGCTATCAACGCCTTCGTGATGCATTTTAGTGAGACTTTTGCTATTACTTTATTTCGATTATTCTTTCAAATGATTACTTAGTTTTACTTAAAGCAATCCGTGAATCATCTTCCAGTTGCAGAAAGTTCTTTTACTTACAGTTTTCTACCGAATATCCTACCAAACAAAACTGATAAATCAAAAGCGTCTATAAAAAATAACTAAAAAACTTTCGTATCCCTTGAAACTTAATTTCGTACCCACAAGAGATACGAGCACAACCAGTTGAGAACCACTGTTTTAGAGTAAGCGTACTGTTAAAAAATGGAGTTTTTCCCACCAGCATCGCTTATTCAACATTATATGTTTGTTTAGATGGTTGAAGTTTTATTAATCACATGGCTTCCTAATTAATGCTCTTTTAATTATAGCCTACTCTCAGTTTCAATACGACAGAAAAAAGTAAATATAGAAATATTACCGATCAAGCTAAATACAAAAAACAATAGCTGCTACATTAATTTTATGCAAGCAAAACAAAATCAGACCTATGAGTACGATGTTTAAAGCTTTTGCTTTATATTGTAATTGAAAGTAGGGATTTTTGGATAGTGGTTAGATAGTTTAAAAACCATTTGTGTAAATCTGCTGTGTAGAGGCGTCCAACCTGTGGCCTTCAGACCACATTTGGCCCACGTAAAGATTTCTCGCGCTGTTTTTTCCGAAATGACGTACCCCAAACTAAATAGAGTAACCGTGTTTCCAAAAATGTTGTTTAATAAAAAGATCTTCACTTGATTTTGAAAGATAAAGAAAAAGATTATGCGAAGTAACAAACAAAATAACACAGATAATGTAGTTTACTTATAAAATTACTCAACTGTGTTTTATGTACTTGGCCAGGGAATATTTTTGATAAACCAAAATGACACTTAGCTCAAAAAGATTAAACGCCTCTGCTGCAGTGGAATGAAGAAAAAAGATTTACATTTATCGTCAACGTATTATATTCTCCTCGTGAATATCATAATCAATATGTTTTTCAAACAATGGACATAAAGTTGATAAGCCTGACAGAGTTATAGATAATAAATGAAATTTTAAAAAGTCGCTTCATTTAAACTTAACATCTTGTTTAGTTTGGTTGTGCAGACTAATTTAGTCAATCGCATCGTTTATTTGTCAAGGCTTTGGTTTGGTTAATTAAAATATGCATCCATTAATTATTACTTTAATAAGCGCAATAGCTTTAAATTGAAAATGATTTAACGATAAAATAGATTATGCAACATGTGATTTGCAGTTAACTAGTTTATTTTATAGGCTTATTTTGGTAAGTTTTAAAAAATTTACGGTCACGGCATATTCGAGATTTTACTGATTTTTTCACAACTGTCTCCGTTGTGTTGTTAAGTAGTTCTTTTCTTACCTCTGTTGTATACGATACCCATGTAAGAAAATAAAGGTGTTGACACTGAGAAAGCAATTATCCACAACACTCCAATATAAATCAAAACTCTCTTTTTTGTAATAGCAGCCATCCGAAATGGAAAGTAAACAGCAAAACAACGAAGTAACGCGAATGATAAAATGTGCATAGACGTGACGTAGTTAGTGGTGAAATCCAAGACCCAGTACAATTGACCTAGAAAAAAGAAACAATCAAAAGATTAATTAAACAAATTGTACAATTGGGAAAACCCGGGAAAAGCGTCAACCAAGATGTGTTTTGTTTCAATCTATAAAAATTACTTTTAAAAAAACAATTTTTTACAATACAACATTTTTATAATCATAAAATCAGAAAACAATAAAAAAAATTCATATCGGACATCACTGTGTTGAAGTCACTATCCAGTCTATTATCATTAGCTACTATTGGGTAAAATAAATTATGTCTCGTTGTAATCAAAGAAGGACTTCCAAAAGCAACTTTAAATAAAATTATGATTCGAACTTTTTCTTGTTAAATTGCAGATTTTTCAATTGTTTATGTATTTAATTTCTTCCCAACGCTCACAGATACTGTAATTTTTTTTGAAAAATTTTTTACAAGTTTTTTGAAAAAAATAAAAACTTTTTTCAAAAATTTAATGTAATTTATTTTTTGCATTTGAATTTAATCAAAATACATTAGCTTAATATTCCGACCAGTTATTCAGCTTATCGCTGATGATTGTAAGGTATTGCAATTTACTCAGAACGAAGAAGATTACAGTCATATGCTATTTGATATGCGTTCTGATCGACTGAATCATGTGTAAACGAACTTGATTTTTAAAACCTTAGTATTTATTTATCTTGATGCAATAGCTAACAGGTTTCATGCTAAAACAAAGCAGATTCATTTTAAAATTCTAGCTTGATTGGCATCGACAAAACTTGATAAAAATTACCATGATTTGATTAAGCATCTACTTGAAGCAGAGTCATTCAACCATGGCCCGCGCAAAAGGTTTTCAATGGTCCGCAGAGTGCTTTTCAAAATGACAAAACTGAGTAGGTCTCGGCTGCAAATTTTTTACCCCTTAGCAGCCCAGAGTTTTTTCAGTAAGTTTATCGCAGGCCGTAATTTGTGCAATAAATTGAAAAAAGCTTCACCTTGATTCTAATTCTTTTTTTCATCTGAAACAAAGTGGAGATTCAATTTTTTGGTCTTCATTATAACTGATGTGTTTATTTATGGATAACCCACTAGTTTATTGATGATGGAACCACATTTTTAAATAAAGATTAAAAATAAAAGGTCTTGATTTGTATAATTTGGCCGCAGTGTTTTATTTGCTTGACCCGTAAATATTTTTTATAAGTCAAATTGGCTCTCGGTTGAAAAAAATGAAACGTTTCTTACTTACGTTTTTTATCTGTCAATGCAAGTCTGCAACTGTTTTGTCATTAACTAATTTACTTTTCGTGAATGAAACACTCAAGAAATTAATGCGCGTAGGTGATGCATGAAATAGCTTCGTACCAATCAGCTCTGATTTAAAGATTTTCGAAAAACAGCTTTAGAAAGGTGCAAGGTTAGTTTGTTCCAACTCTGTGCGATAATAATTTACATTAAATTAAAGCATCGAAATCTTAATTTAACTAGAATTTATAAACAATATTTCATTACTTAAGGGTTGAAATTTTCAAATGATCTTTACATTTGGAAATCAATATTATACTGGTTTCAATGTGCAAGTTTGTATGTACAGTGTACATTTGAAATTTTATGCAAATATTAATATTTAGTAGCATAAGTGATAAAAATTTTTATTTTTTCTATCAAGTTTTTTTTTACTTTTAAGCTTAAGGGCTCGTTTCCATCACGAGCGTGGCCGAAAGTGTTATTCATTTATTTGTTTATTAATTTTTTACTTTTTTCCGCACATAAGCGAGCTCTAAGAGACACAAAAAAATCAATAAAACAATGAATACTCTCGCCAACGCTCGTAGTGGAAACGAGTCTTCGTTGAGTTAATACTTGCAGCTTACAAAACGAAAATAACTTTACTTTACCTCTGCTAAATCATAGGAATAGCGGCCAATTTTATTTTTCAAAAGATGCTAACTTATGAGTATTTTAAATTGTTTATGGGGTTGAAAGATTTGACGGTTTTGTCGTGAGAAAAACAGAGTTAACTTGAATTCCGTATGCTGTCTCATATGTAATATTTTGTGGGCAGCGCGGTCGAGTGATTAAAGCAGAGTTCAATGGTGATTGTGATAGGCATGGTCACGATTCAAAACCTACTCGTGCTATTTTGTTTTGTTCTTCAGAAAGACACTTTACGGCACTCTCCCCTGTTTTATGGTCTTAACAAGCAGCTCTGATATACAGTTATATATTTATATACATTTATATATTTATAAAAAAACAATACAAGGTAAAAACAAAAACAAAAGAAATCTAACCGGCTCTCCGGAAGTAGGGTCGGGTAATTGCATGCCCTATGTAGAGCGCTTTCCTGCGAGTCAGAAGCATAAATGTAGAGATGAGACCAAATGAAAAAATATGTTTTGGTTGATTCTACCCAACTCTTTTCTTTGGTACGTATGATTTAACTACCTGCAATTGCTGCATGCAAGTACTGCTATTTGCTTTTTGTACGTAGAGTTATTTCAGGGTTTCCAGAAGAATCTTTCTAATAGAATAAACAACTCGGGCTTTAGTTGTCCGGTCAAAAAGTCTTAAGTGGGCCTAAAAAACTTCTCTTTCGATTATAAAGTTTTAGAATGATAGAAAAGTTTTTTTAAAACTCAAAAAAAAGATGGATTTAACACTTCTTCAAAACAGCTGAAAAAGTCAAGCAAAGCGCTTTTCATCGAATAGTTTGTATAAAGCCGGTACAAGTAGTATCAATTTCAACTTTAAAATTAGCATAGTTTTATTTTTTAGACACTTTAAAGTAGTGATCTTTCTTTAACGTTATTTCATGATCTCAATTTTTTTGATAATTTTTGGTATATGTCATGAAAGTGAAAATGTCAACGTGAAATACAAACTATACATAGTTACTCGCCAATTGTTATCATGCGATTGAAATAATAATTGAGTTACAATGTAAAAATTTTAAAAATATCCAAGGTTAAAAGAGGGGATACTTTAAAGATAATTAATAAAAATATAATAAACGAAAGATAATAAAAGAGGGAATACTTTAAAGATAATAAGAACATTTTATTTAAATTTCTTAAAAAATCTGGTGTTCCAAAGAGGACCACGGTATTATTTTTGACAAGCCTTTGATTTGCTAAGAAATAACCACTCCCGTATTTAGGTGGGGGCACAATGGTCTCTCTCTTGGAGATCGCTAATATGTAGGCTTACCATAGGTAGGACAGTTATTTTAGTACTATGACCCCCCTTGAAGATCACTAATACATTAGGGCCAAAATTTCGCCAGAAAACAAAGACAGATTCCATGTGCGGACCCTCTTTTTTTTGTTTTGTAGAGGTCACTAGTCTTCAGAAACAAAAATCAAAAAATCTGAGAATAAATTAAAGTAAAGATTTTTTTAGAGAACACTTTATTTTTGGGATAAGAATCATAAAATGCAAATAACTGAGTTAAAGTGAAGACTTTTTTTGGTACCACTTGAAAAGATTTTTCCACTAAGTATATTTGGTTGTGGTTGTATGGTTCCCCCTTTCAAAAACCCTCGGTACCCCACTGGAAGTAACATCAACATTCACATTATTTTACTATGAAAAGAAGAAATTTTTTAAAATTATTAAAAATTTCTTATTACAAGATTTTTTAAAACAGATCTGATAATGGAAAACAAACCCAACTGAAGATCAGGTGGTGTAACATCACACTAACGCAAACAATTCCACTAAACATTTAAAGAAATACTTTTACTTCAATTAGCAAAAAAAAGCACCTAAATTTTACCTTTATAATTCAACTGAAACAAAAGGTCTTCAGTCTTATAAAATTTGCCTAAGGATCTTTAGGAAGCAAGCGGTCCTGTATGTAGCTAGGTACTTTGCTTAATATTTTTCTATCAGTCAATTTCGGTGGCCGGTCAAAATATTTAGCGAATTGAATTTTTGTGGCTGTATCTTTTCAATTGATTGCTGCATTAACGCTTATTTAGAGTATTTCGCTTTTTTGAAAAATGAGAGGCGAAGCGAAAAAATGAAATAAAAAAATATTTTAAAAAAATTTCATACTTTTTTTAAAATTAAGTTGAATGAAAAATAATTTCAGAAAAAACTTTGTAAAAATTTTATTTGGCCCCAAAAAGTATATAGTCTAAAGACTTACTAAAAAAATTTCTACCTAAATATAATTTCCCTAAAAATAAATTGCAACTTAGTCAATTTTAATTGCAAAAAACAACGTTTTTCGTTGTAGAAATGGCTTACTAATTTACAGGATAGCTTTAGCTATCAGCATAATTTTCTGCAAAGTAAATAGCTATCAATTTTCACCATCTGGTGTCTCTCTTTGCAAATATTTAATGTCAATTTTTCTAGAAAACAAAGTGCTTATTTTTCTCAAAGACTCATTCCTATAAATTTCAAATAATTTTTTAAACTAAAAAATTCATGTATTTTATTATTTGATTTTACTTCCTTGACCTTTATAAATGCATTACATATGTTGGAAATACATTACATATTACCAACACTGGCAGCCGGGTCGAGTGGTTAAAACGCCGTGTTTGTAATCAACACGATCTCGGTTCAAAACCTACGCGCACGATTCAGTTGCGTCCTTAGGAAAGACACTTTACGGCACTTTACCCTGCTTGGTGGTCTTGGAAAGTGTTATAAATTTCAATCATATCTCTATAAAAACTGAAAAACCAAGATAAAAAATTGCAAGCGGACAGCAATATCTTGGTATCTCTGGAAGCAGATGGGGTTAATTGCTTAGCCTATGTATCAGCGCCTCCATCGCTTTCCTGCAAGTCAGGAGAATAAATATAGAGACAAAATAAAATAAATAAATATTTTCAATCATACCACAAAAAAATATCAAAAGTAATCATACTTTTCTTTACTTAAAATTAATCAACCTATTTGTTCAAATAAAAAGCTACATTTAAGGCTTTTCTGATCGGAATTCAAAAACTCCAAATTTGAATACAAGAAAAACCTGATAAAAACATTACGCTTTTTTGAGATATCAAATTTTAAAAAAGTAATCGACTTGAGACATCACCATCTATTAGGTCCCCCTTTACGGAGGACACAGTATGTTTACGTGTTGATTTTTGATTGAAAAAAATATGACTATTATAGAAATGCAATTAACGGTTTAAGATTGGAAAAAAATTAGTCACAACATCAATCGAATTCGAAAAAATCGACGATTTGGTTGTGTTAAACCAGAAAACACGTTATTTGCAAAAGTAAATTCAGACCGGGTCCTTTTAGATTAAAATTTGGAAAATCAAAAAACTGGTCCCCACCGTATACATAATAGCTGATTAATAATGTGAGTTTTACCAGGTAACAAGAAAGAGACAATAGACAATAAAAGTTCAAAATAAACAGAGATTAGTTTGAAGGCTTTTGCATCAAAACCAGAACTGATGCTTGACAATAACACGTTTTTTTTTTACATCACGAAAACAAAGTCATTGTCCTTTGAAAGGGCACCCTTTTCAGGTCAGACACAAACAGGACAGGGACCGAATATTTATCCTTTCACTAACTCAGGTTGCTGTATTGGCCGGATCAGATTTTGGAAGTGATGTTGTTAAGCCAGCATCGAGTTTTGTTAATCAAAAACGTCGGACCTTGTGCTCCGTGTGTTGCTCGATGTATGGGACACGTTATTACGTAGAATGTGATCTGCGCTTTGTTCATAGGCGCTGCACTCGCAATTTGGTAAAGGAGCAAAACCCCATTTGTACATAGACAAATAGAATTCTCCTACACTAGTCCCCAGATGATTGAACTTAACCCAAGCTGTTTGGGGCAAGCTAATCCCAACAAGCCTGGCACTGGTCCTAGGTATAAAAACACGGAGCTTGGATATACTCTCGCAGTACTTGTTCACTCAGAAGTGCAGATGTCACGTCCAGCATGGTTTTTGAACGATTCCGCGCAGCAGGGCAAAACATAACATGACTGGTGCCAAAACAAAGTCGTGTTTGAGGAAAACGTAAAAAAACAGAAATTTAAATTTTATAATGTTAAATTTATTTATCATAGACATAAACCAAAATACGTAAAATCGACTAACATAATGCTTCAGTCCATTCCCAGCGTTCGAAGCCCCACGTACGTCTATAAAGCCACAAAGGGGAGCATATAAGGGCAGAAATTAAATCCGAAAAGCTCAAGCTAACTATGAAGAAATTGCTTGGAATGTGAAGACATTTGTTTTTGGTGATAACAATAATGGTAATGATGTTTCCAATGGAGCCAATCACGAGTAAAAAAGCCACGACCACAGAAATACTAATTTTAGCAGAATCTGAAAGTAAAAATTAAAGTTTTGTAAGTTTTAAATAACTTTAAATTAATAATAAAGATTATCTTAAATTTTTATGTAAATTTTACCCTTATCTCGCTCAGCGTCAAGTCACGATTTATTTTACTTTTGCGCAGAAGTAAAAAAAAACGGAAAAGTTTTAAAAATTTGAATTTGGTAAACTACTTATTCGCTATTAAATTTTTTTTGATTTTTTTAAATTAGGATTTGATTATTTTTCCGGAAAAATGATTTCAAAGAAAACAAACAGGGAAACAAGATGTAATTTGAGGATGTGCTGGTATAGCGCTTTCTGTCGTAACTATTTAATTATTACATAATTTAATTTACGAAACAATATTATCTGCGTAAACACTTTCAAAATGAATGTCAAAGTTAAGTTATCTTGCCGATAATAAAGCTTTTGTTTATACGTTATTAATATTTCAATGTGAAAGCTAAAAACAATTAAAAATAGGCAGTTTAAAAACAGTTTTGCTTGTTTTCCTTTTACAAAAACCATCCTCCTCTACATTCAAAACAATGGTCGATCTGCTAACAATGAAAAACTTAATAATTTTTAATTTGGTCTTATGTGGCATTCCTTATTTACTGTTTTGCTTTTTTGTAAATCAAAGTTTAAAGGCTCGTTACCACTGCGAGCGTGAAATGGAGTAACCTTTATTTCTTTTATTGATTTTTTGCTTTGGTTAGCGCTGAAGCGCGGAAAGAAGTAAAAGACACAATAAAAGAAAAAAGAATACTCCATTCCACGCTTGCAGTGGAAACGGGCCTGAACACGTTTTTCGCGAATCAGGTATAACTTATATTCCCTTTTTGCGGAAGCCTTCCAAATGCAATTGCTTTTCTAGTTTGTTCCAGAAGTTATATTTTTTTATATGAACAACATTTTAGTTGATACATTTGTTTTATTCATTCATCAACCTTTTGTCTCCACACAAAAATTCGAATAGAGTAAGTTACAAGAAATTTTTAAGTTATAAATGGTTTATCAAAACTGAAAAAATATTGCATTAGGTGCACTAATGACCAACACGCAACAGTGGGGTATTATCGTCAGTAATTATACGGCGCGATACGCCAGAAACGTGTTAAAGATTATTTCTTTAGATTTTTTGAAGCACGGTAAGTAAAAAGATTTAATTTTAACTGTCTACGGTAAAAATCTTCATTATTTCATCTGTTTCTCCTTTTAACTGGCTGGACAACGTCAAAGAAGTTTTGGAGCAACTAAAACTTTTCAATTTTTGTCAAGCATGTTATAGAAAAATAGTTTAAAAAATAATTTTTTTGCAAAAGCTGCAGTTTTAATTATGGTAAATTTTAATTTGCTGCATTCAATCTTAAACTCATTTGGTTATTTTTGCCGAACATGCACTGAAAACAGACTTTAACTGGACACGTATAATTAGTTTGAACAGAAATTAAAACTTTAACTCAAATAAAAATTAGCTGAGTGGCAACCCTGATGTTTCTAGAGATTGTGATAAAGTCACGTGATAAATTTTCTTTTATAGCGTGAATAAAGATCTAATCTATGATTTAGTGCGGACCAAACATAGAGACGGCGTCATTCCCTTAAAAATGCCGCAAAAGTGAAATTTTTAATAAAAACTGGTCCCAAAAAAGTTTGATCGATGACAGGTTTTTTTCTTAAGGTCAAGAGCATTTAATGTGTTCGGTTTTGGTTTTTTCATTTTTATAAACATCTTTTTTTCGTTTTCACTTATCTTTAAGGAAAAAATTTGTTCGATGCAAGAGAAGAACAAAAAAATCTTCACCTGTTACTGAGGGTATTAGTGCCTCTAAGCTTAGCTGTCTAATATTTACTGGGTCCCACTTCTTATTTCTTGCACTAGGTCCCCATTTTGTAAAGCCATCACACATCTTTTTCCATAGTCTTACATTCAAATAAAGCAAGTGAACAGTATTATAGCTTTTACCAAACTCAGCAAAAGAATTTTATATTGGTAGAAACACATAAAAAACAACAACAATAGCTCGAATTTATATTTGCGATTGCTAAAAACTGAATAAAAGTAGCGAAGGCTTCGAGTTGCAGCACCAGTGATGGCTTTAATATGGATCAAACGAAGCGGCCGCACCGGGCTCCCCTTAAAAGCTTAAAAAAGGCTTTTTTTAAAGCAAAATATCACTCCATTTTATCGTAGCAGCATCTTGACGGTGCCCCACTTTCTGCACCTTAACTTTAGGACAAAGCAAGGATAAGGCGCTTGATTAAAAGTGTTGAGCTTTTTTTTAGAGATCACTATATTTTGGCCGCAAAAAACTTGCTTCCCTACATTTCTTGCACCGGGCCCCCTTTTTTGTAAGAGCAACACTTTGTAGCACAATGCAATAATTTCGTTTTTGGTTTCTTTAGAAACTCTGTTCTTAATATCCCTACAACGGTCTACGCAAGCAAGTATAATTGGCCAGCAATCAAAAGCAGTTTGGATCAGAAACTTCATGTTCATCTATTTAGAAATAAAACCGTAAATGGCGTTGACGCAATGAGTAAAATGGGGTGAAATCACACTCCACCGCAGCGCATGCAAATATGGTTTGTAGTCGTTTTCCACAAGATAGCTGACGTTGCTACTAATGTTTTATCAATTGCTAAGGTTTATTTTTATTTTCATGGGGAAAAACCGGAAAATTTTTATATAAGCTCTCTAGAGAACCGTGTGAGCCAAAGGCCATAAATCGCATGAAAAATCTTCTTCCTGCAGTGGTCTACCAGCATGAATCGGAGGTCGATTGACAAAGTCTTGGTCAAAATCTCGCTCAAGTCATGCTGTCGTACAGGTAACAACCTCAGAACGTGACATTTTTTCTCTGCTTGGCAGTTTTAACGAGAAATTTATATTGCAGTCATATCTTTCTAGAACCTAAGTTATGAAAAAGCAAAAGCAAAATAAAACATTTCAACAGGACAGCAATATTTTGGCAACTTCAAAGCTGAGCAATTACTTGACGGCTGTTCTAAGTTGAAAATCTTTCTTGTTTTTATGCAAGTCAGGAAGACAACTAGTTGATATAATGATAATAAATAAAGCCCACGTCTTTCTTCCAGTGATATTAAACTGTTTATTGAATGACCGAAATCAATGAATATATACTGTACGTCTTTGTTCTCTATTTGGTACACAACAGTCTGAGCACTTTGATAATTTTAGCATCAATCGTGCTTGCTACGTTATTATTATTGTTCGTCTACAGTATATTTGCAATGCAACGTTTGCAAAGTTTTTGTTATTATTTGCGTTAAACGAAAGTGTTTTCGAATGTTGATGTGTGGTGTATTACATGACAGCTCTAGTCCAATGCTTCTCAACCTTTTTTTTGTGGCGACCCAAACTTAGCCGATAATAGACAAGAAAACTTTGGTGACCCAATCTTTTTAAAGACTTTATTACAAGCTTAAAAAGCTTTATTTTTCTCCCCAAACCGCGGTAATCTCTAAAAAAAATTAGAAAATAAAAAAAGGTCTTTACTCTAAATCTGTCTCGGATCTTAACCTTTACAGAACTAAAGTCAGCAACCAAATCAAATTAAACGGTGACTAAGGGGTTGAGAAGCACTGCTCTAGTCTACTATATACAGTTAAGATTTCAAAATTATTTAGCTTTTATTTTTTTATCTTTTTTTGTTTGCAATGAAACCACTGGATATGGACCAAACATGAATAATAATTTAGATCAGTGGTTTTCAACCTGGGGGAAGCGACTCCCAAAAAGGTTGTTTTGCTTTTTTCTAGGGGTCGCAAAAAGTTTTTTATAAATAATATATTATGTAAAATATTTAGGCAATATTAAATTGATAATTATTATTTTAGAATTTACTTGAGTTTTGGGACGAAGCTTACAAAATCGGAGGAAGAATATAGATGAAGACCATTTTTTTAGAGATCACCATGATTTTGGGAGAAAAATAGCGAAATTAGAGATCAAATCAAAGGGTGGGCTGCAAGAGTTAAAGTCAAGATTTTTTGGGTCGAGTCAAAAAGTATTTGCGGACCCTTGTTTTAGAGATCACCAGATTTTTGCACTGAAATTAAATTCTGTTTACCAAAGTGGGTCGTTAAGTTACCTTGGGTTGGAAAGTGGGCTACAGTATGAAAAAGGTTGAAAAGCACTGATTTAGATTAAACCTGAAATAATTTGCAAAATAGGAGGGTTTTCGCGTTGCAAAAACCTGTGGTTTTAAAAATTCTTCCGTTAAAAAGTTTTACAATTACTTGAATTACTACTTTCACATTTGCTACGTGCTAAATAAGCAATTGAAAAAAACTTAAAAAATTTTGACTTCAGCTAATTTAACCTAGTTGATACAAAAAGCACATTGTTTGTTCATTAACAAGAGCTTCTAGACTACGTATTTTTTTACCGGTTTGGCGACAAGAAATTAGCAACACACTTCTACGTTGCGTTACAATTCGAATTACATTTTTATCTGTTTGATTGCAAGCAACAATAAATAATACAATGAGGTCACTTTCTTGTTATTTTTATAGTTTTAGGTTTGTTTTATGGTATATAATTTCTTAAAAACGATTTCTAAGTGATAAAACAACCAAGATAAAACAAAAAATTAAAAACTTTAGGCGGGTCAATCATAGTCACAAAAACTTTTATAAAATCAAAACAAGAAAAATAGAAAGACATACACGAACACTTACAATTTACTGGTAATCCGTCCTTTGAAACATTCGAACAGTTTAATTCCAGCATAACGTGTTTCTTAAACGAATGAGAAATATAAAATAGATTGCTGTTTGAATTACAGCCTTAAGTATGTTTACTCAAAGTCAACGTTGTAACAGTTGCTTACTATTGCTGCCAAAAATTATTCACAAATAAAAGTATACAACCTACGTTTAGTACACTTTCAAAATTCAATTATCTGAATTGATTTATCGGTGTATTTTTTCAGGTTTGCTTAATTGTACCTATTAAAATAAATGAGAATGACAAAACATTGTCTCGAATTGTATTATAAGTTGAAATTTCATATTTTTGTTAAAAATGGAATTTCAACTCATAATAAAATTGTATTTGCTTTGATACTACATAAAAGTTGCAATATTATTATCTTACACGCGATTTACAAGTAAAAAATAATAAGAAGGTCTTTAGCCAAAACACTGCCGTGAATAGATGAATAATACGTCAAAAGCGGTAATAATTGTTCTAAAATTATTGTTGTTCAAAACTCAAAGTTACTATATGAAGTAGTTGATGTAGCTGTTAATAAAAAATAAAGCATTTCGCTTCAAAGATTGTCAGGAAAATTTAGGATTTATAGTGGTTTTTCAAAAGCACTTTCGAATATGTTTAATAAATTTTCTGGTAAATTATATCCAAAAATTTTGTGTTAAAATAAAGCAAACGCACGTTATCTTTTTCTTACCTGCACTAAAACCTATTTTGTTGTTTCTTTCACCGCTATATGCTTTTTATTTAAGGTACCACTAAATGTCATTTACTTTTCTATTTTTTTACAATTTGACGAGAAAAAATGAGTAGATCTTTGTTAAGCTGTCACGCTTATGTCTTTCGCTTTATATCATTAAAATAATTTAAAGCCGACGTAAATACACAAACTGTTAGGATAAAAATAACAATTGTTGTCGATTCGATTTTTTTCTATTATAAAATATTCATTAAGATTGGTTCAGAATAAAAACTTTGCAGAAAAATCAAACGAAAAATGTATTTTCTGCTGAGCTTTCAGAATGGTCCGCTTTCCGTTTGCTTTTCTCGCAGAAGCTTTCAGTCTAAATTGAGCTAAAAAGATGAAATATTTTAAATTTATATTTTTCCGCCAAGCACGAAAAATTTTTTGCTTTGATGATTCATTCGCACTTTCGCTTTTCGTGTGAACAACCTTACAGCGTTGTTTTTTTCATACTTTCCGCTACACGCTTTGCTTTTCCGCAAGCGTTCTCAGTCTTTGACCTTAAAAGTTGGTTGGAACTTTCACTGTACATATCTCAACCTGCTTTCGGAAATGCCAAGATATTACTGACCAGTCCAAATTTTTTTTTTTGATTTTTCAGTTTTATAGATATATGACCAAAATTTAAAACTGTTTGCCAAGAGCGCCCAACAAGGAAAAGTGCCGTAAAGTGTCTTTCTCAATGAGACTACTAAATGGATTGAGTAGTTTTTGATCCAAGACCATTTCGATCATAATCAGGGCGCTCTTAACTACTCGACTGCGCTTCCGATACCCTAGTTCAAGTATAATAATAATAATGAAGATAATGATAATAATAAAAATTATGATAATGATAATAATAATAATAAATTTGCGAGGTTTAAAAATGCTAAATTAAGATCTGGCGTGGGTATAGCCTCTCTCCAGCTACGGGTCAAATAACTTCCTTGTTAATATGAGTAGTAGAAATGCGAGGAATTCATACCGCATAGCTTGTCGTATTGTTAAACAAGAAGCGCGTCCCTCAGTGAGTGTTCAGGCTGAGGTCAAAAAGTTATTTACTGATCAAACCTCTCAACCTGCAGTGGCGGCCAACCCAATTGAGAATTTCAACCAAAAACACCAGGTATCAACGCGGTCAGAAGAAACACCAGACGGAAATGGACACGAGGAGATTACACTGAAATCATGTTTTGTTATTATTAAGCGAAAGCAGACCCCAGTAAAGGTGTAAAAAAGATACCTTTAAAATATGGAGGAAAAAAAATACAAATGAAAGGCTCAATCTAACAGCCAATGCGCTGATAAACCAACGTAGATATATTGATATATTGAAAAACAACATAAACTAACAAAAATTGAACTAGATAACAGCAATCAACAGACTGGGCAACAGAATGAAAATGAATTGAATAAAAAAGCAACCAAACAGATAGTATAACAGACGATGTGTTTGTAGAAAAAGCCAACAAATGTCATGAGAAATCAAATGAAGATGAGATAGAACCGTCACAAAATCTATCTGATATTGAAAACCTAATTAAACAAAATAAAAAGGAAAGTGTTGAATCGGAAAACATCCGGATGGCAGAAAGGTCCTTTCTATCTAAAATATCAGTAAACAGTAAAGCTGAGCTGTTGATGAAACAAGCAAACCAAGCAATTCAAATGGTAAAAGCAGAAGAAGCACTCAACCTAAATAACATCAATTTATTACAATATGTTACTGCGTATGTGACAGAGTATTTAAAAAGATGGGTAAAACGCCCAAACTCCTAAAGACAAAGAGCAATGAACGGCAACAACCAAAGTAGAGGACAAGAAGAGAGAATTGGATTACAAGCATGAGAGCTTATCTGTCGGTTTTAACGGAAATAGTTCAAAATGGCGAAAGTCAACAAATCTCAAAAAAAAAAAAACAAGTTAAAAAGAAATACAAAACTGCAAACAGCAAGAGAATTCCTTAAAATGAAAGTTCAAGCAAAATCTTGAAGAATTTGGAGATATGTAGAAAGAAGCAAACAGTTCAGTCAAAATCAAATGTTTGCATAGAATAGGAAAGAGTTTTTCAGAAACCTTGGTAAAGACCAGATATCAGTTGGAAAAACACCTAAGAAAGAAGCAACAGAAACATTTCGGAGTAATATCTTGGAGAACGATAGTGAGCACAATTATTCTGCTGAGTAAATAAAGAGGGAATAAAGAGAGAATAAAGAGGGAAGAGAACAAATATGCTGATATAGAATGCCGTCCTTGGGAGGACATAAGCCAAGATGATTTGCAGACTCTTTTAAGAAAGCAAGCAACTAGAAGTCACCTGCCCCTGATACGGTTTCTAACTTCTGGATAAAGCAATTCACAGCACTACATCAACACCTACTGAATGCATACGACCAAGCTAAAAAACACCCAGAAAACCTGCCTGATTGGTTCACTACAGCACAAACATATTTACAACCAAAGTACAAAGACACAAAAAACCAAAAAAACTATAGATCATTTGCCTGTTTATCAAGATCCTACAACGTACTCACATTGATTTTAACAAAATGAAGCTACGCCCATATTACAAGAATGATATAATGCATTTGGATTCATATGGATGCAAAGGTCAGCTTCTAATCAATAAGATAAATATATAAAACTTTAAAAAGAAGAAAATGAACTTGAGTATGACTTGGATAGACTACAAAAAAAGCCTATGGTAGCGTTTCTCATGGTTGGATACTGAAGACCTTATTGATGTAGACAGTGGCGTACGCAGAAAATTTTCGAGGGGGCCAAAGTTTTGTCACAATCGTGTGACGTCACAAATTACTTGAAGAGTGCGAAGACACACCATTATAGGGTGGTCCGGGGGCATGCCCCCGAAAAAATTTTGCAAAATTACACCTAAAAATACGCATTGTTGTACCAGTCAAATCGAAAGCTTCTCAAAAACCAAAAAAGCGTTTGCATAT